>CM059371.1:949485-1559485 GCA_030370435.1 Auanema freiburgensis | reverse complement strand
ACTTATGGATTGATAAGGTTTATTTCGCAAATGAAACCTCGCTTCTTTCAAACCAATTGTGCTCGGTAATGTAACTCTGCAAATCTGCGAGCGTCATTCCAAGGCGGTTATGGTATGTAGTTAAAGCTTCTCTAATTCCATTAGTGACACCTCGATGGGCCTCTAATGATAACGGATCGACATTGATGAAAACTCCTTTTGGCTTGTTGTTCTTGTCCAAGCAATATTTTTTTTTCGAAGAAGTGCCTATAACTTCTAGTTTCTTGTGGTCAACCAAATTTTGCGCAGCTAGCTCAACACTTTCAAATGCCTGTGAGAAGAAAATTAAACAACTGAACTCTTTGTCTGAACCTACTTGGTTTATACTGATGTCCAATGCATATTTGCTTATGATATGCTCAAAAATTACTGTGATATCGCCCGTTCCATCAGGGCGCTTGTCTAAAGCTTCGATAATGGCGTTTTCAAAACGTGGTCTTGTTCCCGTAAGATCCAGAATGATATCGAGATTTTCCGGAGCACATCTCTTAATTCCAGTTACATCCATGTCTTCCACATGTTCGAGAAGCTCCATGAGTTGCAACTCAGAATATGCTAATCTGCAGCAAACGTGAATAAAAAAAGCAAAATAAAAAAACTCACAGATGAGCAAACTGTGAATCATACGCATTTACTGAGTTCGGGTCACCTAAAGGATGTGTTCTATCATATTCGTCCACTTCTGCTGGTGTACGGAGTAGCATTCCGTCAGAAAGTCTTTGCTTCCGATGAAGATCTCCGAGATCTTCCAAGTTCATTGCGTTCAATTGTTCGATTATTCCAGATTCATCATCTCGACTCATGTTGCTATCGTCCTCGCTACCAGATTCTTCTGTTGATCTGTTCTCTTCAGCTTGCCTAGCGAGATCGTACGCCCTCATTTTTAATATATACTTGTTTTCAGGATCAGCTTTATCTTCCTCTGTAGCACGTCTACCAGTGGAATGATAATAACAAACTGTTCCGCTCTCAGATATTGCAACTCTCAGTTCACCGATTGCTTGCAAATAATCCATATCTCGCTCAAACGATTGAAGAAGCTGAATAATGACAGGAAAATCTAATAAATAAAAGATAATATATTCACCTCAGTTCTAGTGCAGCCAAACACATTGTTGTTGAGAATATACTCTAATATTTCATTTTTGGTCGCTTCCTCACGGTTATGAGAATTACAAGCTTCCGCAATCATACTCTCAAGATCTGGGTCCGATTCATTTATGATCTCGCAGTCATTGGATGATGGTGTTGAATTCCTTTGTCTAAGTCCCCTCGGCTCAGTTAGTAATGAAGACAAGGATCGTGGTGAATCATCATCGTTGCTTATCAACCTGGACAACGAATACTTCAAGTTCAATAACTTTTTTTGCTCACCGAAATTTGCTTTGGAAGTTTTCCACTGATTGTCCGCTATTGTTATCTGGTTTTTGGTTATCCATGAAAAACGAATCCTGCCTTCCTCCGAGAGCATCAGTTGATATAAGGTGTCCAGAAAAAGTGCTCGGAGCATCCGCGAAGTCTTCTTCGTCAGACTCATCTGTTGTGGTGCCGTCGAGGAAATTCTGAACAAATTGTGATACAAATTGATGTTTCAAGAACAACTCACTCCAAATCTTTTTTTAAGATAGACTTTAGGTTCTTCCTGAAAGAAAAAAAACGTTCAACTGTACAGCTTCAACTAAATACCTCTTCCATCGCTTTAGGTGCTTTTCCAATCTTTCGATTTTTGTATTTATGCAAAAATACTTTTTTCGACGAAGTTCTTTTTCTTGGAGACTTTTTGAATTTTACATCTGATTTATCACTTATTGACTTCTTCTCCTATTGCGTAAATATAGGTGTCGCACATGTTGATTCACACTTACAGTTCTTTGTTCCCAATCTCCTTTTTTGGATCTTACGATTCTGTTTTCTTGAGCTGTCCATGAACGATTTTTGGCACACCGATTCTTAATGAGATGTATAATTGAATATTTCACACAATGTTGATCCCTTTTTTTGAAAAGGGCTTACCTTAACACTTTCTGCTATTGATATACCATATAGAATTGGTTGAGCTGGTTGCTTTCTAGTTGGTAGAACTGGTTCCATCTGACTTTGTTGAGCAGATTTTACTGAAATTGTGATAGAAGCTCCTTTTCTGCTAAAGTCTGCAGAATTATTCTGAGGCTTTTCCATCAAAATTTTGATCAATTTATCCTGTTCTGATGCGAGTCTCATTTGAGTTGATTGAACAGACTCGATTTCAAATGCTTCAACAGGATGAACCTGATTTGATTGAGCAGACCCTATCTGAATAGGTGCTACAGATTCCACCTGACATGATTGAGCAGGACATTTCGAAACCGTACGAGAAGATTCCTTTCTGTTCGAACCTTTAGAATTATACTGAGGGAATTCCATCGCAAGTTCATCCATTTCATACTCTTCAGCTTCTTCATCATTTAACCTGTAAGCATACAATGAGGTTAAATGCATTTTGAGAACTTACAAATCTTTGGAACTGGAAAAATTTTTCTTTTTCAACTTATCATCTTCAGACGCTTCATCGTCTGGGGACGGCACGTCGGAGAGATTTGAAGCTCGTTTTGATTGTTGCGATAGTGTCCATTTTGTTTCATTGCTCAGCTTGTTTATGTAATTTCCAGGCAGCTCTATTCTTGGATACTTCTAGACACCTTTTTTGTTTTTCTTAGAAATTATGTTACTTGTAAAACTCTTGGAGGAGAACGTTCCATTTTTGATGTTCTATCTCTGAGTCCACTTAAAGACGACGAAGAGACCTTTCGAACCTTAATTTCGAACTACTTGCACAGTTTTTCATATTGTTTGTGCTCACCAGTTCTTGAATATCCGCTCTACTATTCAGTTTCCTGAGAAATATTTGAGTAGATGTGCTACTCTATACAACACATGGTTAATTTCATCAAACGACATTCGTTTACAACCTGTTTCGATTCCTGCGCGATGAGCGCTCCATCGTTCTGCAAAATGGTTGAAGTCGAGACGTCATGGTCCCCATTGATAGGAGATGCAACTTCGTTTTCATCTATATCTTGCTTTTCATCATTGACATCGCTCGGTTTTTCATGGATATCTTCCTATAGTTCTCAAATAGTTTGAAACGTGCAAAATGTACAACCTGTTCCTGATCGATCTCATTGCTGAGATTATCATTTTCTTCATTAAAAGATGCAGCGCCACTCTTCTCTGTTCCCTCACGTGCAGCTGATGCAGCCAACAGTTGCCTTGTTTCCATCTCCTAAAATAAGTGTTCTTTTCTTTCAATTAAGATATATGATTGGCGTTCAGTGAATCCACAGATTCTTCTTACCTTATATTTTGCTACAAGTTCAGGTACCATTATGTCAACACAGAAAAAATCGTTAAATTCATCATCAATTGTTTTTATTTTTTAAAACCCACGTCTTGCTCTCCTGAATTTAAGCCTCCTCCCTTTTATGAAACAGTGCAAAGTGTAGCCTATACAGCTTCGAAATTTCTGTAATGCTCTCTATATATGAAATTCACGCGAGACGCTTACCATGTATTTCTGTCGTGATATAGCTCTCTTTAATTGTTCTATCTTTTCCGAGTCACAAGATCTAGTGCTCAGTTGGGAACATCCCTGTAATTCATAGAATCACTCTTTAACTTTCCTAACTCAATCTCACCTCTACCTCTTCTCTTTCGTTTTCTTCTGTTTTCTCTTCTTCTTCTTTTTTATTGTCTGTTGAATAGTCAGACTCTTTGTCTTCAGCTTCAGTTTCCGAAATGATTACCACTCTTCGTGGTTTTGTATTCATACAGCGATTGCTTGAATCGTCTATTTTCGGTGTATTAGGATGCTTAATGTACGAACGTGTTACAGAACTTAAACTACTGAAAGAAAAAGCAACCTGTTCATTGACTGGTTTTAATTTTTCTGTTTTCCTTTTCATCATCTCAATTTCATTATCATCACATTCATTTCCCGAGTTCAGAGGAGTTCCCTAAATGAGTGTGAGTTTTGGAGAACAAGAAACGTAGAATACTTGGAACCAAATAGTTTCCCTAATAGAATAAGATGATTCCCCCCAGAGAGCTTCCAATTCTACTCGGATGTGTTCGTCTTGTTTTCCCTCCTTGAAATTATAGTTATTGATACATATTAAACTTCTCCTTCTTACCCCATGACTGTCATCTGATGACGCAGAATCACTTTTCGGAGATAGATATAAAACGTTTCTAAGAATGCTCCATCCAGAATAATATGAGCGAGATTGGTCGTCCATCTGAGATGGATCAGAAAGCTGACTGTCTCCTGATTTCACAGGTGCATCATGTTCCAGTGACGGTGATAGGTATGAATCGTTTCGGAGAATGCTCGTTCTTGAATAAGTTGAGGCAGTAGGCTGGCTAAACTTGAGGTCGAAGTCGGAATGCTTATTGTCTTCTGATGTTGGAGGTGCATCATTCAGAGAGAGCGAATCCCATGGTGGTAGAGATAAATCCAAAACATCATGGTGAAGGCTTGTTTCAGAAGAAGTTGAGCCAGATCGGTCGTGACTTTGAAATGGAGATTGATTAGCCTTCGAATGTCCTGCTCCTGTGAATGACGACTGTGCAACAGTTTGTTGGATAACATTCGAACTACTAGACTTGTAGTTAGAAAGCTGACTGTCATCTGATGTCGCAAGTGGATAATGTTCCGGGAATGGTGATAGATATGTGTCGTTTTGAAGAACGCTCCTTCTTAAAGAAGTTGCTCTTCTTTCTTTTGAGCGCCATGACTTGACGGCAGTGGGTTCTTTAAACATTATCTGGGAGTTATGGAGCTGGCTGTTTTCTGATGCTGCAGGTGCATCATTCAGAGAGACTGAATCACGTTCTGGTGATTGAGATAGATTCGAAATTTCATGGTGATTGCTCGTTTCAGAAGAAGTTGAGCCAAATTGTTCGTAGCTTTGAGATGGAGATTGATTGGTGTGCGAATGTACTGCTTCTGTAGGTGAGGACTGCGCGATACTTGATCGGTTAACCTCCGAACAACTGAATGAAGACTTGAACTTGAACGGCTGACTGTCTTCTGGTCCTACAGTCGCATCGTTTGGAGAGTCTAGATCACGTTCTGGTGATGGAGATAGATATAAATCGTTTTGAAGAACGCTCCTTCTTAAAGAAGTTGCTCTTCGTTCTTTTGAACGCCTCGACCTGGCGGCAGTAGGCTTGCTAAACTTGAGGTCGAAGTCGGAATGCTTATTGTCTTCTGATGTTGGAGGTACATCATTCAGAGAGACTGAATCACGTTCTGGTGATGGAGATAGATACAAATCCTTTTCAAGAACGCTCCTTCTTAAAGAAGTTGATCTTCTTTCTTTTGAGCGCCATGAACTGACGGTAGTGGGCTCTTTAAACATGATCTGGGAGTTATAGAGCTGGCTGTTTTCTGATGTTGCAGGTGCATCAATCAGAGAGACTGAATCACGTTCTGGTGATTGAGAAAGATTCGAAATGTCATGGTGATTGCTCGTTTCAGAAGAAGTTGAGCCAAATTGTTCGTAGCTATGATATGGAGATTGATTGGTGTTCGAATCTCCTGCTTCTGTAGGTAAAGACTGTGCAACAGTTGGTTGGTTAACCTCCGAACAACTGAATGAAGACTTGAACTTGAACGGCTGACTGTCTTCTGGTCCCACAGTCGCATCGTTTGGAGAGTCTAGATCACGTTCTGGTGATGGAGATAGATATAAATCGTTTTGAAGAACGCTCCTTCTTAATGAAGTTGCTCTTCTTCCTTTCGAACGCCTTGACCTGGCGGCAGTAGGCTTGCTAAACTTGAGGTCGAAGTCGGAATGCTTATTGTCTTCTGATGTTGGAGGTACATCATTCAGAGAGACTGAATCACGTTCTGGTGATTGAGATAGATTCGAAATTTCATGGTGATTGCTCGTCCCAGAAGAATTTGAGCCAAATTGTTCGTAGCTTTGAGATGGAGATTGATTGGTGTTCGAATGTACTGCTTCTGTAGGTGAGGACTGCGCAACACTTGATCGGTAAACCTCCGAACAACTGAATGGTGACTTGAACTTAGACGGCTGACTGTCTTCTGGTCCTACAGTCGCATCGTTTGGAGAGTCTAGATCACGTTCTGGTGATGGAGATAGATATAAATCCTTTTCAAGAACGCTCCTTCTTAAAGAAGTTGCTCTTCTTCCTTTCGAACGCCATGACCTGACGGTAGTGGGCTCTTTAAACATGATCTGGGAGTTATGGAGCTGGCTGTTTTCTGATCTTGCAGGTGCATCATTCAGAGAGACTGAATCACGTTCTGGTGATTGAGATAGATTCGTTATTTCATGGTGATTGCTTGTTTCAGAAGAAGTTGAGCCAAATTGTTCGTAGCTTTGAGATGGAGATTGATTGGTGTTCGAATGTACTGCTTCTGTAGGTGAGGACTGCGCGATACTTGATCGGTTAACCTCCGAACAACTGAATGAAGACTTGAACTTGAACGGCTGACTGTCTTCTGGTCCTACAGTCGCATCGTTTGGAGAGTCTAGATCACGTTCTGGTGATGGAGATAGATATAAATCGTTTTGAAGAACGCTCCTTCTTAAAGAAGTTGCTCTTCTTCCTTTCGAACGCTTTGACCTGGCGGCAGTAGGCTTGCTAAACTTGAGGTCGAATTCGGAATGCTTATTGTCTTCTGATGTTGGAGGTGCATCATTCAGGGAGACTGAATCACGTTCTGGTGATTGAGATAGATTCGAAATTTCATGGTGATTGCTTGTTTCAGAAGAAGTTGAGCCAAATTGTTCGTAGCTTTGAGATGGAGATTGATTGGTGTTCGAATGTACTGCTTCTGTAGGTGAGGACTGCGCAACATTTGATCGGTTAACCTCCGAACAACTGAATGGTGACTTGAACTTGGACGGCTGACTGTCTTCTGGTCCTACAGTCGCATCGTTTGGAGAGTCTAGATCACGTTCTGGTGATGGAGATAGATACAAATCCTTTTCAAGAACGCTCCTTCTTAAAGAAGTTGATCTTCTTTCTTTTGAGCGCCATGACTTGACGGCAGTGGGTTCTTTAAACATTATCTGGGAGTTATGAAGCTGGCTGTTTTCTGATGCTGCAGGTGCATCATTCAGGGAGACTGAATCACGTTCTGGTGATTGAGATAGATTCGTTATTTCATGGTGATTGCTCGTTTCAGAAGAAGTTGAGCCAAATTGTTCGTAGCTTTGAGATGGAGATTGATTGGTGTTCGAATGTACTGCTTCTGTAGGTGAGGACTGCGCGATACTTGATCGGTTAACCTCCGAACAACTGAATGAAGACTTGAACTTGAACGGCTGACTGTCTTCTGGTCCTACAGTCGCATCGTTTGGAGAGTCTAGATCACGTTCTGGTGATGGAGATAGATACAAATCCTTTTCAAGAACGCTCCTTCTTAAAGAAGTTGATCTTCTTTCTTTTGAGCGCCATGACTTGACGGCAGTGGGTTCTTTAAACATTATCTGGGAGTTATGAAGCTGGCTGTTTTCTGATGCTGCAGGTGCATCATTCAGGGAGACTGAATCACGTTCTGGTGATTGAGATAGATTCGAAATTTCATGGTGATTGCTTGTTTCAGAAGAAGTTGAGCCAAATTGTTCGTAGCTTTGAGATGGAGATTGATTGGTGTTCGAATGTACTGCTTCTGTAGGTGAGGACTGCGCAACATTTGATCGGTTAACCTCCGAACAACTGAATGGTGACTTGAACTTGGACGGCTGACTGTCTTCTGGTCCTACAGTCGCATCGTTTGGAGAGTCTAGATCACGTTCTGGTGATGGAGATAGATACAAATCCTTTTCAAGAACGCTCCTTCTTAAAGAAGTTGATCTTCTTTCTTTTGAGCGCCATGACTTGACGGCAGTGGGTTCTTTAAACATTATCTGGGAGTTATGAAGCTGGCTGTTTTCTGATGCTGCAGGTGCATCATTCAGGGAGACTGAATCACGTTCTGGTGATTGAGATAGATTCGTTATTTCATGGTGATTGCTCGTTTCAGAAGAAGTTGAGCCAAATTGTTCGTAGCTTTGAGATGGAGATTGATTGGTGTTCGAATGTACTGCTTCTGTAGGTGAGGACTGCGCGATACTTGATCGGTTAACCTCCGAACAACTGAATGAAGACTTGAACTTGAACGGCTGACTGTCTTCTGGTCCTACAGTCGCATCGTTTGGAGAGTCTAGATCACGTTCTGGTGATGGAGATAGATATAAATCGTTTTGAAGAACGCTCCTTCTTAAAGAAGTTGCTCTTCTTCCTTTCGAACGCTTTGACCTGGCGGCAGTAGGCTTGCTAAACTTGAGGTCGAATTCGGAATGCTTATTGTCTTCTGATGTTGGAGGTGCATCATTCAGGGAGACTGAATCACGTTCTGGTGATTGAGATAGATTCGAAATTTCATGGTGATTGCTTGTTTCAGAAGAAGTTGAGCCAAATTGTTCGTAGCTTTGAGATGGAGATTGATTGGTGTTCGAATGTACTGCTTCTGTAGGTGAGGACTGCGCAACATTTGATCGGTTAACCTCCGAACAACTGAATGGTGACTTGAACTTGGACGGCTGACTGTCTTCTGGTCCTACAGTCGCATCGTTTGGAGAGTCTAGATCACGTTCTGGTGATGGAGATAGATACAAATCCTTTTCAAGAACGCTCCTTCTTAAAGAAGTTGATCTTCTTTCTTTTGAGCGCCATGACTTGACGGCAGTGGGCTCTTTAAACATGATCTGGGAGTTATAGAGCTGGCTGTTTTCTGATGTTGCAGGTGCATCAATCAGAGAGACTGAATCACGTTCTGGTGATTGAGATAGATTCGAAATTTCATGGTGATTGCTCGTTTCAGAAGAAGTTGAGCCAAATTGTTCGTAGCTTTGAGATGGAGATTGATTGGTGTTCGAATGTACTGCTTCTGTAGGTGAGGACTGCGCAACATTTGATCGGTTAACCTCCGAACAACTGAATGGTGACTTGAACTTGGACGGCTGACTGTCTTCTGGTCCTACAGTCGCATCGTTTGGAGAGTCTAGATCACGTTCTGGTGATGGAGATAGATACAAATCCTTTTCAAGAACGCTCCTTCTTAAAGAAGTTGATCTTCTTTCTTTTGAGCGCCATGACCTGACGGTAGTGGGCTCTTTAAACATGATCTGGGAGTTATAGAGCTGGCTGTTTTCTGATCTTGCAGGTGCATCAATCAGAGAGACTGAATCACGTTCTGGTGATTGAGATAGATTCGAACTTTCATGGTGATTGCTCGTTTCAGAAGAAGTTGAGCCAAATTGTTCGTAGCTATAATATGGAGATTGATTGGTGTTCGAATCTCCTGCTTCTGTAGGTAGAGACTGTGCAACAGTTGGTTGGTTAACACCTGAACAAGTAGATGGAGGTTTGAACTTAGACGGATGACTGTCTTCTGGTCCCACAGTCGCATTGTTTGAAGAGTCTAGATCACGTTCTGGTGTTGGAGATAGATATAAATCGTTTTGAAGAACGCTCCTTCTTAAAGAAGTTGCTCTTCGTTCTTTTGAACGCCTCGACCTGGCGGCAGTAGGCTGGCTAAACTTTAGGTCAAAGTCAGAATGCTTGTTGTCTTCTGATGTTGGAGGTACATCATGCAGAGAGAGTGAATCAAGTTCTGGTGGTGGAGATGAATCCAAATCATCATGGTGATGGTTTGTTGCAGAAGAAGTTGAGCCAGCTCGGTCGTAACGTTGAGATGAAATATTCACAATCGTTTGTTCACTGTTTTCCAGAGTTGAAGATTCAGAGAGAGATTTCGAATTCACATTATCAGACGACAAAGATTTTGTTCTCATTATTAGATGATCGTCCGCAGAGCTAGAATTAGTATTGGTCAATTGATTGCTCTCTGTGGGTGGATCATGTGTGGGGACTGAATCATCGTCTCGTTCCGGAGACGGAGATAGATAGAGATCGTTCTGGAGATGACCATTCTCCCAAGGTGGAGATTGAGAGGTTGTTGAATGGATACTTTCCGGAGACGAAGATAGCGTGATGATTATCTGACAGCTATTAGAAGAGCCTGGTTCTATGCTATTTGATTGACCGCCTTCATCAGGTGGTGGGGAGAATAGTTCACGTTCCGGAGATGGCGATAGATACAGATCACTCTGAAGATGGCTTTTCTTAGAAAAAGTAGAAATAAATTGGTCGTTCTGATCTTGAGGTGGAGATTGATTGGTGTTCGATTGTCTTTTTTTTAAAGGTAATGACTGTTTCATAAGTGGTAAGTTATAATCGTTTTGGTCATCAGATTCGTAATTTTTGTTTTTCGAATTCGCATATCTCCTATCAAAAGCATCACTTACATTTCTCTCACTGAACCCATCATCAAATCCGTTTTCCTGAACGTATCCAGAAGTTGAAGATTCCTAGCAATTACAATTTGAATGTTGTAATTGAAATTTCCTCACCAATGTTCCTATCGGAGATGTATTTTGAAGTACTTCATTTGGTTCATAAATATTTCTGCCTAGAGAACTACCCACTACAATCCCTTGTGCTTCATCGTGCTCAGAGTCTGTGATTTCAATAATTCTAGGCCCATACTGTAAGAACGATACATTCTAGAACCGAATTATCTTTTATAAGATTGGTTTCTACTTACTTCTTCGTTATGTGCATTTGAATCACTTGCAAATTCAATCATATAATTAAGAACAGCGGAATCATTTGTTCCTCTTCTCATTGTTTCTATATCATGAAACTCGCTCGTATGACTAGTTTGTTCTGATTTATACTCCTGAGGGTTATTCTAAAACAATCATTTTGATAATCGATTGAATTAAAACACAAACTCCAGTTGTTCTGATAGTTGTCGTTGTTTTCGTATCCCGTTCATCTGTCATTCCGAGCTCAGTAAATACTCTTCTACTTGAGCGTTTCTATTAAGAATTATTTTTATATTACAATTGATAAGCTTCCAAACTTCAGATTCTTCAAGAGTCATGCTCTGAATTTGAGCTTGCAGTAATTGAGTAGACTGAACTTCGTGAAAAAGATATGGTGAAGTATCCTGAAACGTCCAAGGTACTTAACAGTGAAAAATTATCGAAATCTCACGTCCGTCCTTCCTGCCTCCGTTTCCTCGGTTGCTTCGCGTTGTTGTATAATCAAACTCTAAACATCATTTTGATTACTCTTTATTTTTCAAGCAACCTCAGGTTCATCTGTTGTTTGTCCAAATGTCTCTGATCGATAAGTATGTGAGTAGAACGGAGGACCAAAGGGACTATCATCAGCGTTCTAAATCTCTTTGTATACTTTCATATCTTACAAAGCAATGTACCCCTCCCATGGTAGAGACATTTCGATACTCCGAAGCGAGATACTGCGTAAAAGCGCTGCTCTAAAAACGTCAACCATAGAATTGTGTTCAGAACAATGAAACCTCAGTTGTTCCATCTTGTGGCGGGAGGTGTTGAACGTTTATGATTTCTGAATTCGCTACAAACTGAGTCGTGATTTCATTCTTAAGAAATGTTTCAAACAACTTTGCCATTGTTAAAATTTAAAAAAAACCTCTGAATTTCTCGAAATCAATCCAGTCATCTGTATTTGACAGATGTTTTCATTGTTTTCACCAACAAAGTGTGAAGTATGAAAAGTCTGCAAGTTTTTTAGTGTTTCTATCAATATGCATTTTGTTACCTCTAGAGTTTCAGTACCAGTAGCATCATCTATCAAATGCATATATTCATGTGATTGCGAATGCTGAGTGTAACCATCATTATGAGTATTCTGAATTGTTTGTGTCAAAAAGAAACGTTTCAAGTTAAAGCCATACCTCAGACTGCCTGTAGCTATACCGATATCGGGAGCGCCTACCATTCTCAATATAAGTTAACAGTGGCAAAGAGCCATACGATGAAAGTCTGTATGCTCTTACTAAACTATCATTGAGCTCATGTTCTTGCTCAATGACATCAGGTCTGTCTACTCTATGAATATCATCTAGAGAATTCGATCTATTCATGTATAACCCTAAACAGCACATGTGTTGAGTTAAAAATTCAATAGTGAATATAAACTTCAAAAGAAAATAAAAATTGATGCATTTGTCGAAATTATATATTACGAATGGAAAAAGGACAATTACACTAGATGGCAGACAAAAGAAAAAGAAGAAGACGGAGGCGGTGTCATTTTTTTTTTCTCCGTTTTTCCAGTGACGCTGCAACTGCAGCATTCACAAAAGGCATATAGGATGAATCAAAAGGTCGAATATGTTATTACTAACTATGTTAATATCAAAAACAATTAATAATCAAACAAAAACAAAAAATATTTTAGTTTGTAATTGTGTCAGTAATAACATTCAAAAGGATATGATTATGAATAATAATAGTGAGTCAAAGAACTTTCTCACCTGCCACTTCAGAGGTATAAACATTTAGAAATTGTATAGATGCTGAGAATATTTTCAGACGAAAATTGAATTAACTTTGATTTTAAAGTTTTTGAAGAGAGAGAGAGAGAGAGAGAGAGAGAGAGAGAGAGAGAGAGAGAGAGAGAGAGAGAGAGAGAGAGAGAGAGAGAGAGAGAGAGAGAGAGAGAGAGAGAGAGAGAGAGAGAAAGAAAGAGAGAGAGAGAGAGAGAGAGAAAGAGAGAGAAAGAGAGAGAGATATTGATGATGAGAGAGAATGAGGAAGGATGATATACACAAGAAACAGGATGTCTCGCCAATTGAAATGTGAATGTGAAATGACCACATTTAGCCATGTGTGCTGTGGTTGTGCAATTCGATGCCGATTATTTGTGCGAACACAAGTGATCAAGAGCACACAAAAACAGAGAGAGAGAGAGAGAGAATCGAAAATTAATTCTTTGAATATGGAGGTTGTCTATGCGGCTCCCTCCTCTCACCACAGCAGAAAATCGCTCATTATCCACAGACGTCTGCCCCATAGCATATTCAGCATTTTGAATATTATTATAAACGTTTTCATGATGCAAAGATTACCTAGGTCATAGAAAGGTCATTGTGCTTCATCATCCGATAATTATCTGGTTAATTGATGAATATATATATAAACAAATAAGTGCAACACATTAATATATAATAAACATTTATTATAAATAGAAAACAAGCATTTGTTGATATATCTTGTTTTCTAGTCAGCTTATACGAACACATGCATAACAATCATAAACAACATTGAGCACAAACAACAATGTACTAAACGGTCACTACATTTAACGTATATGCTATAGTGCATAGTATATGTGCATCTAGCATAATTAATTAATTTAAAACAATAAATAAGTAATAATATATATTTAAATGTATCTATATAATGATATACACATTTATATACATATATGAATAGGTTGTATGGATGAGAAGCTTATTGCATTGAATCAATACAGTGAATTGAGATTGAGAGCTTTCACGAATTTTCTACTGCAAAACGCAAAATATAAGCGGAAATTGAACTTATTATCTTTAGAACAAGCTAGAATGTATTGACTGAAAGTTTGGACGCTTACTATATTCATATAATGAAGAATATTGGCGTCTCTGTGGCGTATTTCGAAATGTCAGACAATTGATTGAAATATATTCTAATGCAGTTACTAGGCGCTTCAACGTGAAATGTGTCTTCATTGGCCTACCTCAGGGATGAGGTAAACAAGATAATGACCACAACTGCACACAATCTCCATGGATATATCCATGATCATATGACATAAAATGGAAGAAATTCAAAATAGAATATCAAAATCTTCATTTTAATAAGCTGAATCAATACATGCCGTTTCGCCTTTTGCTGGAACACTCGTTCCTTTTATATGATATAAAAGAGCCCAAATCAATGGCATAAGCTTATATTTATTAAATTTATAGGAATCAAAAAGCAAATGATTCAATGCATCTATAGCTTAGATAACAAAAATTAAGAGATGGATATGTATATGTTAATTAGATAACATAAAGTTAACTATTAAAAAATATATAATATTTATAATAATTATAAATTACAATGACAACTTACATTCACACGACCGCACCGCTCACCTGTCCAGCTGCGACTGAGCTGTGCGCTCGCTGCTGCATCCAGGAATAGAAATGGATTATAACCAGGATACGTTGGAGAGATAGGCGGCATATAATGAAATCGATACCTAATTATATAGAAAATAAATGCTACATTGTATCATATCTCACCTATATTTAGCCATTCTTTTAAGCTTATTACAAACACTTTTGCTTCCAAACTTTAGTCAAGTCGATTTCTTCCGACTAGTTTACTAAAAAAGAACCATGAACTAGAAAATGAAGAATTTTATGGAAGAAGAAAAAAAATAGAAAAATGGGTTATCAACCGATTCTCAGTTTATGAAGTGAAGAAGTTTCATACTAGATATCAATCGATATGTCACGACAACGTTTAAACGTAAGAAATTCGACAGTCTTAATAAAGAATGAAGATCAATGATGAATAAACTGTTAAACATTGTCACACATTTAAATTACAAACGAAGTTCTAAAGGGGATATGACTAAACAATAAAGTGCTTCTCATAATAGTATATCATTGAGGTTGTTGCACAAGTTGATTTTTGATTTTATAACTGATAATCAACTATTAACTTGTTCATTTCATCCTTGTACCATTCTTCAAATGATGCGCCAATTTAATAAATGAATGATTGTAAGCTATGCGTTGATGAGACGGTTAAAGATAAACATTCAAGGCGTATCATAAACTATAGTTATCAATTAGAAAAATAGGTGGAGTTGTATATCCGTTATTAAGCAATAAAAGTGTGACCCATGCGGAACAAGCAAGGAACAAGGTTCATACTACAGCTCAATGAATGACGTCTGATTCATTTAGATTTGTCAAATTATATACCTTATAAGGATGAGTTCTCTAAAGCTATGACGACGAATTCTACCAAACACTGATGCTCAAGTCATAAGGAGGGCCATTTCACTGCTGTTATAGTGCCTCATTACTTTATTTTAGAAATAGTTTTCTAATAAAAAGAACAAAAAGAAAGATTTTCGTTTGTAGGAATGGCATAAAGCTTACCTAGTTTGGCAAAGTATAATATACTTTGAAATAATGAAATTTCAAAATTTAAAACTCATTTACATATGTGTTGTGTGTAAAATAGAAAATGGTCAGCAGAAAGCATATTATCATTCATTCTATTGCCCGTTCTATTTATGGATGTGTTCTATTGCATATCATTGTTTGATTCATTCAATGATATTTGATATTTTCGAGATATTGTTCATCTCTGATACTTTCCTTTTTATATTTAGTTTTTGATGTACACGCCTAGGTAGTTCATTGATTCAGTTTGAGCCAATCTATTACGTTCTAATCTTCAGATAAGAGAAGCGTATATATAATGAAGAAGAAAGATAAAACTTTATCAAACATGATATTCTCTGTTTGCCTTCTGGGCTCTGCCCTGCTCTTGGCCAATGCGGATCCCATCAGGTTTGCTTACTCTATACTTTACGAATCTTTTTCATTTTAACTATTTCAGAATCCCATTAAGCAAAGTTGAGCATGACCGCTCTAGCTACCATTTCAAGTCTATCGCTGAATACACCAAGCAGAGATACATTCCTGGACACAAGTTCGATCCTCTTGAGGCTTACTCTGAGGGTCTCTCTGATTACTCTAATGTAAGTTAAAACAGCTTTTGATTAGAAATATTTATAAAAACAGGCTCAATACTACGGATCTTGCCAAGTTGGAACCCCACCACAAAACTTCCAAATTTTGTTCGATACTGGATCTTCCAACTTCTGGGTTCCATGCTCTGACTGCCCAGCCAGTAACCTCGCCTGTGATTTCCACACCAAGGTATCAAGTTTTTAATTTTTTAATAACAATAAAAATTATTTTAAGTTCAACTGCGACAAGTCTAGCACTTGCACAAAGACTGGAAAGCCATTCGAGATTGCCTACGGATCTGGATCCATGAAGGGAGTTGTTGACCAAGATATCATCTGCGTATGTTTTCTTACTTTACAACATTGTTAACGTTCATGCTTGTAGTTCGGAACTGACCACACTTACTGTACTGACAAGACTCAAGGACTTGCCTGTGCCGAGCAAGAGCCTGGACTCGCTTTCGTTGTAAGTCATTAAAGGAAAGACATAGAAATTATATTTTCTAAGGCTGCCAAATTCGACGGTTTGATGGGAATGGCTTGGGATTCTATCTCTGTCAACAGAATCGATCAACCAATGGACCAAATCTTCGCTAACTCCGTAAGATATCGAAAACTCGAACAATTTGAAACTTTGTTGAATTCAGGCTATCTGCAAACAACAATTGTTCGCTTTCTGGCTCAACAGAAATGTCAACAACACCGTTGTTGGAGGAGAATTGTCTCTCTGTGAGATGGATCCTAACCACTATTCTGTAATCTAACATATATAGTTATACTCCTGAACAGTTAGTTTTAGGGATCAATCGCTTGGGAACCATTGAAATCTACTGACTATTGGAGAATCAACCTTGGAGGAGTTAGCGTCGGAACCACTCAAGTCTGTTTCTACCTTTGAACTTGAAAATGAATACTGAAAATTCAGATCACCGGACCCGTTGACGCTATTGTTGATACCGGTACCTCTCTCTTGACTGGACCAGCTGACCAAATCAAGCAGGTTAGATAGTTTATATTAACTGGCCAAGCATAACTAAACATTGCTTATCATTAAAGATTCAACGCAAGATCGGAGCTTACCCAATCTTGGGAGGAGAATACGAAGTTGAATGCAGCCGCTTGCCAAAGATGCCAAACGTAACTTTCAGCCTTGGAGGACAAGACTTCGTTCTTACTCCATATGACTACGTTCTTCAAGTAAGCAGTAATCAGATATGATTTCTCTTCATTTCAATCTTTAAGATGGTTTCCAACGGACAAGAATCCTGTGTATCCGGATTCATGGGACTCGATATCCCTGCTCCTAATGGACCACTCTGGATTTTGGGAGATGTCTTCATTGGCAAATTCTATTCCGTCTTTGATCACGCTAATAAGAGAGTAGGATTCGCTACAGCTAAGAGCCAATAGAGTATTCTAATATGATTCTTAACAAAATTATATTTTAATAAAGATCAGAACATTTATCAGTATTTTATTATCTCTATTGCGTCATATGAGCAGAGCAGCTGCCCATATATGATGTGATGACGTCCGGTAATGCTATCATTAAGCTGTGATAAGATTTGAACGAATACAGTTTACAAACTGAAACTGTTATCGGCAGATTGCAGAAAAGATCAAATCATGAGATCATTTTCAGGGATTGTATATATATATATAGAAATCAAAGAATGACAACAAAATGTTTTTATTAACAGTTTATTGATGAGTATCATATCAAGAAACATTGAATATTTGCTATTTATGTTGTTGTTGTTGTCGTTGTTGTTTTCTAATTCCACATTCCGCAAAAGACATAATTGGATTCCAGTCCGTGGGCGACATTTATTTTCCCAATGATTGACCAGCCAGACTGTCGAAATACCTTGAACAATCATATGTGATTGTTATTCGGACTCTATTGATGTCATTACCTTTTTTCCAGGTTCATGACTGCTTCTCTCGGATAGTATAATGATCCTCCGTTCTTGTTATTGGTAAACAGTGCGTAAGCTGGATACGCTGGCTTGTCATATTCAACAAAGGCATTGATGCGCTAAAGTGATATCATTAATGGAATAATGATTGGATCTCTCTATCATTACCTTATCAGCATATATGCAACAAGCTATGGCGCAGAGAATGAACATGAGAGAGAAGCACTTCATATCGTGAGAGAAATAACTGAAAACTGAACTAGGTAAGACTCTATCTGAATGACGACTGAATGACAAAAGGTATAAAAAGGTTGGAAAATATGAATAATTGTCTATACTATACATATAATATATAATATATAATTATAAAAATGAGTAAGAGAAAGAGAAGTCAAACGAAAATTCACACAATATGTCTATTGTCACGCAAAGCTGCAAGTAATAGTTAGTAGGTGAATAAATCTTGTCATGGTAGTAGTTAGCTACACCTGGAGAAATTGAAATTGAGAAATTGAGAAAAAAAGAAACAAAAATAGACATGAAAAACATTATATTATTCAAGTTTCCATTTAATTGGTTCAGATTACAATAACATGAGCAGATTTGGCTAATGCTACTTCTATGAAACAATGACTTGTTTTTCGTATGTCCATATATGAAATAAAGAAAAAATGAGAATGAAATGAAAAAAGTTATTCTTCATTTCAAAAATCCATTCGAAATGCAATAATTCATATAACTATATACTAACTATATATATATATAATTATTTATATGTTGTATAGATTAAGGATGAAAAAATAACAGAATGACTGTTAGAACATGATGTAAATGAAATGGCAATTGCTATTTCTCATGAATATTCTAACATTTGATAGACAAAATGAAAACAATTACGTCAATAGGGTCGTTACGAAGGTACTCATTATATACATTTGATTGCAATTAAACAGCATTTCATTTGAAAATGAAATCTTGAATCAGTTTAGACCGATTGGTTGCTGGAACCAGCTAGCTGAGAGTATTTTTGAGTTAACTCAGCTAACTTTCTCACTTATAAATCGGTTTGAAGAGGTGGAGCTAAGCCTTGAATGTTACAAGAAGCGTCATTATTGAATGGATCTGAATAACCAGCTGATTAGCCATAGTATGATTGCGAATAAATTAGAAATTATGAATTGAAATCTCAAAAATATATATCAGCTATCCAATGACGAATGAGATGATAATGAATGATGAAAGCTGTATTGCGTCATCATATAAGGAGGTAGAGATCACAAACTCAATATATATATATATAGTATAACTATACATCTGACTGATGAATATCCAATTTGCAATTGAATCCATCGTTTTCAAAAGAAATGTTCCAATATTTTCTCAGAATATATCTATTGTCAGTTTATCCACTATGCGTAACTGTGTAGAGCAATACAAGTTAGGAGATACGTTACAAACTCAGTATATTGCCAC
Organism: Auanema freiburgensis; assembly: GCA_030370435.1. NCBI lineage: Eukaryota > Metazoa > Nematoda > Chromadorea > Rhabditida > Rhabditidae > Auanema > Auanema freiburgense. The sequence goes on along the minus strand of CM059371.1, from coordinate 1,540,361 downwards.
AGGCAATTTACTATAATAAGACTGGATAAAGAGAGATTATATAGTTATACGGTATATCTGATATCATATTAGGCTTTAAGAGTTAGCATAATATAATCCATATTATGCATTTATAAAGACATCTCGTGAGCATAAAATACGTTTTCCATCGCATTATCACCTTGACAGGTATTAATGCTCACAAATAATTTCATTATTTTTCATTTTTTTCTCTCTATCAGATACAGCATCTGTCGTCATTTTTCATTTCTGATAAAATGAATGATTAATTCGATTGTCACCTGGCTGTATTTCATGTTTCATATTAATTTCTTTGAATATTTGTTAGCAAAAAAACAGTTGTTGTACCTGTTTTCAGCTTAAACTATCAGCTTTTAAAAAACGTCATTGCGTGATAAACAAGAAAGGAGAATAAACGTTCATTTCAATAGATAGTTTGATATTTAATGTCATTTATAATAATAAAAGAAGCATTTTGTTCTGTTATAGTGTATCCCCCAAGTAGCTTTATTCTAGAAGTCTTTTGAATTAATAAATATCATGTGGGTGATGATGATGTTCTCTGCCACGAAGAACAGCCAAGAGTGGATGAATGGCTTCTTGTAAATCCTTCAAATGATGCATTTTAGATGAGTTGTGAACACTGAATAACTTACCCTGAAGTATCTCTCAAATGTAGCGACACCATGAGTGAAGTACAAATTGTGTTTCAATTTACTAACTGAATGGCTGCTAGGGAGGAAGCCGAGGTTATTAACCTGAATATTCAGTCATATTATGCTTTTCAATTTGTATAATGGATTATATATATTAAACTTCTTTTTTACCTTGTAATACTCAAAGAATCCAACATTGGCAGCAGTCAATGCTCTAATGGCCGTTGGTTGGGGTAAAACCTGAATGGTTCAATCATTCTGTTTGCATCAGTTCACTTACTTCGGAATTTGTTATGATGGGGAGAACGTTAGTCTTCAAATCGTTTCCAAACAAACGTTTCACATAAGCTAGCTCTCCAATGAAAGGCCAGGCCAAGCTCTTTATGTTCGTGTTCAATACAATTGAAATGGCGTCAATGCGAGCTGCACCAGCAGTTAATAGTTCCTGGATAATAAAACAATGTATCAAAGACTTATAGAATCTTTACGAACTTGTTGAAGCCATTTCTCAATGAGATGAGAAACAAAGGTGTTGTTCTCTTGATCAGGAACTCCTGGAGTATCAATGAGAGTGACGGAATAGGGAAGAATGGAGTTGTTGATGACATAGACAGTCAAGTCTGTTGTTTTCGTAAGATTGGGTGTCAAGGTGAATCTGAATGGATTTTCATAGAATTTCATATGAATGCCTCACCTGAAATCATGTTCCTTCTTGACGTCATACAAATAGTTCAAAATGCTGTTAACGGTGGAAGTCTTTCCTTGTCCAACAGGTCCAAACAAGAGTACAGTCTTAAAAGAATTGAATCATTGCACGTCACTTCAGAGAAACGTACTCTGTCCTCATCAGTCTTGTGAGCATGACCACCAACAATGACTTTTTTGATTTTCTTGCTCTTGGAGTACTTGAGTTGTTCCTCAACCCATGGAGCGATGATGCGATGGTTCTCGATAACACCGATCTTGAACACAATATAACTAATTGCATATAACCTAATTTGTTTACTTCAGTTCCGTGTTCTAATTGTCTTCTGGCCACTTCTGAGATTTCAACTTCTTCAGCGATATCAATCTCCTCTATAAATGTAAATTGTGCTTTTTTGAGCTTTCAGGGATCTCAAACTAGTATGTTCTTCAACTACTGAAGCGTCCGCGTTGCTATAGCGATGATGATGATGATGATGTTGATGCTGGTGATTAGCCTGGCTATGTTGATGATGGTGATTTCTACGATGTTGATGATGAGAATGGCTGGATTGACGAGAAGATCCAATCTTAATTTCGAACAGTTTTCATGAGCAATCAAATTCAGTGACAATAAACACAATACAATGAGAATGGAGAAAACTAACATGTAGAGATCTATGTAAGGAGAAATAACAAAGGGGAGATCATTTGACGTTGCACGGACTACATCACAATAAACATTAGGCGCCAGCTGGTTTGCGCACCTCTTCTCTGCATTGATCAGCAAGAGCAGTAACATCATCGCAGGCTCTAATCACTTCTTCAGTCTTTTGCTCAATCTGAATGAGACAGTCAAAATCTACTTTCAACTTCAGTCTAACCAATTTCTTATACTCTGCTTGGTTTAATTTAGTTTGTCTCAGGGCAGCATTGACCAATTCAAGATGCAAGTTCTCATGTTGGGGATCGACGTTTCCTTGTCCAGGGTGAACAAGAGGGTGACGATACCCTGTTGGATTTCCATTACGAGATGGAAGATCACGATGAGACTTTTGGGTACGAGTCTGCAACGTGAACGTGATCAAATTTGATGTTCGATAAGACATCATATACCGGTTTAGGGCGCTGATAAGCTACCTCGTCATGGTTCAAATCGATTGTAGAGCCCTGTAAAAACGTTTGCTTTCGTTATAAGATCAAAATAGCATTACTAATTCATTGCCATTATCATCAACGAGATCAAATCCCCCCACACGCGATACCTGAGCAGTCGTGGTAGTATCAATAGTCATGCTTCTTTCTATAGAAGGTTCACATTTTCTATATTGAATTCTCAATTTTGTGTACCTCGCGGCGCTCCATAAGATGAATAGCGAGTATTAACTTCGCTGTTTCTTCCAGATTTGGTTATGAAATCGCTTGCCTGAGTTCTTGCTCTGCTGTTTCCACTGACAACGCTGGTATTGTTGCTGACACGGTTGCTAGCAACTGGAGTTCTGTGTTGTGCACTTCCAGTGTGACTTCCATGATGGCTCTCAGTATGATGATGAGGATGAGCACCAAAGTGGCTATCATATCCACTTCCACGTTTACTAGTGACATGACTTTTCTGATTGGCATGAGAGGATTCATAGCCACTTCCATGATGGCTGTAATGGCTACTATGGTGATCGGAAGCTTTGGTATGATGAGCAGAAGACCGTCTACTAGTTTCAGAAGCACGGCGGCTGTAGACTGATTCTGTAATATCACGTTTGAAAAGAAAACACAAAGATCTGACCATCGTCTCCAATGCCTTCAAAAGCATGTTCTACTTGGCTGACAAAGTGCTCTGGATGTAAATCAGCGCTGTAACGAGTCTTCTCGGTTTTTGCTTCATGAGAGTAATAGTCGCCATCATGATGATAGTAATCATCGTTGGCAGTTTTAGTCAAATGAACAGGCTCCAACTTAACAGCAGCAAAAACCTGTAAATTAATTGATTAAAAGATGAGAAACAGTGCTACTACTACCGATTCCATCAAATCGTCAGCAATAGTGTCATAAGCATTGTAGTGATGAGTATCAACATGATGTTCATGATGATCATCATGACCATGATCAACATAAAGATGATCACTCACAGTAGAAGTCTGTAAAACTTTAAATCAGAGAAACAGTGGTCATCAATCGCATACAACTCGTTCGTCTCCGTGAGCGTGGGTGGTTTTATGAATGGACCCGTGAGTTTCTCGGCGAGAAGAAACTGCATGAATTTCTTCGTGATGAGAAGATACCGTTGTCGACTTGAAAAATGAAAAAAAATTTTGATTGCAATATGATTCAATGAAAACTCACGTCTGGGGGTGCCGAAGCAAAGATGAGGTCCATATCGATGTCGGTTGAAGCCATGAGCAAGTCTGAAACAGAGCAGAATTCAAAAATTTAGTGAAAACAGTTTCAGCAAACGATTGCACAAAAAGACGATGCCAATGTAAAACCAAAGACTAAACTTAAACCGATAACACAGAGACAAAGATGGTAAACGATGCAAAGGCGCCAAAGTGAGTGTATGTGGATAGACAATATAAGAAATGAAGAGAGTCATAAATAGCGTTAGTCAATAGATTCATTTATAGCATATAGATATATGGAGAGTAACAAAAATGCATAACTGATAAAGACTGTCATGCAGTTTGCTTCCTTAAGACAGATTTAAGCTCTATTCCGTATACATTCTATCTTATATGTTTAGTATTGGAGTAAAAGCTTATCAATGCCACGACGCTCTCAAATCACCGTCAGTATGTTCTATTTGCTTACTTTATAGCACTGATAATTATCTCAACGTTTTTAGATGTATAATATTGAAAGAAATATGAGAGAGGGAAAATTGGGGGTAACTATGAAGGGGAGGGGGAGTAGAGAGAGAGAAAAGAGGAAGTAAAGCCAGATGTAGTATAGATGGATTAGATATAGTTTGGACGTTTGATGATTCAATAGAAAAGATGTATGATACACACATATATCGGATTGGAAAGATGTTTAGTGCTGTTGTTCATCTGACTCACAGTAATATACCGATAAACCTTTGTTAAGTAGAATTACTACTGCTGAATTCATAAATAATCTTTAAAAACCGTTGAGTTGTGAAGAGAAATAACCTATTTGATGATTTTCATATTACTCTTCTGTCATAATATAGTTAGCAACAACTATGTTTAAAACACATGTTAAAAGACTGAAAATCGTTTATGATACAATTACTTTTTAAAACAAAAAAAAAAGGGAGAAATTGGAAACAATATGATTGGGATGAATTGGAGTAGGAGGATAAGCAAGTCTTTACATACTAATCGTTATTGCTCTATACGTATAATCCGAAACAAAAATGAAATTGATGTTGAGATTTCATTTTCTGTCGCATTTTAGTGAGATCAGTCTATTTCAAAGGCAAATATGCTTCAATTCAAACAGACTGTTCGCTATGTGAGTTCATTCTTTGGATTATTTCTATGCTTTATCATACTATATGATTATATGGAAACTAAAAAGTTATTGCAACAAACATCATCTGGAAAATTTGATATCTCACTCCTACGTGCTGGTTCATTCGTTAAAAGACACAAAGTGTTCCGTTATTTAGAGAAAGAGCAACGAAACGGATTTGAGAATATGAATGATGTTGAGACAGTTAAAGTATTCAATTCTGATGTAAGTTTATATATATCTTATAGTTAGTAGAATGATCATCTTAACTATATGTTATAGCCATTGCCATCAAGAGATAATCATAAGACAGCTCATGAATTGTGCTCAAAAAGTGGTTTATGTGTCAAGAAATTTCGTCAGATTGAAACAAGAATAAGAGTATTATAAACAATAAGTTACTTATGTATAACTATATGATAGGTATCTGAACAGTATAAGATGCTTACATGTATCGTACAGAAGAGCATGTCTACCATAATGACAGCACTATTCTGTTATTTATATGATGAAAAGCGATTTGAATCAAAAAGTAGCGGATTCTTTACTGAATGGAGCAAATATAGGTTAGCTATATACTATATCATATTATATATTTCTATCTATTATAGATTATGCCAAAACAAAAATGAGTATAATGATTTAAGAAAAACACGTCAATTATTGAACATAACGCGACAGGATAGGGCGTGGTCGTTTGTTATGTTGACTCGCGATCCTGTTGAGCGCTTTATCAGTGGTTATGTAGACAAATGCATAAGGTTTCAGCTGCTTGTATAATCATAATGAATCGATAATTAAAATATAATTTCAGAAAGGCATGGGGCCATTTGCCGTGCAACGGATGTCATAAGAATATGACATGCTTCATAGAAAGAGAATACGAAAAAATGCTCAAAGCATCACAAATAAGTCGTCCAAAGACGTCATTCGAAGATAAACACTTTTACCCTCAAAATTGGTATCTTGATACTTTCATTATCATTCAATTGATACAATTAATCCTTTAGGAGATGTAATCTACGAACTGATTACAAAAATTACAAGTTTATCAAGTACTCAAGTTCAGATGTTAAAGGTTTTCTCAGTAAATTCATTCCAATTGCCAAAAACCAAAATGTAAGCTTATTATCAGCTGTTTATGTTTTAAGCATGCTTTATAGGTTCCTAATAGCTCAATGACTTATATTGTTGAGCAAATGAATACTAATCGAACTGTACATAGTACTGTAGCATCAGCTGCACGACAATACTTGGAGAATCGACTTCGCTCATCTCCTTATCTTATGGAATACATTGTTCGAATGTTTTATTATGATTTTGTTCTTTTTAATTATTCTTTTCCAACTGGTTTCTAATAGTATATAGGATTTAGAGATTATTATTATATATGAAGTGATGCTGATGTGTGAGATCGTTGGTACTATCAAACTTCTCCAACATCCTAGCGTCCATGCCTCTCCCTTGTTCAGCCGCCGCATGATCTTCTCTTATGGAATATATCCTTTTGCAAGTTCATAAAAGGGCATTAGATGTGTCATATTCCCATCCAAGTGATAAATGCATTGAATTACAGATATTCTTGAAAATATCAAATTGCATCACAAATTGACAATCTTCTTTTACATTTTTCGTGCATCACTTACTTCGTCTGCAGTAGCTTTACCCATTCTAGAAGCTTTACGTCAAAGCATTACCGTTGGTTCATTGTAAATGAATATAATATTATAATCCTCATCTTGCTACAGTATCCGATGAAGTGAACTACTCGTTTGCTTTACAACACAAAAAAAAATTGGAAAAAGCCTTATTTTCTTTAAACAACATTTCTATGCAGTATAATGACATGAAGATATGTATAAGGAACAATCAAAACCGGATCAATAAGGAATAACTCATAGCATATACGTATAGCATAAGTGAATACATAGTATATATATATATATACTAATACAATATAATATCAACAAAATCTATTCTCATTTCTCTATAATGATTACAAACTAACAAATGATATGTGTAGGAGATAGGAGCATTGATGAAGCCATTATCACTAGTTATTGTTATTGTCATTTAAAACTTTTTTTATTCTTCTTTTTTTTTATTTTGTATTTCAAAATATGTGTATATAAGAAGCATAATTTGACAAACAAATCATATAGTTTATATTAGTTAAGATGATGAATGAGTATGATCAATAGAGACACAGAGAGAGAGAGAGAGAGATGATATAAGTGAAAAGAATGAATGATATTCTATTAAGTGTGTTCATTTCCCGCACAAACCACATTTTTTCAAAAAAAAACCCAAATAGTATATTGCACAAAAGAAAATTCTAATCTGATCAGTTGTTGTTAGATTTGAAATGATACGGATGACCCGTTGAATGCAAAAAATAAAAAAAACAAGAAGAGAGAAAACAAAAAGAAGAAAAGGTATTTCTCTGTTGCCTATAGAAGCATATAGTAAATCAAATCAGAAATTGATTTGCAAATGAGATATACAATCGTTCACAGTTTGTGGGATATATCAATGAAGTTATAGCTCACAGGTATATAAAAGAGGAAGGTTAAAGTAAGGAAGAAGCTTAGTAACCATGTAATGTATAATTAATCTTTTTGGAATATATATAGAAAACAACTAGCGATTATAATGGTTATGTGATGTGTCTAAATGAAATCAATAAAACATATTGATATAGTCAGATGTAAGAAGATACTTCGTTCTCCATACCTTTATCTATGTTCGCTTCTTCAAAATGAATAGTATGATATGAGTGGGAGAGACACGAATTGCAGATATATCGAATATGAATACTATGAGATAAAGAAAACATTACTGTATGAGATAACCGTATGTGATTGTATATTACAAATATATAAATGTCTATATTATATACCGTATCTTCTATTCGATAAGATTCTTACAAATTTTTGTATATCCGTTTACACATAGTTGATAACTATAATTATGTAAATTATGCATATATAGTATGTATTAATTGCTTACCACATAGTTAACGATGCAATTAATACTATTCAACTGTTGTTTCTGTTAAGTTTTCGTTATCCGATTCTTCGTCCCCACTTGAACAAGGCAAAAATGGATGAACCAAGCTCAAATAGCACAAATTGCATACTCGAACCTATAAATATACATTTTCAATAAGCTATTTATATCTATTTCATTTCTTTAAACTATTCTAAATTGCTATACAACATACCCGACTATCATAACCCAAGTCCGGAATTTCAATGCTTTTTCTACTGCAACTTCCGCAAAAAATTCGTCCACAATTACGACAATGATGTCGACGACGTATAAATGTGAAACTACTGTAGCAAGAAGTGCATTGCGATACATCATCATCAGGAACCCATCGTACTCCTGCAACAATGCTAATCCGTAAATATGTCACTTTAATCCTTTCGAACTAATGAATAGAGTGAAGGAGAGAAAGAATAAAGAAGTTTTGAACGCTTTTGAGATTCGTATTAAAAGATTTCTTTTTCACAAAAAAAAAATGTATCAATGACTGATGATTAGCTATTTATCTTTTAATGGGGTACTTACCAACATACGGAGGCATTGGAAGATGTTCATTTACTTCAACACCGGTTTCTTCTTCATTGTTGGCTGTTTGAGCTGTTTGACCATGAATCTTAATATGAACAGTGAATGCGAATAAATGCCTTCAAAAGCCTAACATTTGAAGATAAAGCTCTTACTTCATCGACTGGCAATGAGTCTTCTGTTGGAAAAAGGACCATTTTCAAAAGTTTGCGAACGTCCGACGAATAGTTAGTTTGTAACTGATCAGCAACAGCTGAAACGCACACAAATATTCTGAAAATATAAATCATGTAATCTGATTCGTTGATGTTTGAAACCTGTGAATCATATCATCAGATGATACGTAGCGTATGCGAAAATCTCCACCTGCTCTGAAATAGTACTTCCGTTGTTTTTTCATTAGCGTAAACTAACAATAACCTTGTTGTTTTGGTGACGCCTTTTATGGCTTCCTTGTCCTCGCCCCTTAGTTCATCTGTTTCGGCTTTTGAATCACTAAAGGTCGATGACTCGTCTTCACTGGGTGGAGGTGTATTAGCATTCCTTTCCACACACACAAGTTCATCCAATGGATTATCTTGAATACCACGAATGTCTTCTCGACCACATAAATCAAAACGATCACTTCGTTCTACACAGAATGCTTCAATTGTGTCATCAGCATTAGTGTATTCAACAGCAAAGCACAGTCCCGTTCCCTGCTCGATTTCATCAACATCTTCTTCATTTTCCACAGCCCCACTATCGCTACCATTCTTTTCCATATTTTTTGTTTTGGACTCCGGCTCTGTACTTTCGGTTTGATTTTGATCTTTTCGAGCGCGGATGAAAAGCTGAAATAACGTCCAATGTACTTTCAATCAGAGTGCATAGTAAAGCTTCTTAAATGACACAGAATTTTATGTTAGTACTATAGTTGGACCACAAACGATGACACGTGTTAAGATATTCAAGGATGGTGCATTGAACCATTGAATGTTAGTAAAAACAGGACAGGTGTTAAACTATACCTTTACCTTGCTGCTATTATCGTTGTTGAAGTCGAGAGCGTTTTGCTTATTCTTTGCGCTCTCATCTTCACCCGAACATAGAATGTTTTCTACCTGTAATCCAAGATTTTGCTATAAATTATACATATAGTTACGTACAGCTGATAATTCTGCTAGAGTTAAGACTTTTAAAAGCTTCTTTATATTCTGTAGTAGTGGTATGTATGGTCGGAACATATCAGAAAGCTCATTTTCAGCCCCTGGATCAAGATTCAAAGCTCCTTCTGGATAATGTAGTAAACCCCTGCAATGAGATTTCCATAATCTAATCGTTTCTTATAACGTTAAAATCATTTTTTTCTGCGAATTCTCTTTTTCTACTCTCTAGGTTCGGAATGCTATCTAGCATCGAATTGATTGGTAATGACTGTTTCACTTCCTTCAACTTACCACAAGACGGCTAGACGAGGAATTATAAACATAACTGCTGGATCGAAATATTCAATTTGCTCTTGCGTAATGTAATGACAACGAAGGGCTCGTTGCAAAGTATCAGCAAATAGTACGGCAATCAATTGTTGAGCATCATGTTCGCGTGATGTTTTAACAGAAACCATTGCGCTAACATATCTGAAAAGAATGTTTATATTTCTGTCTAAAAATATATATAAAGCATACTGAAATTCAAAGTTGGCAAACATATGATCGAACAATAATAACGATTTTTTGATTTCATGAGTATATTCGCGAGGATTGCGCAATGCTTGGTCCTGTAAATGTGAAATGCTTATGTATAAATGTATAGTTTGTACTTTGAGCATGCTGCGCAAATAATCCAAATGAGCTGTTACGGCTTTTGCTAAAGGACGTATACATTCTGATTCAAATTCGTGGTCTACAATATTGGATCCAGCTGATAAACACTTGAAAGAAAAAAAGGCTTTTTATATATTATGAGACAAGTTTGTACCTCTGCTCCAAACCATAATTGCCCCGGAAGATTGTCATGAACTATCTCATCCGGAAATTTTGCTCGAAAATCTCGATTAGCCCTCTCACTTTTGATGGGATATAATATGATGATCATTTCTTCTGCAAATGATGCAAGTCAGTAAACGCTAAAAGCTTTTTAGCTTTCTCCTACCAATAATATGCAATAAACGATCTTGAGCAATTCGTAATTTATTTACAAGTGCAGTGCATCTCTCTGGGTCTCGTTTCCCATCAAACGAATCTAATTCATTCGCTGTAATGACGAAATAACATTATTACCATCATTGACGAAGAAGAAAAGGGAACAGAAGCAAGAGAAGGAGAAGATAAGGAGAAAAAAAAACAGTTGAATACAAACCGATTTCTGTCAAAGCCTCATCAGCGTAATAGAATTTAGCCAGTGGACACCAATCATCTGGTCGTGGTCTGCAGAAAAATTTGCGAAGAGAAAGCATGCAATCTAAAATGAAAAATAAATAAAATAAAAGAATTGGGCAATACACATTGAGAGAGATAGTAAATGAGCAAGTAGAAAGTAAGAGAGAGAGAGAGAGAGAGAGAGACCAAATATGAAAAAAAAAACAAGCGAGAACAGGAGGAAAATATTGTAATTTGGAAATTATACGAAAAGAAAAAGAACTGCAAAAAGAAAGAAAAAAGAATGAAGAGGATGAAGAGTAGAAGGATACAAAATGTAAGAAGAGCGAATAAAGTAGAGAAAGAAAAGAAATTCATATCGAAATAGCATATCTGCATAAGAAAGTTAAAAACAATTGTCTTGTTATTATATATATGCCCAACAGGTATTGTTCAAATCAATTTTTCAAGAAAAAAAAAAGAGAAAAGAATTTAACGAGACATAAATATATATATATCATCAAGTTAAAGAGCTGAATGAATAGAAAACAGAATTGTTGCGATTTAAACAGAGCAACGTGATAAGAATTGATTGATAAGTTTGCATCTCCAACGAGTGCTAGTTATCAGAGTGAAGTTGTTTTATCATCAGCATATGTTGGATGTTGAAAAAACGAAGAGTTGAAATGAAAAAAAAAATAAAAGAAAGAAGCAGAAGCGAGGCACCAACCTCAATTTATCGGCCTCATGTGAAAAATAATGAGAGAAGTTGCAGATGAAAATACAGGAAAAGCTACAATGAATGAAAGAGGATGTACGACACACAGGGAGTGAGAGATAGAACGTTGTGAGGGAGTGAGTGAGACAAACTGAAAAGAAAAATGTGAGTTGAATAGAAGGTTTTGTTCACAGAAGAAGAAGAAGAAGAAAAAAAAATGTTTGTTGTTCTTTATAATACATAATGAATGATCAGACAAGCATTAAGGTATTCAATCAGATGGCTTATAACTTGATCAACACACTTCTGCTTCTTCTTCTGCTACCATCAATATCTTATCTATCTCATCCATCTTCACATAAATATAACAAAAGAAACAAATAAATGAAAGTCTATAAGACTGGAACTACTAATAGATTGCTTTGATGTGGATGTATAGTAGTTGGTGGAAGAAACGGAGGCAAAGAGGAAATAAGAGAGAGAGAGAGAGAGAGAGAGAGAGAGGGAAATACAAGGGAATGGAAGAGTGAGATAAGATTCGAAAAAAAAAGGAAACAGAATCATGTTATAACTTAAGAAATAAAAAAAAGGAAACTAAAACAGATAGAAGAGTAGACCATAAAGAGAGATAGAGAGTCAAAGAGAGAGTGAGAGGGAGTAATTCCATCCATTTTTCTCCAAAAAGGGTTACAAAAATGTTATTTTTCATTTGTGTCTCTCAACGTGATGAACGCAAAATATGACTGAATCATTACAATTTGGTAACAAAAATCATATTTCAAATGAGTAGATCTTCAAAAATATTTTCTTTTTTCTCTTTTGTTCATTCCAAACATCAATGTTGTTGTATTTATGACAGGGAATGGGAGGGGAGGCATGCATACACACTAACACGCATACATACACGTACAACCCATACACAACATGGTTTATCTGTATTGATGGAAGATACGAAAGAAAATATCAATCGAAATGTGATTCAGTAAATATAGATATATCAACGATTATAAAATGAGAAAAATCAATAATTGGTAGCGATCAACTGAAGACCGTTCTAGGACTAGACACAGGCAAGGAGAGAGAGAGGGGGAGGGTAAGATGAGGGGGAGGGCAAGCGGTTGGGTGGATTTATAAGATGGTAGTTGAAAATAGAACTAATCACTTAATTGCGTATAAGTAGTGACTATTACAGAAAGAACATACGACGCTTTGAATGTTCTCATTGTCAGACAATCCATAAGAGGCTTTTACTTTTTCGGTTTTTTTATTGTCCGATGAGGCAATACTTGAAACGACTGTTCATGCATAAGATATTAATATTGAAAATATGTAAAAAATGGAGAAAACTAAGTGAATGAGATAAAGAGAGAGAGAGAGAGAGAGAGAGAGAGAGAGAGAGAGAGAGAGAGAGAGAGAGTGTAAGGAATAAAAGAAAATGAACTATTTTGTGTAAAGGAATATGTAAAAGTACATATCAAATCAAATATGGTAATGGGATGAATGATAGAATTGAAACAGATGAATGATAGTCTGAAGAAGGAAACATGAGGAGGAGGAGGTGAAGATGAGAATAACATGAATGATATATATATACTGGAATGAATGCTAATTTTATTTATTTAAACCATATAGCATATTTTAATTTTAATTATTCAATATATGAATATGGCAACATGCAGGTTACTGCTACGGTAGTTTGGATTTAATGCATATTTTGTTAAATAATTATATTAATGAGCTTATAATTAAATATTCAACTAATCTCTTCATTATTGAGAGGGTTTCATTTAATAGACTTATTTGATGCTATTAGTCAAATTACGAAGCCTCTCCGAAATTGAGGGAAATCTCTGATGATGAAATATATCCTCCAGCAGCTTATGTAGAGAAGCGAGATGATTGAAGAAAGACATTTAGGATGTGGTGGGACTTGCGCGCTACTGCACCGCGAATACGAACGCGACGCGTCATCGTCTCTCCACTAGATGTATGCACATATGCCTTTGTGTATGTCTGGCGTGTATAGAGGCTAACACATAGACATGCGTATTTCATGGAATATTAGAGAAAAAAAAGAAGAAAATAGTATAGAAAGATGAAGAGAGTGTTTGTCCATATCTCATCATCTCTTGTTTCTCTCATCATTTAGCATTATATTTCTATATGGTGCGCCTAAGAAGGAGAATTTTTAGTCAATACAAACGCCGATTTGTCAATATGGCTATACACTCTCTCTCCGCATTTTTCTTTTAGCTTTTCGTTTTAAAATGTTTTTGTTTATTTTTGAGTTTGAACAGAACAGAAATTTCCCTTCTTTTTTTTTATTTGAAAGTCTATGTTATTTACATAATTAATTATAGTTAGTGTACTGAGTTAGATTATACGTATATAGGTTATAGATAGTACGTGGGGGTTCAATAAACCATGATTGGTGGTATATTCATATACAATCATAAAGGAGAAGTTCTCATATCGAGAATCTATCGTGATGATATAACGTAAGTAGCTAACTATAAAGCTCTAACTATATATACTATATGATATATATATATTTAAAATGATATTTCAGACGCAACTACATTGATGCTTTTCGTGTTAATGTTATTCATGCTCGTCAACAGGTATTTGGCTTTTTTGATTCTTCACACCTCCCCTCATTCATTTGATGTTATGAACATGAATACATTGTATGAACGTGTTCATGTAAATACTTCCTTCTGATGATAATGATATTCTGTTTTACTGCTCGTTTACAGGTTCGATCACCGATTGCAATTATCGCCCGAGCAACCTTCTTCCATATTAAACGAGGAAATATATGGATTTGTGCTGCTTCAAAGCAAAACATAAGTGCTGGACTTGTTTTTGAGGTAAATAACATGCAAGAGCAGATGTTTCTGAATATCATATTCGATATGATATCATGGTTTGAAGACCATGCTGTTGTCTAATACAAGGAGAGAGATGTATCGATCGGTTGAGTGAGAAGAAGGAGAGATGCTTTATCCTGGCTTGATCGCCAATATCTTAGGGCAGAAGCATTATCTGAATGTTTTGAGAAACAAATGTCTTGTTGAAAGGATTCAAAAGCCTCAATGCGTTGGCCACAATTAGAGAAACAGAGTTCCTCTTTTCTATCATCATCATCATCTTTCTTTCTTTTTTTTTCATTCCATCTCTTCTCTCGGCGCAATTTCTTTTCTCTAATTGTTTTCCGAATCTGCTCTAATCTCTACCTATGCTCTCTCCGTACATGTCTTCTCGAAACGAATTATATTTCCTTATATTCTTTTTCTCTTTGACGCACCTGCCTTTAATTGACTTTTTCATCATCTGTCCAGAGTCGACTCATCACCCATATATAGCCTTGATCGGCGACCCACACCACTCTACCAAACAGGTGTTTCTCGTTTTTGCTGTACGCAAACAGAACATAATGCGATCTCCCAAGTGACAATCTGTAGTAACGGTTGCTGATGGAGATAAAAAAAAAAGTTGAAAAGAAGAGAGGAGGTTGGTAAGGGGGTTGTGGGCGCATTGGGTGGCGCAGGGGTGAACCGAAAATTGAGAAAAAAGGAAAATCGAATGCTGAATACACATTTTCAGTTTCTTCAACGCTTCTCAGACACTATGCATTCGTACTTTGGAAAGTTGAACGAAGAGAATGTTCGGAATAACTTTGTATTGATCTATGAACTGTTGGATGGTATGGAGAACGGAATGAAATATAGAAAAACCGAAATATGATATGTTTAAGAAATAATTGATTTCGGATATCCACAGAACACTGATCCGGGAGTACTGAAAGCATTCATCACTCAGCAAGGAGTGCGAACTTCGGTTAGTCATGCTTATCTATGTATTACGAAATCTGATGGACAACAACGAACGTCAAAATGATTTCAATTCATATGACATTAGACACGTGATTGAATTGGTTTCGTAAACTGATCGAAATTCAAATAGAGAAACTAAAGAATAATTGATTAATTTAGGAAAGTGTCGTCATCGGGGTAGGTTTCAGTGTTGTTTGCTTAATACATATTCGTAAGAAGAACAGATGATGTGTTGTGAAGCATGCTGTTTTCGTATCATTTTGTCGTTTAAAAGAGAGAAATTTCGAAAAATGAGAGAATAGTTAATTCATATTTGAACTATCAGATGATTGCATAATCTGTATTGAACCATTATAGACGAAAGAGGAGCAATCTCAGATAACTTCTCAAGTTACGGGACAGATTGGTTGGCGACGTGAAGGAATTAAATATCGTCGTAACGAGTTATTCCTTGACGTTATTGAATACGTCAATCTGTTAATGAATCAGCAAGGTTTGTTTGCTTTCTCGTTTTCATGATCATCATCTCTCTTACTGTCTATGTGATTGTGTTCGTTTCAGGGCAAGTTCTATCTGCTCATGTGGCTGGTAAAGTTGCTATGAAATCATATTTGAGTGGAATGCCCGAATGCAAATTTGGTATAAACGATAAAATAACAATTGATGGTAAAGGAAAATCATCACATGATGATTCTAATAAATCACAAGTGTAATAACAATGGAAGCTAACTTTGACATGATTGATACGAAACAATTTGCAGTGTCAGGTCTTCAGTTGCCATTGATGATTGTCAATTTCATCAATGTGTTAAATTAACTAAATTTGACACGGAACATGCCATTTCCTTCATTCCACCCGATGGAGAATATGAACTGATGAGGTTAATCATGCATCTTATACAGCTTCATTCACATAATTCACATTTAGATATCGAACGACCAAAGACATTCAGCTTCCATTCCGAGTCATTCCACTTGTACGGGAAGTTTCTCGTAACAAGATTGAAGTGAAAGTTGTGGTCAAATCCAATTTCAAGCCTTCACTTCTGGCTCAAAAAATAGAAGTACGAATTCCAACACCCCCTAATACGTCGGGAGTTCAGCTTATTTGCCTCAAAGGCAAGGCCAAATATAAGGCAGGAGAGAATGCTATCGTATGGAAGTAGGCTACACGTAAACACTACTGTCTATGATAATGGCTTTTTCTAGAATTAAACGAATGGGGGGAATGAAAGAAAGTCAAATATCTGCTGAAATTGACCTTCTTGCTACAGGAGCTGAACGCAAGAAATGGAATCGCCCTCCTGTTAGCATGAACTTTGAGGTTTGCACTTGCACTTTGTGAATGACACTCAATTAACTATTCCAGGTGCCGTTTGCTCCATCTGGACTTAAAGTTCGTTACTTGAAAGTGTTTGAACCCAAACTGAACTATTCTGATCATGACGTGATCAAGTGGGTTCGCTACATTGGTCGTAGTGGACTATATGAGACTCGTTGTTAAACAAATCCAGCAAAGCACAATACTTCATTCATGAAGCTTCATTTTCTCGTTCCAATTGATTCATGCAGCAAGCATGTTTATAACCTTCATTCCAGGAACACCAGTCTCACACATGTAATAATATGTTCGTTCGTACATCATTTAGATTGACAGCTATTAGATTAAGTATATTTATGATGCTACCTTCCCTATATTTGGAGTCAAGCCTCGACAGAGTTTCCAGATGGCTGTGCTGTCCCTAGTTCATGTCACTCTAACCATGTAGTTATGCTTCATCTTATTTATTGTAGCTGTAGTGCTTGCTTATCGTAGTAATTTATTTTCATTTAACCTACCTTTTTTTTTTTATAATAAATGTTTTTTCTCAAAGTTATCATGAGAGCCTCACATTACCAAATGCCGATAATAAGAAACTCTTTCAATCTGAAGAGGTGAAGAAAAGTTACTCCCATTTGCAATAACTGAATATTCAATAACTTGCTGAAACTATTAAATGGCTGTATTCATACTCAGCTTCTGGTCATACAGTCAACAGAACTTCCTATGTGAAGGCATGCAAACTCCAACAACGGCATTCAGACTTTGCTAGGCATTAAAACTAGTTTCCTTCATCGATCTTCAATATGACATCTCATAGTTCTTTTACACTTTCGATGTGTTCGTAATGGTTCAAACACTGCACGGTTTTTCAAGGTTTTGCATAGATCATTCGGATGTGAACATCAATCATTGTCAGTTAAAAAGCAATGCTATCATTATTCTTTTTGAAACGCATCATTTCGCCAAGAATGGCTCCCATATTCTTGAGATCATACATACAATGTGCTTGTATTCTAAGGGTCCAGCTTTTCGGATTCTAAAAGAGTTTTAGAATACATGATTTTGTTTGAAAAACAAGATTGGAACGAATATGAAAGATCTGTTGCTAACGATCTTTTTAGCGAAACAAAGATATATAGAAGATAATTGGTTCATTCATAATTGTATGAGATATGTTTCAACAAACAGTTTTACATATTAAGATGAAAGTACAAATCAATGAGGTGAGCTCGTTTAAATATTAAAACGCACGTGCAAGACAAAGACTATGAACTAAAGCTCATAACAAGTACGAGAGTACCTGGAAGTTTCACACACCTGTTATGTCTCACAGTCGTTGAACGAATTAGGTATCTCAGGGACCATAACTTTCTCAAACTATTGCTATGGCTTTCTATAACGAACCGTAAATCAAATAATAACTTTTACACTTCTCATTGACTTTTCTAACTGGTACGAATTAAGGCTGGGCGTCCAATTTATTTAATTGTTTTGTTTTCCTGAAAAAGTTTCTGATTTTGAAAATAATTATGGTGTGAACGAAGAGAGAGATCTAAGATTATATGAAGTGGCTCCAATTAGAGGCGGGCATTCTCTGCATCATGTACTCTACCACAACACGGAACTAATACATTCAGCACTTGTTATGGATGACTATCTGTTCGGATTATGAATGTAAAAAACAGTGAATCATATGCGATATTCGTTGAACAGTTATTATATTTATTAATATTCAAAAACTAATATTGCATAAATTGAATAAAGTTATATTGCGAACTCGTTTCTTGTCTGATCATACGGTAGAGGACTGGACTCCCTTGACTCTCTTTAAAACAACTTTCTCACTTCTATAACTGGCATTTGAATGTGAAACATCAGTGAGCATGCATTCTCTTTTATCCAACATGCTTTGAATTGTCAAACTTAGACTCTAACTAGATTTCCTGGTAAGTGTAATAGTTTTTCAATGCTGTTTCTTGGAACACTATGTTATAAACAATTATTAATAGAAAGAAATAGAGAGAAGAAATGAAAAATAAATGGCAAGAAGGGAAAAGAGAAAAGCTTCATGAATGAAGTATTGTGCTTTGCTGGATTTGTTTAACAACGAGTCTCATATAGTCCACTACGACCAATGTAGCGAACCCACTTGATCACGTCATGATCAGAATAGTTCAGTTTGGGTTCAAACACTTTCAAGTAACGAACTTTAAGTCCAGATGGAGCAAACGGCACCTGGAATAGTTAATTGAGTGTCATTCACAAAGTGCAAGTGCAAACCTCAAAGTTCATGCTAACAGGAGGGCGATTCCATTTCTTGCGTTCAGCTCCTGTAGCAAGAAGGTCAATTTCAGCAGATATTTGACTTTCTTTCATTCCCCCCATTCGTTTAATTCTAGAAAAAGCCATTATCATAGACAGTAGTGTTTACGTGTAGCCTACTTCCATACGATAGCATTCTCTCCTGCCTTATATTTGGCCTTGCCTTTGAGGCAAATAAGCTGAACTCCCGACGTATTAGGGGGTGTTGGAATTCGTACTTCTATTTTTTGAGCCAGAAGTGAAGGCTTGAAATTGGATTTGACCACAACTTTCACTTCAATCTTGTTACGAGAAACTTCCCGTACAAGTGGAATGACTCGGAATGGAAGCTGAATGTCTTTGGTCGTTCGATATCTAAATGTGAATTATGTGAATGAAGCTGTATAAGATGTATGATTAACCTCATCAGTTCATATTCTCCATCGGGTGGAATGAAGGAAATGGCATGTTCCGTGTCAAATTTAGTTAATTTAACACATTGATGAAATTGACAATCATCAATGGCAACTGAAGACCTGACACTGCAAATTGTTTCGTATCAATCATGTCAAAGTTAGCTTCCATTGTTATTACACTTGTGATTTATTAGAATCATCATGTGATGATTTTCCTTTACCATCAATTGTTATTTTATCGTTTATACCAAATTTGCATTCGGGCATTCCACTCAAATATGATTTCATAGCAACTTTACCAGCCACATGAGCAGATAGAACTTGCCCTGAAACGAACACAATCACATAGACAGTAAGAGAGATGATGATCATGAAAACGAGAAAGCAAACAAACCTTGCTGATTCATTAACAGATTGACGTATTCAATAACGTCAAGGAATAACTCGTTACGACGATATTTAATTCCTTCACGTCGCCAACCAATCTGTCCCGTAACTTGAGAAGTTATCTGAGATTGCTCCTCTTTCGTCTATAATGGTTCAATACAGATTATGCAATCATCTGATAGTTCAAATATGAATTAACTATTCTCTCATTTTTCGAAATTTCTCTCTTTTAAACGACAAAATGATACGAAAACAGCATGCTTCACAACACATCATCTGTTCTTCTTACGAATATGTATTAAGCAAACAACACTGAAACCTACCCCGATGACGACACTTTCCTAAATTAATCAATTATTCTTTAGTTTCTCTATTTGAATTTCGATCAGTTTACGAAACCAATTCAATCATGTGTCTAATGTCATATGAATTGAAATCATTTTGACGTTCGTTGTTGTCCATCAGATTTCGTAATACATAGATAAGCATGACTAACCGAAGTTCGCACTCCTTGCTGAGTGATGAATGCTTTCAGTACTCCCGGATCAGTGTTCTGTGGATATCCGAAATCAATTATTTCTTAAACATATCATATTTCGGTTTTTCTATATTTCATTCCGTTCTCCATACCATCCAACAGTTCATAGATCAATACAAAGTTATTCCGCACATTCTCTTCGTTCAACTTTCCAAAGTACGAATGCATAGTGTCTGAGAAGCGTTGAAGAAACTGAAAATGTGTATTCAGCATTCGATTTTCCTTTTTTCTCAATTTTCGGTTCACCCCTGCGCCACCCAATGCGCCCACAACCCCCTTACCAACCTCCTCTCTTCTTTTCAACTTTTTTTTTTATCTCCATCAGCAACCGTTACTACAGATTGTCACTTGGGAGATCGCATTATGTTCTGTTTGCGTACAGCAAAAACGAGAAACACCTGTTTGGTAGAGTGGTGTGGGTCGCCGATCAAGGCTATATATGGGTGATGAGTCGACTCTGGACAGATGATGAAAAAGTCAATTAAAGGCAGGTGCGTCAAAGAGAAAAAGAATATAAGGAAATATAATTCGTTTCGAGAAGACATGTACGGAGAGAGCATAGGTAGAGATTAGAGCAGATTCGGAAAACAATTAGAGAAAAGAAATTGCGCCGAGAGAAGAGATGGAATGAAAAAAAAAGAAAGAAAGATGATGATGATGATAGAAAAGAGGAACTCTGTTTCTCTAATTGTGGCCAACGCATTGAGGCTTTTGAATCCTTTCAACAAGACATTTGTTTCTCAAAACATTCAGATAATGCTTCTGCCCTAAGATATTGGCGATCAAGCCAGGATAAAGCATCTCTCCTTCTTCTCACTCAACCGATCGAGTAGTTTACAAAAGGTTGACGCTGGCACATTTTTTGCGATTTTTGCAGATTTTCAACATTTTCAAAACACTTTTTCATTCAAAATCATACTTCATCCCTCCAAAATGTGTCATTTTTGAAAAATAACCTAAATATGTCTGGCGCATCACTCAACCATTGTGCCCACTTTCTATTTTACCCACTTTATGAGCTATTTTCAAACAAAAACTCAATTTTCTAACCATCTGGTCAGAAGGGTGGTCCAGACTATTTTGCCCACTTTACTCCAAAAATCAAGCGATTCATTGATTTTGATCACGCAAACCCCGTTTGTCTTAATTGCCAGAAGTTCGAGATCAGAAGTTTGAATAGAAAACAGGCAGCTCAGACGAAACTGTCTAATTCCCATGGCTCTACATACAACATGCTCTAGATCTCACTCATTGTACTGTAAAGTAAGAGATTGGCGTGAAGTTTCTTCTCAGCAAGTGTAACCCTCAACTCGGTGGTCC
Source organism: Auanema freiburgensis (assembly GCA_030370435.1). Taxonomy (NCBI): domain Eukaryota; kingdom Metazoa; phylum Nematoda; class Chromadorea; order Rhabditida; family Rhabditidae; genus Auanema; species Auanema freiburgense. The sequence goes on along the minus strand of CM059371.1, from coordinate 1,518,798 downwards.
ATGATTGTGATCTTAAGAGATCTACTCAGAGTACAAAGATGATGTTGATAAGATAAGAATATCTTCTTTCAACATATGTAATGGCAAACGATTTGGGTATTGAGGGATGGATACATGATCAAGATATTGGTGTTTTGATAGATGATCCAGTGAATCTGACATCTAGGATAGGTCTGAAGACCTCCCTGCTAATAAACGCATTCGGAAAATATCTTTTTACGATGCTGATTCTTATCATGATACCGTACAGCATAGTTCGAGCCAGCCATCTGGAAACTCTGAAAAAATGATTTTGTTTTTGATTATTCGTTTTGCTCCCTTTTTTGGGACTAGACTCTGGTTACTCGGAAACAGTAGTCATACCTACTCTTTACCAGGCAACATTGTTTTGGTGTGGAATAACAAACCGAAAGAGGAACTTTCCCAATTGAATAAATTATAAACATTTACAAGAAACTGAGGGAATCAATCGTTGGCAATCGAAAATCATTGGGTTCAATACTACCGACTGAAATCTCAAACTCAAACATGTGGAAAATTGGAATTTTAAATTTTAACTTCAGGGCACGATTCGATTGACGATGACGCTTTCAAATGACTGCTTTCATCTTGGAATACTTTTAAAGACCGTTACTGTCAAACGTTCTCATCTCTTTGAAGCCTATCATTAAAGCTTCTTCAATGTTTCGATCACAGCCGATGAGCCACCTTCTAGCAACTCAAGAAGCTACACTTACTCTCATCACACTGATTCTATTTCCAAAAGGCTCTTAATTCTTATTATGCCATTGATAGTTGTTCAACTCTTTCCATCTTTAAACAATTCTGTATTACATCTTGAGTATCTATCGTTCAGTCTATTCATTATGTTATCGTTCCCTCTGGTGAAAAGTTCAATTTTCCATTCTCACGTCATCATTTTTCACAAGCACATAGAATGTGAGAAAAAAAAAACTTTTTCTCGAAATATCTGACGTGTGTGAAGCTGAATTGAAAACTATATCAGAATAGGAGATTGGCGATGCGAATATACCATTTCCGCATAAATTGTACTCAAAGAGATCTTGTCACAAAACCATTTTTTATATTGTTTCGTCTGAAATTGACGATTGTTTTTCATAAATTAATAAATGCTTTTGTTATTCTTTTACAAGCTGTTGAATATTGGATCGTAAAAAGAGAGAGAAAGAGAAAGATAGAGAGGGAGTTAAAGAGAGAAAGAGATAGATAGAGAAAGAGAGTTTAAGAGAGAAAGAGATAGATAGAGAGGGAGTTTAAGAGAGAAAGAAATATATAGAGAAAGAGAGTTTAAGAGAGAAAGAGTCAGATAAAGAGGGAGTTTAAGAGAGAGAGAGATAGAGATAGATAATGAGGGAGTTAAAGAGAGAAAGAGATAGATAAAGAGGGAGTTAAAGAGAGAAAGAGATAGATAAAGAGGGAGTTTAAGAGAGAGAGAGATAGAGATAGATAATGAGGGAGTTAAAGAGAGAAAGAGATAGATAAAGAGGGAGTTAAAGAGAGAAAGAGATAGATAAAGAGGGAGTTTAAGAGAGAGAGAGAGATAGATAGAGAGGGAGTTTAAGAGAGAAAGTGTTAAGTGATGCATGATTTTTGATGAGAACAAGTAATTGTGTGCGTGTATAGGTGATATACATGTAAGCTTCATTTATAATAATAAACAGCCAATGTATATCATATAAAAATATATTCATTTCCATGTTAACTATTTGCAGCTGATGAATGTTGAAGAATAAAGATTGTGTATAACACGAAACATTTTCATTTGTGCAATGCATTTTTCTAATCTAGCCAAATGAATGCAAAGAAAGAAAGAAAGAAGCTGAATGAAGATCAAGAAGAATATTGTTTCGTTTTTGCTTTATCTCACTCTTTTGCCTCCCCCCCCCCTGCTCCTAGTTTGAATCATAGTCTTTTCAGCTTTTGCTTATTGTTTACTTGAACAACAATAACAACAACACTTTTCACGATTGTTGTGTCATCTGTACATTTTAAGATTATTAGAGTTTGCATGTTTCTTGCTTTGTACTGCTTGTTTGTTAAAATTTGAATAACATCTTCATTTGATAGCATCACATCCAGATGCTGCTGATGGGATAAAGCTGAAAGACATTAATTAAATCAAAAACAAAACGATAAACAAATGCATTATGAGGCATTTGTACATAGTTATCATAACTATATATATTTGTATTTGGTTGCAAAAGATGTATAGTAATCCGATGAGCTGCTTTTTTTTTTTTTCTCAAAATTTTTCTTTTATTTCCTTTGCTTTCACATTTGCTTCATTTGCTACAAATTGACCCGTTGTCACACAAACGATTGGATTAAACATCTTGCAAAATGAATTAGTTCATCGAATCATCTTTTCTTCACATCTATTTCAAGACAAAAAGGAATGAGTGATGAAGGTTTGAAAGCACAAGTTATGCTATAGACAAGAAGGAACATAGCCCCCCACTCCCCCCTTAATAACAAAGCAATGTTCAGATCAGTCTGCATTCTAAGAATCATATAACATATTGTTTTCAATATATCTATTTTATTTCAAATTAACACATTTCATATCTATCTGTTAGCGACCAACAAATTCATAAACTCTGAAATCTCATATAATATGATGTGAAAAATAAATTTTATCAGCTTCGCTAAGCAGAAGCATTTTTCTCATTCCACCCCTCCAGCTTTTTTCAGAAATTTTTTTCAGCTTTTCCCTCACTTTTTTTCTTATCTCTCTCTCTCTCTCTCTCTCTCTCTCTCTCTCTCTCTCTCTCTCTCTCTCTCTCTCTCTCTCTCTCTCTCTCTCTCTCTCTCTCTCTCTCTTTTTCTCTCTGTCAGTCATACAATTTTAAAAGAATAGAACTCTACTGCATAGTCATCGAGCCAATAAAGAACGTGGATCTCACATCTGCGTATGTTATGCGCGCGGATGTATCTGTGTTAGATGTTCTCGCATGATTTACACTTTCGAACGTTAACAGACAATCCCTCCCTCAAGCAATGCAGCTATTCAGCCATTGTTTGGTAAATGGACATGCTAAATGAGATTTATATTGTTTTGTCTCTATAAACAGCCATATAGTATGCTGACAACTCAATACTTACATCGTTTCATCATTTTCGTATTTTCATATTTCAACATATGAAACAGCTATCAAACACATTTCAAACGAAAAAAAAGCTTGTAATCGGTGAATATTATAATTATATTTATGCGTCAGTTTGTATTTGAATTCGTTCATCGCCTAAGCTCGCTTCTGATGTTTCATCTTTCTTCCCCAATCCTTCAAGATTCACAGGCAAATGATGTGGACGTTCGATAGAGAGAAGCTAAAAGAAAAAAAAATGAAATTATATGCAAATAAACTTCTAATCTATATATATATACTTCTATGTGCCGATCTTAAGGAAACTGGAGAAGTGTGTGCAAAACCGAAAAAAAAAAAATTTTTTTGTTACTCTGTCATTCCATCTCAATCTGATGGTCTCTCTCTCTCTCTCTTTTACTTCTCTTTAAGTTTTTCACTTTCTTACTCTCTTAACATTCTCGGCTCCATTGTGTGTATTGTAGAGAGACTACTTATTGTCATTGAATGATTTCATCGAACAAGGTGCTCCTGTTCGGCAATAACAGCTTTCTTGTCTGATTACTTTTCTCTTTCAGATACTTTTATTTTGACCAAAAACATTGTTTGTTATGTATAAAGCTCATAAAAATGAGCAAAAAATAATAAAATATATATATATATATTATATGATATAATATAAGAATATATAATTTTATTATTAACAATATTGTCATTTAAGGCATGCTAGTCAGATGGACCAATTAGCTCATTAAGATCTATTAACTAGCCATGAATAACAAATATAACTCTGTCTATATTCTGTTCAATGTACTCTACGAGGTCTGGTGGATAAGAAATACTGCCTGCCTTCAATATTTCTATTTGAATGCAAATGACGTTCCGCTATAAAGCAACTTCATATTCCTTCAACATAACTCAAATATGTTTCGTTTGCTCATCCGTTTCTCTCACATAGATGGTCACATCATTTTTTCTTTTTTCCCTCCGTCTCTCATCTTACCAATTGCTTTCGAGTATTCAGTGTACGTGAAGATGAAACTGAAATGAAGAAAAGAAAAAAGCCTTCAAAACTATATTTCATATGTGATCAGAGAGTTGGTAGCAATAGAGGAATGGAGGGTTAGTATGCCCCTGTGTGACAAATGATGAACTAAGCTATGGCTATTCTATGTTCAGTCTTTACTAAGTACAAATGGTTAGAAATGTGATGAACAAATGCTCATTTTCTTTATTTTACCTCTCATTCTCTTCTACCTCTTCCTCCTACTCATCTACCATCATCATCTGATAACAATTTTTATGATTTTCTTAGCACATCATTACCAGGTTCATTCGATTCAATCTCTTTGCTGTCCAACATGAGACGCTTTAAACTCTCGTGTTAATAGACAAGTTTATACATTATTTCAGATACTAAAAATTAACTTTACACTTAATCATTTCTCATTTTCACACTCTTAACTTCATTTAGCATCCAGCACACAATGTCATTTTACATTGTTCTCTCTCTCTCTACATCCCTCTACTCTCTCTATCTAAGCTTCTCTTCTATCTCTCTCTCTATCTATCTGTACAAAGTTGTTTATTTTGTTAATCTTATTCGGCAGCTTTTAGTCCAGCTCATCTTTTTCGTACTTCATATTTTCGCATCAACTTGCCGCCAGCCATAGTCATTATAAAAACGTTTAAGCATGTTCTCACACATTAAGACTGATTCATTTGACTATTACTCTGCACTAGTTCAATTAACTCCAACCATTTAGGCAAATGAATGTTTCAAGTTAGTAAAAAGTAACTTTTAAGGCAAACTCACTAATTTCTAATGGCTTGTTGTATGGCAATTGAATTGAAATCGATTGTTATGTTCACTTCTACAATATCATATGCGAAGCACTCTCACTTTCAAAGCATAATTGAGGCAAAATTCATGCTCATTATGCTTCTTCGAACTGTTTTTGTTGTTGTTTCATTGTCCTATCCGCAGCACCATAGTGAATCCCTAAAAAAGAAGCTTTTGTTCTAAAGACGCATATTCTGGTTTCACATTTAGCCTCTTTCAACGAATTGATCATGTTTCAAGGATTCAGATGTTTTTTTTTTGTGTTTTTGTTTCAAAATGAAATTGAGAGCTTCTTGGAATCTTTTAATCTGTTCAAACATAGATTGTTTCATTCTCTCATTGCTTCAGGCTTCCATTATTCAAATGCATCTTTAAAGGTTTCTCTATTTACTTATAAACATATGAAACTACCAAGATTGTTAAATATCAATTAATTACCAACCAGTAAATATTTTGTTTGTGTGAATGAGCATCAAGAAAATATCAAACAATAGATGATAGAAGTAGATATGACGTAATGACAGACTATTTTGAGAAACGATTTGTTTCAAATAATACCCTTAAAACATCTTTCCTATTGACGCGATTATTCTGTGTTTTCTACTTTAGAAAAAAGAACAAAAAGATTTCACTTTGGCACAAATCCCGCATAGAAAGAAAGGGGGGGGGATACTAGGGGCAAGAGAATGTCCCTTTCACTCTTTCTCTGTTCTACTTCATATCCCATCACTCTTCCCTTTCTACCTCTCTTTCTCAATCTCTTGCTCTTTCTCTCTATCTCTCCCTATCTCAGCTTTTATTTCATTTAACAACTTTTTCTTCTTCTGTCTTCCTTTTTTTGTTATAAAGATAGAAAAGAAATGTTTTTAGCAGCAAATTGAAGCACTCAAAATGCCACGTGAACTCTCTGGTCATGACGACCTCTAGGAATCGCCCAAACTTTCTATTAAGCCATTCACTCTACTATCTCACTTGAGATCATTTGAACTCAAACTCTTTAAACTGCATTGCTTTTGCCATTGAATTATTCGATTCTATAGAGAGAGCACGTATTGAAACTCAACGTTTCGAATTTTTTCTTTTCGAAACAACTTCCTTCTCTTAGATAGAGAGAAGCATTAGAACAGTTTTTTTCTTCAAAAGCTAATTCCTTTCGTCAGTAAAGCGCAAGCTAGTAGAGAGGACTTTACTAAGAAGGTTCTCAATCAGTTGTCAACATTGGTGAAGAATGAAACTATTCAAGTAAAACTGAAGCTCTAACTTATAGATTAAATCTTACCAATGAACAAACTAATCTCGCTCATCCGTCAGAAAAAATTCTTCTCATCTGAGGAGGCAAGAAGCTCAAAAAAAAAAACTTTTGTCCTTCAGCCTTTTTTCCGTTTAAAGCTGGAAACGTCAAACTGTCTCGTGAAATCCGTCGATTTCTAAGTTAGTTCGTGTTTGTTTCATATGCTCCATGTCTCATACGCTTACACGTAAGAAGTAACTCAGAAGCAATTGCTGGAAATTCGAAAAAAAACAACATTTTCATTGCTACTCTTTATCATATTTCAGTTGAGACAAGGCGAATATCAGAATGATTTTTGAAATTCAGCTTTATGTGATTGTTATTCCAACTTTATGGCATTTCCTCATTGTTCTCTCTCTCTCTCTCTCTCTCTCTCTCTCTCAATCTCCCTTTCACTCTTCCTTCTTCTTACATTCCTCTAACATCTTCATTTTTATCTTAATTAGTCTTATTTCAAATATAATCTGCTTCCCTTTTTCATATTTTTTTGCCCAGATCTTCCCGAATAATCAGAATAAACTGGATTATTGAAGATGGATGCTCTCATCGACAATTCAACTACACTCAGCATATCTGCAGAAGCTGTTTTGTGCGATCAAGAGCCGCATCCACTTATACGCTCCATATTCATAAGGTTTTGATGAAAATGCATGCTATTAATTATTTTCATTTATTATCTTTCAGTTGCGGAACTGTTGTAGCGATTGTTGGTTGCTTCGCCAATCTTCTTCTCGTTTATGTTTTTAGCAGCTCAACTCGTCGCGTCAGTCCATTTCAGGTAATCCATGTCATGTTTCGTTGCCATTATAATCCCTTTGAAGATATATCTGTCAACGTTAGACTTTCTGTTTTGTCTGCTATTCATCATATGCTTTGCTGCCTTAAGATTTTCACAAATCTTCCATATAGGTATAGACGTTTGCGCATAAGAAGCCTATTGAGTCAACTAATTAACAGAATGGTTATACATCTTCTTGAAAAACAACAGCGTTTCATTATACATTCTAAGCCGAATAGTACAATTAGAAATACCCTATGTTCTAATTGCTAATACAGCTGATCGACTCAAGTTCTTCGATTTCGCCCACAATCGGTTAGTAAAAATTTGCAACAAATGCTATTTACAAATGTACTATTTGCAGTCGAATGTTTCAAATTGGAGTTATAATAACCACACAGCTTGTTGCAACTTTTGTACGATTACCTGGCTATTTTGCTATGGAAGTAACAGATATTCCCGGATGTGAACTGTTTACGAGTAAAATACTAACAGCTGTTGAATTGTCAGAAGAGCTCATTGATATCTACGTATGTTTTGATTTAGTTGTACAGGTATATCATTAATCAACTTCACGCACAACTCATTCAAACATGTTTATAGTTTTTTCATTTGTTTGTATCATTCATCATTCTATGCGTTCTGAACGTGATTGTCGTCATGAAATTGCATTCATCACACAAGAGAGCTGCCAAAGGGAACACTCACATGAATATCATATACTCGGTAACTTGAAATGTTTCTCTTGTAACATATTACTTTGTGCTTAGAAACAGGAAGATCGAGATGAAGAGCAGAAGAAAGAGCAGAAGCGTTACAGATTCGCAGTGCATGCCACCATTTGGATAATCTCTTCTTATCTTGCATGTAACAGCGTAAACTTTGTACTTTATTGCATCGAAATGTTCAACAAATCCTCTATTCAGGTCAGCTTTTCATATGTTATAAGTTCAAATACGGAAAATAGTCATTTTTCATTCTATGTTGATTAGCTGCTGTTGAAATAATCCTCTACTCTGCAATGAGTGCAACAGCTTATGTGCTCAAAAACAGAAAAAAAAAGACTAATCATATGGGCTTGAAAGTTACCAAGTTTAACCATATATCTCTAAAAATTTTTGTGACAAGTATTACATCATCATAGATTAGAATATGTTTCAGGATGACGTTGGTAACTTTAACGTTTGGTATGTACTCTTCAGCGATATTGGATCGATACTTTTCATTCTTTCTTCAACTATCCGCTTATTCATTTTATATCGTTATAACTTAGATGTTAGAGAAGAGATACGCGCTGTTCTCGGCTTAGGCTCACAAAAATTATGGTAATTAGTATGTGTGTTAATATATATATATATATATATATATATATATGAATATGTATTATGTTGAAAAATTTTATAAAATCTATGTCAAATGAAGTAAGGACATCATTCTGTGCTCCTCATCATACTCCCCTAAAGCTTCCTTCAGTAATAATGTTCAATTTGTCAATCGAAATATATAATTGGAAATACTAATAATTGTAGATTAATTGTCTTGTTCTAAATCATTGTTCTATTTATATAATATTTGAATAAACGGTGCCATTGAATATAGTTTCTAAGCTTTAACCATTCCAAATAAAAGAGTACATCATTGTTATCAATTATAGTTCAGAAGAGTCGTGTTCTTTCACTTTAGCAAATCCGAACCATCTGTCAATAACTTCATCTGAATTTTCATAACTGTGAAACATCCGTAGCAAAGATATGCGGAGATTAAACATTCAAATTCGAAATTACACATTTATTTCAAGATAAAACAAAGTAATACATCTGTTATAACAGAAAGGCTACTAAAACAACATGTATGCACCAGGCAGATTGTACTCGTAATGACTGACCCTTTTTAAGGAAAAATAATTGAGATTTCAAGAAAACATATCACATATTTAAAACAATTAACCTTTTGTACAATGACTAGCACGCAAAAATGTAGGGTCAGTGGATAAAAAAAATAGGTTAAAACTGTACCCTCTCTGATTTCATGACATAAGATACCCGTTTTGTCTAGAATCACTGATAACCGAACGACCGAACCCTAGAGATTGAATATGTTAAAGATGTTCCTTAACAGCCACTAAGAACTTACTTCAGACCTGGTTGATTGTTCATTCCCATGCCGTTTGGTGGCATTGGTCCGGGAGGTAGCTTGCCGTTAGGAGGTATGCCATACATAGGAGGATGCTGTGGCACTCCTCCATTAGGCATCGATGGTCGTTGATTACCGTAAACATCGTGGAAGCTGCCACTTGGAGGTGGCTGCATTCCTTGTTGCTGAGAGGGATGCACATAACCTTAAATTCAAGTTTAAGGTCAGTATAAGTTTTTCTTTAAAAACCTGGCTGGTGCATTGCATTGATATTACTTTGTTGAGATGTAGGAGCTTGAGACATGCCTTTTGGAATCCCATACATTTGCTGTTGTTGCAAAGTTTGGGGTGGGAGCATTCCATTGGGCAAATTTCTTTGAGAACCATATTGCTCATTATATTGAGCAGAGTTTGAATGATGAGGAGCTTGTTGTTGAGGAGCATTAACATTCTGAGCAGGATTTTGTTGTTGAGATTGTGGGGGTTGATGCATATGGCTCATTTGCGGGTGTTGAGCTTGTTGATGAACAGGATGTTGGTTGTTCTGACCCCCTGGTTTATATATACTGGGCTGTTGCATTTGATTATCTACCTGTAACACACATGATTAATGATTTCAGAAAGTGCGAAAAAACTTACATTAGATCTATTATGAGATTGTTGAGGTTGACTAGTTGGATTGGACTGACTATGGGGTAGGGCACCTGGATGGTTTGTATGTCCGGGATGTTGTGAGGAAGACATATGAGATGGGTGATTAGGATGATTCACATGACCAGCATGAGGAGGATTATTTGAGTTGGCAGAGTACGATCCTTGCATTTGCGATGGATGGCTCGGATGGGATTGGCTCTGTTGCATTTGAGAAGCATGAGAACCTTGTTGACCTTGAGTTCCAGCTTGCATATGAGGCATGTGTTGCCCAGGTTGAGATCCATGTTGCATTTGCTGTGCATGAGATGTTCCTGGAGGCATATGAGATCCATGTTGTTGATGCGCTTGAGGTTGAGATCCTGAATGCCCCATCTGTGGATGCTGAGCATGAGATTGAACACTGGGAGCCTGTCCGTTAGATTGCTGAGATCGATGTGTATTATGACTTGGCATCGGTTGCATTTGTGGATGTTGAGAGCTCGGTTGGCTTTGAGCGTTTGCCTGAGGCACTTGTTGCTGTTGCAGGTGAGGGTTATGCTGCATATGTTGATTATGAGGCATATGCTGAGCATGTTGAGGTAGTTGACCAGGTGGCAGTTGTTGTCCATGAGATTGTTGAGCACCACTTTGATTTGGCTGTCCATGAGGTATATTTTGAGCATGTTGAGTGTGAGGCACTTGTGAGGGTAAATGTTGAGGGTGCGGAACCTGCTGAGCGTGAGTGTTGTGCGTGGCATGTTGGCTCGATTGTCCTTGCGGTTGATGCGGAGGCTGGCCATGTTGTTGCTGACCATGTTGAGAAGATTGCAAATGCTGTGGATGCTGTTGCTGGCCGTGCTGAAGACCTGGCTGCATATGTTGCGAAGATTGAATGTGCGGTTGCTGCATATGTCCTGGCGCAGGTTGCTGTTGCTGTTGCTGTTGCTGCTGCTGTTGCTGTTGCTGTTGCTGTTGCTGTTGCTGCTGCTGCTGTTGCTGCTGCTGTTGCTGCTGTTGCTGTTGTTGTTGTTGTTGTTGTTGTTGTTGCTGTTGCTGCTGCTGCTGTTGTTGTTGCTGCTGCTGTTGCTGCTGTTGTTGTTGCTGCTGCTGTTGCATAAGCGCTGCTTTAGACATACCAGCCATCTGTGGCTGAGAACCATGCTGATGATGTGAAGCTTGAGGATTCTGTGAGCCTTGTTGCAGATGAGGTGGTTGCTGATGAAGTTGAGGAGGTGGTTGACCATTATGCATAGAACCTTGCGGTCCGGCAGGCTTTTGTCCTCCATACATAGGATGTTGAGTTGGCGGTCTACCTTGTGCACCACCTTGAGGAAGAGGCAATCCTGCATTTGGTGCATTTTGCGACAGATGGTTGGGGTGCTGCATCGGATGTTGCGAAGGGTTTCCAACTGGTGGTCCGTTCATCATACGTGGTGGAGGTTGCTGAGGCATTTGAATATGACCAGGATGACCAAATGGAGCTTTTGAAGAGCTTGGTTGGTTTGGATTGAAACCATGAGGCTGATTGTTTCCATCCTGACCAAGTGCAGAGGCAGCGGGGTTTTTCTGCGGAGTGATTCGACGCATATGTTCTTCCTCAGGAGTGGGATACTTAGGTGGTGTGTTCATGCGCCCCACTGCCGTGTCTAAACCTGAGCTCGAGTTTGGTCGAGACTGCGGCCTTTGAAGTAGAGAATTCGCAGCGCTATCTGCTGCTGAAACAGGACCACTTTCGTGGGTGTGAGGACCACTCAGAGAACCTGACAATGCTGTAAAAGAATTTCTGTTATGTGAGAACTAGAGAGTATATTAACCTGATCCGGAAGTCTCACTCATTTCTAATGATTTTTCACCGAAAAGCTTCTTAGAAGAAGGCGTATGGCCTGCAGAAGATGGACGAGATGACGCTTCTCCTTGTTCTGAAAAGCATAAAATACGTAGATGTTAACAAAAGTTAATTTCTGACCCTGTTGTTCACGATTTTCTGAACGTTTAGTTATAAAACTATATAATTTATCTTTGGATATTGTTGTTTTCTTCGAATCTCGTTCAGCTTTCTTATTTGCTTGATGAATAGCAGGTTCTTGATTTATCACGTTTTGATGAGGAGTCAGTCTTCCAATAGTAGGACGATTTGTAGGAGGAACGTCTGCTATGCTAGATTGCATGGCTTCGTTTGCTTTCTCCTCCGGTGTCTCTGTGTTTATTTTGTCCTGAGCTGCAATAGCACTTTTATCCTTAGTTGGAGTCGAGGATGAATCGTTCGATGTTCCCGATTTGCCTCCATCAGAAGTTGATGGTTGTTCTTCAATGAAAGGACTGTTTCCAAAAGAAGGACTTTCCATGGGCTTGCACTGAAATACATTATTAATAGAACCTATTAAATTAGAAAAAAAGTACTCTTCTCTTCGTTTTGGGTCCAGTACCAGCATTGCCAGAGCCAACAAGTCGCTTTCTCCCCCGAACTGCTCCTTTACCTTTTCCTGGTCCACTTTCCGGAGCTTCAGAAGTGTCAGATGATGAATCAGGGTTGCTAGTATCCATATCATCACTTTCTTCAGATTGTAGAAGGTCCTGAAACAAAAACTGTAAGAGGAGGATTCCATAATTGTGAATCTCACTTCATCGCTCTCATCAGGTTTACCACGAGGTGAGCTCTTAACTGGTGTTATCGGCGCTGACTTCAGATCTTCAGGCATTTTGGGCGATTTCATGCCACCTGTTGAACTTCCTGATTTTTCATCAGACGAAAGTGGCAGCTTTTTGGGTGAGGAAACTTGTGATTCGAGTCTGGTCTTAGGACTATTGACCTGAGGAGTGAAGGCTTCGCCTGGTTTTGTAAGTGGTTGTGGAGACGGTGGTGGTGATATTTTTGTTGCAACTGTATCCATTTTAACTGCTAATTCCGGAACTTTCTCATCAATTTCCATATGATCATCAAGATCGTCATCGCTCTTTTCAGAACTGTACGATCCACGAGAATCTTTCAAGAATTCCGGAGATCTGATGTAGAAATCGTTCATTTCTTCACTGACGTACTGAAAATATATTTAATTACTTTTGTTTTAAAAATCACTCCAACCATTGGAGGCTTCAGTTCGACATGAGGATGAATATGAGTGGTTTTCTTCCAGATTTTTCTGGGAATAATTGGAGGAACCTCATCAAATCTGTGCGGCTGGAACATTTGCCAACGCCAATTTCCTGGTTTTGCTCCTGGATCAGGCATGTAACCTGGAACCATATCATATGCTGATATGCGGATGTTCTCAGAAAGTTGTAACACTGGTTCACCACTGCTTATAACAGTTGGAACAGCCTGGTTAGCGTTTTGCACAGTCTGAATAGTTTGTTTAGACAAAAACTGATTATGTTCAATTACTCTCGTTCCATGCGGTTCTGTTGTAATTGTTCTGGTACCGGCTTTAGGAATAGGAAGAAGGGCTTGCAAATCAGCATTCTGTCCTGGCTCCATTTTGTCTGCTATTTCTTTCTGTAAAGAGTTTCGAGTGAGTTTATGAGCAGAGGTTGCAATGAATCACCTTGATTCGCTTGATAATAGAAGCATAGAACATATACCGTATCCTAGTAGCATCTGTATCAATGTGATTGACGGTTTTGGCTGAATCATCTTGAGTGCACCACATCAAAATTGTTGTGAGCATATCGTAAGCATAGTTATAGATAATTCTGAAATATTATCAGATACAAACTGTTCCTCAGGTTCATGCTTACTGTTCGCTCTTGATGGTAATGAATCCTGATAGCAGAGCATGAGTCAGAAGCAAAGCCCAAGGTTCAGCATGAAGTGGAGAGCAAATCTGAAAATTATTAATTTTCTCCGATGCTCGTTTGTTCAACTCACGTGTTTCATTAGGCGTCCAGCAAATAATACCCTTAAGCAAACTCCATCCTTGAACTGTTCCAAAGTTTCTTCTGACAACAATGCCTATATATTTCATTGTTTAAATTATGTATTTTCATTTTATCAAACCACCTCTTTTCTTCGCATCAGAACATCAGTCAGTTGCCTGTATAACGATTGAAGAAGGAAGTCTTTACTATCCCTTCCATAAGTTCCTTTATCTGATATAATGCAATACTCGATGACATTGACAAATGGAGGCTGCTGTAGATACCAGGCACTGTTAAATCCAAATGGCCTTAATTTCCCGAATTTTTCTACATACATAAGAAGTGACTTACTTCTTTCCATTAACATCGTACTCCAACAGTTTAGCTGCGGCCTTCAAGAATTTTCCAGAAACTTTCATAGGTTGGAATGCAGTAGGAACGTTCTTGGGTTCCGGACAGAGATTGATAAACATAGGAAGAAGCCAGAAGTTGTTGATTTGCGACAAACGGAACTTGGAGCTATCCTTAAACGAAACTCAGTTTACTATGAAATTCTAATTGTTGAGTTCTTACGAAGTGACTGACAGGGGTATTAGCCATGGAGATGTTGGCCTTCATGGCAGTTGTGAACAGTTCTCGGACAGCATTTGCGAATTCCGTCATTAGCGCATCAGCTGCAATGGCACTTTGCTGTTGATGTTTTTGAGCTCCTTCGGGCGAAATCTAAAAGAGTTATTATGAATGATTCCCACATTAGAAGATAATACTTCTTTGATCATTAATTTGATGTCATATATAGTTGCTCGAACATTCCAGAAATTCATGACGCTTAGAAGCTTATCTAATAGAGCTCTCTTTGAGTTACTATTACAAATCGTCAATTGATTCATGATCTCTTTTTCATTTCCTCTACGGATCCCCAAACGCAGTAATTGTTGGCCCTGCAATGGAGAAGTCAATAGTAGTTCTCCCTGGTATAACATTTTGATAGAAAATCTAATATACTCACAAGGCAGTTAGACTTTAGTCTTTCATCATTGAAAGCAATCATATTATGTGTTTCAGCAATCTGATACATTCGATATGTCACCCATTCCTGTTCAGCAATATTGATAATCACAGTTTTCAAAATGATCATCAGATATTCCCGTCTATACTTCGTCGAACCAGTTTCATTAGTTAATAGATAGCTGAAAATAGTTAGTTTGAAATTCTCAACGTCACATGAGTTCAAGAGATCATGCTGATGAATAGAAATAATGCAATGCTGTTAATAGATGAAAACGCTGGTGTACAACATTCATACATCACACACAAACACACAGAATCACACGCAAATACTTAAAGCTAGAAATCACAACACGTGACACCTATTGCATGAAACTTACTTCCTGTCATAACTATCCAAATCAGTTCTAAATTATTGTTAGAATCGGAATAGTAATTGTTAGTTGAGCAGCTAATAGAAGCGTTAACGAAAACAGTGAAACTTACTCGGAATCTTTGTATCGACAACGTAGCACATCTTGAAGAATGGTGATGTTACTGAGCAGTGGGAAGATGACCGATCCCATATTAGTCCAATGTTGAAGAGCAAGCACATTTTCATCAGATGTCTGATTCAATGTCTTGATTTTACGTGTGGTACCGTTGTAATGAGGTGACACTGAAACACATATCCTATTGTTTCTTTTTATATCTTGTTCTTACTAATGAATGGTTCATCGCTTCGTCCACATAACTTTGAGCAAATCAGTAAAGAAAGACAAAGCCCTGCTTCATAATCATCATCTTGCGAATCTGAAAACTCGCGTTCTATAATCAATTTCAAATAATATTCTCACAATCCGTCCAAGAGTCTTTAGTCATGATTGGTGGGAACACGACAGCTACAATAGATTTGCAAAGCTTGTTTATATTGTAAGCAAAGCGAGCTCCCATGAGCATAACAAAGGTCGATATTCCATAATGAGTCTCACAGCATTTCAACTGAAAAAAGTGAATAAGCTGGATTGTGGTGAACGGTGTTTACATCAATCGCTGTTCGTAACTCCAAGTACGTAGAACTCAAGCTTCCCATACACAGAGATATGATAGCCTGAATCCATTCGTCTTTCAATTCTGGAACTTGAGCCGTAACATTCGCGCAGAAAGTCGCAAGATCGCAAATACAATCATAATCCCGTTGCAAAGTCTTAAACAACATTATTGAATGAATGAAAAAAAACTTTTTTTCATAATCCCACCGAAGAGAATGTGAGCGCGTTGATAACAAATGAATAACGATTACGCTTTTCACAGAATGAGTATAAGTGGCTTTTATAATCATGATATGAAATTATCCTCCTGAAAATGAACATATTATTAACTTATAAGCTTATTCGTTTAGCTCACAAATTTTCGCTTTCGAAAAATTCTTGCATAAAGGATTCGTTATAGATTGTATTATCATCCATTCCGCTATCAAAGCCATATTGACATTTCTGATTTCGGAGTGTTGCAGGACTTTTCAGTTCCATTCCCTCATCTTCGAAAGACTAGAAATATTGTTTTTTGACAGTTTTGCTTTGCTTATGTTGTTGTTTACCACACTAGTCTTTAAGAATCTTCTAATTGCTTTCAGAAAATGAACAACGGTCTCTGCCCATGCAGTCCATGGATATCCTTCAACGAACATTGCCTTATATACAACAGTATACATTCTGAAAATGAAGAAAGTTCTCTTTGCATACGCTTATTATCGATCTTACTCATTATAAATAGGAATAGCATAACCACTATACAGAAAATATAACCAGTGCTTTGATAAATAACCGACAAAAGAAAAGCATATTTGGCTGGAAATAGCACCAGGAGATACTTCATTACTAAGAGAACGAATAGTTCTCTCTACATCAGGCATCATGGGGATTATCTGCAAAAGGTACGATCATAATGAAACTAATTTTGTTTTTTCTTACAGCTAAAGCAAACTCTATTATACCAAATAAATATTTTGATTCCTCGTACATAGTACAAATGAACTCAACACATTCGTGCGTTGGAAATATATTACTCTCTCCGTCTATGAACTCACGAATACAATTCGATAAGTCATTAGCACACCAGCCACAAATAACTACTTGATCATGGTATGTGTTTCTTCTGAAACAACAGTTTTAAAACAATTAATGCAGATGAACATACCTATACTTAGTTAACATATCACAGACACGGTGAGCAACAAAACGTTTTGAAAGCTTAATTTGTTCATCTACTTCATAGAAGCAATAATGCATTTTCTTTTGCCATAATTTGCATATATCTCTAGCAATGCGACGCAACTCGGTTTTATTGCTGTCTCTCTCCTCATTCATGCCATAGAGGAATAAAGTTCTCTGAGTTTCCTCAGCAATACCATGTTCTGTTGGAGATATAGCAAGCTGAAATGAGTAAGATGTTCAGCAGCATTCAAATGTTTGTGAAAACCTGTATGAGCAGCCGATGTTTGTACCACATTGCCTTTGGATCGCCAACTAGAGGCCTCTCATATCTTAACACTGGTTTTGGATAAATCAATGGCATAGTCGGAAGTAAAGCTGGATTGTATGCATCTGTCGCGTCCGCATCTTGTTCATCATCTTCTTCTTCTTTAACAACCTTAAATGATGGCAATTATTCATTTTAGTGGGTGGATATTATATAAAACCTCGCCATCATATGTGATTTCTTCTTCCTTGATGCTAGCTGGCTCCATTTTTATTTCAACTGGTTCAGTTTTTTCTTCAGTTTCATTCAGATCGTCTGTCTCGTTCATTTCATCATAATCAATCTCTTCGGTTTCTTCTTTCTCTTCTTTTTCCACCTTTTCAACTTTTTCTTTCTTTTCCTTCTTTGGTTCCCGTTCTTCTTCGAAACTCTTTTTGTACTGCTTGAAGTATGACGCGTAATTCTTGAAGACAGGTGTCCGATAATTGCATTCCGCTAAGGATATCATGGATTTCACGAATGTGTCATGAGTGAAAAGCTCCAAGCGCATCATTTCATTCATGAGTAGCATAAGATTATCGAACTCGAGCTCATAGTTAGGTGTATCCGGCTGAAAAGATTATAGCGGATTAGACTACATTTTCATTCAAACTAACAATTGGAGCCTCAGATTCCCAATAAATCTCTACCATATCCAACATTTTATATCCATTAAACGTATTTGTCTCTTTTCTTTCAAGATATTTGGCAATTAACTGAAAGAATTGCTAATTAGCTGTCAATACAATCTGCATTACCATTGCAGCTATTATTGATCGATATGACCCCTCGCGATTGATGGTTACAGCCCACTGCATTATAATCTTAATACGGAGAACAAGTTCCTCAGTTCCCAACTGTCTTTCGAAATTCCAGATGCTATTCGCCATATGACAGATGTTGTTAGGATTGAGTATGTCATATGAATCTAGCGTATTCAAGATGTTGAGACAGCATTCGATTTGTTTAGCTTAACCATATGGCTATATTAAATAATAAATCAAACAACTCACTAAAGACTACTAAAGCGTCTTCCGCAATATGCCACTTTGCTGCTGAATGCCTGCTGCGTTCTTTGATCTCATCTAGCACCACATCAAACATTGAAGCATTTCGAGCGTTAACTGAATTCAGTAGAAATAAAAATACATTGGCAACATATGTAACCCACCTGTTCCGGTTTTAGCAATCAGTTCCTTGAACGATTCTTCCAAGTATGTAAATGGCGAATGTGCCATTTGCAAACTTCCGAAAAGTCTGAACTGTGACTTTCCGGCTTCCATCATGCTATGGGATCGTTTAGAGTTTCTGCGTTCAAACTTAGGTTGCCAAACAAAAGCTGATGGACACTCAGAAGCAATGAATTGAATAATTCCAACAATTGTCTGATAATTCAGCTTTCGCAGACCGCACGCGCACTCGTCAAATGCCAGGCTGAATCATATTATTGCGACCAAATGTGGGAATAATTCAAGAGCTCACGTGTTCAAATCTTCAGCGCTGAGAAAAAGGTTATCAGTTGGGCTTTCACCCATACTATCCATATAATTATCTGATGTATATTTGGGTGTTACTGATTGTGCGGCTGGCTCAAAGTTGACAAACTCCTTCTGAAACAATAGGATTACTATAGTCATTAGCATACGCAAGCACGCATCGCGCCAGCCTACTCACCCTCATTAATGAAAGTTTGCAACAGAGCATGTGTGCTACACGTCGACTCAATACCACATTCAAAGGAAGATATTTAACAAATTTCGAAAAGTATTGAAGAAAAAATCTGAACAAGAATGCAAATTTCAATAACGGCAAAGTGGTAGACTAGATGTTCACCTAAGGATAATCTGGTTTTCTATAGTTTTAGTACTTAATCTACGAAGAAAAAAATGGCAAAATAGCTCTATCGAATCTAAAGTCATATCCTGGCGTTCAACTACTCCGCACTGAAACAATCATTGTATATGGCTATAAGCTAGTAAGGCTCACCGTAATAGCGTCTAATGTTAGATTACTTACATATATCCATCGTTCTCTTAGAAAATAATATTGTTTATAGTTTTTCATTTTATAAAAATTCTCAAGCATATCAAATAGGTATACGGTAAATAAAGTTCTATATTCTGCAATATATTTAATGGCTTGATACAGTTAATCATATACTATACCTTCGAATGGGGTCTTTTTTGTCCTGAATGGCGGTGTATTTGCCATTGAAGCGATAATCCTCATCGTCCATAATGCACGATCAAAAGGAATTCTGAAATGATATGCTTTCATTAACTATCATTCAGATATTCAAACTCACTTATATCTACACATTAAATCTATAAGCTCTTCTTTTCGTTTATTTAATAAAGGTATCCTTTTAGCTAAGATGTTAAGAGGTCTCCCTTTTGCTAAATCAACCAGCCATTGATGCCGTTCCCGCAACTGTAATTACAATCATTCAGCACTTATTATATATAGCTTTCTATGAATATACATTTCCGGCAAAAATTGACAATGATGTCATGTTCAGCACAGGTCCATCTCTTGCTTTCCTTCGCTCCCTCTCAAAATTAGTTGATGGTTCATAACGTCTTTTGACACACTGCAACAGATTAGTCCTCGAATCTTTCAACTTCATGTACGCCTTACCAGGGCCACCATTGTCGCTGAGCGAAATAATAGCCTCTGTATTTGCTCCACTTTTTCTCTCAAAGTTTCTGGGGGTAATTGTCCCTGTCGGATTTTTTCCTTATCGCGCTCGTATCGATCATGTCGCAACGCTCCCACATGCGATTCATGTTCGAACGGTTTGATGGGAAACTTAAATATGTCATTTTGAAATATAGTCGTATTCTAGGTGAATCGATTAGTTTATATGTGATCGAGTGGACATATGTGTCCTAAGCAAATAAAACTGGCAAGAAACTAGAAATATTCAAACTAAATCGTTATGAAAACTAACCATATACCCCCGTACTAATCGATTGTGACTTAGAACATCCTCTTCTTGTTTTACATCCTGAGGATGAACATCTGGTGGTCCTATAGAAATATATATAGATGGAAGTTGAATAATCAAATACGAAAAAAAAGATATATTCTGCTAAACTTTCTGAATATAATTCATTCAAGGACTTTCAAAGAGTTCTAAACGATATACAGACTTAAAGGCACTCACCCAATCGATGTTTCCGTACTGGCCTTCGCTCATATGTGACTGAGTTCCAGGTAATGAGATTGGCTCGCATAACCATGGTGGCATAAGTTGTTATTTACAAAGTTTATGGTATCTTATTCTCAATTTATCATCTCTGAAATATATATATTCATATAGTTATACAAGTATATCAAGTCATTTCATGCAAAAAGAAGACTAAAAAACAAAATCAAATGTGATATTTGAAATATTTTGTGTGTGTGAAAAAGGAAAAAACCGATTACTGTATGCATATATAATTGCAAAGAGAGGTAGAGACAAACAGAATAGATTGATGGAATTCAAAAAACTACATACAACAGATGACATTCAATGTCGAAATACGAGTCTGTGCCTTGGTAGGCCGCCTTAAAACGGGTTAAAAGTATTAATTACAGTACAGTACGCTCAGTGATCGGTGAGATAGAAAGAGAGAGAGAGAGAGAAAGAGAGTAAGCGAAGAGAGATCAACATACAGTAAAGAGAGAACAAAAAATGGCCTAAGATCTAATAGAATTGGATGAGATATTCACACGAAAACTGAATTGATGTAGCGGTACATGTAAAATAGCGGATATTACTTTTGAACATATAAAAAAAACAATAAAAAATTCGCGCCCGGATCATTTTTTTGTATTTCGTATTGCGTCATAGTGATGTCATCTATTTTTTTTTTTTATATATAGAGAACATAACTGAAACTCATTTTAGCGTTTTCGGAGTGCTGACTCATCGTTTGTCATGTGGTCGAGAGTGGGCGGGCAGTGTTTATACGCAGAGTGCTGCTAGGGGCGGAGAGCTGAGGTTATAGTTTGAATGAGATAAATTTTCTTTTTTTATATAAGACAGATTCTTCTCTTCAATTCTTGTAATTGTTCAGTATCGGCGTGAAGTTTGAGCCGTGTGTATCAAGAATCGATTTCAGTGTACAGCTTCGAACATCAACTACGATCTATATATATATTATATGAGTTTGTTAAAGCACATTTTTTCTTTGATTCTCTCTCTCTCTCCCTCTTTCTTTTCTCTCTCTCTCTCTCTCTCTCTCTCTGCGTCTTCGATTGATGAAGAGACTGAAGGTGGAACAAAGTATTTGGTTGGAAGAAGTTGGATGTGGGGGAAAAGAAAAAGAGATAGAAAGATGAAAAAAAGAAAGAGAACAAGTGGCGAGGTTGACAATGACGCACCTACTGTTAATGTCGTTTCATTGAGTATCGGTACAAGGGCGTCGCTGACACTCTTTCTTTGTTCACTTTTTACTTTACCGAAATTCCCAGCAATATAATAAAATAAAAAGGTCATTGGGGTGCGGAATGAACAAGATGAAAGCAGCAAAGAGATAGAATTTGGAGCAAAAAAAAGATATTTCATAACTCTCACAATGAGTATGAGCATAATGAAATAAAGAAAAAAAGGGAAAAAAAGGGAAGAAAAGAGGAGGGAATACATATAAAGAAAGGGTTGAGGGAGAGAGAAAGAAGGAGGGAAAGGAGGTAGAAAGAGATTATGAACACAGATATATATATATATCTCATTCATCAATAACATTATATTGTATTTATATGTCTTTTGACGTTGAATATATAGATCTATGGATAGCACGAGATGAAGTATAGCTGAAATTTGAATATCATAACTTATAATATATAATTATTTTTCAACAAAAAAAAAAAAACGGCATAATGAAGAAACAAAGAATAAAAATAAAAAAAAGAATGTAGTTGCTAGCATTGGAGTATTCTTCATTTTCTTTATCACGATTATCAATTTTTGAATTTACGTAGTTTATCTGATTTTTATTATGGTGTTTTGCTATCTTGTATAATCATGATTGATATGAGGCAGATCGTGTTGATAAGCAATGCAGAACTAAAAAAAAATTTTTTTTTCTCTTTTTGGGGAATGCCTTGCATTTTTCATTTTTGTCTTGTTCAATCTTACGTTTCATTTCGTTCTTTCGTTCGATTTCTTTTTTTTTTTTTTCCTCTTACTCGTCCATCTTCACACCCTCTTCTTGTCCGGCCTTCCGCAACCTCCACAACCCTCTTCCACCCCTCCTCCTTCAGTTTCTGATCATTGCTGAAATATGTAATTTGAAAGATGAGGGGTAGAAGAGAGGGAAGCAGCCGCTGAGCGAAAGGAAACTAAGGAAGTTAATAATTCAGTTGGTTGAAGGAAAACAACATGAATGGCTTCATTCAAGAAAAAAGGCTTCAATGGAGAGCTTTGAAAATTCATAGTTGCAACTTGTCGCTTGGACACGAAAAGCTATAATAAATGCGAAACAAATGTCAGTTCTCCTACCCTGAGTGGTACAAATTGATGATTTTAAAGAGGACAAGGACTGCAAGAAATGTTTCAATT
Source organism: Auanema freiburgensis (assembly GCA_030370435.1). Taxonomy (NCBI): domain Eukaryota; kingdom Metazoa; phylum Nematoda; class Chromadorea; order Rhabditida; family Rhabditidae; genus Auanema; species Auanema freiburgense. The sequence continues at coordinate 1,496,106 of CM059371.1, read as the reverse complement.
TATCTTAATCATTGCTCTTTTTCCTTATTCACATCCTGAATCATGTATTTGTTCCGTTGATAAAACTTCGCCTTGTTTATATACGGTAAGATGAAAATTTGAAAAGCGAGAGCGCGAAAGAAGAGATGAAATATAAATTCGGAATGTCAATAGAACTTTTCGAAAAAGAACATTTCCTTCATAAAGTGTATATATATATATATAGATTTGTATATATAATGCTTCTCAATATGTTTTCAGATAGTCAATGATGTTGTTGAAATCCAAGGTTGTCAATGTCCAAATGGTTATAATGCAGTTCTCGAAAATAGCACAACCACAACGAATGATGCGGAAGTTCAATGTTTGGATGATAGCCAAACAACAACAGTCGGTTTGTTCTACCATAACTAACACCAAGCAGAGAGATAGAGAAAGTGTGACAGATAGATGGCAAAACAATTAGAGACAGAGATAGAAATGTGGAGAATGGTCGAGAAAAAACGGTCGAGAGGTAGATAGAGGTTAAAGAAGAGACTAGAAGTATGAGAGTTCATTGAACATGAATGAGAGAAGAAAGAAGAAAAAAAAGTGCGAAAACAGAGAGAAGTAGAAAGGAAAAGGGGAAGGATGAAGAAAGTGGAAAGATAATAAGAGAAAGATTGACGATTATACTAATAGTTGAATATCTAGCATCCGAAAAAGACATGGAAAGATTGGAAAAAGCTCAATTATTGCGATGTCATATATCATCAATGAATGAGACATGGGAAAACGTAACAAAAGTAAATGATATTTGACAATTTTTATGAAGCCATCATTCATTTTTCAAATAGTATTTGCTTGTGGCAGCTGCAGCCTGGATTGTATTCTGGTGTTTGGCTTCTATTGTGACGAATATTCGCCATAAGTAATGAATCAAGCTAACAAGATGCAAAGAAATGATTTTGTTGACTCATTTTTTCTTTTAAGAAATTACGGTCATCATCGATATATTCATCTGTTTGAAGAAGTTATAATCGTGCTACTGGTAGCTGTCATAGGAGGAGTTAATCGATTTTTTCCATTGAAAGAGGTTCATATTTCTTAGAGACTTGAAAAATGAAGAAAAGAAAAAACACACACACATACATATACACACACACACACAGCCACTACTCACACAGATAGAGATGGAACTCTCGTAGAGAGACATATTGACAATGAAGAATACGAAGAAGAAGCAACAACAACAAGAAAAAAATATATTTTTAACAGATTAAAAGTATATGTTTTGATGATAATTTTTATCATTTATAGACGATATGCAGAATTGTTTCGATAGCAAGTCATTACTTGATGGTATCCGCAGCAACAGCTTTTTTAATGGAAGCTATCTTTGCTCATTCGTGAGTATTTAAGTGAAACGAATATATAGATAGATCTGTATCTATTTAAAAAAAGAAAAGGAAAAGAATGAACGGAACAGTGGAAGAGAAGAAGAAGATGAAGTTGATGAAGAAGAACACAAAAAAACTGGGACTCATTTGAGCAAATGTTATCGACTAAACGGAGATATTTATTTTTTCCCATTACACAGAATGGTCCATGGAAAAGCTAACAAGAATGGAGTACCACCCGTTATATTGAATTACATTGTTCCATTAGTTCTGCCAGCTTTACCAGCCGGTTTAACATATTATTTCGAAAAGGAATATTATGGAGCGTCACTTGTTCAGTAAGATATATAGATAGATGGATAGAAATACAATAATGATTATATACATATATGCAATATGATTTCAGCTGTTTCGCCTCATTGACCCGTGATATGATGTGGGGTTTTGTCATACCATCTTGGGTGTTATTATCAGCTGCTATTGTGAAAGCTCAGCTATCTTGCCTATCGTGTGATCTAACACAAATAAATCAAGATAAATTGCAGTGTTTTTGGGCCAAGTAAGCGTTTGTGTATATATATATATAAAGGAGTGAAGTCGATTTTTGAGATGAATGACCAAAAAATAAAATAGAATTTGACACACAAAATATATCAAAAAACTAGCTTGACATGACAATTCAGACGGGCAGCAAAAGTATTAGTAATAGTGTCTGGCGGTTTGTACTCTGTTTGGCTATTAACAATGCATGCAGTGGAGCAGTATGTAAGTACAACTAAAATAAAAAAGAATAAGACAAAGAAAAAGGAAATAAGACCAATAACACAACTTGGATAAATGAACTAACTAGCTATCTATTTAAGAAAATCTATCTCTTCATACTGGATTTTGTTCTTTGTCTATTGTATGGGCCGATATTGTTTGTCTGTCATACTTATTGTCATGAGAATGTGGGTGATTATTGCTCGAAAACATCCTTCTCAATTGATTTATGTTTGAAGACATGCACTAAGTGGGGTAGAAAAGCAACATGTTTTGGATCCTTGTATTATAAGTGCATTGATCAAAAGCCACAAGTTATATACGAAGAGAAAATAGTTTATGTTTCCGATAGTCATCAGAATGTAAGTTATTGAATGCTGCCAATTGGCTCTCGTATCTCTATCATAAAGAGAGATAGAGAGGGTCCATTTGGTGATGAGCAATGCTAGTTAGAGACTCACTATCTATATATCATTACTTTATAGAATAACAACAAGCCAAGCGTAAAGCCTTCACCTAAAGCTGCTGATACAGTCTATGGCTATCCTCAAATTGATAGATCTCCGGTAATTAAAGATTATTGCCTCATTCTCACCATCTCTTGTATCTAATTCGTTGTCATTCTCTTTCTCTCTCAATGTTCATATTCTTCTTCTTCGTCCATTATTCGCATTTATTTTTAAGGGATTAGCTGCTTCTGCTGATCATGTTCCAGCTCAACGATTCTATTCCTGGTTGACAGAGCCATCTTCTAATGGAAATATTCTATTTAATCGTAACAAATGATCATTATGCTGCAATACTCATAGAAGAGTTTTGTGTAATAAAAATGGGTTTTGGGTCAAATAAAGTTTCATTTACAATCTCTAATTGATTACACTTATATATATATATATAGAGAGAGAGAGATAGATAGATCTCTCTCTCTCTCTCTCTCTCTCTCTTCCGTAAAACGATAATCTCATCTACTTTGCCCATTGGCCGAATATCTTCCTATTGACCTGTGTTTGAAATGCTTTGGTTGAATAGATGACGTCCATCAGAGTTCCAACAAGTTTTTCACTAAAAAACAGATAAACTTCATAGTACGCAAACTGGTTTTTTAGTTAAAAGTTTTTTTTTTGGTTGACGATTAATGAAATATGGATGGTAACCTTGTGTTCACGTGATCATCCCGTTCCGGCAAAAATTCCACAATTTCAGTTGCAATTAGGCGACTCAAATCTAATTTCTGGAAACACTGCATGAATTCTTTAGCGTTGATTCCATCATCTTCGGGAGTGCCAACAGCAGGAGCGAACAACGTATCAAAACCATCGATATCAATTGACATCCCAAAACCGATTGTGTTTCTGAAGTAATGGAGGCGAAAAGTAATTGAATAATACGATTAAATGACTACTTGTTAACAAGATAGTAAGCTTCTTGCATTACGTCTTCTATTCCTCTTTTCTTCACTTCATCCATTAAGAATACTCGAACACCAAGACTCTTCAACAATTCCTGCAATCATTCTTTGATTGACAGTTGTTTGCCTCTGTCATTCACATTCGTGAAATGAGAAAAAAAAATTATTTTTCAAGGGATCAGTTGAGTGAAATATATAAAAAAAAGAAAACTTTTAGATTCTCTCAACAACAAGTGAGTTTGATGCATGTTTTTGCGTTTTCACTCCAAAATCCGTTCATCGTTGTTTTATTTTTATGTCTTTTCCATTAAAACTCACTTCTTCTGGAGGCTCATAACTTCGTATTCCCACCAGGCACAAGTTTTCTGGCTTTATTTTTGTTTTGAAGCCTTCTATCGAAGCCAAATTGTTGTTTCCAAAGCCAAGTATGTGTGCGACTGGCATTCCATGAATATTTCCTGAGGGAGTTGAATCAGGGGTGTGCGAGTCCTATTCAAATAATTTTGTTCTTTTTTTTTCTTCTTTTTTATAATTTTTGTTCACCATATGAGCATCAACCCAAATGAGTCCAATGTCGCCTTTTGCCTTCATTGCAGCAGAAACTCCGCTCCAAGTTCCGATTGCACAACTATGATCGCCGCCTAGTACGATGGTTTCGTCGTTGGTCTCAATAGATTTCCGCGTTGCAGATGAAAGATCAGTGCATGTCTGGAAATATTCTTTTTTTTTTTAAACAAAAATTCTGTGAGGGATCGACGAATTTTCCCTTCTTCTCACTTTTATTACGCCCTGTAATGCGTCATGATGTCTTCCGGTCACTGTTTCTTTAATGATAGCTTCCCATTTGACAGGAAATGAAATGTCATTAAGATACTTTGATTTTCGAAGTACTTCAGCTGCCTTCTCACATCCTAAATGTCTGAAAAGCAGATAATATGGGTGTGTGTTAGCAAGATTAAGGCAATACCTTCCAGCATTTCCATTAGCACATCCTATTACTGATAGTACACGTTGTGCAATAGTATGCGTCAACTTCATTATCAAGAGGTGAAGAGAGACTGATTGATTAAGTCAACTTAAAGAAAAATTGTTTAATGTGAGAAAACTAACAAATTCTTCGGATAATATATCATTTGCAGACCAAGGCCATATTAGCAAACCGGATTTTATGATAATAATTTGGTTTTTAAAAAAAAGGAAAAGAATGGAAAAGTTACTAAGGCATATTGATAGGAAATAGAATGATTAGAGAACATCAGTCGTGATAATAGTTCAATCGTTCCTAACCTTATATACCCAATCTGGGGAAGGGGGGGGCTGTAAAAGCATGTCAAGTGTCTACAGTTGGTGATCATCTTAATCTCAATTGGATTTAAAGCCATCCATATTCTGCATGTGCTGCACCTATTGGGCAGTCATAAAACAGTTTCTTATTATCATAATGAAGTGCTGACGCATTTACGATTTTCCCTTTTTTTTGGGTTATGATTACCTACAATCTGGGAAAGTGCGTTCCATCAGGACTTGAGAATCGCTTAAATGATTGATAAGGTTATCCGATACACTTCTTTAGTGATAATGGTTGTCGTATCATGATGAAAAACGATTATATATTGAAACATCAATATTATATATCATTAAGACGTTTGTAACATTAAGTTTCAGTGTTGCATGTATGTCTCGGGGCCGTTTCATAAATGTTTGTCCTACTATTTATAGTGAATGCGAATATATATAAATGGAAGAAAAAAACTGTTTATTCAGCATGAAAAGACACTCGAATTAGCATATAGAAAGAGAATAGCAAATATACGTTCATATGATGCAGTTGATGTCAATAGAGACAAAGATGGAATAAATGGAAAAACAGGGACCTTGAATCTATTAGTATTTTAATATAAAATAATAGTTAAGTATGTGATAAATTGAGACAAAACTATTAATTAAATAGCTTTAATGTATACAATATGCAAGTGAATAGCAAAATGGGGTGGGGCCGTCTAAGTATATGTTCTCCATCAAATTATTATGAAGTGATAGGAATAAATTATATCAAAATGCATGGTTATGTAGTTGGTTTGAAGATTTCACAGCTTTCTTTTCATTTCTCGTTAAGTAAGCAGGTGCGGCTTGGGATTCTTCATTTCTTTCATCAGCTCCGCTAGCTGCCTTTAATTAAAACCATTTGAAATGACGTTCTCATTCTCTTATTCAAACCTTTTCAGTATAACTGCTTTTGTCACCAATTCTTTTTCTTTTGTTTTCCATTGATCTAATGTTGTTCGTAACCCATCTGTTTCAGTCCAATTCCGTTGCCAACGGAAAAATAAACGTTCCCATACTTTCTGAACAATGAATGAATCAATCAGATTGCCATGATTGTTAGCTTACAAAACATTGAGGAAGAATGGATGGCCAAATCACTCCTTTGTTTGGATGGTAATCGATGTTCATGAAGGTTCGACATACTTCGGGATTGTTTATGTATGACCAGAGTGAGACTGTGCGTTCTTTGATTTTTTTTTGAGCCTTCTCATCTTCATTGCATCCTAAGAAAGTTCCAAATTCACTTGCATAGGAATGTTCAAATAAGAAAATCAATAAGTGCTCGTCAAATTCAAATGCACTCGGGTATTGGTGCATAAGCTGCAAGGAATTTGGTTTCATTGCTCATGCCTCTTCAGCAAACCTCATAAACCGCGTTTAGGAAACAGAGAAAAACAGGGCTTTCGCTCCTTCCCGTGACAGCCCCTTGAGCATAACAACTATGGGCATTACGTAATTGGAAAGGATGGCCAGCCATTATCCACTCTCTTTCAATTAGAGATTGAAATCTTAATGAGTACAACTATAGTTGCCATTGAAAAAAACATATTAAATACCCTCGGAATGTTCTTGCATCGGGATCTAGTATAAGTTGAGCTAGTGAAGTTGTTGCGAGTGTTGTATCAACACCTTCTCCTCCATGCACAAGAACTGGAACAGCTATAAGAACACATCGCCAATATACAGCTAGTGAGGCAGTAAAGAATGATCATCATCGTACTCGTTCCGTTCTTTTCTTGATCATATTCAAAAGAAGCATCTCAGTATGCGCGAAGAGAAGCATTCGTAACAAAGCAGTTTTCGTAATTTACTATATCACTCAAAGCTTCGAGCTCTTTCCAATTACATGCATTCTTCCAAAATTTTTAAGCATTCTAGCATACGAACCTGGAGTTGCATCACTTTCTATACATTGAGCAACATTAGCAGCTGCGTTTATCATGTCCATCACCGAATGTTGCCATTGACTCTGATTGAGTCGAGATAAATACTTGTCAACACTCATGCCCGAATCGTTGCAAACTATAATGGTTTCCATATTGTCTCTCGATTCATATTCATTGTTTTTACCATCTACGATTTTGGTCAAAGATTCTTTGATATCTGAAATCTTTGGACATGGACATGTGACGTATCGCCATTGTGAATAATGCATGACTGCTTCAAAGCCTCCTCCTTTAGATTTAGAGGCAATGGCAACTGATTTGTGACGTGTATCGAAGATGATTCCTCTTGAAAGAGTGACTAATGAATTCAAAATCGATTCATCTTCCCGACAACGTCTGTTTGTTGGCCCGATAAGTGGTTGACCACTACGAAAGATGCAAGACTAAAATTCAATTATATATTCCATGCATGAATATAACAAACTCACTTTTGTCCGGGGATGATAATAACTAAGAATAGGGAACCGAGCCCCATCACGGAATGTTGCGCTAATGCGAAGGTAATCATCGCCAATACCCTTTGGAACAATAACTTTCTCGGGATAAGAACGACACACCTTAAAGGGGACTTTTGTTCATAAACTAGCAAAACCGTTATAACGTTACCTTATAATTGAGATTCACGGAGCTGATACGGAAGGAATCACCACTAACAAGCTTGATACGATTGAACTCCTGTTCAATATCGAAAGCATTCCATCCATCGTCTAGGATTTCAAAAGGACTTTGATAGTAGAAGGGATAATCATGATCACAACCATCTGAAAAAAAAATTAAAATATTACATGAGATACGCCTTGAATCTCATAATACATATATTTGAGAGCGTCTCAATTGATTGCTTAGCCAGTTGACATTGATCCCAATGTGGAACTTCAAACGCTATTATCTATAAGATATATATTAAATAACAATTATAAGCCATCCTTAGATGAACCAAAAAGTTTTTGAGTTTCAATGTAAGTATTCCTCCTCGAGCAGGCTGATCTCTTTGAACTAATTCACATGTAATTCTATCAACGGTACGATGAAGTAACTGAATATATTATTTTAATAATCCTTATAACGCTGTATATTCAATTCATACCATGAAATCTTCAGAAACGGCATTTCGAGCAGCTTGTGAAAATATTAGATGATGACCTTAATAATTAAATGGATTGCATATATATCTATTATATATATATAGTATATATATATAGAAACCTACTTAATATAGCTAATGATCCTACATGATTCTTTCTCGGTCCTTTAATCATAATAACATTGTTCACACGTGGAATGCGTATTGCTTCAGCTAACTCCATTTTGTTAACAAATATTGAGAATAATAGTATGTACAAGAAGGATAACTAATGGTATAGAGTACACTTTGTCATCCTTTTTTACTATTTTTATAAATGTTGGAGAAGCAGTCAATAAATGCGGTTCGCGGTGAGACCAATTTTTTTTTTGCGCTCCTCCAAAAAAAAACTGAGGCAATGAACCTATGGATATATGTATGTATATACTATATTGTTTATATCATATAATCATTTGTTTATAATCCAATCTATGGATCATTCAAACAATTTGTGTTTCTCAGAACAATTCGCATTTTAACTTTGTCACATTGGTTTTAAAATAGTGTAAAGCATATGCTTAAAAATATATATTTTATGACCACTTGTGTGGGTTTGAAGTTTTTTTTGTGAATGATATATGAGATAAGGGAAGTGTGCTCAAATGACTTTTCTTGATTCTCTTTTCAAATATCTTTGCACATGATGGATTTGATGATGAACAAGAGAATGAACCTACAGCTGGTATAATAATACGTATTTTCAAATCTTATTCAAGCATCATATATTATTTGCTTTATGTATCTGTTATTGGTTATATATATGCAATGACGCAATGATTATACTGTCAGAATCCTCTTTTTTGTTACTCGAAACAGAACTTTGCTGTTGAAACGAATGATTATCCAATCAATACATTGTTTTGTTCATCAGCAAGCTGAATGAGACGAAAAAAAAAAATATTTGTTTTAATTTTGCAAATATAGCATTTACTGTTTGAGAGAAGCTGAAAACATGTTTTTCCATTTTTGATGCTGTACGTCACATTTGTAATAAGAGAGAGCAAGAAACCGTTTTTCATCCAAAAAGGATTTTCATATTAAAAACGTCAATTATATTCTATAATGTGCTTATAAAAAGAATTTATTTTTTTCCGTTCACATTTTGGCTGATCATTAGAATATGGAGAATACACAATGGATTATATAACAGACTAAAATTAAATTTTCGTTTTCATTTTCATCGTGAGATATCTATTTTCTATGTCTAATAAGATTTCAGTGAAATAGAACACACAATTTCCAGCGGCATGGCAGGGGCTGAAAATCTGAAAGAAATATAAAAAAATAAAAATTGTATTAAATATATTTGTTTAAAAATATAAATTTGTGTGGGTGTGAGTATGTACCTGTTGAGCTTGATCGCATGGATACTGTATATTCTGCTGAAGGGTTTTCGCCTAATGATCTCAGGTTATAGTACTGATTCTATAATGAGCATAAGGAAGTAATTGTAATATAATCAAAGTCAATACCATGAATGCTGCTGACATTGCTGGATCAGTGAGAATGGCCAAGAACAAGAAGAGAATGAAGTATTGAATTAACATTTTCTGAATAGACAAAATGATCTTCTATAGATGTAGAAATGAGACAAAGAAGAAGAATGAATGAAAGCTGAAACGGTAAAGCTTTGATAAAGCTGATTACTTTGTGCAGCAATCTATCATAATCTTTATATCTATAGGGAAAACTTGAGCTGAATGATTAGATATGAGTAAGTAAAATGATTTGAAAACAACTTGAAGAATGAAAGAAGATGAATTCACACTTATATATTCGGTACAACCCATAAGTCATTAGTTTTCATTGCTTTAAACATTTGCTCTCATGCGATTTTTGCAAAAAAGTTACGAGAAAAGCTGTAATAGAATTTAACATTCCACTTCATAGTGGAGGAAATAACTTTCATCTTCTTCATTCTGGCACGTCATGTTCAAAGACAATGAAAAGACAAACGAATAACTGACAATGAATCTCATCTCACTAGAATACATTTACAATATATGATAATATAATTAATATGATGAATGAAAAATGATATTGAATAGCTCTTTTGTATGTGTGAGTGAGGGTGGATCTCTGTGTTTTGTGAAAATGGAATAAGCTCAAATGATGAGTAGGTCAAGAGAATATCATATAATTACCATATAGTATAATATACAATAACATATAATTATATATATTTGGATCTCACGGAAGATCCTTTTTCATTCTACAAATTCGGAAATGAAACTTTGATTATTGTGATACATCACATAATGCTCATGAACTGTGTGTTCTATTCTTATATATATTCAGATGTTCTCATAGATCTGTGAGTATTTGATTCACACGATAGACAATCCATGTATAACAAACCTGCTAAGATGTATTATCTGTCCTTTAGTCTTTGTTATTAAGATATATTAATTCAGAATCTTCAACGACGACATCTCAATCAGCTTCATCATTGTTCATATCTATTGCGTCAGTGTATGCTCACATCATCTTGTTAAATGGTTCATTTCCGATTCATTTTCGGTTGTTCATTTTCGTCATTCGCTTTCAATAGCTCTAAATCTTTTCTTTTTTTCATTTGATTTCAGTCATCAATCTCTTTCTTCCCACATATTATACATCAAGACTGTCAACACATGTATTATTGAAGAGGGTGAACATTTATATTTATGATAGTTAAAAATGACGCAATCTGAACGTACATACTGATAAATAAGAATTTTATTTTTAGTTATATTCACATATAAATGAGAACGGGAAGTTACATCAAAATAATTATAAAAAGAATATTCGCTCAAAAATATATGAAAAATGCTATACAGATATCTTTAAACCAAAAATTTTGTTTTCAATCAACAGCCGATCGGAAGTTCTTTACTTCTACTTCCATCCCCTTCTCATTTACAGCCAATGAAATCATCGTTGTTATTTGGGTTGTATTATGAAAAATACTTGAATAAAAGATTCATCATCATCTATGGCAATCAACAGTTCAGAGTATGTGACGTCTATCCAATAAAGGTCAATGATTTTGATTTTGTCCCTTGCTGTGTTAGAATACTTGAAAGCATCTCATGATATCCAGCGAACGACTCAGATGATCATCAGATGTTCATCTAATCTATGTTCTTTGAAAATGGAATGTTGTTCATACTGGAGTACTTGGGAACCGAAAGGTTTTTCTGTCAATACAGCTAATACATCTTTTCAAACTTTTTCATTTCTCAGAACAGCAAAAGAGAGAGGAAATTATACGTTTCATATTGAATCTCTGTCACACAATTTGTTGTCAGAGAGGATCGGCTAACGGTTTTTTACCCATCGAGCAAACAGTCATTTATGGGAATGTTGAGGTTCTTAACCTGACATCATGGTTGATCTGAGGATACGTCATAGTTATCAAACAAGTCGTCTGGCAATAGAAGTTGAACGAAAAAAAAAAGTCAAAGTTTACATAGTTCTTCAACATCTCATATTCATCTTCAACATGAAGAAAAGAACTGTGAAGTAGAGAACCAATTATTTGAACAGTTCGATAATAAAATGTTTATTCAAACTTGATGAGATCATGTTAGTGCTATATGATTGCGGTGAAATTGTCGGAGCACTTGAAAAAAAAAATGTTTTAAAGATTACAAATTGATTTCAGTTGTCTGTACGTCTATTCGATAGTCATCTTGTCTATAATCTATTCTATCATATTTGAATGGTTGGAATACGCGATGTGCCCATCATTCGAATTGGATCTCACAACAATGTAGTTGTTGCTTATAAAGGTTCGATGAACTTCTCGAACAGCTTCATGGCTGTCATAACAACATTGAACATGCTTTTACAGAAAAGAAATATGTCGAAACGATTGTTGTCGAAGAGAGAATACGATATATAGATCGCAGGTTGGCAATTCAATAATTTCCATAAATAGTTTGCATCGAACGCTTCAAATGATATTTTCAAATTCATAAATTTCTTTTTTATTACCATTTACAGAAAGCATGATAAATCGAGGCAGAATGTGAAGATCATCAGAAAACCAGTTGTTCTCAAATCGGCAGATGATAGCAGCGAAGTTTGTTTATGAATTATGATAACTTGAAAATGCATGATTGTTCAGTACCTATCATCATCGTCTGGCAGAGGATCTGATTCTGATTGCAGTCAACGCATGGAATCGCCTTTACATCGGTTAGTTGATTTAAACTAGTTTAAGCAGTATTAAAACAAATTCAATTATAATATATTCTGTAAAAGTATTTTAATAGTCTAAAACATCAATCCCCCTACTTTATATAATATAATCCCATACAATAGAATGTATAATCTGTTTAGTGTAAATGATATGCTCGAACTATACCCAATCAAACAAATGCATTTTTCAACATTCTCATTCTTTTCCATCTCATTCTTATCCAATACCATTGTCATGCCAATTCCTATTTCAATCCTCAAACCTTCCTCATATGTTTGTTCGTTTTTCAGTCTTTTTTTCTTCTTCTTCTTCTTCTTATGCTGATATGCCATATCATATTGACAAACCATTCCGAATTTATATTACCTATTTGCATTAGAAAATGTCTATCAGATGATTGGCTGTGTATGCCAACTATCATATAGATTTCTAGAGTCTCCAAAAGACCAACTGTATTCAACAAAAAAACATTTTTTTTTGTTTTTCTCTTTCATTATATTATTGTCAGATGGCTTGATCATACAGCTTTGTTTAGGATGACTTCAACACCGCCTAAGGCAAGTCCTACAATGTTCACAAAGTCTTATCAACGAGATATTTATTCTGGCACATGTAAGAACTCATTTGTTTGTTTATCATGTTCTTCTTCTATAATCTGTTATAGACAGCTCAAAAGGATCAGGTATGTCTGGCACTAGCTTGACAATGAACATACGAGAAAATCGTGAACGCGAAAAACGGGAAATGGCTCATCTAAACGATAGATTGGCATCCTATATTGAGAAAGTTCGTTTCCTGGAAGCTCAAAATAAGAAAATGGAAACGGATTTGTATGCAATGAAGAATCGTCTTGGCAGCGGAACGGAACATATTCGTGTTTTCTGTGAAGATAAGCTGAGTGTCAGTTTGCTAATACATTTCCGGCTACATGACGTTATTTTAGACGACTGAAAAGTCTATTAAGTATTCGAATGATAATCGGAAGAAACTTGAAGATGAGATTGTTAATCTTATGCCCCAACTTGCTAAATTACGTGAAAAGCTTGAAAATGCTAATGCAGATCATAAAACGTTCCTTGAATCTGCAGATACTTTGCTCAAAACGTTAAGCTCTCTTGAAGCAGAGGTAGTTGTCTGATCATAGATTAGTTTTTCATATTTACATCATCAGATTAATTACTACAAACGTAAGATTGAACTCATTGAGAATGAGATTGCTGATTTAAAGAAGAAAAATCAGAAAATTCTTGCTGACCTCAACAACACGAGAAAAGTACAATTCTGTTTGTATGTGCTGCATACTATAGCCTATTTCAGAATAAAGACAAAGAAATGCTTTCGCGTATCGACTTCCAGAACAAAGTCTCGGTCTTATTAGATGAATGTCAATGCATCTATTCAAAGCAATCAAATGTTTCCCATTTCCGGATACTTCATTCATGTTTCATGTTCAGCAAATGACTGATCTATTGGCTCAAGCTCATCGTGATACAACTCCAGAGAACAGAGAGTACTTCAAAAAGGAATTAGCGGCTGCCATTAAAGAAGTTCGTGATGAATATGAATTGGTATGAGAATGCATCTAAATACTCGCTTTATGTTCTCTCATAGATAACAAACACTGCTCGTACCGATATGGAATCTTGGTATAAACTAAAGATACAAGAGATTCAAACTTACAGTAAGAGCTCTGCCATCGAACAAACATCAGCACGTGATGAGATAACAAAGCATCAGAAGGTTTTAAAAGAATTGCGATACCGTTTATGTGACGTCGAAAGCCGTAATCATGTGCTCGAGAAAGAGATAGAAGACCTGACATATTTGATAGAGGACGAGCACAGGTTAACATATCATAGAGACGAGTTATAATGACATTAATCTCAGAATGTTCGAAGCAGCTATAAGCGAGAGAGATTCAAGCATTCGAACTCTCCAAGACGAATGTCAAACCCTATTATTGGAATTACAAATGCTTCTCGATACTAAAACGGTCAGAAACTGACACATTCGATAAGCTATGAGTTACACATTTCAGACTCTTGATGCTGAGATTGCTATCTATAGAAAGATGCTCGAAGGAGAAGAAAATCGCGCTGGTCTGCGACAACTTGTAGAACAAGTTGTTCGAACAGATTATATGAGTAAAGACCATTTGATCGGTTATTGAAAATCATTTAATGTATGTATGTTAAGAGTATTATTCAGATACAACTCATATTCGAACATCTGAAACGTCATCACGAACTAATGTGCAACGTTCTTTCCAAGGAAATATTCAGTTTTCTGTGAGTTTTGTCAGTCATCTGTCATCTATAGAGGCCCCCTGATTCTCTCAATTTCGTTCCTCAACCACCCATTAAACAATCATATGATAAGATAACAGACATGAAGTTGTTCATGAATCGGCTTAATACAGACGATTGTTTAGGAACGCTCACCTGATGGCCATTATATTGTATTACATAACAATAATCAGAGCAAAGATGTGGATATGAATCAATGGAAAATTAAAATAATAGATAAATCAATTGAGAATGTTTATACTTTCCCAAAGACATTTGTATTGAATGCAAATCAATCTGTTAAGGTATTGAAGGATTTAATCTTTTAAGATGATCATTTCCGTTCATTTATAACTCCATTTGAAGATCTATGCGCGTGGTCGAGGTCTTCATTTACCACCCGCATCTTTAGTATATGATGATGATGAACATTGGGGAACATCTGGTAGTATCCAACTTATTCTTTTCGATAAAGAAGATAAGGTTTGAGTCATATCTCTCTGCCAAATCTTTATTGATATGAGTTGTTTTTGCAGGAAAAGGCCAAGTTAACATTCGAAAAGTCTGCGAATTGAGCTTCTAGTTATCTTCTACTATATATATATATACATAACTGGCTTTATAACATAGGAGCTTACGAACTACATCAATTGGATAATCTTTTCATATTCTTCTGTTTCATATGCTATTGCCTTGAAAAATAAATTTTTCAAAACTGAAATGCAATATCATGATTTCTGTTTGAACAGTATGACGGTTCCTCAATTGTAATTCAATCCATTCCAACACGTTGACAGCCTATTTAGCATGCTCATGTAGATATATATATATATCATTATATATATGTTTTTGTTTCAAAAAAGTTGTTAATCTAACTATATGTTAGATTCTTGGAAGCTATTATGTAAATGCGAACGGAAAGGACAGCTAAGAGAATCTCTCATCCGCAAATAGACTATAGATAGATGTAGATGTTCTGGAATTTTTGAATGAATAATTGTTTTACAATTATTTTCCGTTAATAGCTATTCATGAAGCTCTCTATAAAATAAATAATACATTCAAGAGTAATACAATGAGAATTTCCAATGCTCTTCAGTAGTATAATGGGTCTGGAGGAGGAGGAAGGGGAGGGGGGCGTCGTCTACGTTTTCAAAATCAAAGTTTTCAACAAGTTTTATTTGTAAATAATACAGTTAATTCTATTAAAAACATATTTCAGTTATAGGAGGGCAGACCTTCAGAAAAGGTCAATTAGTGTCAGACGTCTGCCAAACTGTTTTCAACTTAAAAACTCATTACTCTACATATCCAGACTAATACTTATAAGAACTCCTATCTCTCACAAGAGATAGAGTCTTGCTTTGGCTGAGCTCTAAGACAGCTATGCTGCTCCGAATGTGCCAGCCATCTTGCTCATGTTATCTCAGATTTTTATTGCTCAAACGTTACATGAAAGATATGGAAACGTGAGATATTGAGCTGAGAATTATGAATTAAAAGAATGCTTAATGGCTGTTGAAAGGCTTGAAATCATTGAGAAACATCAACCTCAAAGTAGTGATTCATACGAAATGACACAATGATGTGCGAGAAAACGAAGATTTAGAAGAAAAATGAAGAAAACAATACACGTATACAATCAGTATTCTTTGTGAAAGCCGTAAGAATGAAAAAGTAAACTATTTAAGAGCTGAACATATCGAGTCATTAATTCAATTTGATATCTTGGATATAATTCTCGACGTTATTGGTCCCGAATGTTATTCCATGCTTTCTCAATTCGCTTTTCTTAGTATCAATGATATCTTGTCTTGTCATGGTATTGATTAGACTCCAATGAGGCAGTGCATCCAATTCTCATTCTTTCTACATGTTCTATTAGAATTCCGTTGGCTATTCCTTGTCAACCAATGTTGCTCTCATTCTTCAATTCATCCAGTATTCTGCGTCTTGAAGAGTTGTCAGCATCGCGAACGTAAAAATCAATTATAGATAGTGATTTCCCCTTGTTTGAACCAATGTTCTTGTTCAGTGAAGTGAAGACTCATTCAACGCAGCTGTTTTTAGTCGAAGTCACAAATATTGAGAGAACTGAGGGAAACAGTGTAAGATCAAGAACTCGACGAGTTTGGTCACACCTGAACCTTCTGGAAGGTGCTGGCAAACAGTTATGAGATGACTAAGTGTCTTATTTAAGAACGATTCACGTCGCAGAATTTTTTCAGCTTTTATGTTGTTATTTCATTTTTTGGAATACGTGACTTGAATGAAGGGAACATTGGTTCAACCAAGGGGAAATCACTATCTATAATTGATTTTTACGTTCCCGAAGCTGACAGCTTTTCAAGACGCAGAATACTGGATGATTTAAAGAATAAGAGCAACTTTGTTTAAGCTTTAGCTCAGCTTTTTTTTCTTATTAAAAATATGATACTTTCCCCTACTGGGACGGTCAACGATAAAGCCAATTCCTTTGATGCGCGTGTTTCTGTTCTGCAGACGAATCCAGACATTCTTGAAGGGTCGTATTGACATTCAATCTAGTAGTGCCGCCGATTCTTACCCAGATGAAGACAATCGTCCATATGTCCTTCGATGGTTCCTTTTGTGATAGTCGGATTAGAAGAATCGACGCCGGTCGGATAGCCCTAAAACAAATTGTTTAATATGTATTAAATAGGCCGATATTTCGTGAAAACGTTTTGTCGGCTACATTAAAACTAAAAATATCATACCACCAGGAAGTATTCAGCAACTCGTACCAGAGAGCCCATTATCAGTTTAAGGATCGGAAAATCATCTGCCTGGACTATGGTAAAATCAAGATGCTGGCAAATGAAAACGCATTTGACGGTAATCTCTTGATTTACAGCAGGTCGAGACGGTGCCCTGTTCGATTCGTCGAGAAACTCCATGGTCGACCAGCCGTCCGGAAGCAAAAATGATGTTCCGGCTTCATTCATTCTAATTTAATTGAAATATAGACAAGAGTAGCACAAAATGTAACTTACCCACAACTAATCTGCATGCCATTGGACTCGAACGACAACTCAACAATTGCATCTGGCGGAAAGAGAAAAGCGTGTTTGATAGAGCTTTTGGTGATGAAATTATCAGAAAATGCCACGTTCTTTTCCTTGCCCATCATCTTGCTTCGAATTGATTGCACAATTATGAGAAGGAAATGAATCTGAAAAATAATGAATTCATAGAACATGTAGAAAGAATGAGAATTGCCATGGATGCTCACTGCCTCATTGGAGTCTAATCAATACCATGACAAGACAAGATATCATTGATACTAAGAAAAGCAAATTGAGAAAGCATGGAATAACATTGGGGACCAATAACGTCGAAAATTATATCCAAGATATCAAATTGAATTAATGACTCGATATGTTCAGCTCTTAAATAGTTTACTTTTTCATTCTTACGGCTTTCACAAAGAATACTGATTGTATACGTGTATTGTTTTCTTCATTTTTCTTCTAAATCTTCGTTTTCTCGCACATCATTGTGTCATTTCGTATGAATCACTACTTTGAGGTTGATGTTTCTCAATGATTTCAAGCCTTTCAACAGCCATTAAGCATTCTTTTAATTCATAATTCTCAGCTCAATATCTCACGTTTCCATATCTTTCATGTAACGTTTGAGCAATAAAAATCTGAGATAACATGAGCAAGATGGCTGGCACATTCGGAGCAGCATAGCTGTCCTAGAGCTCAGCCAAAGCAAGACTCTATCTCTTGTGAGAGATAGGAGTTCTTATAAGTATTAGTCCGGATATGTAGAGTAATGAGTTTTTAAGTTGAAAACAGTTTGGCAGACGTCTGACACTAATTGACCCTTTCTGAAGGTCTGCCCTCCTATAACTGAAATATGTTTTTAATAGAATTAACTGTATTATTTACAAATAAAACTTGTTGAAAACTTTGATTTTGAAAACGTAGACGACGCCCCCCTCCCCTTCCTCCTCCTCCAGACCCATTATACTACTGAAGAGCATTGGAAATTCTCATTGTATTACTCTTGAATGTATTATTTATTTTATAGAGAGCTTCATGAATAGCTATTAACGGAAAATAATTGTAAAACAATTATTCATTCAAAAATTCCAGAACATCTACATCTATCTATAGTCTATTTGCGGATGAGAGATTCTCTTAGCTGTCCTTTCCGTTCGCATTTACATAATAGCTTCCAAGAATCTAACATATAGTTAGATTAACAACTTTTTTGAAACAAAAACATATATATAATGATATATATATATATCTACATGAGCATGCTAAATAGGCTGTCAACGTGTTGGAATGGATTGAATTACAATTGAGGAACCGTCATACTGTTCAAACAGAAATCATGATATTGCATTTCAGTTTTGAAAAATTTATTTTTCAAGGCAATAGCATATGAAACAGAAGAATATGAAAAGATTATCCAATTGATGTAGTTCGTAAGCTCCTATGTTATAAAGCCAGTTATGTATATATATATATAGTAGAAGATAACTAGAAGCTCAATTCGCAGACTTTTCGAATGTTAACTTGGCCTTTTCCTGCAAAAACAACTCATATCAATAAAGATTTGGCAGAGAGATATGACTCAAACCTTATCTTCTTTATCGAAAAGAATAAGTTGGATACTACCAGATGTTCCCCAATGTTCATCATCATCATATACTAAAGATGCGGGTGGTAAATGAAGACCTCGACCACGCGCATAGATCTTCAAATGGAGTTATAAATGAACGGAAATGATCATCTTAAAAGATTAAATCCTTCAATACCTTAACAGATTGATTTGCATTCAATACAAATGTCTTTGGGAAAGTATAAACATTCTCAATTGATTTATCTATTATTTTAATTTTCCATTGATTCATATCCACATCTTTGCTCTGATTATTGTTATGTAATACAATATAATGGCCATCAGGTGAGCGTTCCTAAACAATCGTCTGTATTAAGCCGATTCATGAACAACTTCATGTCTGTTATCTTATCATATGATTGTTTAATGGGTGGTTGAGGAACGAAATTGAGAGAATCAGGGGGCCTCTATAGATGACAGATGACTGACAAAACTCACAGAAAACTGAATATTTCCTTGGAAAGAACGTTGCACATTAGTTCGTGATGACGTTTCAGATGTTCGAATATGAGTTGTATCTGAATAATACTCTTAACATACATACATTAAATGATTTTCAATAACCCCTCTTCTCGCATAATGAGATGAAGCTTTGGAAGTTATGTGCTCTCTCTATAAGAGCTTGTAGTTGTAATGAATGAGAAAAAATGTTTTTGTAAAGTCATTGGCTTGAATGCTTCATCAGATGAACAGTTCAAGCTATTTCCTTTCTCATTCGCTATTCTGTTCGTGTCATTTCCCTCATTTGATCTCAACCCGCTGCCTTCACTCCCTTCTACTCGTCATCCACTTTTTGTCCAACCCCCTTGCCCGCCCCTTCATACTTTCTGTTCAAATAATCATTTTTGGATGTTCAAAAATTGAACAGATTGAAAGATGCATTTTAAAGGATACGATTTTGAAACTTCTTTCATCGTTTACTTGTTTTCTCTATACACAACACAGATGCGTTTCTATTCAGATGGCTGTCTTTTGATGAACGAATGTCTAGTTCACACGTGGTCTACCGAATTAATATCCGGTTATTCATCTTTTGAAATCCAGCCATTCACAGAATATTTCTTCAGCTAGATATATATATATTCAATAATATTAGCATAAAACTAGATCAGATGTACCTTCTAATCGCTTTGCCCACCAATATCTCCCCTCCCCTGCTAGGCTTACCTCTAACACCAACATTATTTCAGCTGTTTCATGCGTTCCTTTTTTTATCTAAATAAATGAAAGTTTGTATAGACTAAGCTTCAAGCCCCTCTCTCTACCTTCCGTTTAGCTTTCCTTTCGTTTTTCTCTCTCTCTCTCTTCTAGCTTTTTCCTCGTTTTGCAACCATTAATCGATTACGTTAACAATTAGTTTTAAAATGAATTTGAACTTTACAATGCTTCATCGTATAACATTTTCGTACTAAAAATGAACGATGATGAGCCTTGAAGTCGAACATAAAATAATTTAAATATTCATATGAAGTTTAGCATTCAAGCCTTTGGTATGAATGGCATTCATAAATAATTCGCAACTAGCTCAGATTTTGGATTTTCTCTCTCTCTCTCTTCATTCTATCTGCATGTTACATTTGGTTACAATGTGCATCGTCTTCTAACAATATATCTATTCACTCAAACTTTACATCATCATCATCACATTGTCAAATTTCCTTCAAATACAACTGGGCAGCCTTTCAGAATTGAACAAACTTTATTTAATCTGGCTGGTTTTGAACTATACGATGCACTATGTTAGTTAGGCCACAAATTTAAGCCATGTGTCCATCATTCTCCTCAGCGGACATTTTCCAATATTTCTTCACTATTTCACTGACATGCCTTCTCCCTCGTCCCATCTTCTTTTTCTCCTCTTTTCAATGTATTTCTTTCTGTTCCGTCGTTCTTTCTCTTTTCTAATACATCCTTTCATCCATTCACTACATTTTCATCATGGGGAGTACTTTCGTTTCCCCAGAAGACTTATTCTTTCTCTTTTCCCTCCCTCCCATTTTCTTCTTTTACTTTTTGTCATGTCATTTGTTTAAATGGCATAACTATTTAAATCTCTAGAGACTTAGATCAAGATAGTCATAACTAGCGTTAGTGCATAGGATGTGTCAAAGGCCGCATGCTTTTTGAACTTTAGTCAACATTGAACTATTCAGTATAGTTGACTGAATCTTCTCACGTTTATGTATATACCTGCACCTCCCCTCTTCACGTGATGATATCTCTTTCATCTATCAATTCTGATTACAACCATCTGGCAATCTATCAGGCAGACAACTTTCCAATAGTGTTTATAAATTCTTCTTTTTTTTTTCTTTTCTTCTTTGCTCAATCCTTTCGTACACAAGCGCACTTATACTTATAAGCCATACTACTGCTTGTCAAAATCACAATTGAACCAGTCGTTTGTCATATCTGCTCGTTGCGGCCCTTTCTTCGATATTCTAAGGAAATTCTAATGACGTGCGCAGTTCAAATCATCTTTGGCAAAGTCATGTTCAATCCTATTTTGTCGGCTATATTCTTTTCTACTAAAACATTTACTACATTCTACTTATACAAATGCGCATTCGTATATGCTTAATGTTTCTGTCTTTCTTCGTTTTTCTCTTCTGTTCCTTCATTTGTCAAATGCGAATGCCATTTAAATCTCAGTAGACATCTGAATCAAGATAGAAAGACTCAAGTGCAATATACTTAGACATTACTAAACGAGAACTTACATAGTTTAATAGGGTTGAATGCACTATTGCTCTCAACCATTTATAGTAAAATGCAATCATTCATATACCTCATTTCTCTGTTCCAATTTAATATATATGGAATGCTTATAACTCTCTGTTCCTCCTCCCCCTTTTGCTTCTCTTAGCTCTTTTCTCAGCACACTTTCTTATTTCTGTTCTCAACTCTCTATAAACTCTCTCTCTCTCTCTCTCTATCATTCCGCCTCCCTCTTTATACGATTCCATAAAAGTATTTAGAAAATTTATTCAAATTTACAAATATATTCCTTATGATATCATCATATTGATGTTCCCCCTATCAGGCTGATAAGGTTGGAACTTAAAATGCGTATACGTTTCTTATAGATGGCCAGGCTTGCTGATATTATGCAATTCTTATCATTCAATCAAGTTTCATATCAAGCTTGTACAAGTTGGATACGTTCGTCAAGTTTCAATATTGCTCAAACACACCCCTTCTACATTCAGCATTCAAATTAATTTTCCATTTTTCCAATATATTTTTTTAGCCTTCTTATATTTGTTCAGTGAAACTAATTTTGAAATATCTCAATTGAGAACGCTGGATTCTCTTTCATGAAGCTCATAATTTAATTTTAGAAAATGACGTTATGTTTTATGAAATTGAACAAAAAAAAAAAAGAAAAGAAAGAAAGTATCGTAGCAGCTGACCCGCTTCGTCTTAGTTAGAGATATAACAAAATTTTAAAAACAGGAATTTTAAAGAATCAAATGGAGGATCGAAAAGTGAAGATAGAGAGAGAAAGAGAGAGTGAGAGAGAGATTCAAAGAGAGAGATAGATTGATAGTAAGAAAGAGAGTGAAAGAGGCATAGATTAAAAGTGAGAGTATGAGAGTGACAGAAGATATAAGAATTGCTTCACAGTTGGCTAAAAACAAGGACTCTCTATCTTCTTCATTTAACTCTCTCAATCTCTATCACTATTTGCATTTCTTTGCCGTACCCTCTATATCACCACATAATCCTTTCATTAAAATTGAAAACTATCGTTTTCAACTTTGCATCTTTTCATTTTGAATCATGATGTTCCAGCTCGTGTCTGAAGAATTCGTTTCGGCTGTCTCTCTGAATACCTGGAACAATCTCCATAAGTTGCACTATATTTCCATTCTTTTCTTGTCTCCACCCCTTCTCTTGCCTGCCACCCTGTCCGCTCCAAACTATTGCCATCTATCCAATGTACTTATAGCTCATGTTGCTCAAACACTTGTTTTCAGCATTACGTAAGTGTCTTTATTCTACTCTCTGCTAGTAAGATGAAGAAAATATAAAAATGAATATTGTTTGTTTTCATTTCGTTAGTCAGTGTGTTTCAATTTTCCCTATTCATCTCCGCGTTTCCATCCTTTTATGTCTTTTGGCTGTCCAGTACTCTCTATCGGAAGTGCACACACTCTATTCGAACAACTTTCTGTCCTATCTATACATTCAGACAAGTCGTTCTTTTTCGGCGCCTTCACTGTTTGACATAAATTTTTATTCTCTCTCTCTCTCTCTCTCTTTCTGTTTCGCTAAAATCTCTCATCCAGGCTCTTTTTCCCTTCTCTCATCTCATAAACTGTTGATGACTCTCCTTCTTCTTTTCATATTTTTCTTTTCATTCTCTCTCCCGTTCTCTCTTTTCACCTCGCTTTCATATTTCTATTTCTCTCTTTTTTGTTCAATAGCTATCGTTCACTCTTTACTTTTCTTCATCAGCTTCGAACATTTTCCAGTTCATCTAACCTATTCCTACTCTCCTAAAATTTTTTTTTTGTCTGTTGCCGCTCTCTCTCTTTCATTTAAAACTGCAACTCTCAGTCGCAAATGTTCTAAAGTTTCTTACTTTCTTTTTACCCGTAGGCAATATTGGAGTAGAGAACACACTTATGCGCATTCAGAATCACACAAAAACTCCCACATTTCTTATTGCAACATTACACTCAAACACACACACACACACTCATTCCTCAGACAACAAGCTTTTCAATTAAAAAAGATGAATATTTCAACCATTTTCAAATATCTATCTTTATATATTTTTAAAAAAATGTGAATAAAATATAATTTTTTGTTCATCTTCTCTTATTTCCTCTCTCTGCAGCCGACTGTCCTCCCCCCCCCCCTTTTCCATGAAATTCCAGTTTGGGCTGTCATGTACCGTTCTTTCAACGCCCTTGCATCATGAGTTTCATCTGTTCCGAATTGCGAATTCTCATATATTGAAGGTCTTTTGAAAACATGATGATTACTTGTTCAAAATGAATTTTTCTTTTCGATGCTTATATGCTATTTCGTTCGTTCACACTTTTATCTCTGTTTGCCGCTCAAATGCTCTTGTGTTCCTTAAGCGTAAATTATTTTATTCACCACGCTGGCGCTCGCTTAAATTGAAGAACATCTACATTTTTTTGTACTTTTCATTGTTCATATAGTGTAGATGAATGATATGGATGGGTTAGAAACACATGTTGATGACATTAATGAACAGAATAAAGCTAATAAAGGAGAGACAATCAATTGAATATGTGCAACACATTTTTAAAGTTTTATAATCAAATGTTTGTATTATTAGATGTATCTTACAATTCTCTCACTTTCATCATTACTATCTATAAACTATATTATTATAGAAGCTATGTTAATAATCTGAAGGCGTCATGAACCTGTGCTTATTGGGATTAGAAGAGTATATTCAGGTAGGATACTATAGCATTGAGCTACAGTAATCTTAAATGAATATGAGAGTCTTTTGTAACTGAGTAGCCTTTCAGGCATGCTAATATAACACTGCGTCGAGTATGCATAACAAGCTGATTAGCATGCTTTTGCCTTTTGCTACCATATGCTTATAGCAATCTCCACCCATTTGTCAATTATAATATTTCAGATAGCGCATACAATTTATCAATTATATGACAAATTGTGAGAAACAATTTTTGAGCTTTGTCTCATTTTAAGCATATAGCAACAAGTAAAATGCCAATAACTCATAGTTATGCACAAGGGTGCACATATCCTATGCATGTTCCTCGTTAAAGCCAGCCATTTCGTTTGTTAACCAATTTCTTCACAGAAACAATTGCATAATAATTTCTCTTAGTATACAATAATTTGCCTTAGTGCACGAGAGCGATGCTAATGCAGGCCATTCAGTAACCAATAAACTGAAACAAAAGCACGCAAGAGGATACATTCTGTTTGGTAATGACCAAACGAGATACTATAGCAAACCAGCTTGTTCGCAAAATTGAAATGAAAAAGAAGGATGATGATGAAAGTGTTTTTTTTTTTTTATTCTCATCCTCCTGTGATATTTCGTATGAAAGATAAGAATAAGGAAAAGCATATGGGATAGTTGGTTGTATATGTTGTTGAGCGAAGAACGATCTGATCTCTGAAACTGAATAGTTGATGAATGTCATCTAGCCTTTTTCACCCTTTTAATGATGAAAAACCAGATATCACAAATTCGATTTAATGTACTTTTCATATAAATTTTCAGCAGCAGCAGGCTCAATATCTTACACAAAACAACTCTACTAACGCTATAGAAACATCATGGCTAAACGACAGGGACGCCGTAGTAAATGGGATTCAAGCTTGTAGCGAATGCAAACAGCTGCGAAAGTATGTTAACATTTTATTTTTATTTTTTTTTATTTTATTATATTTTAATGCTTCATCTGACTTTATATCTTTCTGATTGCAATTTCATTTTATCGTCATGAGGCTCTTTTGCGTTTGTGAACGCTGAAGTTTCTTTGCGAATGGCATTCTTTTGTTTGTTCAAAAATCGTTGCGCATTTCTCTCACTCGCTGCTTTGAATCATCTAAGCTTGATGATTTTTTCTTTGATTGTTCATCGCTACGATGCTTCTGACAACAAATAAGAGACAGTTCATATCTTGTTCTAGTCCGGCATATTGTTCGTTTGAATACGAATGTCATAAACTCTCTTCTATCATTATGCTATTTGCATGGGCTTTTTCATAGCATCTATCTGTCTTTCTTCATTTTATCGCTGATGAGAAGGAGACTGAGGACGGCAAGAAACGTAATGCTCTATGAAATAGTGTTATACTGAGAATAGAACTGGCGTTCAATGCGTTGTGTGTGCTTTTTGTGAGAGAGAGAGAGAGAGAAAAGTGAGAGAAAAGTTTGAAAGCAAAGAAGATGATATAACATTGCGCGGGGAGGGGTTTTGCTGATTGAATTGAAGGCATTTTGAAACAGGCAGTTGAATAGTGATGCAACCGGTTTAAGGAATAAGCAATTGTTCGTTTTGAAATAACGTGAGAGATATTTATTTTATTAGTTCGCATTTCGTTATTTCAAATTCATGATCCATAATGGAATGCAAGAATGACAGAATTGAGAAAAAAAAAAATCAATTTTTAGCATCAAAATCAGAATGCTTTTGAGGTCACGCGACTTAAAACCCATTTTATGAATAGAAAGATCTTATGACTTATATAAGCAGATGTATTCAAAAGTTTATCGGTCATGCCAATCTAGAATGACGAAACAGAATTGAAAACTGATAGCCTCTCTCATTCATCTTACTATATATATAAACACAGACACACGTGAAATATTGATTTATCTAAACTATGCAGATTATAATTGGAATATGATAATAATATAATTCTGACATCATTTCAGGGAGTTACAAGAGATGAAACAACAGTTTGGCTCCTTAACGCAGCTGTTATGTTCATTTATACAACAACAAACGGCACATTATGCATCATTAACCTCATCAAATACATGTACGCAGGCATCTGATGCTAGTGTGCCGTCTACGAATAGTACAGCTTCTGCTAATTCCTCTACTACGGTAACAGCAAATGCACCTGCAAATAGGAAACGACCTGCTGGTGTGAGCCAGCCTGAATGCCCAATTGCTCTTCGACCGGTTCCCACTACAAACAACTGTGAGCATATTTGGATTATATGATTATAATATGATATTGTTGTTTCAGTTATGCCTCTTCCCAATATGCTCTTTCACAATATTAATAATTGGTCTTGGAATGTACCTCCTGTTAGAATTAATTCTCCATCTCTTACTAGTAATACTGAACAGTTAGCTGGCGGACAGCCATTAGCAACAGAAACTAAATGGAGTCCATCTAGTGTCGATAGTAACACCGGTTTGTAAACAAATAATATTATCAGCTCATTATTATATTTTATAGCTGATAAAACGAATATTGATATTGTTGGTTTGGATGGAAGTGAATCTTCTAGCTCTTCTGTGGCTACTCAACATGCTTCAGCCAGCCCAGATGAAAGAAAGCCATTTGATGACTTATCATCTTCATCGGAACAGAGCAGCGGACCATCATCAGGCAATTCGACATCAAATGTCTTGAAGCCTGTTGTATCCATTGCCAAATCATCATTTTCATCTCAGGAGAAAAGAAGAGTATGATAACCAATCATAACAGTCCATGTATACTACTCAAATGTATTTTCAGAAACATTCATCTGACGATTATGTCAAGATCATTAGGGACCAACAAGATCTCAGCGAAGATAGAATTGCCAAAATTCAAATTCCCGTTCCTGAAGCTGTCAAATGCGATCCCTGTACTATATCATATGCATATAATCTTATTGATATCTTATTTTATAGCATTTCGAGCAGTTTCTGAGCAGCAAATTATTCAACAGATGATTCAGAACAAAAAATTTGAAGAAACTCATGCAAAAGAGTCTTTAGTTCAATTATGTAAAAAGCTTGCTGAAAAACGAGTTTTTGGAGCAAAATTGATGTCCATGACAACAGTTGCCGGTCTCAATCATTCAAATTACTCTAATCTTCCCGTGGAAGGAATTATATATATTCAACGTAATAGATTTAATAACTATAATTATATTGATTAATATTTGTAGACGTTTGCCGTAAAGTAATGGGAGATAAATTTGATCGCGAAGAAGAGTTCTGGGATGCATTTAGGGATGCAACAAAGAAGCTAGCTGCCCGGTACTGTATATGCTTTGACAATCCACTATAACAATTATAATTGCAGCTGTCGTAGAGTAAGACATGCTAAGAAGACAAAATCAAGGCATGAAGAAGAGTTATTAGCTGCCCGTGAAAATAATGTGAAAGATGAAGTTTCAACCGGTTCACCAACAACTTCTTCACCAGAATTGACAAAGTATGGCACATATATTGATTAATTTTTGTTCATATTCTTCTTTAAAAACCATATAATCTTTCGTATATTCTACCTCCTAGCCTTAGTTTTGTACACGCGTTCTCATATATATGCTCGTTTTTTGTTATTAGCTTAGTTCTCATTTCTATTCATTTTTGATTCGGTCTCCTCTCACACTCAGGAAAATTCACATACAACTCAGGGAAACTTGTGAATTCAACTCAGGATTTCAAATTTCAGGAAATAAATGTGTAATATATATTATGACTAATTAATACCATACAGATTTTTGCTCCTCAAGGGGAATTTAAATAGAAAAAACTAAAAAAGCTTTTCAATACTTCATCTTATATACATCGTTTAATCTTTTTTTTTCTACTTTTCTATATAACATCTACTATTCAAATTAGTTTCTCATATTGCTTTGCTTGTTCAATAAAAACATTTCTTTTTGTGTTATCTATTCACATATTATATCCAGATGATCTAACCATGTGTAGAACATATGCATATTCAGTATCAGTTCTATTACTCTGCTTCACACAATACTGTCTTTGATGACTGTAAACCATTGTACATCCAAGTATCTTTCATCTCAACATTATACTCTCTCGAGATTATCTTCAAGAAACTCATATTATAAACACGGCACTTCTTTATTAAAGCAAGATATATGCATATACTAAACTGCTAGCGAATACAATAAATACATGTCACAGAGTAGAAGGCACTTGTGTTACAGATGGTTATCATGTGTCTGTGGCAATCATTCGATTGTCATTCAAAGACGTTTTCTTCGGAGCATGTCTCCCAAGGTCTTACAACCTATAGCCTCGTAAGTTCTATCAACAAATTAATTTATAGTCAAATCTAATACTAACTCACTCAAACATGGTGATTGGTGTTTGAACTTGGCGATCACAAACGGTGCTGGTTGACTTATCCAAGCTGGATCCCAAAGAAGTGATTGACTCCTGCTCATTAGAAGAAGCACAATGGAAAGAAGTTGAATGTATCTTATCAAATGATAGACATTTCATTTTATCTTCCATTTCCTTGATTTGAGCAAGCTCTGGATCAGTTGATGTTCCAACATCTTTAATGATACGGAGACGTCTGGATTCAGGAGGTGGGCCGTCATTGAACTTTTCACGAAGGAAAAACTGCTCTGCTTTGCTGTTAACATTTAATGCAATTGGCTTTCACAAAGTTCAACTCACATCATCTTCTCCATGGGAACTTTGAATGGATTTCCTGAAATAATGATCATATTGTCGCTCACAATCTCTGTGATGTGGGATGGGTTAACAGCATCAAAAATGATATGTTTCTTGAATTGCTCAGGAGATATGCTGGTAGACTTGTCCTCCTGGATAGGGTGTTGAACGACACAGTCCATATCCAAAGACAATTCTTCAAAACTCTTTTCACTGTCTGTATCATCAACAGTTTCTGGACTCATTTCTTTCTCCTGATGTTCAGAGACAGTTTCCTGAAATTATGAATCATTTAAAAATTCTCATATTCATACCTTCTCTTTTCTCTCATTAACCATGAGAGGTTCATCACTCATCAATTTCAGGTGCTCATCCGTACAGGGCTTTTGTTCAGCTCTAAAACTAAACTTTAGTTTTTGAAAACAAATAAACTGTTTAATTCAATCACCTCATCTCTTTTGGATTAGTCTTTTCGTTTTGTGGTTGATCCATCCTTGAGTCAATCTAAATCATCGTTATTCACATGTACTTGTAAGAAAAGAAAATGGGGGGAAAAATGAGGTTCGTTTAAGAAACGTTTGAAGTCAGAGTGAAGTTGAACTGCAATCAATGAATGAATGAAACGTTTAATTGAGGTTGTTATTATAACTTATATTGTTATAAGGTTAGTCATGTTATAACAAAACGGTAATTTTTTCAGAAAACGAAGGTTATGTTATCACAAAAGCATGCTTCTCCGAAATAATACATAACTGAGTGAAACAATCAACATTCAAATTACTTATCAGGATGCTGAACTTACCAATTGAAAACAACATTGAAGTCTCGCAAAAGAGTGGCAGGTGCAAGTTGCTCAATGATATATCGTCGAGATTAGTTCGAAAACAACATTTCAGTAGAAATCAATGATACTCAAGTATCTGATAATCACATGATGATTCAACAAAGCGAAACCATCAATATAAACCATAACTTGGTCATCTGTTTGGATGATAATGGACCTCTTAAGGAAGTGCTGAATAGTATGTTTTGAAAATTCAAATGAAAAGCTTGTCTTAACCATCACTTTATAGTTCAGCTATATGAAAAGACTTCTCGCTCCCTATTCTGTGAGAAATGTGTTTGTGAATTCGATGAGGATTCGTTGTAGAATCAGTATGCTATGGATCTTTATTCATAAAACCTTTATTAGACGACAAGCAAATTCGATTAAACTATTTGAAATTACATAGTTATGCATATAACTGAAGATAATTATGTTTCCCATTGGTTAAAGTTATCACAGATTAGATAAAAGCGTTCTGCTACATCTAGACGTAGCTACACTCGTTGTTAGAACCTTCTTTAAAGTCGTAGTCGAATGATCTAACAAGAAGATATGTTAGTAATGATACTTACACGTAAGCTTACCCTGTTTCTTCTGTTTCACCAAAGATGAAATGTTTTTTCGAAAAGTTCATTCTCCGTACGGGAACAATCTCCCAGTCAGCCGAACAAGCTTCATCCTTTACAGCTTCTTCCACATCAGAATTATCTCTTTCTCTGATATCAATATTCTTTACATTTTCTATTTTGAACTAACTTATACAATTCCGTTAAAGCTGCTAAAGGATGTTTCTGGAATATCGTTTGTTCTTTAGGGCAATCTTTCGGTTTGGTTTGATTCTGCCGCTTGTTTGGCTCTGTTGCAACACAAAGGTTTGTCTTCACAGAGAAGAAGTCGAGGTCAAATCCATCATCAATATCTTCCTTAAATCATCAATATATCATTCAAGTTTCAGTTCGTTTCCCAAACTAAATTAGAATCATGCTCGCCATTCTTCCAACCGTGTTCGTTTGCATGTTTAACACTAAAAGTACTTAAGTTGAAAGCAAAATATGATTTCTAACCTGTAACTTCCTTTCTTTCTCTTCAAGTAGCTCATTGAGAGACCCATCTTTGCGTTTCTGAAAACAATCATTGAAAAGCCAATACAAATGATACCTTAAGGAAGGAGCAAAAAGCGAAGTGAAGCAGAGACAACGTGGTCCAATGTAGTAATTCGCTAAAAGTATATTTGTAAAGTTGGAATGAGAGTGTTAGTTATGTTATTATGAGTTAGTCATGCTGTTATATATTTATAATCTAGTCATTGCTCCGTAGAAATATTATAAAACAACCAGGAGATGTTGAACTCACAGTCAGCATTCTAAATCATATCAGCTTTTGACTTGTAATGAAGGTTTCAATAAGGAAATCCTTCAATTCGAGAAAAGTTCGGACCATCCTAGGGAATATGTTTGTTCGATTCTTTGAGAACTAAAAGAACTTTAATATAAATAGATTTATTTTGAAAAAACTGTATTTTGGATAATCGCCGAGTACGAAAGCACAGAAAGAGTTAAAGCAATGAAAACAGGCGAAAGGTGAATTACAAACAGAAAATGGATAAGATATGAGCAATATGAGCTAAATCCAATAAACAGGTCCATAATAATCATCCTCATCTTCGATATTTTCAAGTTCGGAGTCCCTGTAGTACTCATCGTCAGAATTGTACGAAGAGGAGCAAGAAGACGAGCAAGAGGCAATAAGTCTCTCGAAAACTCTGAAAACGTCAGGTTATCGTCATCGAAAGTTTTACAATTGATCTTACGGATCTGGAAACTTTTCCCAGAACATGAAGTTCCTTGTAGTGCCATTCTGAGCGCGGAAGCAAATGCCAACATATCCACCTTCAGGATCGTCTTCGTCATCATCAGAATCGTCAACACTGGTAAAGAAGATGTTTGAATACACTACAACAAAAGACTTACTCATAAATGAAATCAGTTATAGTTAATGACTGTTCATCATATAAATGAAACATCTCATTCTCGATATCTTCATAGCTAGGACTATCGTTACCATAGACCAACACATACTTTCTGCATTGTCCAAAAGTAATGTAAAATCCAGTCGATTTGATGCATTCTTCGCGAAGATTTTCATCGAAAATTTGAAAGACACATCTCTCAGTCTGTGTTCCAATAGATCTCATAAGCTTAAGCTTACTATTCAAAAAGTATATGATATCCCTCTCTTGCTCTTCTTTCTACAAATTTAGACATATTAGAACGGTCAAAGGCGTTATTAACCTTTTTCAACATCTCAATTCTTTCTTGCTCCTTCTTTTCTTTAAGATATCTTCGATGAGCTTCTCTAAACTCATGAGTTAGAAGATATACTTCTACAGAAACTGAGACAAACCTATTGTCCGCCAACTTCCCTTGATGGTTTTTCATCGACTCGTCGTTAGAAGGAGTCTTGATAACCATGCGTGTATCGTTAATATCCAGAACGAAAGAAGTGTTTGAATCATCGAAGAACATGAAATCATGGCCTAATGTACAGCACACAGTACACGATTCCTTATTGCATGGCTTGGAATGGTTCATATTGAGCTACTGAAAATAAATAAATCATTATTAAGACATAAATAGAGAAAGTTCTTACCAATTTGAAACTATTTGAAGATTAGACTTGTTGTAATGACATATAGTTTCTTACTAAGAGGCGTTGTCATTTAACTTATATATTATTATAAGTTAGTCATGTTGTTAGAATACTGTTATGTTGTCATAATGAAGACATTTTACTTTTACCAAAATATGAATTAGTCAAACTATATTAATAATGTTATTTGACTCACATTTGGAAACATTCTATCAAAAATGATTTGAATAACGAAATATGAGTTGGAAGTAGATTATACAACATCCAATCACAATACATGGTAAACCTCATGTGTTTAAGAAATTATCTTCCATCTGGATGACAGAAAAAGAGAAACAGAATCTTCATATGACGTCTTAATGGTCTGTACAAATAGGTTAACCAATAGAGTCATACCTCATACATACGTACATACCATAACAGAAGAGTTTCTATAACTTTCGTAAGGCTCTTTTTCTGCTGAATTCATTTAAGTCAGCCTCTTTCTTCATGTTTCAAACACACAAATCAAAAGAACAATGTTGTTGACTTGAGTGAATGCTGTTCTAGAAAACGATGGAACCGATATACGGTATCTAAATGCCAACGAATAGTTGTCGGATTACTGAATTTGCTTTGAGTCTCAGAGATGTTTACTTTATTTCAACCATTCATTCATTAGTCTTTGTACAGTGAAGATAGCTTTTCTGTTTCTA
Source organism: Auanema freiburgensis (assembly GCA_030370435.1). Lineage (NCBI taxonomy): Eukaryota > Metazoa > Nematoda > Chromadorea > Rhabditida > Rhabditidae > Auanema > Auanema freiburgense. The sequence continues at coordinate 1,462,754 of CM059371.1, read as the reverse complement.
TACTAACCGTTTCATTATTCTCTTCTACTTGGAGCAATACTGCTTCTTGTCTTATATTACTTTCTGTCTTTGAACTTTAGAATTACTCATTGTTTGTTAATACTATTCAGCAGGCGTTCCATTCAGCAAATATTACCTCAAAAATCAAAGTAATCATTTCCAGAAGTTTCTTTATTCATTTCAAACTCTCATTAAGAATGTCGCAGTTGTCGCGATATTTCTCAACCGACAGGTTTTTAACAGTTTTTAACATTTTTTTTATTCTTCATAGCATTATGTGCATTGTTTCATTTTCCCTCTGGTATTGTTCTCGATCGATGTAGTATACATTGTGTTGTTCTTGTCCTGTTCCCTCCATTTCTAATCATTCTTCTTATCAGTGTCAATTTGATAAGTGTAAAGCAACAGCTTATAGTTTCTCATGTGAAGTGTAGGATAATATCAGTCACTATTCGTCGACTAGAAATTGAAGACAAAAGAACTGAACGAAGGTAATTGAGAAAATGAAAGGTTCAATAAATAACGATTATAAAGAAAGAATTTTACGTTTTTGCTTTTCAACCAAAGGCTATAGTTCACCGTTAAAAATGAGAGACATCGGAAAAGTATGAGAGAAAGCACGAAAGAGACGATGCATGTAATTCTAAGAGAGAGTCCGTTTTGAACGCGAAGGCAGGAGGTTTTAAATCTGAAGAGAGACGGCGCTTATTGAGAGGTCTTACCGTAATCAATTCGTTTTCAAACGAAAGATTTCATTTCTAAAGTTGAACGGGAAGAGTGGAAGAACTAACGAAACATCATAGTTCCAGAGAGAAATTGTTGGGTGGCATTTGGTTCAACGAGAAGTTCCAACCGAGAAGAGTGTTCAGAGAAAGGCTTCGAACGACGTTAGATAGTACACGAAGCAAGAGGTATGATTTTAAATTTGTTCATGTCCGAGAGAACTCTATTCTAATCAAAAACGCGGGAGAGGCTTAAGAGAATGAGGAGAGAATACACATGAAGAAACGTAAGCATTAGAAAGCAATAGTTGAGAGTTCTCAGAGACGTGAGAGACTGCAAAGAGTGTTTAGGTGAGGAGTTCCACAGTAATCTACATCGGGTTAGACAGCGAAGAAATACACTTCAGCACTACGAAAATGCGAGAGAACAGAGGTTCCGTAGAGATCGTTAAAATTGAGAGAAAAAAAGACACCTTGGTCTATGGCGATTGAAATCAATTTCAGTAGAGAAGGGAAGAGACGTTAGAGAAGTAGAAAAAAGCGTTAGAAATGAGAGGTTGTTCTCGACACTAGTCGAATGACTATCTTTTGCATTTTGAAGTGAAGAGAAGTTAGACATTACCGAGAGACTATTAAAAGGAGAGAAGGCACTACGGTAACCAGTGTGATCTATGACGAGAGATATTTTTACTCAAGCGATCAAATGAGAACACAGACATGCGAGAGAATAGGAAAACAATGAGACACTGTTGGCACGAGATATTGTGTATTCTGAGAGGAACACTCACAGATTCTATTTTGTTCAAAGAGATGAAGAGTGCTGGGAGATAGGTGAAAGATCGTATGAGTAAAGAGATGTCTAGAGTTCGACAAAGTTGACGATAGATCACGTTCGGTCTGAAAAGAAGAGATGAGTCCAGAACTAGACGAGACATTGTAAAGTCTGAAAGAAAACGCAGACTGGCATTCGGTTCGATTAGAGATAGACAACATCTTGGGCACCAGACACGCGAAAGAATGTTCTGTCGGCAATAAAGTCTGTTCGAAAGGAAATGAAAAATTCAAACATAAGACAACAGGTTCGGATCAATAGACCAAAAGATGAATTTAATAGTCTTACTTCCTCGTGTGAAATCGAGATTGATCGATAGTATTTCAAAGACACAATTCAAACAATTCAACCTGTTTCATTATGATCGATAAAAAGTTTAAGTTATGAAAGAATAATCTTGATTAGAGTTTGAAAATGAAAACAAGAATTTTACGATATTTTACGTTGTATGTATAGCATATAGCAATTACTGTCAATCCAATTATGAAGTATCCGTTATCGACTATCCCAATGAATCAGCCATGAGTCAAAGATTCATCTTCATAGCCAAATAAGGATGCAAAAAACCTATCGCTTCATCAATGACAGATCATTGACGTTGGCGCGAATATTACTGGCGCATACTTGGTGTTGTTTTTGAATGGTGTGTCACGCTAACAGTACGCGCACGAAGCACTCTCATTAAAAACATTACGAAAAGATGACGATAGCTTCCACTAATGAAGCTTCTAATCCTATATATTCATGTCCTCTTCGAATATTAAGTAACGCCAGGTCTATATCGAAGCATGATTTGTATGAGTTAGGTAAAAGTGATAACTTTACTATAACATTCTCAAACGCAAATGATCAACAGTTCAGCATATTCTACTTTCAAAACAAGTGAGTTTGACGTGTGAAACATTAAATATTGTTTTTCAGAGATGTTATGTTACCATCTGATCGTGGGAAGGCATGCTTCTTTCAAGGAATGCATGATGACCAAATGAGCGCATTAAACGTGTGTGCGAAAGATGCCATATCCGGGTTGATTCCAACAAAGACAAACATTTTCGAGCTGAAAGAGGATAAAGGAAACTTCTTTCTGATTCCCAAAACAAAAAATGATTGCGGTTTGATATATCTGTTCTTTCTTTATTCATTCAATATATTCTTAGGCTTCCCGTTTCGGAAGAAAAGAAGTAACACTGCTAAATCACCTGAATACTATGAAAAACTAGCTGATGAGAAAACACGATATCTTGAACTTGCTTTGTTTTTGGACAATTCTATGGTGAGATTCAATGATCTTTGAAATAAGATAAACTCATGATTACAGTTTGTGAAGTATGATAAAGACGAAGAGAAGGCAATACAACGAGCACAGGCAGTAACCAATCTTGTCAACTCGGTTAGTAAAGCATTCCTATATTACAAACAGTAATATATTCAGTTGTATTTCCCGTTCAAAGTACGCGTCTCACTTGTTTATGTCGAAGTATGGAAAGATAAAGACATCTTCGATATTGCTACTGCTGCTGAAAAAACACTGGACAAATTCTTGGAATATCGCCGTCAAATAATAAGAGCTCATCCGCATGACAATGCTCATCTACTCACGTAAGCATATCATTATAATTTACAATTCATGCTCTTATTTTATTAAAGAAATATCCGCTTTGAAGAAGGTGTGTTAGGGAAAGCTTATAAAGGAACAATGTGTTCTTTTGATTATTCTGGAGGTGTTGATGTGGTAAGGCAAAAACTATTTGATTTTTAACATCCAAAAATAGGATCATTCACCAAACGCGGCTGCAGTTGCAGCTACACTAGCACATGAGATTGGTCATAACTTTGGAATGGATCATGACATTATGGATGGTTCATCTTGTTCGTGTCCCGGAGCCCAATGTCTTATGGCTCCTTCACTAGGGTTCTCCATTTTATCATTCATTTATTTTAGCTTTTGTTTACAGCCAAGTACTTCCGACGTTTTGGTCTGAGTGCAGTGTGAACAGCATTGTCAGCAGCTTCGAAAGAGGAGTTGATGTGTGTTTGGAAAACGTCCCTGAAAAAACATTGACGAAAGCTGTTTGTGGTAATGGAGTAGTCGAAGGACAAGAGGTACTATCTTTAACAATAATTGTTTCCATATCGAGTTTCTAGGAATGTGACTGTGGTCAAAAAGAATGTCCCAATAAATGTTGCGATGGTTCAACGTGCTTGTTGAAAGAAGGTGCTTTCTGCGCCGAAGGAAACTGTTGTGATCTTGAAACTTGCAAGGTTAGCTAGCAAACGTGATCATGTTGATAACTCTCAATTTCAGCCGAAATCAAGAGCAACAGTATGCCGGTCAGCACAAGGTCCTTGCGACCTAGCTGAGTTTTGCAATGGGGAAACAAGTGACTGTCCTGCTGACTTTTATGTTCAGAATGGCCATATATGCCCCGAGCATGATAATGTAAGGAATCTTTGAACATGAGCTATGAATAATTCGCTCCATAGGATTTCTGTTATGAAGGAAAATGTGGCAGTCGCTCTGATCAATGTGTTCAAATATGGGGCTCAGATTCTAAGAGTGGTGTCCCACAGTGCTTCGATCTAAACAGAAATGGTAATTTCGGAGGCAACTGTGGTTTTGATTTCCACACCGGGAACTATACCCCTTGTCCAATAGAGTGAGTCTCTCTGATTTATTTGCTTTTCTTGTTTACTCAAAAAAAAATGCAGAGATGTTCAATGCGGTAGACTTCATTGTACAACGCAAAGCGAACGTCCTATCATTGGGACTCCACAAACTGTTCAGCCTTCATATACTTACATACGAGTAGGTAAGGAACCAGCAAAAAAAAATATAACCCAACGAAACGGTGTGTCTCAGGAAGAGTGGATCATATGTGCCATGTAATTAAAACAACATTCTCGTCGGGCAAGAAAAAAGAGCGCGATTATGGTATGGTTACTGATGGAGCAATGTGTGGAAAAGACAGAGTTCGAGAACAAATTCGAGTCTTGCAATAATGTGAAGCATTTTAGATGTGCGTTGACAGAAAATGCAGACAACGAGGAGATGTTAATAAGACTGTTTCGCTATGCTCAAACGATTGTAATCAAAGAGGCACTAACTGTCTATACTTCCTCAAAATAGAAAACTTTTTAGGTGTTTGTAATAATGTTGGTAATTGTCACTGTCTCAACGGCTTCGGTGGTATTGCTTGTGAAATTCCTGGTTATGGTGGTTCTGTGAACAGTAACACTGCATTTGTTCATCGAGGAATAACGCCATCGACGATTTTCTTATTCTGCAGCTTCACACTGATTTTTTTCTTCTTAGTTGCTACTATAGTATGCGCGGTACGCGAGAAAAGAAATATTCTATTCGAGTACGTCACATGCCAGCGTTATCGAAATACTTTGGATTTTTCAGATTTTGGCGATGGATCAGAAAAACATTGAAAATGGAGGGTACGAATGTACCTGTACGACGTGCTCCTCCTCCTCCACGACAGTTAGAGAAAAAGTTTGATATTGATTGTGTTTGATTGGTAATCCTTGTTACAGAGGCTCTCCTCCGATTAAATATGGACAAGTTATCTATTCTACAAGAGCAGATGGTAACTCGTATAAAACAGAAAGCATTGCCCCTATTTCTCCTACTTCGACCATTGTATGCGGAACAAACACTATTTTTGCGAATCCAGCACCTGTGGTTCTTTATTCCTACACTTATTATTGTTATTTAAGTTCATTCAGGTGAAACTGGAACGTACAAAATCCAACCGACCCAAAGTTCCTCCACCATCAGTGCCGTTGCGACCGAAAGACGAGCATTTGAATAAGCTTTATGAAGAAGAGGCGGAGCATCTCGGATTGATAACACCAAAGTATACTTTTCTATCTTACATTTTGAAATAAGCATTTTTAAGTGAAACTCTACAAAACAGAAGTGAGGATAACAAGAAAGCTCCACCACCTCTACCTCCAAAACCACCAAAAAGCAATAAATAATAAATTAGAGATGCAGTGGCTTTTTTCACTAACTGCCTTTCATTTTTTGATTATTTGAAAAGTATATACAAGTGCCTGTATAAACAAGTTTCCTTCATCAAACACTTTATCCATTGGGTCATTTTTTCTTTCTTCTTCTTCATTCCTGAATCCCGGTTTCTAGTGTTGTATACAAACTAATAATAACTATTGAATGTTTCCTGGACTAGATCTTCTAATGTTGATTCAACTCATATCGATATCTGTGTTAACATGGAATTCATAGTCGTTCGGAAAACATTTATTAAAATGGTTCATGAGTCTTGCCTGTTCTTTTTAATAAATATTGATATTCCTTGTTACGTTTTTTAATTTCAGTTTTATGTTGTCATAGAAACAATGTTAACAAATGTTTATTTACATGAATCATTCCAAACGTACACGAATAAAACAAAACATGGAAACAACACTACACGGAGTGATGAAAAGGGATCACTCCGAAGCCGAGCCACCGGCTACTCGGCCTTGATAGAGCAGCACTCGCAGAACTTGGGATCGCTGCTGTTTGCGTCGCAGAGTCCTGTAAATGATTAAGGGATTGGGTATATTGACGAGTGATTCTACCTGGAACATCATCTCGCTTTTCAGTAGAAAAGTTACCAAGTGACGTAACGTTCAGGCACTTCCACAAAATTGGACTCTCCTCTCCACGTTTGACTCTGCCAGGGTAAGGGATAATGAGAATGATTCTCTCTGTGCCCCAATGAGCATGTTCACGTAGAAGCTCGTTGATTTGTTCTCTATGGTCACGAACCATTTGAATCACGGTTCTATCACGGCCGTAGCTTCTCAGGAAATCGGGGTTTAGTATCAAGCTATGCATGATGTTCAACGGGCGGTCTGGATCGGCAGAATCGTTACCAAACAAACCTATAAAATCGCTATTTTGATTCTACTTTAGGTAAATGTCACCTGGGAAGTTCATTCTAGTCGACAGAAACTAGGCTTTCAAAACTATGGGAATCTGGAAAGAAAAGTATATAGAAGAGCAATCAGAGAATGGCGAACGCGACACTGGACGAAATATGATGTGAAACAAATGAATGAAATTGGAATGTAAATAGCAGAGATAATGCTAGCCACGCCTCTTTGCCATTGTAGTCTTCTAAACGTGAGAGTCTGTCTGCATCTCTTCGCATATCCTGTAATGAGGAAATGCGATCTTTGAACGGCATCAGTTATATTAAATACTACATCACGCAGTAAGGTCACACTAAGCCGAACAATTATTTTGGGGCACATGCAAGCATCTGAGAGATTACGGATTAATGAACGAGCAAAGCCTTTTGTTAAAAAGGTCATTTCAGCTCTAAGTAGAAAAAAACCAAAAGAATTTTGAACTGCTAGGGTAGTGCTTTAGATCAAAACAGATACGCAAGCGAAAGTTGGAGAAATCTGCCAAAAAGAAATAATCTTTTGATTCAAGTAATCTGAGCCATATACATATTCCAATCGATGGCTAGCTTTGATGTATAATATTAAGTTGGAGTACGTGAGCTGGTCATAGAGTATCATGATGTAGGTCTGACCGTTGTGGAAATAACCAGCGCAATCTCAAACTTCAATGAAAGGTTTACTTGTTCAGAGATATGGCAAAAGAAGTTGTTGAATGGCCATTAGGAACAAGAAACTAGACGACACATCTACCAATTATGCAAATCTTGAAGTTGATATTCTGAGCCATCTTTGAGAATCAAAGACCACAGCATTGGCCAAATTAAATAATTTCCACATCTTCCGATCAACTTTCTACTACAAATTCTTTTATTTCCGCATTATGAAGAGAATTCATGATTTAAGGTAAATTGCGACAAAAGCCGCCAGTATTTGAGGGTTGCAAATGTGAATAAGAATGCAATAAAATAAGTTTATATATACAGGAACTAATACATTTTACAAGATTCATGGTTTAAACATATGCTTCATTTCACTCAATTCTTTTTTGACCAGATTCAGTTTGTCTAAGAAATGCCGTTCATGCCTAGGCGTAGACAGTATGGATTTTTGAGGAGTTTTTTTAAGAGATTCTGAAAAGCGCACAAGTGTGATCTGTATATTGAACAATCGTTACCTCGTGGACTGTTTCGTCCCAATTTTTTGTACCTTTCAAGTTTTGCACTCCAAACAATCGATTTTCTCGCTTTTTTCGGAGTACCGTATTCGAGAGGGGATGTAGACTCTCTCTTTGGAGTCCTCTTAACAGGAGTTAATTCTTCAATTCGTTTTTATGCTACACAATGTCGATTTAACATACTTTGTTTGGGATCATCAGAATCGTCATCTGATGAATCATCCAGTACTATGATCGACGGCTCAGGGTTATTGTACTCAGCAGCGAAACCTCCGTTAGAATCATTGCTACTGTCAGCATCGAAGCTTAATTTTCTTTTCACGCTCATTGGTTCAACAACTGGACGATTAGTTTCCACTTTTTTTACAGTACTAGCCGATAAGCACTCAGTTACTGAAACATTTTCCGATTATTATTATGAGTTTAAAGAAAACTGACTCTTCCCAATAAAGCGATCAGTACCATTCTTTGATTTGTTACCCGAACGCCGCAAAATTCTAGGTCTAAAGGGCGTTTTATGTTTTTCCGAGTTTTTAATATCTGCTTCGCCTTTCTCCTCATTTTGTTTCGTTTCATCCAATGTATACGTATTATTGTGAATGGGGGATATCATGCAATTTCGTTGAAATTCGGATGATTTTTCTGAATAATATACTCAAATGATAGGGTATGTTAAAGCAGTACTTACGTTGAATCTTCTTCGATGGAACCTCTGATTTGTTAACTTCAAACGTTCTATTTCTATTTGTTTCATCTTGTATCATAGCGGTATTCGAAGGACAGGCTGAAAGATAAATTCGAAATGAAAACAAAAGTATTACGACAGCTACCGCTATCATTAACGGAACATTCATCCAAACGCGACATCAATGCATTTTTTTTGCTTTGAGTCTTATCAACAACTATCGTATTATTGAGAATCGGAGATGGATCCATTATTTCACATTTTGGCATTTCTGATCATTAGTATTCTCTGTTAATTATATGAACATTTGACTAACACCTTTCAACACTGTCTCATCATTATCACATTCATACGAGCCCTTAGATGGATCGATTCCATGTGTGGAACCTTCTGTAACTATAAGGATTAGAATTTCATTAAAAAGGAAGAAACAGACCGTTTTCTTGTGCAACAGAGACATTTTGAGAGACTGCTTCGATTTCCCTCTTCGTTGTGTCTATCAGTATTGTGTTATTCAAAACTGGCGATACTGTAAATGTTTCGCGTAATTGTCCAGAGATGTTTGTTAAATCTGCAAAAACACTATGATATCTGACATATTAAAGGAATAACCTTTCGAATTGTCATTTTGTTTGCCAATATGGCTATCACTTTGAATCATTGTTCTATCAATAGTTTGTGTTCTGTTTCCCAATGATACTTTGCTCGTGTTCTCAGAGCACCCTACAACACAAGTATCATTACGAACAGACGCTTAGAGAATCACCTTCGTTGAGAGTCTTTTCTAATTCACATGCCATCATGCTACTCCTTCTTCTGCTAATATCCGTTGTAAATGTACTATTCAAAATGGGAGAAATGAAGTATGGATTTTGTATAGGCTTTGAAGTCGAATTTTCTGAAATAATGAAGTTTAAAGAGCGAATTCCGATGTCATGATACTACTTTTAAGGCTCCAAATTTCGTTCTGATTGGCGTTCGTTATATTGGGTCTGAACACTTGATCCTTTTCAGGTGGATGAGAGATTTGATCTGTAGATACTGTAACAACTTTTTCATTTGAAACAACGTACTGTTTCTATCTGTATAGTTTTGGAAAAACTCAGAAAGTATTCCACTCCTTCTTTTACTACCATCGGCACTGGTTGCTGTTTCATTTTGAACAGTAGTAGATAGAAGCATGCTTGATCTCAGTAATGAGGTCATCGTCAGGTCTGAAATACCTTTTCACAAAAAGGGTTTTGTATTTAAGAAATACCGTCTTCAGTACGTCCCATGCTGATATAGGTAGGTTCATCTTCCTCTTGAATCATTGACATGTGGAAACGACACTTTTTTCTGTTCGATCTTATAAGTTGCTTCCAGAAATCTTGATCGAACGAGTTTTTCTTTCCTAAGAGTTATAATGAATTAGAGGTGATTCATTCTCTGATCAACCTCGATCTTTGTTCTTCTGTTGATCAAGTTCTCCGCTTGAATCTATATCCATATCATTTACTGATCTTTTCAAAAAGCTCAAATCGCACTCAGACCCTGAGCTATCATCTTAATAAAAACAACTCAACAATCTTTATTGTTCACGTTACATACCATGAGAAGCGTTTTGAGCAGTGTTCTCAACTATATTTTCTTGTTCATCTTGCCTTATTACCTCATTGATAGGTGGAGTGCTTTCAGTCAGACTTTCATGTATAGACTGGCACGATGCATCTATATGAATCAATAATGAATATCAGAATCAAAAAAATTCAACCGCTACTTTCAGCTCTAGTTGTGTCGTTTGTACGACTTGTGGTATTGATTATCTTCGTTGCTGTCATAGAGTCACCTGGTTTATCTTCAGCACACAACGCAGTCGATACAAATTGTGAGTTATCTGTATTGAAAGATGTTAGAGGTTGAATGAGTTTGAAATACCTTGTGATTGTTCCTCTTGCTTGGATTCAGAAATATTCGATGACACATTCGCAATTTTCTCTTGGTCGTGGACATTCTGTTGTTTATTGGAAGAAAGAATTCTATCTCCCCAATCACTTCGATCAACAAAAGAATTTCCAAACAGATCAAATGTTGCTTCATTGGTAGGAGCTGAGCAATCCTTATTCATGGTTTCCTGGTCTAAACGATCAGAAAAGTGTAAATGCGTAGGTGACTAGGATCGAACTATTTTTCTTCAAAGTATCTGTGCTTTCTTGTTCAGGACTCTCATTTCTATCATCTAACGTTTCAGCATTTAACATCTGAGCTGGAGGTTCCATTGTTGCCTGTTCTTCAGCAATAGTTTTTTCTGGAAGAAAGAACTTGAATGTGATGCAGTGAACTCTTAACAAACCTTTCTCTCTATTATTCGCTCTTGCTAGAGGACTGTATTGATGTAATTCGGGTATCGGAGAACACCCTATTGTCAATGCATTCAGAAAAGCGAAAAGAAGAACTCCTTACCAAAATCTCGTGTTCGATGAGATTCAATTTCACATTTCCTTTCGTATTCAGCTTCCACATCTATTACTTCTATTTCATCTCTCTCTATTTTAATGCGTTTACTCGATTGATCAGTAATGTACATGACATCAGGCAATATTTCAATAGTTACAGGCTTCGCTGCATTAAACAGTTTGATCATGAAATTTGAATGGAACATTCACCTCTTTTTAAACGTCTCTCTCTTTGATTGACCGGTTTAGGCGGTTCAGCTCTCTCTAGAACATGTGGCTCAGCTCTCTGTAGAACATGTGGTTCAGCTCTCTGTGGAACATGTGGTTCAGCTCTCTGTAGAAAATGTGGTTCAGCTATATGTAGAACATATGGTTCAGCTCTCTGTAGAACACTCGGTGTTCTGTAATCGAAATCATCGAAAAATGGGTTAAAACTGTATGGATTTCCTAAATCTCAATTTGTAAAAAGAAAATTTTTCGATTCATACTATCTGGTAACAGAGGGGATACATTATAGAATGTTGACATTGTTGTGTTTGGATCTGCTTGGAGAGATTCCAATTCAGGGAATTCTTCTAAAAATTCACTTTCATTTTTTCGTGCATATCGTTATCATCTTTCTCACCGGTAGGATCAGTTTGTGTTGTTTGGGTCATTCTTCTTATATAAGCATATCTGAAATGTTCCACCGGTCCGTATTCGCTTGGATCTATCGGTTCTCGCATTTGCTCCAAATGATCATCATCTGAGAACATGTCCTCTCCTAAATAATTCGTAGATATAGTAGTCAAGTTACATATCATACTTGAATTTCTTCTCGATCTTCTGGCTGTTGTAATATTGTCTGATTGAGTTCCTATGAAAAGTTATTTACACACATGTTGAAATGTAAAATATTACCAATATCAACAGTTTCTTTGGCATTTTTTTTCAATTTTTCAGGCGAATTCTGAACATTCCTGATGCTCTCGTTAGTTGTATCTTCAACTAACACAGCTTTCTTGTTCTCTGAAATACGAAAACTACATTACTTGCGAAGACTCTTGTTACTCTTGCTCTCAGCCGTCGGTCTGCCTCTTTTAGTTTTTACCACAACTTCTTTTTCAGCAGTTCTCTTTGTTGCTTTTCCTCCTAAACAGTCATAATTGCTTTTAGAAAATGCTTTGCATCTCACTGTTAGACGTCTTTTTCAATTCTTCATCTAGTTTCTGCTGCATACTTCTAGTGATTCTTCTTCCAACAACTGGCTCAACGTCTTCATCATCCTGTTCATTAGAAGATTTTTCTTGAATCACTTTCTCTGAAATAGCATATCATCAGAGCGAACTGATTTGGGAGCTACTTGGCTGTTTCTCTAGTTTTTTGGCTCTTCCAGTTTTTTTGACGACGTTATCAGAAGTTGCCGTTGTAGTCGTTAAGTTTTCTGAAGTTTCAAAACAGTCAATGAATATATCGCGAAGATAGCGGCTTACTCATCATACTTCTGGTCACTCTTCTTTCTATCAAGACAGGTTCATCTTTTTTCTTGCTTTCCTTTCTTGCCGCTTTCTTTGTTGATTCTATTTGAATTTACTACAATTATTCCTGAAAATTCAACTAACTGCTGTTTGAATGATCATCGTCAGCTTGCTCTTCAACGTGGTCGTGCACTGGCTCATCATCATTACTCTGAGCATGTTCCGAATTCTCAGTGATTATTTCGACTTCTGGTTGATCTGAGCATATTCATTCAAGGTAATTACAAAAACTTTGCCTCACTTTTCCCCGATTCAGCTACTACGATGTTATCATTAACAGAATCTGCTTCAACCGGCAGCAATGGTGATGGTTCAGCATTTTCCAATATTTGAACTTCTGAAAAAAAAAGTATTGAATTATGCTATGAAATCAACAAACCATCATCGTCAGTATCAACCGCGTAAAGGTTGGGGTCATGGATGATTCTATTGGAACGCTCATTATTTCGAGTCTCAATACTCTTTTTCGCATCATTCATGAATGCGGCGCAAATAAAAGGAAGCCCGTTATCATTCGGGAGAGGATTAATAAAACCCTCATTCTCAGAAACCGGAGAAAGTGATCTCTCGATCATACTGATTCTGAACTGTATAGGCGGATCAAAGATGGTCTCATCCGGGTCTGGCAGGCGTCTGACTGGAGGATTGGCTCGTTCAGGATTAAGGAAGCTCCAATTAGTATCTGTGTCAGAGTAGACTTCATCTATAATAACTTCCATCACAGATATATATATATATATATTTGGAACAACCTTCGATGGACAAGTTGACACCAGCCGAAGGCCCCTGGACGTTTTCTAAACACACAACATGAAGCTGAATGAATTGATCCAACTTACCTAGATTCTTCCCGGCTTGAGAATTGAGTGCCCCGGAGGAAGAAGAGAGGTCAGATATTTGTTTTCTCGTATTCAGTTCATCAATTTTGGGAACATTCTTTGCGAAGTCCAAATTATCAACTTCTTCCCAGAAGTCGTCTAGCTTCTTATCTGTTGACACCGTATCGTAAAGACAGGTTGAATTAAAATGAGTTACCTCTAACAGAATTCATTAGGATTGCACGCTGCGGTTTCCTGTTAGCTTTCCTCCATTGCGATAAAACCTGAAGTGATGCATGGAACAATCACAGTTAACACAAAAATCTTACATCAACAACATTGTCACCTTCCGTGTTTCCATTTTCCGGTTGTCCTGAGACAGCGTTTTCATCTGACAAAACGAACATAGATTTATCAAATCAGAAATAACAACCTTTATCAGCCTGCTTCGACATGGTCCGAAAACACAGAAAAATAAAAAAAAACGAACTTACCTTTAAGCCTGAGCGTATGAAGCTGAAAATGGTAATATAAAAGACACATATTGGCATAAACAATATTCACTACAAGAAGTAACGCACGTTTTATATTCACAGTAAGTTATATAAGACATTTGAACTATATAATAACCATTGAGAATGTTGAGATTCATGTTTACCCGCGAAAACCATGAGGTCAGGTTGCACTATGCTCCAATGCCAAAGTTCATATATGGATCAACAACAACAACAACAATAGTACATCCAAGAGTACAACGTACATCATAGTACGTATGAGGATGTCTACGTGATAAACGAAAATCTATAGTTTGGTCATTTCATTTGTGTTATACCTTGATCAGACCTTGATAGCAACTGTCAACTTGAGTTTGTTTGTTCGATGTGTTTAGTTTTAACAAATTTTATAAAATATATGTTCAAATGAGAAAAAAAAAGTTTATTTGTAGTAAAAATAAATAAAACATCAATGAAAAAGGTACGATATTCACAGAAATTATTTACAGCTGATCACACAGATTCTAATCCAGAAAGAGTTTCTTTGGTTGCACGTGATCTGAAATGCTCAAACTGAAACCAGTTACTGTTTCAACGCAATACCGTGATCTCTTTTTTTATCTTTTCGGCCCACAGACATATTGCGAGCAATCTTCCTGGAGCGTGATGATAAGAAAGAATAGAACTCTTCGTCTTCTCTCATGGTGTGAGGAGGTGTGTGAAAAGCAGTTTCATCTGTAATTATGAATAAACAAATAAACCTGGTTGAAAACCAACTAGCTTACTTAAATCGTCAGAAATAGGTCCATCCTCTAAGAAAACTTCATCGTCATCTTCTTGGAATTCGTCGATGTTGTGATTTGTTTCATATGAATTGCCGTAGGTGAAGACAAAAGCAGAAGTTGGAGTTATAGCGTTGAGAGCTGGTACAGCATTTCGAGATAACTCATTCATCAGTTCTTGTTCTTCCGCAGGCTGAAGACGGAAAACGTCTTGGGAAAGCTCCTCTCCAGCGTCAATTTCATGTGTCGCGTGGAGATCATCAACTGAAATTCAAAACAAAGTCATTTAAGCACAATTACTACAACTTACTGGATCTGCTTCTGAAGCTAACATCCATAAGTTGGTCAGGTACTTGATGGTCTTCTTCAGGTTGAGGAGTCGTTATTTCCTGCACATTTTCTGCACGGAATCGGTTGGCAATAGAGCTGAGAGGCTCGAGCAACGAAACTCCTTCCGTACACTGAGGAGAGGCAGTGCTGATTATCAGGTCCATGATTTCGCCTAGCTCAAGTATTTTCGGTTTCTCCGCAGTCTCATCTGGATAGCAACCTTAAAACACGATGATTACTAAGCATTAGAACAAACTTTTTCACTTTGTTTGTGCTGGAAGTGTCTACGAAAAGTTTCCGGTGTTACTGAGAGATAGAAGAAATCATCATCTGTTTCGCTTTGGGTGATCTCCTGGTCTTCCATTTGAGCGGGATTTCGAGAGATTTCACGTGGAATTATTAGATCTTCAACTATAAAGAAGAATATAATGAAAACTTGAGTAGAACTTACGGTCTAGGAAAGAAGGATCTATATGGAACATATAGTTACGTTGGCCAATATCAGCAACAGGCAATTGTTCGTTCATCATTTCGTAATAAGCCATCTCATCTTCAGGATCCACATCTGGTATCACATCTATAATAAGGCACACATCTGTAAAGTATTAATTGAAGTTAGTTAGCACCTGAATCATTGAGCAAGTTTATGAAGGATCGGCTGTAGAGTGGGCTTTTCACATCGGATGAGCTAGAGAAATCTTCTTGTGAACCAATAGAATGTTCATCGTAATCAGAATAGCTAGGCACCAAATGATCTGAAAAAAATTTTAATTCATACAAGAAGGAATGTTCCTACCATTCAAGCCTTCAGGAGATTCAGGAATGTTGAAGTTCAAAGCCGGATTTGGTACATACATATTGTTATCATTCAAAGAGTCAGGCGACATGGCATGATGAAAACGACAAGGTAAACCTGAATATCGAATACGATTTACACAACTTGAACAAGAAAAATATGTTACCTTTAGCGTTAGAGCGAACAACTTTGCGGTCAGACATCTTGAAGAAACGGAAGAAGAGTAATGGAAAACTTAAACGAAAACTATCGCTTACAATAATAAAATAAATAAAACATTTGAAGAATCAAACAGATACAATAAATACATTGATACAAACTAAATCATATAAATATTGACGAATATTCAAGAAAATAATAAGTCGGCTGATATAAGTAATGAAATGAGAAATGATGACATGGTCCTATGATTGTTTGTATCATACTGTATACGCGCGAAAACCATGAGGTCACGTTGCACTATGCTCCAATGCCAATATTCATATATGGATCAACAAACAACAACAACAATAGTACATCCAAGAGTACAACGTACATCATAGTACGTATGAGGATGTCTACGTGATAAACGAAAATCTATAGTTTGGTCATTTCATTTGTGTTATACCTTGATCAGACCTTGATAGCAACTGTCAACTTGAGTTTGTTTGTTCGATGTGTTTAGTTTTAACAAATTTTATAAAATATATGTTCAAATGAGAAAAAAAAAGTTTATTTGTAGTAAAAATAAATAAAACATCAATGAAAAAGGTATGATATTCACAGAAATTATTTACAGCTGATCACACAGATTCTAATCCAGAAAGAGTTTCTTTGGTTGCACGTAACCAAAATCTAAAGAATTTAAGCTGATTTGATTCCAATTCGAAACAGAGTACCTTGCTCTTTGGTTTTATCTTTTCGGCCCACAGACATATTTCGAGCAATCTTCCTGGAGCGTGATGATAAGAAAGAATAGAACTCTTCGTCTTCTTTCAGATTGTTAGGAGGTGTGTGAAACATTTTTCCATCTGAAAACGTGAAAAAGCGGGTGAGTTTGTTAGAATTTCCTTACTTGAATCGTTCGATACAGATTCATCCTCAATGAAGACATCATCATCCTCTTCTTGGAAATCGTCGAAATTGCCCACTTTCTCGTATGATTTGCCGTAAGAGTGAAGGAGAGCAGAAGTCGGAAGATTTCCATCCATGAGAGGAGACGTATTTTCTGGTAATTGGTGATCCTTGTTCAGATTTTCCGTTTGAGCAGGCTGAAGCCAAAGACCATCTCGAGAAATTTCTTCTTCGCTATCTTCACTTTTACTCTCGGCGAAAGCTAAACTCAAATAAGAATAAGGAAACGTCTCATTCAGCAAACCTCGGGCATCCAGAAAGACGTTCGGTATTTCATAGCTTCCATTTGAACTACAAACAGATTCCTCATCAGAGTCGTCATCACGGAGCACGATTGAGCAGAAGGGATCCATGAATGATACGTCATCCGAATACGTGGGTGAAACTGGATTGACGAACATATCCAGGTCATACTGGAACATGTCTGGTGTCGAAATTGTTGGATCAGGGAAACAATCTGAAAACAAACTACTGTAATCAACAACGGTATAATGACTCACTTTCTTTGAACTCGAAATGAGAACGGAAAGTTGTTGGAGAAACAGCAACAAAAGTAAACTCGTCATAAACTGAAAAAAAATACAAAAGTTAACGTTGAATTGCTATCAGATACTACTGTACAGAACAAATTAACAATAAATCATACAAAAGGTTACCTGACTTGTTACTGAAGACGGTGTTGTCTATTCTCTTCGCATCATCAAAGCGGTTCAAAGAAGATTGTTCAAAGACCAATGAAGGAATGCGGCTAAGTTCAGCACGTGTGTAAGCAGACATCTTCGAATCAAAGCAAGACAGTAAGAAGGTTCTCTATAATATGGTAAACGTAATAGCATCATATACAAATCAATCGAATGAATATCATAAAAAGTATTTGATCGGGAACGATGAAGAGTTAATTACAGAACACTGACGATGACAATGATAATGTGATCACGCTTGATTAAAGGGTTATGAGATTTTCGCGCAAAAACTGTTTTTAAACGCATCAGACCGTTAATGGAGTGATTTGGCAACATGCCAAGCATTTGGTTATTGACTGTTTGTGATCTTTGATATTTAGTGTTTTAAGTTATAATTGTGATATTAGACAAAGTCTACTGTATAATCTATTGTTATTCATCTCTTTATTCAATATACTATATAATATAATAAGAAATATTAGTTATAATATGGTTGAGTTTTGACTGCTGTTGTTTCTCCATCACTTTTCTCATCTGATTCACTTTCGAATGGATTTTTATAAAAGTGTAGAGGTCCGCCATACTGTTTAGCTGCATCAGCAACTGTCTGTTTGCCAACTGGTATTCTTTCAATCGATTTCGATACATTCTGAGTTGAACGGACTGAAAATGATTTGAGTAACATATTATAACAAATCGACTTACATTCACTATTCTCTTTTGGTTCTTTGAATGCTGGCTGTTTTGGCTGTAGAAAAGTTCGTACTCCTGTCAAATGCTTACAGTAAGATTCTCATGAATTGATTAACATACCTGACACTACCGTATCATCTTTCGACATTATGAGCAATTGTCTTTGTAATGAAAGTTCTCTCAGATGTCTTTGAGTATCTCGCACATTCGCAAATTCTTCTAATTGTGTTCTGAATAAGTTAAAGCTTCCCATGTATGATGCAAAGATATGATGTACTTGGATGTTTTGTAATCTCGCCATTGTTGTCCTTCTCGTTTTCCAAAGAATATGATACTAAGTATTAATACGAGGAAGATACAAATGACAGCAATAATAGGAAATAATAGAACACCTTCAAAGAAGGTAAAACCGTTGTGTAATGAGCTGACTTGATGAGGAGGATCGTGAGGTGGTTCAGTGTTATACCCTTCCAAGTATATAGGTTGACTTTCCATATTTATATCTGGTTTAGCTGTTGATTGAGAAGACACAGTCGAGTTTTTCTGCAAAACAGTTGAATTGAGAAGAGAGAAAGATTTGCTTACCAATTGAGTTCTACACCAGTCTATTGTAAAGTATGGTTGAAAGTATCTATTAACGGGAATCATGGCGCTCTTCTTACATGCATCTCCTTTAGTTGGGAGAGAAGATACAAAGCTATGAAGTCGTTTTGAAAACTGTTTTTGAGTTCCAATAGAAATTATTGAACTGAATTAAAGAGATATAAATGGCTATCTTTGCTAATTATGCATACCCAATATCCTGAATATACCTATTAGCATCGCTTCGAATCTGAATTGTTGGAGATATGTCATATATGTAAGGATAAGCTTTTTCTGCATTGAACGCTGACGAAATTGATCGTTCTAATTGATCTGTAAAGACATTTCATAATGATATCAACTGCATGTGTTATAAACCTATTATGTTAGTACGATCGGTCAAAAGATCTTCTGGTGATTTGTTTTTTAAATGTAATTCAAGTATTTCTTTCGTTTGCCCATTGAATCGATCTGAAACATGTGAATGATTAAGCTGTTCAAATCGTATAAAATACCATCCTCATCTAGAGTTATAACAAGTTGTTGCTGTTGACTATCAAAGCTGTCTAATCTAGTAGCAATGACATGAACTAAAACCTGTCTCTTATCTGTTACCGGTGTACCTATAGATCATTTTAAAATTTAAAAATATATAAAAAGGATTATAGTACAAACCAGTCAAATATGCGAGTGCCGAATAACGCGATTTAACAAGTTTCAACCATTGTGGAAGAATTGGACGATTTTTCGATGTTGCTGACCATTTGACGCCAACTATAAAAAGAGGATCATATATGGTATTCTTTAATGCAATCAAACCAGTTGAATTAAATAATGATGCTGAGTGTAATGTGTGAATAAAGAATTTGCCTTTCTTTGCACGTGTCTCACGTGTTCGATATAATGCTGATTGCACATAAATAATAAGAATAATAAACAATAGTATAACGAATATTCGCATAATGTGATCTGCAATTGATTTACAATAATTATCTTTGTGAGAAATATTTTGTGAAAAAGAACAATTGATAATGAATGAGTGTGGCTAGCTGGCAACAAAAATATATTTAAACATCTGTTGGGGTGGATAAAAGAAGAAGAAGAAGATGTTAGTAAAAGACACCAACTGTTACTTCTTGTATTACAATCATCTCTTGATATTGCCATTGATTTCAGATGTCCATCTCAAATGTTGTCTGACACTTATTATTTCGTTGGTGTAAAAGCTTTTGTTACTTATGTCACAAACTGATCTCTTCAAATCGTTTTTTCATTTGCATCTTTATGATCCATAAGATAGCTTTCGATCCCTCTTCAATACATAAAAATGCTTTTTCTTTAACAAATAATATTTCGTTTTAGCTGACGTTTTACTTTTAATCTTTGTTAACTATCGTCATTCTTCATTCAATTCAATTTCATTCTACAAATTAAAATATTGAAAGAAGTTCTTTTGAATGAAAAAGAAAAAAAAATTGAATAAGACTCGTAGATTACTTTGGAATCGAAAAAAAATGAGAAAAAAAGGAATTATGTCTCATCCACTATTCAATTCATTATGGTTAATTGAAAAACTGCTCTTTCAATGTTCCATTCATTACATTTGTGAAGCCCTTTCATTCTATCCTGCCTGTAAGACACATCAACTGCTGAAACACATCTAAAGAGTAACTCATTATTCATTTTTGTCCAATACACTAACAATGTGAATGTTTGCAAAGTATATTTCATTGAAAAGTCTTGAAGCAGCTGCATATTCCCCAAAAATCTGAAATCGGTTTCGAACCATCTGGAGAGAGAGAGAAAAAGAAAAAGATGGAATTAGCAATTGAAATGCACTATATAGATAGACAGACGCACATGCGTATGTCTCTCTTTATCCTTCTTCTTCTTCTTTCTATTTTCATCATGCAAAACCTATTGCTGAGAGTTGTCTGTTGATGCGCATTAAAGTATATTTAGAGACCACCCAGTCAAAGTATATTTGAAAGAGAATATATGACACTTTTCGATCCATTGATCGCCGAAAAGAGATGTACGTTCATCTCTCTGCGAAAAGGGTCAAATCATTATTGAACAGAGAAAGATGAATTAGGAAAAGCAAGGTCGAACAATCTTATTGACAATAGTTTAATCTGCGTGCTAGACACGAACAGTCTTGCACTTTTCATATAACCAAATACATTTATAATCCATTTACAATTAGATGTCAATAGGAACGGTTTTGACGCATAGTTCTGCAAGCAGCATACTACATACAAATGTTATTAAGATGAATGAATGTTTGAAACATTAAATTATCTCAAATATGCTGATATAGACAATAGACAATTGCATAATTAGAAGAATAGATTCATTGTAGCAGCAGCAATCACACAGTAGCCTCCATACACATACACTTGTCTTGACCTCATTCATTATTCAAACACTATTGCACTTTCTAATTTACAAACATTTTCCAATATTTTCGTATTTCTTTACGAATTTTTACAGCCAGAACAGCTTGACAGCAATTTATAATCTGAAAAAAGAGTTCATTAAATTCGGCAAAATATATTATAATTGGCATACTTTATACTTCAAGCATTTGAGCGAATGCAGCATTTCGGATCTCCTGCCTACTAATTATGGTGCGCAAGGGGATGGGGGGGGGGTAAGAAAAAGGAAAAATTTGCTTCTTCTTGACGAATTGGAAAATATGATGAAAAGGCAGAAATGAAGATGTTTCTCTGTATAGGATTCCAGCAGACTATAGCAAAATACTTGACTTAACTATAATATGTTAAAGTAGTATAACTAGATTAATCAATAGTATGATTAAGCAATATGACATCATCACATAAACTATAGTTAACTATATATGTATAGTATTAAAAAAAAGTAATATTTATTTCTGTACATAATTAAAAATTGCATAACATAGCTAGAGGGTTCTTCTAAATTATCATAATTATACATATATATGGTATATATATGATATAATATAACAAGTTGAATATACTTTAACATCGGGCGTCGAAAGCATTTTTGCACAATGGATTATGCTCACAATTCACGGGACTTAAAATATATCATAAAAAGAGAGAGAATAGGTAATTAAAAGCGTATTCTTAATTGGCTACGAACACGATCAAGTTTGAGTGTATCATCTTTTGTTAAATCAATAAGGGTAAGAATACCTTCAACATGATCCATACCTTCTTCATAAAAATAATCAAATTCACGCTGAAATTCATCCATACAAAGCTCAAATGTGCTATTTGTTAATCCGCGCGATAATACAAGATGAGTTATCAGATCTTTTAATGTATAATGATCTCGACGTCCTTCAGCTAACTGTTCACATCTTCTAATAGCATCTTCCCGTATATCTTCTACACATGTGCAATCAACCATATGACTACGCGAATGCTCTTCAAATTGCTGATAAAGATCGCGAGCTGCTCGTGAATCACTTCGTACACCAAGCAGAAGCCTTTCTACTTTTTCACGCAGCACAGGACCATCTTGGATATTTTCCAAGCTATGACAAAGAACCATTAACATCCTGAAATGGGAATGAGAAGAAGAAAAAAAAATGTGCGTATGTACATCATAAATCTTTCTATATCTCAAGATCGCTGCTTGTCGCTCTCAAAATGAATGAAAAAAAAGATAAACTTACATGATTCCTATTCTACGATACAATATTGAAGTACAAAGCTAGCTGACTAGAAGATATTTGGATATATTACCTATAAATAGAATGTAGTTAATTATATGTACATATAGTATTATATGTTATAAATGAGAAAATGTTTGAATGGACAACTATTTGAATATTTATTATTTGAAAAAGAATGTTCAAAATGGATATTTCGAACACACACACACACACACATCCTAGATAATCTCAATGATATTGGAAATGATGCAAAAATTAGCTAAAACTGAGAGTGCTTTGGATCGGTATAGTACAGGAGACAAAGGACAGATCCAGATGGAAAATGGAAATGGGTGGGAGCAGAAAGAGGGCGTCGTCCAATGGAATATATGCTATGGACAGATCATTGAAGAGAAGTGAGAGATAGAGTATGAAAATAGTTCAAGCAACTAAGAGGCGTTGCCAGAAAAAGGAACAAGAGGAGAACAATGTTTGAAACAAAAGACCGCACACAATGCAGATAAGATTGAAGACGATCCATCAATAAAATCAATTGATTTTTAACGTCCTTCTTTGCCTTAATTCTTTAAAGGGGGGGGATGTCTGACTGAATGCAGACATCTATGTAGAACGTTTCTTTTTTTTTTTTCTGATTTCATCAATGTATATGTGTCTCGTCTTCATCATCCATGTCGTCTTCCGTTAGAGACATTGGGTCTGATTGAGAATAATGATGCAACACATAATATATTCATTTATTTCAAAAAAGAGAAACAAAGAACAGAATCATCATACTGATTGATTCAAAAATTGAATAAACTGAAACATGTAATTTGGGGATTGAGTTGAACTAGTAACAATACGTATATCGGAGAAATTCGCTCTCAACAGACATCGCTATTTGGACATTCGAGGCCCACTGTACTTTGCAATCGATCCGTTGCGCACGGTCAACCTTGATGGTAAGCGAAAATATTTCATCTAAAAGGAGAAACAAAAAGAGAAAACTAAATCATCTGGAGAGACAAGATTCGGAATCAAAAGAGCGAAAGACGTTAACGTGTGAATGTTGTCATTGGAATGGAAGATTAAGATGAAGCTTTTCATGTAAATTAGAATTATATTTACAGTTGTTAAATGGCTTTTTGCGTTTCTGCCAACTAGTCAGGCTGTCTTCAGCTATAACTACGGCTTGAGCAGTCAGAGTGAATATTCTTCAAAGTTTTGTTGTTTCATCTTATTCTTCTTTTCAAAGACACACGATGATGTGTTGTTTCACATCGTCTGAACATGAAGAAGATGTGTTTTGCCTCGTTATACTTGTTTCATCTTGACTCATCTTCAAAGACATATTGATATCTTCTCACCATCATCGTGTACTTTATTATGAGAGATAGCTACCGCGTTATATTGGTTAACTCAACTTATATATAAATCATAAAATATGTTTCGTGTGTTTGTCATAATCATTTAGAGGTTAAGAATTCATGAGATTTCTGATGTCCATTAGGCCACCCATACTCAGAAGGTCTATAAAACATCTGGACATATTCAATTCCTACTTCCATTTCAATGTCAATAGTTATATCATTTCGGAGACTGCTGGCGTACCCTTACACCCTTTATTCAACAAACCCAAGCTTTCCTCACTTTCTGGGAGGTTCTTGTTGAAGCCAGATGTCTGTCACCAACGATAGGCTTTCATGTTATAAGATGAGTCAAAAGCTGCGCTACACTTTCACAAATGGCAATTGAAAACAAATGAAAACAACCTGAATGAATGTTAAAATAAGATGAATCGAGAATCAAAGTTTGGAGAAACATCGAAAACCTCCATCTCGATGTCGACACTCCAAATTCAAGACTCTGACTACTCATAACACTGGATATGACTGCTTGCTGTTAATACAAGAAACCAATGATTTTGGAAAATCAGTAATTGATTTGGGGAGATGTTCAAAGCATTTAGATGTGAATATCGTCTGTTAAACGTTTAAGGAAAGTAATTCTTCCACTTCAACCATTCCATCACCTTCAGTTTCAACTTTGAAAAATTCTTCGAATGCTTTTAACATCTAATTATCCCTTGGGGAAAATCTATTTTTGTTCTTTTTGATTTCTAAGATGAGATCTCATTAGACTTTCTTCTTTCTAATCTTGAACGTAGTTGTACTCTAGTAATCAAAAGAACTGTTAACCTCACTTTGAATATTTTGAGATTTAATTGATTATTGATTTTTCATTTCAATGACTTGGTAAGGTGAAACAGTGATACCACCTGTCTTCCAACAAAACCGTGGTAAGAGATCTTCCTGTTGTTGTCATAAGTTGAATATGTAGACGAGAGACTCATAGATCGCAGATCTAATACAAGACCCCAAGTAGATAGTGAGGATCATCGCTCTCCAAATATGCTTGTTTTAAGAAATTAAAACATATAGTTTCAGATGTGCTTGGTGGGATCAGTACAAGACTCATATTGAAATCAGCCTGTCGTTGGTGACAGACATCTGGCTCCAACAAGAACTTTCCAGAAAGTAATGAAAACATGGGTTTGTTGAATAAAGGCTGTAAGGGTACGCCAGCAGTCTCCGAAATGATATTACTGTGAATGTTAATGTTCAATAATTCATTTTTATAGATGTAATGAATGTAATAGATAGGAAGTACTTGAAATCATTATGCAAGCACATTGGAACACTTGAAGAGAAATGACAACATTGAAAGTCTTTAATCCTCTATGTTAAGTATGCGGAGGGCAAGTTGTTGGATAAAGCCCAAAAAAAGGACAATTTGAGAGAAGAAATATGTTGTGGAAACAGATTTACAACTCCTTCACATGCATCATTTGATGGAAAGAGAACAACTCATTCAAGCTTCTACCCCCCCTCTTTCACTTCTACTAGTCCCCTGTCTGTTTCCCTCCTTTGTCATCTATAATCCTTCTCCGTTCTTCCTTACCATTTCCCCATGTATGTTCTTTAGTTTTTGTCAAAGTTTTATCTGACTTTTCCGGGATATAGTTAATACACATCTATTTCATTTTGCTTAATGATGTTTTCCAAGTATAAATATGCTTTCAAGTGAGCTTATATGAACTGAAATATCTCTACCAGCATCTTTAAAATTCAATCAGAGACTTCTAATAAAGCAATAAGCTTACTTAGTTGCTCATTTAACTTATTTCGCATTTCTCCGCCGCTCATACAAATTGCCATTAAATTCCAAAATTTGTTTGCATATCCTTAACCCCAACCCTCATATACTTTCGTTTTTTCCTCATTCACATGATGGTACGTCACTTGACATAGCCAGCAGAAAGTCTGGGCCATTTCTTCTTCCCCTCCCGGCTATTCATTTCAACTTGATATTTCAACAAAATCACAGTCTTGTTTGACTTGATTAATCTATGATTATCAGCTTGAACATATCTATATTCACATATCTAAGATGTCTTCTATATTATATAAAAAAAAAAGTATAATACGTTATTCTTTTTACATATTTAGTTCCTTTTACTTACTACATACTCAATACTATTATTCAAATGCAGCTGCTTAAGGTAAGTATTACATATAATCTGCATAACAATAATCACTAATCAACTATATTGTCAGACAGTCATTATATAATAACATTGAAACAATAGAAACTATCTTATTCAATGCAAACTTCAATACATTTATAATGCATTTGTAAATGCATTACAGAAGGCCTACTGACATACACATACACACACACACACAATCATATATACTCTCTTTATAAGCTCTATACTATGGTAGAAACTTTGATGACTGATTTATATGACGAAAATGTTATATCACATGCACATATATCTCAGTAATACATTTCAATCTCTCAACTTGCTCTAACTCTATCTTTCTATCTCTTTATCAATCCATACATACAAGTCTCAAATATGAATATTCAAATCATTCAACAAGCTATATCTCTCTAGCTAACCTTATTTCTCATCATCTATCTATACTACCTTCTTTATTTTTTTTATTGACAACAAGGACTTTTTCAACAAAAAAAAAAGCGGAAAAAAACCTTTTTTGTGCCCAAATTCCAATTAGTTATACTTTATCAATAAGTAATGAAGCTTCAGCTTTTCCTATTTCAGGAAAAAAATAAATAATATTCATGAAACAAATAATTTTGCTTCAATCTCTAATTCTCTTACTCTTTAAATGCTTATTATCATTCTATCATACTTTAATGAAGATAAATAGAATATAAGAATGCATAAACACATACAGTATATCTGTGCATAGATAGCAAACAATTGAAATGATTGTCTGCTAAACAGTCTAACCGCATAATATTATAATCAGTCTAGACAGTATGATATCATATATACTAGTTGTTATATCTATGCTATTTCTATATATCTATATATGCTTCACATTGAATATCTAATTCATCTAGACATATTGATATTGTGTCAAACAATTTTATTCTATTTGAATATTCTCATTTTTGAACTGGTTTAACAACAACAAAAAAAGATAAATATATAGTTCTCATGGGAACAAACTTTCTGGTGCCAAACGAAATATTGGCAACACAACAAGGTTTCTGACAGTTGTTTCTGAATCTAACACTTTTCAATTATCATACATACTCTCTCATAAATATAATAGTTGAGAGAGAGAGAGAGAGAGAGAGAGAGAGAGAGAGAGAGAGAGAGAGAGAGAGAGAGAGAGAGTCTTATTACATATACAGAACCTTAACATTCCATTTATCTTTATTTATCTTTTTATTTTCTTTAAATTTAAGTGAATATATCATTCATGCCTTCCTATATATCATCAGAACCATTGCTCTATAACCCTCTATCCTCTTACTGACCAAATCTCCCTCCCTCTCTTCATCTTCTCCCTCTCTTCATCTTCTCCCTCTCTTCATCTCCCTCCCTCTCTTCATTCGTTCTAAATATTCAAATTGTACTAACAAGGATATATTACTAAATGATTTAAAGCAGTTTTTGTTCAACCCATTTTATGCTTTCAACCATTTCAGTATTCTCATTCGGAGTTTTCTGGTATTCTCATTCACTCATTCTTTCCTTTGAACATCATCTTGTGGCTGAGAGTGCAGATTGTCTTTGAACGAGAAAAGTATCGAGTTGATAATGTTTTTCAACAGCTATTCAAGTAGTTCAATATCCTAGTATCTCACATTTCTGCACTAATATCATCATTCAGCAAGTTTCAGGATCCAGAGACAGCATTCAGCATCTTCTTCTTCTTTTACTTGTTCGATCTTATCGGCCTTTTTCCTTTTTTTTTTCTTTCAAATATTCAAAACTTTTGTTTAATGATTGTCCTTCGATCTATTTCGTATTCAGAAGCTTCTTTCGTTAACTTTTTTTTGTTGGCCATATTGCATGTTTCAAACGACAAAAAGGTCTAACATCTTATTCCATCTTCTTAGTATTTATTTGAGCTTTTACTTAGTATTCTATTCATTCTTCAAAAACTCATCATGCCATATGTAAAATGCAGGCGAAGGAAGATATCATTCATCGGTAATTTGGCCGTTTCATTCCATCTCTTGAACAACGAGCATGGTCAGTTGATAGTGATTGTGCACAATATGAGATGGGCAAGACAATCAGAGAAATATGCTGCAATGTATTAGAATATGATGAATAGAATGAGTACGTTTAGCAGAGCCAGACAATGAGTAAAAGAGTCAGCATGAATGGATTAGAGAGAATTTAAAAACAAGAGAGTCAGATTAACAGACATCTGCTGTGCGAAAAGAGCCCATGTCGAAAACATATTAGGAGAGTGAGAGACAAGATAGAGAATATGAAAGAGTAACAAATACCAGAAGTATAGAGAGTAAGATAACACAGAGAGAGAGAGAGAAAGAAAGACAATATGAGACCAAAAAGAATTATTTGAGACTTTTTGAAGAATGTTTGTAAACTTGATAACAAAGATGTGTGGGATGAGCATGAAGAAAACATCATTTTTATTTTCTAATTCCTTGTTACTTAAGAAGTTCCAAATAACGTGACATTGAAAGATGAGTTTACTTGCGTCAAAACGTCCTAATGAGTTATCATTACGAGTTTAAAATAACTTATTAAACGAGAAGCTGTTCTTCCAAGTTTGATGTCATGATAGCTCCACCCATTATTTGGTTAAACCTCCAGCAGTCAGTCAGTTTTTTTGTTTCTACGCTGGATGGTGGGCTCGCTGGCTGATATATGTGAGTTTACTTTATTATTTTAAAAATTCAAAAATGAAAAAAAGAAGAGAGAGAGAGAGAGAGAGAGAGAGAGAGAGAGAGAGAGAGAGAGAGTATGAGAGGAATGTGAAACTCAGCATAATTCTGATTATAACTCATATATCATATAATTATAATGAAATATGAAACTTTTGGTTTGATAATCAGCTGAAATGAAACTTTTAAGAAACTTACCTTCAACTCAGAAGTGAATGTCGACAGAAATGTGGCCAACAAAACAAAAAGAAAATATTTTCAAACAAATAAAAAAACAAAAAGTCTTTAATTATTGGAATCTCTAAACACATTTTAGTGGATGTGTGTATATGGTGGAACATAGAACAAGTTGTATAGTTGAGATTCTTTTAGTTTACAAAGCCACTTTTCAACAAATATCTCACTTTTTTTGAATATGAAAAAAAGAGGAAATTAGTTTATTTCGAACTGATACCGTACTCTCGGAATGACATCTAATAGGCCTTATATAGGAAGTAAGGAAAAAAGAATAGTTTTTGGTTTTTTAACAAGACTAAACTGCCTTAATGATAAGTTTGAAGAAAATTCAGGAAAAAAATAAATATTTTCAATAGCTTAATTAGTTGAAAATTGGATGTTGTAACAAGGGGGTATTACTTTCTCTCTCTCTCTGTGTTACTCTTTCTCTCCATATATAGAAAGGTTATAAGTATTGCTCAAACCCTATCATCATCATTAACTTCTCCATTTACATATAAGGGGAGAAGAGAAAGAAAGAGAAAGACAACACAGATGCAAGTTAAGCGAGAAGCAATAAGTTTTCCATTTCTCTCTCTCTCTCTCTCTCTCTCTCTCTTTCTGTTATCGGTTCAGTTTTCCAGAAACAAAAATTCAAAAAGTATTCTATTTTAATACTTTTACTTCTCTTCAGTGAAATCTTATTCTTTTGTTTTTCACTAAAAACGACCAAAAGTTCTAACTCATTCGAGTATATTACGGCTTCTAACAACCTTTTGCTTCTCATATCCTTCGTCTTCTTTTGTATTCAAATAGAAAATGAAAGTAAGAATATGATGCTCATTGACTCTTTCATTCAGTCTGTTTCCCCATTCAAAAATTTTTTTTTCTTTTCTTCATTCTGCTATCACACAATGCTAAAAGAGCCTTTTGACAAAACTGAAATGCTAATTAATACAAAACTTCTGATCAGGCATATGAATGAGCTTTACAATCATCTTGATTATTTCATTCTCTTTTATCATGTCAAATGAATGAAAAAGTCGTCTCTTAGTTACACACTCCTCTTTTACTTTTTCTCTATCACTCTCTCTCTCTCTCTCTCTCTCTCTCTCTCTCTCTCTCTCTCTCTCTCTCTCTCTCTCTCTCTCTCTCTCTCTCTCTCTCTCTCTCACATACACACCACACCCACTTTACTTTGTTCATTTCCTTTTTTTTTTTGTGAACCTTTTTAATTCGAGCAACTAGTCTGATATGAGCCAGCTGGCTCATGTAACCCATAGTATTGAACTCAATTTGTTGTTGAGCAGAAGTCATACACTTCATTATCCGACTTCAATAGTTACAATTCATTAAGAAGTTTCTTCATGTTTCTCATCCTAATTCGTCCACAAGTAGGTTAAACTTTAAGGTCAGTTAGTTGGTACTGGACTAAGAAGTTTGTTTTATTTTACTCTCAATATGCTGTTGGAGGCACTCATTGGTTAACAATGAACTTTCATTTAAAAGAAGTCACTATGTCCATTCTTCCTCAATGCAATGCTGCTGTACAGTGAGTTTAAACTTTTTTTTTGTTTTAAATAAAAACAAAATGACCTTTTTGATGAAAAAAAGAGAGAGAGAGAAATAGCAAAAATGAAATCAGAGAAGATGAATTGAAATTGAACTACAAAACGAGAGGAATACTGAAAGAGAGAGAGGAATACAGAGAGAGAGGATGAGTGAAAAAAAAGAGAGAAAGAGCAATAAGCAGAGAAAACAAATTATGAAGAGGCAAACTGGGAGGTATATGAATGATAGAGAGAAAGAGTAATTAGAAAGAAAACAAAAGATAGACAAAGTGTGGAACATTGAGAGAGAGAAGTATAAAAATGGAAAGTATCAGAGAGAGAGAGAGAGAGAGAGAAAGAGAGAGAGAGATGAATTGAATGAGATAAAGATGAAGATAAGGAACAAGAATGATTATGCAGAGTCAAAGAGAGTAAGCGAATGAGAGAGAGGATAAGAGAATCAGAAAAAGAGTTAAAAGTTATAGTAAGAGAGAGAGAGAAACAGACTAACAGAGATACATATATATATAGAGAGAGGGAAAGTCCAAATTCCTACAAAAAAAGGTACATTCAATGTTCCTATTTTTATTCTGAAAAGACAATAAGAATTGTCTGCAATAGGTTTGTTGCAGGCAGAAGCTGTCTTGTCTCCTTTTGTGCAATTTTTATGAAAAATAGAAAAAATAATAATTTTTATTAGCGTACAATGGTACTTTTGAGGGATGAATAGGCATCCTATGAAACATCACCATATGCAAATGAGATCGGCAGCATTATCACTATTCTCTCATATTGTTGTTTTGATGTCTAAGCTAAACAACTTGATATGATCAAATCCTGGCTCTGTCTCTCTCTCTCTCTTTCTCTCTCTATCTCTCTCTTTCTCTAAATCTCTTAAATGCAGTAAACAGAGCATTAATCTATAATTCCATTAGTAACATGTTGATTTTGAAACATTTTCTCATAAGATTACTCATCATTGTTACCGTTACCGCCTACGTACAATTACAAACAACATGTCATGCTTCGTATTGGGATGAGTATAGAAAACAAAATAAAATGTTTTTCTTCTTTTCTGCCGTCATCTCTTTCTCTCTTTATACATCTTTCTCTCTTTGTATCTGTACTTGTTCCTCTCTTTTCATTCCTTCTACTCTCTCTCTCTCTATGGGACATCTTCTTACACTTTTCTTTTTTATTTTACAAATGTGTTAGGTGTCCAATTTGATGAAAATCTTTTTTCACTTCCTTCTTCAAATTATTGTTCTTCTTCATTAGCTTTTAAAGTTCTTTTTACTCAGAAGCTTCAATTTACATTTTTTTTTCTTCATCTCTTCACTCAAATTATTGCATTTGGATCAGCTATCGTCATATACGATAAGCTATTTTGAATATCAGTAGTAGTATATCTTGCCCTTTATTCTATTTTGGTACTTTTGCACACACACACACACTAGACGAACTTTCCATTATTTTGTTTCACAAATGTATTAAATTGAACCTCGCAAAGTGCTGAAGCTGTCGCCAATTCTTTTCTTAGACACACACACACACATACACACACCCATACCCATACGATAGAGTGAATGTTAAGTGAGGAGGTGAAGAGAAGAAAAAATGAAATTTTCAAACTTTCTTTGAGCATTTCGCTCAGAGTGTAATGATTTAATTCATTACTCCTTTTGAAGGCAATTTCACATGTCCACCCCATCTACCTCTTTTCTCACATTCTCATTGCGTTTCATTATCCGTTACTGATCATAAAAGCTTTCTCTCATTCCTCTCATTTTGTTTCCATTCATTCTATTCAACAAGCATTCATCTCTGAATGTCTCTCTTCACTTCTTTACCTAATCATCATATCTTTATCTCTAACTCTCTCATACTTAATCATTATACTCTTCTATCTCTCTCTGCACTTCTCTTCATATCTTTTATTTATTGTTGAAGAGGTGAAAAAAGAAAAAAAAAAGAAATTATACTTTCTGCAAAAGTTTTCAAATACTTTTAATCATCATCATTCAACATAACATTTTAATGTTTTCTTTTTTGTTCGGAGAAAGAGAGAGAGAGAGAGATAGAGAGAGAATGAAGATTCAATCAAAGATTCATTCCAAAATCTTTCTTTTCTCTTTTTTTTTATTTCATCAAAACCATTGAATTATATTTGTAAAAGAAATGAATACAAGCAAACCTCCCTATTCATTTTCACTTCTTTTTTTCTATTTGTCTTTGATTAACATCATTTTCATAATCTCTGCTCACGTCACACCGTTCACAAAAGTATTATCTACAAAATATATAAATTCTATTATATATAGTTAAGAGAGATATCTTCATATAATCTTATTTAATACAACAAAGATTATTGTGAAAACTACTTGAAGCGACCTTTTTCATGGTACTCAATAAGCATCGTCACTTCTCTTCCCCCCTCCCTACACATTCCTCTCTCTTCACTCTATTGATTTATCTCATATCACATTTATAACAATATGACTTTTGTCTTATTCCACCTGTTTTCCAGTACACTTTTCCATTTCATCACATATCATCTTTCTTTTTTTTTTTTTTTACGTTTTTTTTGAAACTCTAATATCTCTTATAGTCATAGAGTGTTTTCGTAAAAGCTTTCATATCACATATCAGTTGCTTTCTTCTTCATCCTCTTTTTCCCTTCTTGTTCATAGACGTTCGTATCTTCAACTTCATTGCTAGCCTTGCCGTTCATTCTTATGAAACTTCATTTATTCTACTTTTTATTATTGAGCTGATGAGCTTGCTGTTTAATCACTCTCGCCTTCTCTTGTCGCATGTCTCCTGCTTCAAATGTTATTTTTCAAACAATCCATTCATTATATGAACATCGCTACCTTCAACATAGAAGAGAGAAACCATATATAACCTTTGATCATCAACAACGCATTTTTTGATTAAAAAAACAATGAAAATGAGATAGATATTGGTTTCTCACCTTTTATAAATGTTGCATTCTAATTCATTTCACTTGACAGATTCTCATCTAAGAACGATTTAGTCCCAGCTATTTTCGTTCCATTCGTTTTTCATTCTCATTCATTTCTCTCTTTCTTCTATCTCTCTCTCCTTTCCTTTTTTAGTTGCCCCCTGTTATATTTCTCTCTCTCTCTCTCTTTTGTGTGTTACATTCATTTGGAACACTTCTCGTTTCTTAGTGCGTTTCAAGTTCCGATAATTTATTTTGCAATTCATCTTTTTGTTCATTAACACTGATGATACAAGGCTATAGGATGAGAAAAAGCATCCATTTGAGACATTCATTTAAATTCTGCAATAGCACTCTTACATCTCCATACATTTATTTCTTTAAATTTCAATTTAAAATGTCTTTGCGTCTGAACAAACACTTCGTAAGACATTAAGACCTCAAGAATTATCCATCGTTATGTGTTACAGTTTTGGTTTCGTTCAGCAACACGCACACACATCTTCAGAGAAACTCTAGCACTTGATGATGCTAAACGAATTTGCATTTCTTTGCTAATCTAGTCCATACATGACAAAGAGTTTGTACTATTTCCATGTTATCATGCAACACGATCACTGAACGTTTATCAGTATTGAGCTCGAAAACTCTTAAACTTGAACACAAAAATGAAAAAAAAAAAGAAGACGAAGAAAGAAAGAAACAAGGAAGAACAACGATGAACAAGACGGAAGATTTCATTCTTCTTCTCTTTTTCGCATTCGTTTTTCTATATTCAAAGATGGCAGCTATTACACAGCTCTTTTTTCTTTTTTCTTCTTGTTCGTCTTCTTCCTTTTTTTTCTTCTTCTTTTCCGTGATTCTCTGTACATGTACTGTGACAAAATGCGAACAAACATCACTATTACAACGAATCAATGCGATTTGCTGCCCCACAAAAAAAAAAAAGCTTTATGGCATCAAAATGTCAATATTAATTGATATTCATGATAAAGCATTCTGTGAGTATTAAACGAATCATGATGTGTTGAACAAAGAGCTAGTAGGCGAATTTTCTTTCGATTCAAGAAGTCAAACCAGTTTTTATGTGTATCGACACAAGGACAAGAGAGAGGCTTTTTTTTTTTCGTCGAGAAAAACTTGAGAAATATTCTCATTTTGTATTTAAAATAAATATAATATAATTCCTTTTTTTTCTATCTCTCATTCATAATCTGATGTATAGTTTAAAGAATTATAACAATTCCAATATTTCTAACATATGATAATCAGCTGATCAGACAGTTACCTCTTTGATGAGTAGACCTAGACAGTTTGATCTGAAAATGACTAAAGACTAGATGAACACACTGATAAACGAAGGACGAATATGAATACGTAGATGAACAGGAAAAAAAACATAAAAATAAAATAAAAAAAGATTTTTAATTTTATTTTTTCATTCGTGCAGTTGCGCGTCGGTCCATCTTGACTGCACGACATATAACAAAAACCGCGCAATCTTCAAAATAATTCTGATTTTGTGTAGTTGTTAAGCAATCGATGATAACTTGTTGTTGATGTTCAGTCTCTTCCTCACTCTCTTACCCTCATACTGCAATACTCTCATTCTATCTCTCTCTCTCTCTCTTGATTCTCTCACAATTCTTAATTTATCCACTATTACTCTGAGTTTATTTGCATGTTCTTTATTTTATATTTTTCGCTTGTGTGTTTCCTCTTTGTATTTTTTTATTTCGGGTGCTCACATATTCTTCTCTTCATATTCTGCTTTGTTTTTCAGTCGAAACAAACTGAGTTGGGTGGTGTGCATTGGCTGATATTGATCAGGATTTCATATTTATATTTGTAACAAAGCTGTACCATACGAAAGAAGAAGTTATATTTCTGTTAACAATCTAAATATTATCATCTCCTGATGGAGATTGAAAATATTGTCGCCAATACCGTCTATATAAAGGCGCGAGAAAGTAAGTTTCATATTATGAATAACATATGAATAGCATACACATAAATGCGTGTGAATGTTATATATTTGTTTCTTATCATGACTGACACACTGTCTTGATAATGAAAATGCTTAATGAAGTAAGCTGTTTAATTGAACTGTTCAGAAGTTTGATGATTAATTGTTTCTTTGTTTGTTCTCAGACAACAGATATGATGTTAACATATTGATTAAATATCATTAACTCAGCTCATGTATTGTTCATTTTAGGTGGTGGACAGAAGAAAGGGAAGAGCAAAAAATGGAAAACGTTTCTTCAATTTCCGCATTATTCTGATTGTCTAGCACTCAAAGGAGCTATAGATATAACGTAAGTTGCAGAGAGAGAGGTTTTGCTTTTTCTTTTTCATTTCTGGTAATCAAGTGTAACGAAATGGAAGTTAGCTGAATGTAGTGCAAAATGAACGAAGAATAGAGGGGTGGTTTCATTTCAATTTGCGCCTTTTGCTTCACTTGATTTAACAAAAATGTAACATCAAGCCATGATTAATAGTTCATGGGTTTTGAGTATGAAAAAAGCTATTTTGGAAACATTAAAGGATTTGAAGTTGCTATTGGAGTAATGTTCCGTCTTGTTCACGCTTTAATGATGATGTTTGCTTGAAAACAGAGTGAAGAAGAAGAAAACAGTACAATGCGCTTATTCGGAGTTACAAGTTGTTTGAAGTTTGAAAAATCGGCTGAGAAGGAGCTTATGATCAAGTTTTTTTGTCTAAAAAATGTAAATATTGTATTTCATTAAGAAAGGCATAAGAGAGAGAATGAATGAATGACAACAGATGCTTACATATTCAAATATACAAAAGAAAAGTTGTTGAGCTTTGAATGTTTGACGTGAAGATGAGCGAGTGTGTTAAGCGAAACATGTCAAAAACATATTCATGAACAACAGCTTTAACATGGATAACAATGAAAAGCATTATTTATTATAATGAGCTATTGAATATGGTGAGAATTGTTTGATGACAATACCAAGTTTCAGTCATAGATTGGATGATCAATGATGATGAAACTTCAACATGATGAAGTTTTAAAAATGAAAAAGAGAATTCAGAGATGTTGTTTATAAGTGTAAAGGGAGTAAAAAGAATATTGGGGACAATGACTGAATATTTCAACTGCTTATATGGAAATATCCATATATTTATTTTTCAGCTATGCATATATAGTTGAGCGTCAACCTATTGGACGAGTATTGTTCGAACAATTTTGCGATGTAAGCAATCCAGTCTTCAAATATGCTTGCATCTTTACTAGGAAGGTTTAAACAGTTATCATAATGATCAGGCTAATGACTTGTTAAGATTCGGGAATATGAAACATCAGATGATGATGAATTTCTTCGAAATAAAGTTGGAAGAGAAATTGTATTCATGATGAGACCTGATCAAGATCTGGAATGGTACAATTTCCTTCCGGATTCAGTTGTTATTAGCATTCGTGAGCTAGGAAATCAATTGTTTGTTAATAGCGATACGTTTGACTATGTCAGCAAGTAAGATATTCATTTAGAAGATGATGCAATACATAATGATATGTTAAGGTTGGTTAGAAATTTCTTAGCCAGTGAACCGTTTTTCTTATTCACTGAGTCAAACTATTTCTTGCGGTATTTGCAATGGAAATGGCTAGAGCATCGTCCTGTCGATAAACATACATTCCGCCTGTACAGAGTTCTCGGAAAAGGAGGGTTCGGAGAAGTCTGTGCATGCCAAGTTCGCTGCTCTGGCAAAATGTATGCATTGAAAAAATTGGAAAAGAAGCGTGTTAAGAAGAGACACGCTGAAACTTTAACTTTAAATGAGAAACAGATTCTCACTCGTATAAATTCTCAATTTATTGTAAGTTCTTAACTATTCAACGAACGCTAACTTTATATTGATTTAGGTGAGCTTAGCTTACGCTTATGAAACTAAGGATTCTTTATGTCTTGTTCTCACACTTATGAACGGAGGTCAATAATAATGGAAAAGTCGTAAATAAACCCATTAACTGTTGTAGGTGATCTCAAGTTCCATTTGTACAACATGGCCAATGGAGGCTTCGAAGAGAAGCGGGTTCAGTTTTATGCCGCTGAAATTACTTTAGGACTTCAACATCTTCATAGAGAACGTATAATCTACAGAGATCTCAAACCAGAAAACATTCTATTGGACGATTACGGTTAGAAAGATGACGCAAAAGCAATAAAAAATGAAATGAACATCTTTAAGGTCATGTTCGCATTTCTGATCTTGGCTTAGCTGTTGAATTGAAAGATGAGCCTTTCACAAAAGGTCGTGTAGGAACCATTGGTTATATGGGTAATTTGAATGTTTAAATACGTTTTATAACAAAAGATTCAAATGATAGCTCCTGAAATCGTTAAAAACGATAAGTATTCTTATGGTGTTGATTGGTGGGGTCTAGGATGCCTGATCTATGAAATGATTGAAGGAAAGGTTAGAATATATAGAAAACAAAAATTAAAATACTTTGTTTTGTTCAAGGCTCCCTTCCGTGCTCGCAAAGAAAAAGTAAAGAGAGAAGAAGTCGAAAGACGTGTGAAGGAAGACCAAGAGAAGTATTCCTCTAAATTCTCGGAGCACGCTCGCACTCTATGCAGGTTTGCTGAAAAGAGAAGAATCAATTTTCTAAAATCAATGCGCTATAGAGGACTTCTTCACAAAGAGCCAACATTCCGTCTTGGCTGTCGCCGTGTAGGAAAGCCGGAAGAAGGAGCTGATGAAATTAGAGCTCATGCATTTTTCAACACCGCTGATGCAACAACCGGTAGAGAAGCTGTCCCATGGAAGAAAATGGAAGCTGGAAAGGTTCTACAATTGAATTGAGACAATTCATAATACATAAAAATCCTCAAGGTCACTCCTCCTTTCTGCCCTGATCCTCGTGCTGTCTATGCCAAGGATGTGCTTGATATTGAGCAATTCAGTACCGTAAAGGGTGTACGTATCGACCAGAATGATAGCCAGTTCTATTCAAGATTCAATAGTGGCTCTGTAAGCATCCCCTGGCAAAACGAGGT
Source organism: Auanema freiburgensis (assembly GCA_030370435.1). Classification (NCBI taxonomy): domain Eukaryota; kingdom Metazoa; phylum Nematoda; class Chromadorea; order Rhabditida; family Rhabditidae; genus Auanema; species Auanema freiburgense. The sequence goes on along the minus strand of CM059371.1, from coordinate 1,424,525 downwards.
TTGAGTTATAGAATATTTTCATTTGAATTAATTATATCGTAGATGTTGGAAACTGAATGCTTCCAAGAGTTGAATATCATGACAACTGAAACCGGAGAGCTTGTATGGAATCTGAAACCAGAAACTCTACCAAAGCCGACAGGCTAGTGTATAGTTGTATACATGAGAAATGAGAGAGTAAAGTTACAGGTGCTACTTCTGGTTCTGCTGGCGGCGCCGGTACAAGTTCATCAACTCATAATAACGGAGATCCTGAAGAGCGACAAGGAATAATCTCTCGCATATTCCGTGGAAAGGTAAACAATCAAATAGAATACTCAATGTGATATCTAATCTGATACCGTTTCAGCTATTCTGCTTCTCATAAATAAGATCCTCCATCTCTAAAAGAAGAACAAAAAAAAATTTGAAAAAAATAATGAAAAAATCCAAAAAAAAAAATAATTTAATTTGATTTAATAATTATCGTCCTCGATATGTAGGTTATTGTTATATTGGAATGCTTATGTGGAGAGATCATTGCAGATTGGAAAATGTTCTTCTTCTCCATGTTATTATACGTATTTTAATGTCGTAATGAGTGTTGTATATTATGAATATGAGTGTTGTCCCTTACCATGATCCCTTCTTCGTTTCTCTTCTCATACCTTCTACTCAATCCCTCTCTCTCTCTCTCTCTCTCTTTCTCTCTCTCTCTCTCTATCTTTCTTCTCCAAAGTCCCTCCACTTTTCTGTTCCATATTTTCAGTTATAATATGTGAAATTGAAACAAAAGCATACTTGATGTATCTAAAAGTCGAAAAAAGCACCTTTGACTATAATATAAGTGTTCATGGATTGTGAACAGAACCATTTGATTATACATCGATATATCTATTTTGCTATTCAGAATTTCAATTTCACCTTGATTATGTCGTAGCTTGATGAATAATTGGAATAATTTTAATATTTTGTGGTATCGTATTAGTGTTTTTTTTATTTTCTTTATTAGTTACAAGCACATACACACACACACACATACATACAATCTGTTGCTATATTTGTAGACAGATTGATGGTTATACCTTATAGATACAATTCAATTATTATCAGAATCATAATCATCATCAACATCATCATCATTCTTTCGAGAATAGTTGTTTCTAAAGAAGTTTCTGACTTTCTTTTTTTTGTTATTGTAGACACTATACACGTATCAGTATATCCGAATCCCTTCTTTGTTTGTTATAACGACTGATATGTGTATAGCTAAAGCAGACGATGATATTTACATCTTTAAAGATACAAATACATGAAAATGCAGATAAACACACATGCACATACATATACATGCATACCCCCCCCCCTCTGCAAGGCAAATACTTATGCCCAAATCTTATTTTTCTTCTTTTTCTCTAAGAAAAAGGCTTATCTTATTCAGTTTTTTTGTTTCGTTCATGTTGTAAGCACATTTGAGTTACGAGATTAGCAATGAAGGTTTTTTCAACATTCCATCTTCATTTTTTTCCATCATTGCTATTATCGGAGCTAATGTAATCTGTTAATGTTGTTTCGTACTTTGTGATCTCGTCATTTTGAACTTTTTTTTTTAAATTCTTACTTCCTCCTCTTCCTTCCTATTTCCTTTAACCAGACTTTTCCGCAAGAGATAATGGAATGGATAATAAAAAAACCCGGCTTAACGTCATAGAATAAGAAGATTTAATGAGGAGCAATGTTAAGAATATGGTAGTTACATTGAAAATTCTTTTGTTTTCATGAAATCTGTTCCCTCAAATTTTAGTATTCTTATGAAGCAGCTGCTTACATTCTCTTCTCTGTCTCCTTTCCCTACCACCCCCCCCCTCCCTTCCCTTCTTAGCTTTCCCTCCATCTCTCCTTTCTCTTGCATATGATAAATTAGTTGTTCATAGGCAGAATGAATTATATTAGAGTCTTAGTAATTTAAGCCATTATTGTTTAGCTTTCAAAAGGATGTTAAAGCATTTATTAAGTTATTTTGAGCATTTTCTCTGTCCAACCTAACTCCACGATAATCTCATTTATGGCCCGTGTTAGTCAATGCTCGCATTCATCTTGTCATTCCATCCAAGTTTGTCGTTTCTCTTGTGTCGTTTTTCCAATATCTGTCACGAACTATTGATTTCATGCATACATCCACAACTATGTCAGAATTGTCTATTGTTTCGTTTGTAAAAGAGAGCTTCTCTTCCCTTTCATCACCCTCCTTTCCACTCTATCTCCCTTCATTCTTTCTTTTCTTCTCATGAAATGTTCTTTGTTTACATTTCATGTTTTTTTGCAACTAATATTTGACCAGATGAAGCTATTTCCCCCCCCCCCCAAATTTCCAAACCATTTCCCTCTCCTTCTTTTCGCGATGCTTACTCTCCACCCGTTGTCAACATTCCATCTTTCTATCACAATAACCCATACCCACATTCATCCACCTATATCTTAATCCTTCTATCCCACTAACTATGCCATCATCCCACAATCCCACCAAATCCTCGACCCCATCGACTCTTCAAAAATCGTAGTTTAGTACCTATTTCCCTCCAAACAATCGTAGTAATAGCTCCGCCCACTCTTGATACCATCCATTAACATCATCATAAACTGTAATGATTTGAACATGATTGTCTTATTTATAATTATATTGTAAGATTGTGTAATTGTCTAAACACTCCATCCATCCATCCATCTGTATTGTTTAATTTTCAAACATGTCGGTTCATTTCATTCAATAAGATGTATCAAGACTTATGTTGTTGTTGTTATTTTTCTTATTTTCTCCGGCTTTTTTTCTTTCATTCAAAATAACTGATGAGAATTGGAAGCTCTCAGAACAATAACTCTACAATTTTGCTCATTAGATCATGCAGGAAGTAAACAATGCGAACGCAGCCTAACACGTCAAAACGCCAAATGTATTAAGCACTCTTTGAATGTCAGATCTTATCAAGTACTATTCGGAAATGGAAATGCTCAGAGCCCATCTGCCGTCTGTCGGAAAGACTCTGCGATTTTATTTGATTGCTTTACAACCATCTTATGTTACCCTCATATTGGGTTTTCCGCCCTTTATGAGCCCCTGAGTAGAAGTGGCTCAGTAAGGCACGCAGAACAAACAAGTCATTTCGGGGCTCCTGCATATTTCTCTGTTTCTATTTTGGTTTAAAAATATCCGTGGCGTCTTCTTCTCCATCGTCTTCATCTTCTCTTCATCTTTTTTTTTTCTGAAACTCCGGCTTCCAGAGTTTCATCCATAAGCCCATTATCCGGAAATTCCATCGCTCATTCGCTAGCTTTAGCCCAGCCCCTTTCGGCAAATCCCAATATGTTCTTATTTGCCTGCTGCCTAATAAAGTTTTTCGTTGAACCCTATTTGAGCCTATTGAATAACTCATCATTAACCATTTCTACTAATGATCTCATCGTTTTTTCGCAACATTCTGATATTGTTTTATGTTATTCTTCATGTATCTTCAATGAAATGCTTAAAATTTAATCTGATGAAGATAGAGAGAGAGAGAAGCGAAAAAAAAGTGTTTTTGGTATTGGGCAACAACGATTCGTAGCTTTTCTCCTTCTTTTCCATCCTACTTAACATATACATATATAGTTATATATTTGTAAGAATTGGAAGAAAGATAACTCGGTAGATAATCCGTTCTAATGAGGGCTGGGATTCGTAGTTTTCAAATGCTTTTTCAATCACTTGAAATTCAAAGAAATAAAAAATTTTTTTTTTCTCCCCGTCTCCCATTGAGATTGAAAAAAATAAAGTTTTCATCATGAAGCTTAGGCAATTAGTTTAGATTATGCAGTCGCTCACAACGTTTTCTGTTGAGTTCCACATCATTAAGAGTACAAATGTTTTGAAAATCCGTCTGTCAATTTCATTCACTTGAATAGCAGAAAAAATTGGCCCCCGAAAAAAGGCGGAGAAATCGAAAAAAAAATTTCACTTTTTGTACGAATATTTATATTTTTGCTTCTGTTTTTTTGGGAAAAAAAATTGTTTTCTTCTTCTTGTTATCGTGTGCTATAACTCACGTGCGTTTTAAATTTCTACGTCGGAAATATTTTTGAAAAACACTATATTTGCATCTTGAATAACTTTAGAGAAGGTTGAATTGTTAAAAGAGAGAGAGAGAGAGAGAAAGTTGAAGAAAGCTTGTAGTGCTCTTAATTGCTTCGAAACATAATTGACCTAAAGTGAATTGTATGGAAACAACAAAAAAAAAAGACTCGCAACTTTCATTATAACTTTGTGACAGTTGTTCAAAGAGAATTTTACATTTTTGTTGCCAATTTTTTGAGTCAAAAATGACGAGACGCCTACTACTTTTCAAGTATATGCATACAATTACTCTCATTTTTCGTCTTTGTTACTTCATTCAGCCATCTCTTGATGCCATTTTTTGGTTTTATTGAACACATATTACTCATAATGTTGCATATAAAACATATCTATCTATCTATATGTATAGCTTATGAGTTTTACAGATAATTCTTTATCTCATTTTGCGTCATTCATAAACGATAAAACTAGTGAATTGAGCAGCAATCAATACTGTCACACGACCATACACACTAGATAGAACACACGATACATCTATAGATAGTTATTGATTACACTTTTATATTTTGTATTATGGAAAGGGCAAAAAACATTTTGTCGCGCGTGTTTATCCAATTATATGCTCTGGTACAGCACAACGACCTAGGTCCATCTGTCGTTTTTGAATCAGTCTGTCACCTGCCCCATACTCTCGATGCAGTTCCCTTCTTCATCATTCGTTTCTTCGTCTTCATCATTATTCGAAATACTTTTTATTGTTTCATTTCACATTTTAAGTTACGAGTTAGGTCTTAATGTGTTTTCGTTCATTCAAGGTTACGCATTTTGGTTTTTTTTTTGTTTCAAACTCATAAAATAGTTTTTGGTTACTAGGCTTTTGCAATATATGAGCAGTTTTGTTCATTGCTCGGTGAAAAACAAGTTAATTTCCTACAGAAGCCTATCGACAGGAACCCCGCATTTTTGAGTTTATAATGAAAATGGCAGAGCGTTTGGCTGTAACATATTTCTTCTCATTTTGCCTCTTTTTTTTTTGGCTTTTTGTTTAGTCTACGCTTTATTTCCGTTTACATTGTCAAGTCATAACTGACACATACTAACTTACAGCTTAAACATCTCATATTCATTTGAAAACATTAAGAGATTGATATTTACTGTTTTTTTCTTCCTTTTTCGATTAGTTACTCAGCCCACAACCATTATGCTGAGAACAATGCATTTCATTCCGTTCTGTCTGTTCATTCTCTTCTTGTCCTCCTACTCCTCCCCCCCCCTCCCCAACCAAATCCTACTAGCTTGCCCACCCTTTCTACAGCCGCCTGCTTCTCATTTTGGGATTTCCAATCACTTAGCGTTTGAGCTTAGATGTAAAACGCCTTAATGTTGTGAACTATATTATCCATTAGAAATGAATGCCACTCTCAAATTATATTTGAACAAGTGGTCTTTCAGCTGAAAATGCATTAAATTCGTCAGATATTTTAAGCTTCTATTCATTGTTTTCAATATTATGTACCAGACGTATGAGACTCTTGAAGCAAACGTAAATTATATGTTTTGAACATATTTAATTATAACCTTCTTGTGCAATCTATATGTATATGTGTTTATGCTTATCTAGGTATATATCTTATGAATATAAATTAGTATTTTAAGGTAGTCTCAACATTATATATCCATGTTTATACTCAATTGAGCTTAGACTATTTATGGTATTATGCTTACGGATAAAGAGAAAGAGCTATGTCCACGACTAATAGATTATTTTGTGATTGTTGGAACACGTTCACGCAAAAGGTAACTATATGTAATCAGCTGTTTGTTATATATATATGTGTGTGTGTGTAGCGTTTTCTTTGTCATCCATGCTCATCTCCACACACCGTTCTTTATCCCAGAATAGCTAATAAGAAATATGTTTTGTACATAGCTTGCTTCTTTTTGCTTTTTCTTCTTTGTCTCGTTTATTGTCATCCTGACGTTTCTTCGTTGAGTCCTCTTTTGTTTTGTTAGCTTCTGAATTAGGCTAATTCATCAAATAAACATGTTTTCATTGAGTTGAGCAACATGTAATGAGATGAATTCATCCACCTAGGAGAACAAAGAGAGAGAGAGAGAGAGAGGTAAACTCTTTACTACTACCATTTTGGAAAATGATCATTGGTTTCGCATGAGGGAATACTTTTTCATAATCCATTAATCCAAGCTCAAAGGAAGCCTAAAAGTGCTTTTCAACATCTTTTTTTGCTTCTCTCCTACTCCGTTACAAAAAGCTAGAAATAAGTATAGGAGTGAATGAAACGATTATTGAGGGGCAGATGTGATGTTCATGAAATATTTGTATTTAACTATATGCTATAAACGGTTTATTTCAGCCCAGACAAAGTTCAAATAGAGCCCGGTGAAGTGTCACATAGTTATCCTGAAATATTACGAAGGTTGCTCATATGCATATACTTAAAATAGAAATCTATATTCAGATATCCGTCAAACAACCATGCGGATTTTCCTCTTCCGTCAGAGGTAGCCGTATTCTGTCAGCCTGAAGGATGCTCGACCCTCTGTATGAAATGACATGTTGACAGATTTACTTAATTTGCATTTATAGTGAGCACGACATGGCCAATAGCGAGATCAACATTTTTCATGTTTCAACTGACAGAAAAGGATTCAGCCAAGACGCGTTACGGGTTTTGTTACAGCACTCATCAATCATTCACCCCGGAATCAGCGAACACTGAACCAGCTGATGCGTATGTTTTTGGCGTTTTTGTTCGTGAGAATAGAGGGATTGAGAAGCACAAAAAAATGAGAAAACGAAATAGAGAAACGAAATTTCTGAAGAGAAACAAAGGAAATAGTAACTGTAAGAGATGATAGCAATGAGAGAGGGTTCATGATATAGACGATTGAATGACAATGAGAGAAACAGAAAATAAAAGAGTGGAACGGTGAAAAAAAGATGAAATGGCTGAATGTTGAAAAATAAAAAAAAAAGCGGAGAGGAAAAAACTGTCTAATAGAAAAGAATAAATAATGAGAGAGGGGGAAGAGAGACAAAGAAGGGATTGAAGAACAATCGTAAGAGAATGAGCTGAACAAAAAGAAAAAAAAGGAATTTTCAAAATGAGCTTACGAAAATGGAATATATTGTTCATGGAAATGATGAAAAACACAAGATTAAGCTATTGTTTTCTCTGGGAAGCGTAATCGCTTGTTGTCTTGTTGAATAAACAAAGAGTCGGCAGTAAATAAAATATTTACAGACATGAAGTATCATTAACAAGCTTATGCTTGATATCACATCATCCATTTGCATCATTCTTTGAGGATGTGCTAACGTTCCTGCAAACAATCATCTGCAGCTGTGATTTTCGAACACAAAAGGCTATTTCAATCAAGTATATTGAAAAAGAATTTACGATTGATCAAGATGATCATTAATTAAGAAATGTCGTTTGGTCTGTCATAACAGGAAATTGGGATGATCCTATACCAATGCATGCAATCAAAGAAATTAAAGAAATGGAAACGTATGTTCTTACATTGCTCAGTGCTCCAGTTCCTGTTCCGGGAAAAACAAAACTTGTTATTACGGTATATCATCTTTAATGAAATCAATCATGAATGTCATATAACTATTACAGTTAATGCCTGATAATCTCCTTCCGGATTACCAAGTATGCTTACCCGACCATACGCGATTCAATCTGGTCGACTTTCCCATATATTTGCCATTTGAGTTATTAGGGGTTGATGTGGCTTTACAAGTTCTCACAGCAATCATGCTAGAGTTCAAAGTAAGCGAGGAAGTTTAACATAACGTATGGCACCTATTCCAGGTTGTAATCCAATCAAAGAACTACAATGATCTCAGTTTAAGTGTCTTAGCGTTTATAAATCTTCTCTATCCACTTGAATATATGTTTCCAGTAATTCCACTTCTTCCCACGTTCCTTCCATCCGCTGAGCAGGCAAGCAATTAATCCAATGTTTCGAAACATGATGTAAATCGATTTAGATCTTATTAGCTCCTACGCCGTTTGTTATTGGAGTTCCTGCCATGTTTTTTAAACACAAGAAAATAGCTTTGCCATCCGACATTGTTTTAGTGGATCTTGATTCCTGTCAAATCGTTGTTCCAGACGACATATGTATTCCAGCGTTGCCGGAACCGGAAGCAAGCACTTTGAAGGTACATATTCAATGAAATTTTAATATGAGAAACCTCAAGTAGGTTCACAGCAAACATAAATAATGAAAATACTGCAAAGCATTGCAATTACTATTTTAGAATGTGATGGGGGACGCATTGGAAAAGAGATATACCATCAATCAGGCTCCAAGACAGCCACTTCACGATCCTGAGTACTCTTTAATATCTGACACTACGGATGTCATCTTTCGGGTAGCTATGGTAAGAAAACAATCATGATGGAATTATATATCTTGGAATTTAAGGTTAAATTCTTCAATTCTCCAAATATCTTTGGAGACTTCAGTGAACATACTAGAACTCTCCGCTTATATCCTAGACCAGTAGTAGCACTTCAAACTGATTCATTTTTACGCAGTCGTCCTGTACAATCCCAGTTTATTGTTGAACTGTGCAGGTAACTATTCAACATTGAACTACAGTATGCTCACACATTCAAGGACCCAAGCTGTTGAATATTTTGCTGAATACTGTTTATGTCCATCTAATGAGACATTTGTTCGAATTCAAGCTGGAATTGAGTCAGAAAGGCAAGTTGGTGATAAGCCAAGATGGTACGCCGAAAACCTTATGCCAATACGCTTTGTGGTCAGTCTTGAGTGTATAATGTAGCATTCTCATATCTTAATCAAGGTTCATGCGGCGTGCTCCAATGTTTGCACATTATTCTTGAAAGGAGAAGATGAAACTATGATGGATAGGAAAGATTTGGATGATATGGCAGCATTAGCCACATCATACAGTTTAGCCGATTTAGTATCTGATAAGAATGGTATAGACAGAGAAGCAACACGAGTCTGACCTGGAAAATCCTTTTTTTTCAGAGTCTAGTGATAAGATAAACCCAATCACGGAAGTTAGTCACATTTATCAGCAACCATTGACTTTAAAGCTGCCAGACAAAGATAAAGATGAAGTAGAAAGCACAATAAGTAGTGGGAGGTATTTCAAACAAAAACTTGACGACAATTCATATTCATATCAACAGATCAACCCCTTCATCTGGTGGTGATGGTAGTGAAGGTGATTTTGCAAGATTATCCGATAATATGGTTATTAAATCAAATTCTAAGGTAAAGAGTTAAATGAAAACGTGTTAAAAGATTATTTTAGGGCAAATTTGCTTTTGAGCACGGTATAGATGACGACATAGATGTAGAGTCAACGCCAATCGCTAAGAAAAGGCATGGAGAACTGAACGGTAAAGAAGGTTCAACAGCTAATGAGACCGATGGATTCAAAAAAAAAGGCTTAAGAATCAAAGTATGGTTGTGATTAACTTAAATCAATAATTTCGTACTACATAGGGATTGAGTACGTTGACAGAGTCAGGAGAGAAAGTTCTTGGTCAGAATTTCATGTTCTCAATGGTTGGCTATGCTGAGAAAAGCCAAGATATCCTTAGTCAAGTATATGACGATTTGAAGTAATCTGCATATCGTTAACATTGTTTCAGGTTATTGGTAAAACAGCGCCAAAAGCACAAGCTTTGAAGAACAAAGCGATTGCTCCATTAACAGGTGCAAGCAGTGATTCCAACAAGAATCCTGTCGGTAAACCTCCTGTTAATGCAAGCATTCAAACAGCATCCATACAAAATAAAAATCAAATAGCAGTTAGAGAAATATGTGATCAAGTTTTAGCCGGGCAAGGTGTAGGAGTGTTCACTTATAACAAATTGAAAAAGTAAGTGCACATGGTATCAGTTTTCTGGCAACAGAGGATTTTATAGATTGATGGAAGATGAGAGCTTACGTGAGTTAGCCTGTTCTAAATTGAACTTAGGCCTTGATCAGAAACTACAAGAGGACGAATTCGTTAAAGAAATTGTAAGTGATAAACAAGTGCTATTTCAATGAGGTTCATTCTTCTAGCAACTTTCCCGATCTCAGTATAAAGGTTATGTACGAGTACTACAAGCTTGTGTAGCAGGATTAGAGGTATCATCAGCCATCTGAACATTCGAAACTAGTTCTCTTAGGCTTCTTTCAAAACACCAGGATGTTGTGGAATGGCAAGCACTTTCCATATTTTGGAGATTTGTCATACACATTTCTGGTCACGTAATGATTTTGCGACACCTACTAGCTCTCAGAAATTTGAACTAATGTCCCCTATGGATATACCATCTCCAGTCGTGTAAGAGCCTTCTGATTCGGATGACGGCTGATGAAACTATTTCAGACCAAAAGCTAATTCTCGAATTGAAGACTTCGAGCCAAAACATAAGACATCAACTTCTTCCGATAAAACTATTGTAGCCGATAACATCAGTAGGCTTTCTCTACAAGAGGAGTCAGAGGAATCTGGAAGTGGTGCTTCCACACAAAGCGAACCTAAGAAGAAACAACCACCACCTATTCCTCCGAGAGTACTACCCAGACCAGCTCCGAATGCTGTATTTCCTTTTAATCATGATATAGATTATATGATAATTCAGATTCCTATCAAACCTGCTCCACGTGTTACTCCACCGCCACTTGTGCCGCCACCACCTAAACCATTCGCTGCATCAGACTTGAACTCATCATACATGTCTGTCTCGAGTGCAGATAGCAAAGAATCGGACTGTTCGACCTCATCGTCCAAATCTTCGTCATCGAAATCTTCTGGTGGGCAACACGAAAGACTAATGGCTAGCTTAGTGAAGACTGATCTGCTACGAGATCCAGATCGTTCCAACCCCGATAGAATTAATAATAACGAAACAAGAGTTACTGACAAATCTCAAATTGTATTAACAGAGCTGGCAATAGCCAACAATCGAAAGAGTTCTGGAGCTCTTAATGATAGTAACAAGCATTACCTATACCAAGATATAGTTTGTAAGTTGAATGATAGCCAATCCCACAGCTTATATCTTCAATTACAGTATCGTCACCTAACCCATTATGGTTAAACCTTGTTTTCTGGGAAAATGTATTTGTGGATATAGTAGCACAGGAGAGAGAAATAGTTGGAATGGACGAAGAGCCATCAGAAATGATTGACAGGTAATATGAGCAAAGAAACTGTCAAACTTACTGGAATAATTGAAGATATTGTCAACTTAGTGACGTAGAAAGAAAGAGATTAGAGCTGGATGAAGATAGATTACTGGGTACTCTGCTACATAACTTAACGAGTTACATGATTATGTGTGGAACAGGTCAACAATCAATTCAAATGGTATAAGCAAAACTATGTTGAAGGCAAAAACTAAAAAAATTCAGAAAGTTCGTCGTTTGCTAGGAAAAGCACATGTGGGTTTGATTGCGTCTCAGAAAGTTAATCGTTTGCTGGATGACTTACCATCAGAGGTCGTTTAATTAAACTTAATTGAAATGTTGAACGTCATCAATTTAAGCAAACCAATGCCATATCACTTAAACCTCTAGGAAGCCGTTTATTACAAAAATTGAGCTTTGTTGTTTACACAGCTCCCAATAATGAGGGTGAAATGCTCTTTGTGGACGTCAGTGAAGATGCTATGGTTGTAAGAGGCGTGACAGGAAATGTCGTGGAACGTTGGTGGTATGAAAGACTTGTGAACATGACGTATTCACCAAAATCGAAACTGTTATGCGTGTGGAGTCGAAGTGATGACAAAGTGAATATGCATACATTCTATACAAGAAAGGTGAAATGAGAATTGAAGAATAGCCTTGATAAGCTGACTCATTATAGTGCAAAGAGCTGTATGAAGCATTAAAGAACGCTATGAAACGAGCTGCTGATCGTGGTCAGTATAACATAGAAGATAGAGCGTTAGGAGGTGAATTTCCCATACATGATGTTGAACGAAATGAAGGAGGGTTAATACAAATACGGAGTGATGGAATTGTGATTTTGTTTGAGAACAAGAAGGTCTGATAACTCATTTAAGATGGCTATCATCATCAATTTTATAGATTTTTATTGATATCAAAGACATAAAGAAGTGTAACACATTCGGAGGAAACATATTTTTGTTGGAAGAATACAGTAAGCTTATTGATTGCATGATGTTTAACAATGTTATTGTGTGATTAAGATAGAGATACGGGATCAGTCAACTCAAGAAGATTCTATTCGAATATGGTGAGTCCTATATCGTTATAGTTATTTGAATATATAATAATCAAATGCCCTTCCCTTCATAACTTCTAACACTTTTTACCTCATATACTCCAAGTCGGGGGTTACAAGACTTGCGAATAATGCAAAAGGAACTAAGTGAACTATCTTTTCTTGATATTTTCTTTATTTTCCTTTCATTTATTTTAATTTTAATATTATCTTTTTCCCTTTCTTTCTCTCTCTCTATCTCTCTTATTCTCTATTTCTTATTCTTTTCTCTTTTAATTTCTCTTACTCTCTCTCTCTCTCTCTCCCTTTCCATCCCTTGGCTCTCCGTTTCCAAAGTATTAACGTTGTGTAGTGTTATCGCTAGTGTATTGTCACGTACATAAGGAGCTGGGAGGCATTGATGATGCAAGAGACCATAACTGACTGGGGATAGCCTTCTAATCGAATCAAAAAGTTTCCTTCAACTATTTTCAGTACTAATTTCATAAACCCCACTGTTGTGTTTCGGAATACGTTGTGATGAAATCCACTTATTTTTGATTATTAATAATCACTTTTATTTTTATAATTTCATATCAATTTTGTAACTTTTGACACGACATATCTGCTGCTAGTACTTATCTTATACTCGATGACGCTAACCATATCCTTCCAATATAACTCAATAGCGACTAGAAGCTGTTAGGAGCTTACTCATTGAAACCGATTCGCGGTGGTATGAAATGACGAGAGGAGATGAAATTAGAAGTTAGATAATTGGATTCGGATGATGATCTTCTTCAGGCTTCTACGATTGCTTTATCTCTGCACCGAGTATTTAGTGTGACTTTTACGGCCAGTCAAGTTGATACAACAGACTAATCTTGGAAGATATGCGAACGGTCTTGTTTACAAGTTATGTGAAACAGGCTCGCGCACCAACACACCCACACACACTCAATAATCAACGGACAAGATGATATCCCGCATGTTAACGTAAATCTATTGTGGTCATATAATTCTCTCAACAACAACATATACATGTGCAGCACATTCAAGCTCTCACATACACACTCAGCAGCAAAGTAAGCATAAATCAATATAGTTAATATTTGAAATAGTTTTGAATGATTGAGAAATACAGAAAAAGAAAGCCTTTTGTTTTCAAATGAGAAATAGTTAAAGAGAACAGATAATGACGTAGTATGTATAGTTACTGTGATAATAGATTGCTGGAATGTTGATGATGTGTGTATGTGAAGCTGTCATGTGTTTATTGTACTTCCTTTCTCCACAATTGTTTCATCAAGAATTGTGTTAAACTGCGCTTTTTTTTTTATTTTAAATTTCCGAATCTTCTCTCCTGCTCTCTAGCATGCATTGTGATTCCTCTATTTTTTATTTTTATTTTAATTTGAAACGACAATTCTTGAATATCTCACTGTTTATATAATATAATATCTAATATTAAAGATATGTTTTTATTTATATAATTATATTTTATACAAACTATACATATAGTTAACTTTGTAATCTCTGGTGCGCGTGTGTATGTACTATGTGTTGTCTTGTTTTTATTTTCCTTATGAGATATACCAAAGTGACTAGTTTGTGATACCATTTGTCGTTGTTGTTATTATCTGTGTATGTGTGATGTTATAGTGCCTATGTAGATGTGTATGTGTATGTGATATCTATATCGTATATAGTTTGTATAGTTATAGCATGATATAACCTTAACATGCTCATTTGTTACCATTACACACATATATCTATTGCTTAATATTGTTGTCAGTGAATGTTTTTATTTTAAAAAAATATTATAATTATATATATATGCTCTTAACTATATGTATGTATAGTTATATATATATATATATATCGATTTGCTAGTGTCTTAATATATGAATTACGGTGTCTGTATGAATATTATGATTTTTGATTCATTGTTTATTTCATTTCTTTCATTTCCTATATATATATATATATAACTATATGTATATATAATATATATATATATATGTTAACTGTTTTTCTATCACAATTCCCTTTATTTTTCTTATCAAACACCTTTTGCACTAAACAAGCCTTGATTTCCTTTCCTGCACCTCACACAGATAATTTAAATATCTAACCGATTTGTCTTTCTCTGCTTACTTTTATTTTAAAATAGGCTGATCAAATCTCATACGCAGTGCTATGCGTCTTTTCTGTCGCTACAACCCAACAACAACAGCTCAAACAGCAACAACAACAACGGAGATAGAGGAGGACCTACTGACAGCTATTGGCCATTTAGAAGACTTATGCCTATCATATAACATCACGCAGCTATGATCTATCAAACTACTCTTTCGGCTGGCACGAACTATCAATGACTGATTTTTTTATTTTTTTTTTTTTACATCACAGTGTTGTCTTATTGTCCAAGTGCTAATCGTCCTCTTTACACCTAAGACTGACAAAACGAAATGAAATTCAAAAAAAAAAAGATACTGTATCTGTATATATGTATTAGATATTGTCATTCACTTTTAACCTTATATGCTATACTATGCTAACTATTAATGTTTTTTATTATTATTATTTGTATATCTGATAGAATATGTTGATATAAGCTTTAACTATATTAACATATTATATGAGACTATATGCGATTGAACGATCTACTATGTTCTATATGTTAGCCTTTTCTTAGTTAGTGTGTTCTTTCATTTATTTTCATTGAGAACAATATTGCTGTGTGCTTACTTAACTATATGATATTTAAGGCATAGTTAAGCAGATAATCATGCTCATGACCCTCAGTTATATATAAAAAAAAGCAATATAGGTAACAACATACAGTAATACAGTTGTTTAATAATACCATTTTGTGATGATTAAGCAGATAACCTCAAAGCAATTTTCAATAATCCTGACAGTAATACAAATTCAAGTTAATAATCTGTCTAACTATATGTTATAATATAATATACACAACATATATTATGTGATTGTTAATCATAGTAAATGTCAGTATATATCTTATTGTCGAATAAATTCTTTGACATTAACCTATATTTCATAATAGAGATGCTTTCATCTTTTTAAATGTTATGCTGCTGTTGCTGTTTGACTGCAGCAGCAAACAGCTTTTCCCTTTTTCTATTCAATTTCATTGCCTGTTAAACAAGTCATTTTTGCACTTTTTTTTAACTGTTGAGGAATGATCAGAAGAAGGAATTAAAATTGGCTGAAGGTTTTATATTCCTGCCGGTTTTAAGGCATTTCGCTTCAATTAACTAACTGCTGGAACAGATGAAAGGTTAGTCATGGATGAGTGACAATAAATTCAATTTGAATATATTTTTAATTAACAGACACAGAATTATTCATATTTTCTGCTTTACTTGTGACAAGAACAAAAAAACTTGAAGAAAAAAAGGATAAGAGAGATAGATGTTGTGGGCTGTTGCAGACGTCTGTATATGATGTTATATTGAGCTTTATCGATCCAATGCGTTAACATCATCATCAGAATACCATTGATCATCATAGCTTGACATAATCATCGCAATTGCCTTGTGCTCATCAGTTCATCAAAAGATTATCTGCTCTTAAATGCTAAACACAGCCAATTTGTTGTTCATTTAATTACATTTAAGGAGTCGAAGAGATTAACTCTTACTCTCTATGGCCAGCAAGTGAATGTTCCGTTTGCCGGAAACATTCACATGTGATTTGCCATTGAGAAGTTGCCGTTTTTGTCTTCAAGGCAATTACGTTGTCAAGGCTTGCAAGACATAATTTATGACTTTAAGGCCATGTAGTTTGTAGAACTCCTGTACACTAAATGTCATTTTCAATTTAGTTTAATTAGGATAGCAAGAGCTGTGTTATGTTAACGTATTGCAACTCTCAGAAATTACGAATCTGCTGTCCAATACTCTTCCGCATTTGGCATTTTCGTTTGCCAGCTTCTTTCGTTTTTCATTCAATTTTCAAATTATCCAATGATAGTTTGACAGAAATGAAGAGTCTAACCAAAAAAAGTTGAGAGAAACAATGAAAACATCATGAACTCTACGTTAATTCATCTGTTGACACACATTTTATTGGAAAAAAAAAATTTTTTTCATCTTGTTTTACAAAAATAAACTG
Source organism: Auanema freiburgensis (assembly GCA_030370435.1). NCBI lineage: Eukaryota > Metazoa > Nematoda > Chromadorea > Rhabditida > Rhabditidae > Auanema > Auanema freiburgense. The sequence continues at coordinate 1,408,053 of CM059371.1, read as the reverse complement.
ATCAGCTGAAAAATAGGTGATGCGTATACGTATTTCATTCTTCAACATATTCATTTACTATTTTGTTCATTATTGTTGTCTTCTCTAAAGATTATTCTAACAATTGAGGCATTGAATTTCTGTGTTTTTTTTTTCGTTCTGTTTCGCTCATGGTTGGTATTGATGAGATTTCATTTTGCTTCTTGTATATGTGTGTGTGGTGTGGTGAGAATCAGAAAACGATGTCGGTGAGATAGTTATGAGATGCCAAGCAACCTGATATTTATGGATTTCAAAAATGACAAAATCTCAATGGAATTCGTTGAATCTCTTAATTCTATTTATATTAACTTTATTATAATACTATGTACACATTGATATATAATCTGTTGAGACATGTATCTTATAAAAAGAATAGATGAATATGCATATATGTATCACGATATATATATGAGAGGGCATCAATCTGTTTCATTGTAGCTGTTCAGAAATTGAACACACGATTATCTTTCTTCTATGATATATCTAACTATAACAAATATGAACAGAAAGGAACAAACTAACGGATATTGGTATATTCAGAATTTAAAAATCTATTTACATAGCTTTCATATACTACACATCTATCTTATTTTAGTAATTGAGAAGTAAAAAATCATCTCAAACCCCAATATTGCATTTTCATTTTTATTCATTTCATCTTGATCGCTTTCTCGTCATCTCCTTTCTCTGTTATTTACAATCCAGGAAGTGATATCTAACATTTTCCCTCTCTCTCTTTCATTCAAATAACTCTCTCTCTCTCTCTCTCTCTCTATTCAATATACTCGCATATAGGATATAATCACAATTTTTTTATCCATTTTCTTGCTCATTTTTTAATATAAACTTTTGCAGACACAATAGTGTATTGTCTTATGATGCTCCATTATTTGCTTTCATTATATTAAAATATATAAAAAAAAAACAAAGAAATTCTTATTATTTTTAATTTATTTTCAAAGAAATTATTTTAATTTCTATTCTCCTTATAAAGCATTAAGACTTCTGATCAAACAAAAGACGTTTATTTATTCATTGAAATGATTTCATGAACACCTTGGGAGGGCTGATTTCTTCATTTTCTATGAATTTTTTTGCCCAATTTTCAATTAAACATGAATTTGGTGGCCATTCCGAGAAAGCTGAAATAGTTTTTGTGTGTGGATGTGTGTATGCGCCTGTGTGGTGTGGTCTCGTGGATGCGTATGTGTGGGGTGGTGTGTCAGCATTTGTATCCTATTTCCTCTGATAATGCCTTACTTTCTCAATTAAATACGTCACACACACACACATTTAATTGAAATTAAGAAGTATTCATTGTAGGTGGTCGAAACGAATTAAAAAATAAATTACAAATTAAGCCTCTCATTTATAGTCCAATATGTGTGAAAAGCAAACTCTTAAAGAACTGACGCCCTCAAATAATAAATGAAAATGGCCATTTTCATTTTGCTGATGTGAGATGCGATTCCGGTTCATCTCCATTGTGTTGGTTACCTTGCGTTAAGCTGACTGTCAGTACAGCTTGTTGGTGTTCTCATCTCGTCGTACTCGCCCTCCTGTTGTGTCTTTACCCTGAAAAATTCATTTTTGACTTTTTTGTCGCCGAAAAAAGAAAGAAAAATGTCTTTCATTCTCTCCATCGAACGCTTTCAGTCTCTCTCTCTCTCTCTCTCTCTGTCTTTCAATTCTTTTTTTGGTAGGGATTATGTGCATTTAAAACTAATATCGACTATTTAATTTGAGAAATTGAAATTCTATAATCTCTTTCTTCATTAGCAGCAAACGGGGTGAGAAGAAAAGCGAGAAATGAGTTGAAGAAGTTCATTAGATGTATTCTAATTTCATTATTGTCTTGTAATTCAGTAATATACAACAACTTTTCTATTCGGGTTCACCCATTAAATATATTTTGTCGTCTCTTTATGTATTTCCATCACTTTTTCTCAGTTCAAAGCGCGATACACGTAAACAGAATACTATCCTTAGCTAATTGAACAAGAGAGGAGACAGGAGGAAAATAAGGAAGATGAAGAAGCAGCATACATACTCTCTTTAGACAATTTACGTAAAGTTAACTATAATTTCATTAAAAAGAAGGTTTTTTTTTTGTGTTGCTGCTTACTTCAGTCTAGACTTTTCTACTCTCATCTCTCCCTGTACATGTAGCTCTCTCTCTCTATATATATTCATCTCTCTCTCTCTCTGTATTCATTCTCAAAAACACAAGGAATGCTCAACTTCTTGGTTGTTTAAGCATTTCTGTTATAATGACCTTGACAAAGTAATTGCAGCATTCATCATTATTGTAAGCAATATATTCACCTCATACATTATATGCACGAATAACACGCAATAACTTTTCTAACAGCTTTTTTTGGTTAAAAAAAGGAGAAAGTTGAGAGAGGGGAGAGATGAACATGAAACGTCTAGATGATCACATACAAGATGTATGGTTGTTTGAGTATACTCTCTGTCTCCTTTCAGATTGTGTTTGATCTATTCTGCTAACCATATTTCAATATAAGTTCATTTCCGTTTCAAAAAATTCGTTACTTATGATATTAAAAGTTATTTGGAGCGGAAATATTCAGCTTGATGGAAGAACATCTCGTATGTTTTCCTGTTTGATTATAAACATATTGATGTGAGGAAGGTGGCATAGCGTGAATGCATGTAATGATAAGAATCGGATCAAAAGTCGTAAATGATATTCTCATTTATCTTCAAACTCTTCTCATTCATTATTTCATTTTCTCTTCTTAATGTGTTCACAGTTGAACCAATAGAGAAGCTCATGATATTCTAATTTTCCAAACATTTTTTTTTTATTTCTGTGGCATTCCCTTGTTCCCGCCTTATTTGAGGGTCCCCCATTTTCTTCACCATCTCCTTCGTCACATATACCACACATACACATACACACGCACATTTCGGTTTTTTTTCTGCTGCCGGTCGCCCACACTTTCGTCCGTCCGCCCATCAAATACCCAAATGAGGATCTATGATATGTGCTTAACTTTATTCATTTTAAAACTTTGTCTCTGTTCATTCATCGCTTCTTCATCATCTTGCTCATTCGTTCAATCTTCATTTGTATAGAGAGAAATCAAGATTGTTATTCAGCTTACTTTTTTTCAATTTTAAGATGATGATGAGTAATTTTACTAAGATTTTCTGTTTTCATTTTATGTTTCAAAACAAAATGAAAGATCCTTAAGAACGTTTTTATCGGTCTGTTTTGGGCAGAGCGGCTATGAAGATGTGTTGTTTGAGTTTGTTCCGCTGGTCCTTCACTTCATTACTTTTCAGGTGTTATTGAAAGCCGCCGGCTGACCGAACCACCAAACGAATTGGTTATTTGTATTCATTTAAGCATCATCTGAGGTTTGTTTATATTATATATTTTAATAAACTAAAACAAAAAATGAGCAAAAATGATGAGAGATGAGCAGTTTCAAATGGAAAATAAAGTAATTTTTCTTCGTTTTCTTCAACCCACAAAGAGTATTTGAATTGAAGAAGCAAAAAAACAGAAATGAAGATGTGCAAAAAAAAAAAAATTTCTTCTTCTTTCTCTTCATCAGTTTCATTCATTAGAGGGATGTATAGGTTGTTGAGTAATCGCCCTTACATCTGCATTCTCTCACCTCACGTGTCAACGAATGAATCTATGACTATCTAGAGGGTGTATCTGAATTGGTGTTGGCTTGCTTCCTCTCACTCAATGCATTTCATTGGATGCATAATCATTGCTCTGATCAATAGCAAACATTTCCATTATCTTTATTAACAGAAGTGTGTTAATCAACAATAACGAAATGAAATCATCTATATATCTTATTTTCTTTTATTCATTTCATCAAAATGCCTTCTTTTTTTCTCCCACTATAATCATCATCAATAGAACTCTTGGCCTATAGGCAATAGCTGAGCTTAAGTGAGGCCAAATGAGGAGAGTGAGATGGAATAAAATGGAAAGAAACGAGAAATACGAACAGATTATAAGAGAGTAAAATAGAAGAAAAGAGAACTATTAGTAGGTTGAGTGTAAGTAGCCATCTTGGATTCTTTTTTAAAGAAAAACGACTTGAAATTTGTCATTCATTTCATTTGAATAGTATATACACGTTATCATCATTGTTGTATAGTTGTGTGAAAGCTTGCAAGTATAAGATGAAAGACTATTCAATTTTATAAAAAAAAAAGAAGCAAAATATGAATATATCAAAGATTCATGCAAAATGAGCTAATCTAATGAATGATTTGTGATATGTTAAACACAAAATGAACAAATAAAAGAATCAAATTATTGTTTGAACAATAAACAACATATGCTAATAATCACACATACAATAGCATTGATGATATGATGGTATTCATCAATCTATGTTATTCATATAGACATTAATGTCAATCAGTTCTTATTGTTATCTGTTATATAAAGAGCATTTACAGTTTAGTATTTCATTCTTTTTTTAAACTTTCAATCGTCTGTCACCTTCAAAGCAATCTGCTTCACTCTTGACCTTTAGCATTTTCATATTCCAACTATCATCTTCAATAGTATAAGAACCTAGTGAAAGATGACAAAGAAGGAAATAGAAAAGTTAATGCTATATCCACTAGCATCTTAAATGTATCTTTTTGTATACCAATTTTGCTCATAACATTTAAAAGATAATGCAATTAGACTTCTCGTCCATTAAATTGAAATCACATTGAGATGCTCTCTAAATGCTTCCTCTCTCTCTATAATCCTTTTGAGTTATTTTGTCCTCTCATACTCTATCTATCTCTCTCTCTCTCTCTCAAGCTATTAGACTTCATTTCAACTGTTCCATTTAAGATTAATTTCTTATTCATTCTTCCTATTCTCTTGTTTCCATTTTCAATTTTCGTCTCAATACATGTCAAAGGTATATGGATAGAATGGACTAGAAGAAGAAAAAGCGAAACAAAAAAAAAATGTTTCTGAAGAGTTGGTTAGCTAACACTCTCATTATATCTCACACATTTGACTTCTTCCTTTTCCTTTTCTTTTTTTTAAATTCTTCAACCTTCATCACCCTTCCTTCCTCCCTCACCCTACTCTCCATACTAATTGACTGGAGATAATCTTTTTCTTGTTCTGCAAGTTAGTTTTTAAATTGCTTTTACATGACAACAGTAAAGTTGTTGGAAATGTCTTCATTTTTCGAAACTCAGCACTTTTCAAAAATGTATTTTCTCTTTTAGCCTTTCTTCACAGACAAACTTTTTTAAACTTTTCCTTAGATAAGTGCGGAGAATAATGGTTTGGCCTGCTAAACCCTTTTCCTCTTCCTGCTAAACTAGTGATGAATTTGAAGATATTTGAGTTTTTGAGCAAAAAAGAAAAATTGAAAAAAGCAAAATTTACGCTTATTCTTTCATTTTTTTAAAATATAATTTTTCTCCTTTTCTTCCCTATTCAGGCTGAATAGACGATAGATAGATAGATATTGAAGGGAGTTCGAAGCATAAAAGGAAACGGAAAAGCTTCCATTATTTGTTGGATGGCATCATGATTTTGATTTTACCTACATCCATATATCTTCAGTACCAACACTCACAATTATATTTAAAACTCAATTCGCTTTTTATTTCCTTTTTTGAATAAATAAAATGATAAAGGTTAGGTAGACTGCTTAAGTATATGATTTGTGAAAGACATTAGAGGAGTGACAGGTAGGTATGAATGAATGAAAGACGTCGTGTAGGTGGATGCTATAAGTAACAGAAAGAGAGAGAAAGAGAGAGAGAGAGAGATTGGAGAACAAGAAAGAGGGTGAACACCATCCAAGATTTTGATTTACGGAAGTACTTAAGTACCTGCCAGCTTCGTGTCACATAAAAATAATAATAATAATAATAAACTTTATTATATTTCAATCATCACACCCTTAAAGCTATAATCATTGTGACAGTTTAATTTGAAATATTCATACTCAGTTCTGAACTTCTTGATTTCAAGTAGTTCATGAGAGCATGTGAATCAGTCAGTTCATCCATATTCATCTGTACTTTGTAAAGGCCATATATGTGAGTGTTGCTAACTATGTGTATATAGATATGTATATATCTGAATATTAGTTTATATGCTTTTATTCATTTGTCTTTCATTCTGTCTTACCACAAATGATTAAGAGGTATACGGTGGAATGCTCAACTTGTTCTAGTTCCGCAATCTTGAAACATGTATTTTTAAAATTGCAAAATAATAGAGTACACACGAAATGAATTTATGATGAACAAGAGTGATGAAGTAAAATTTTTGATGAAAAATAGAGGTAGAGGAGAATGATAAGAGAAATATCATGTTAAATGATGAGAGAGAGAGAGAGAGAGAGAGAGAGAGAGAGAGAGAGAGAGAGAGAGAGAGAGAGATTAAGAATATAGAGATTTTGAAAATGTTTAAGCGTTATCACATATTCATACACACGCACGACAACGAATTGTTATGACTTTCTCTCGTTGTCTTTGTAAAGAGCTTCAAAGAGTTTGAAAGAAAAAAGAAGACGGCGAAATAAATGTTGAATGAGCTTGAGAGAGTAAGATAAAGATAAAAAGAGAGAGAGAGAAAGAGATGGAGATATAAATTATATGAAATGAGATGAAAAGAGGCAAAGAGAGCAAAAGAGATGTAAAGAGAGAGGGAGAGGGAGAAGTTGAAGATAGAGGGAGTGGAAAAGGGTAGATTGGGGTGGGGGGGGGTAGAACTGGAAAAAGAGGGTTTTCCATAATCACGCGACAAGTATTCGATCTTAGCCTATCATCTTTTAACTAGTCGCGAGTTCTTGAGGAAGCACTGAATGCCAATATTCGCGCAACTTTCAATTGCTTTTGTCATGTTTTAATACGAATTCATGTTAATAATCTGATTTTGAAGTTGTTGCTGTGTGTATGTGTGTGTGTGTATGGTGTGTTCATACATCTATTCGTCGATCATCTCATTTCCTTAACTTGGTATCGTTCAGTTTTTGAACACATTCTCATCTCTGATAGAGATATCTCTATCGAAAACGAATTAATCACATATTCCCAGATGTATTTGACAAACATGTCTATGAATTAAACGACCATTTGTCGCTCTTTCCCTTTCATTTCTAAAATATATCCATGTTTTAACTAGATTAGACCATGACAACTTAGAAGCATGTGAAAATATGTTGTAAACTGCAAATGTTTATATGCTCTATTGGGGGGGGGGGAGGAAGAAGGCAGCCAAGTAAGATAATGACGGAGCCTTAGAGTCATAGACATAAGACAGTTAAGCTGTGAATTATTGCTTTCTTGCTTCCGCGTAAATAGTACATTTGAAGCGTTTGCTTCCATTGCACAAGCGAGATCAACTTGCTTCTATCCGCAACTGATATCCATTTTTTTAATATTTTTTTGTTGGTTTCATCCTGTTTAGCTCTTACTCTCTCTCTCTCTCTCTCTCTCTGCTCTTCCTTGATTCATCAAATTCATTTGTTTGCCTCATGTTAATACACAAGAAGTTTTCACTTATGTCATTTCTCACTCGATAGTATGTAAGTGCTCCATCAGGATGCATTCAAATACATTTTCCATTATTGTTTGGGCATATGAGATAGTTGCGGAGAAGATGAGGACCAACCGGAAAAAAAAAAAAGATTTTTAATTATGAAAAAATAATAATTTTTTTGTTTCAATGCTTCAGCTCTCTTATACATTCCATCAATTATGAATTCAACATACTTTGTTCATCCTTGTTTCACCCTCCTTTGCTAACCTCTGCTATTCTCTATTTCTTTTATCCTGCTCACACCCTCCGAATGTCCGTTTAGCGTTCATGAACTGTGAGCATTCATGTTTCACTAACGTTAAGCTTATAGTCAAATTTTATATTCGATTGATTGAGGTTAATAATATGAAATAAAAAAAACATTTGTTAACATCAGAATGCCGACTTTAATCTGCTTACAAAGTGCTGAGGTTGTTTTGCGACCGCTGAATATTGCCTGCGTGTTAGAATATACGTTCCTCTTTCGGATGCTTATTTTTTCTTCTTCCTCCTTCGTTTTCTTTTTTTTTTTCTTTAAACAAACACTTCGAGCCTAAAAGTAGCATTTCATGGGCCTGATAGATGCCATTATTACTTAAGCTTTTGATGCAATTCATATGTCATGAAGTTTGCACATATTCAAAAACTTCTTTTTGTATCTCTCCCCCCCCCCCGCCAATAGGCTAATGAAATACAATCTTAGCTATATCTTTATATATGTCTTTTCATTGGTTTCCTTCATATTCTCATATATATCTTATAAATGAGATTCTATAGACTGATTTTCAGTTCTTCAATATGGCTGCTGCTGATGGACAGAACAATACTAATTCCCTTTATATGTTATTGTTAGTTATTATAATATACCTTTTAACTATATGATTATATGTTAAGAACTCATAAAGACAGACGAGATGATCTGATGACTGTCATCGTCTGGGTCATAATGCTATTATATGCTCTTATTAGTAATATTCTGATAATAGTTGGAATATTACGTAGTGCAGCAATGAGATGTGCAACCAGGTAACATATATATATATCCTATATGATATAGTATATTATAATAATTATAGTTATTGGTTTATCATATCATTGGCATTTTGTGATATAGTTATGGTGTTCATTTCCTTAATACATCTTATTCCATCAACAGCATTTCATGAAGATTTTGTTCACGTCATGTCAACACGTAATGTCGTTATGCTTTTTTTCTACAACTTCTTCTGGTATACGGGTGTTGTTCAGCTAGGCTTGATGGCGTTCAATCGGTATGCATATCAATGATAGTCTATTCTAATGATAACATTTAAGCTTTGTTTCAATTGTTTATCCAATGGAGTACAAGGTCATATTTTCGAGACAACGGTCATGTTTCCTGTTGTTGTTAGGCTACTTTTTGGGATTTTTGGCATCACTTCCCACACTATTTTCGTGTTGTCATCTATTGTGGGATTCCCACAGCTATGCAACAGTTTATGTACAGCCTGACACATGGTATTCAATTATAGCATTAACTATACGAATAATTATATTAAGGTACAAGTATGTTGACATGGGTGTCAATAGTATTTCTCTTCTAATGATGCTTATATCCTATGCAGCTATCATTCATAAAGTGCGTGAAAGTGGTCGCGCTGTTAAAAAATACCAATTATCAATCCGTATGAAGGTCAGTTACATATAATACAATTAATGTATTTCCCTTTACATGTACTATATGTTCGTATAGTTCATCTACACGAACATCTGGTCTTTGATTCAAATTTTTTCATTTTCCTTTTTCAAATAACAAAACAATGGCGATGAGAAAAAAAAAGTTTTTAAAGTCATGAACTAATGCGAATATTCAAAAAAAATAATTTTAAATTACATAGTCATCATTGGAAATTTAAATTTTTCATTTTTAGCAAAGTGGAGCTTTGGTCGTTGTACCACCAACGTGTCCCGGCGGTTTTCATCGTACGCATTCATTTAAAGCAACCGGAAGTCAAGTTAGTAAGAAAGAGCTTCGTCTTTTCATTCAGGTAATGAATAATGCTCAGTTGAGCTTATAACCAAGTATCTGCTTAAGTTCTTTTTGGTTTCCATTGTTTTTTTATTAACATGGACTACATGGCAATGGCTTCCACGTTTTTTCCAATCTAAAGGAGCTTGCTTCGCTATGACGTCATTATTCTTTATCAATAATTCTGTAAGATCTCATGTAAAACAATATAATATAATTAAATATTATTATAGGTTAATCCAACAGTATATCTTATATTTAATACTCAATTACGTCGTGAACTCTACAAGCTGTTCTGTATTCGTGGATAGAATAATGAGCTTCATCGGATTGTTCTTTGAGATTTTGTCGTTAATAGCATTTTTTCTTCTCCATTTCCGCTATTTTTCTCAGTTATCTGTTTCCGATCTCTAACACATTCCCAAAGTTATTATATTTTAACCATTCTCCCATCTCACTATCTAATGATCTCTATCCTCTTAGCCTTTCTTTTCCGCCTTTTCTGTTAGCCACACCCATCAGGCGTTCCTAGTTCATTTCATCTTATTCGTTCATTTACCATAAGCTGTATTCATCATCATGTTCATCTTCAGCTAGTTGAGTTTACATTTTGTTATTTCGCTTTTCAAACATACGCATCTCTTGCGCGCGCTTACACACTCTCTCATCTTTTTAAAACTAATTAGAAACAAAAGTATTTTCCTAAACTTTTTGAACTCTTTAACTTCATTATTCAATCTAAAACGCCAACAACAACAAAGAACTAAACAAATAGAAACTTAAATTATGAACAGAACATTCGTTTGATTGACCTTTTTGTGTGCTTATAAGTCGCTCCGATGCTAAGCTTAGTCATTTATTCTGTTCGAAAAACTCAAAATTGATATTATTCATGGGTTTCCTTTATAATGTGTCGATTTTATGTGAGAATTCTTCCATTTATATTTCAGCTTATATTTGAATAGAAGAAGAAGAAGAAGAAAAAAAGAATTTTCCCTCTCTCCTTCGATCCTTAGCGCTTTTGAGCAAAATTAGGAGAAGGAAAAACATTTTTTTTTTGTTCATATTCTTAGAAAATATAAGTTTTATTTCCGAAAAAAAAAAGAAAGAGAGAATATGCTAATGAGCTATGTGGTAATGTATCTGTCTTACAGTAAGACTGATATGAAAAATGCATCTCATGTTGTCTTCCAACATTTCTTTTGTCAACTATGCTTCTTATTCTTTTATTTTTTTTTTCCATTTTTATTCATGTAACATGTAATAAATCTTTTTATTGGCCCCAGCTGAATATGATATGAGTTGGAGTAAAAGGTTCTGAGAAGATGCTTCTCATGATGAGCACTTGTTCTAATTCACATTGAATACGTCACATTTCTCAGAGTCTATGGATATGAAAACGAAGTTTAATATTCGTCTCATCTTTTCAACAAGTATCTCAAGCTTTTAGTTGACATCATCATTAGATATAGCAAATGCATTTTTGCTTTAAGCAAATGCTATCTAAGCTAATCAAGTATTCTGTAAATGAATACTGGGAATCCATTAGACATAGATTTTTGTGCATTTGACCTAGTTAGATAGGATCAAACGGGCAGACATTTCCCTTTGGCATACAGCCATATTCCTAATGGCATACAATGAAGGATGAATGCGCACAGAAAATGTCTTTGAGTTACAATATTTGTTTCTTACTCTTCCTATAATCTTGTCTGTCTTATACATTCCTCGTGATTTTGTTACTTTTTCTTTGCTCATACAACTCTTCGCCATTTTTTCTTCTTCTTTATCGTTGTCTCTCTCACTCTCCCGTTACATTTTGTTCTGTTTTCTTCCACCTCATAAAACTAGTTTTGCACTTTGAGCTATGTGTGAGGTCTACGAGGCTATAAAACTGTGACCTAGTCTTGCGATCATCTAGTTCATCTAAATGAGTTCAACATGTTTTTTTTCTGCTTCTCTTTCGGCATTTGGATAGCTAAAAAAGCGATATTCAAGAGTTAAATGACTATGTGAGGTATATTAAAATAAATGAGAGAAAGATGTAGATGCCAATCAAACAACCGCTTGCTTAAATGTCCTCTCTCATCGTTCTTTCACACAAATCTTAAAATTCAATGTTTTTCTGTTTCTCTGGTCCTCTTAATACAATGCGATTGGTTGTAAAATCGTTTTTCGTGTACATTCACAAACCTTTTTGATATTAATAGAAAAAAAAAACCGGCCATAACGCCTATACTTAAGCGCTGTTCAAGACCCCAATAGCTAATAAGTTCGTTCTTGTTATGTATTTTATGATTACCAAACGTTCTCATAAAAATGTATATCGCTTAGAGAGTTAAAAAAGGGAATGAGCGGAAATAGCTTTGAGAACGTCCTTAGATGATAAGATTATTGCCAATTTCTACAACGGTGATTAATCGTTTTTGAACAAATCTAGATGTAAGCAGGTTTGCTAAAGACTTGGTTGAGCGAACGACGAAAAAAAAAAGTTTTGTGTCCGCTTAATTGATGTTCATTTTGTCTTTCAATCTTTTTTTTTTCTTTCAATTTTATTGTTTTCAACTACATGTGTTCGTGACTCATCAGTTTTCAACTTTCTCTTATCTCTTTCACTCTATAGTTTCATCGTTCATTCCTCTCTGCTGTGTTACTCATGTCATTTCAATGTTTATTGATTTCTCTGAACGAAAGTTAGATATCTATACGTATTGTACTATGTGTATAGTGTAATAATCCGAGATATGCTATAGAACATATTGTGCATATGTATGCCAGCTATTTCCCTCGCAAGGAGTGCCCTAATGCGAATGTAGCCGCGCTGCCTTGTATGTCTTGCGCGCGTTTTAGAGATATGAAAGACACAAAAAAAATGATTTATGAGCTTGATAAGTTATTATCTCTATTAATATGATCTTTATTTATTTATATTATTTACATTAGTGTTTTAGTTTTGTTAAAAGAGCCGCATTGAGCTATATGAGGGGGATGCGCATAGTGTTTACACAGAAACGTTTACAATTATTGATTTGTGATTGTATTAGAAGATGGGTTTTAGAGAAAAATGATTTAAAGAGGATATAACTTCAATGTAGCTCATTTAACCTTCATATTTTCATTGTTCCATTGAGTTTAGACTATAAGCCAGCACTTTATATGCATTATAAGTCTTTTATCATTTATCTGTTGATAAACTATCGTCATTCCTACTTTTCCTCGCCCCTTTTCCTATATATGAACTATAAGATTATTTGTTAAGGTGGCTTTTAAGCTCCAAACAATCGGACATGAACACCGTTAGCTCCGTATTTACACGTGCACATAGGGCCGTGTTTGGGCGTGAGGTATGTACTTTCATTGTTGGAAAGCATAATGCGCATATTGTAAGTCAGCATACCATCCTAATTATTTATAGATATTACCAAACCTCAAGCCAGAAGTAATGAAAGCATACAGAGTTATAGCAACACTGAATCGCGGGGTATCTATGACAGTTTTATTCATTCATATTTATGAATATTGTAGGATCGTAAGCATATTGAACGTGCATTCAGGTTTATGGAGGAAATTATCAGAGTGTTTCATAGTACACGAGTTCCATTAAAAAATTCTCCTCCCTTCATAGTAGATATTGTAAAAGAAATGTATCTTCATGTAATATTAAAGTCAATCCTCACAAGAAACCTATCAAATTATTTCAGCTTTCATCAATTGTAAGCCATGACGTCAATGTTGTTCTCAATAACGAATATCTTAAAGCCTTCCTAGTCAATTTCAATCAGAAAGCCAAAGAGGTTACTTATTGGTTTCATGATATATTATGCATATATTCTCTTTTTAAGACTCTAAAAGCATTCAGAAGCAATGGAATCGGTAATGAAGGCTCCAATGAACGCAAAGTTGTAATTAAACTTTCCATTATCTTCTCGAATATGCTGTTCGAGTTGAAAGAATACTTCCCAGATTATGTCTATGTTGGTAGGGAAATTTCATGTTCGTAATCGAGTATACGTGTTATTCTATTAAAGCTAGCTCTTATCGCATCAGCAAGCGCGAAGCTGAAAATTTCTGGAAAAACCACTTCCCGGGAAAGTAATTAAACCAAATTGAACGAGAAAATGTCAACTTTCTACAGGGTATATGTTACATGGGACGAATTTCTTGATGCTGCAAACACTATGCCTAATGGTCCCCTGGATAAAACGGAATTAGAATCTTTTAGACAAACAGTAGATATCATTGGCCATGATATAATAACTACTTTTGAGTTTGACGTATTCACCAGGTGAGAAAATCACTGAAACATAAATTCATTTCTTGGTAGACTTTTCTATCCTTGGTCTTCGATCCTTCGGAATTGGAGAGTTATAACAGCTCTACATCCAGCTTATGCGCCTACGCTCACCTATGACGAAGTTCGTCAACATTTGGAGAAATGTTCGCATATGCCAGGAAGGTATTTCTGATACATTCATAGCTTATTCAGGGGTTTTTTTCATTTAGCTATATGTATCGACTTTCTTGCACACGTCCTGGTCAATGGGCTATCGGATATGTAGGGCAAGATCACAAAATATACCAAACTATCCCGCAAAACAAATCGTTGATTATAGCTGTTCACGAAGGAAACCGTGATGGATTGTAAGTATTTGTAGAAAACGGATATATCATGTTTTTTACAGTTACAAATATCCAAAAGGTAAAAAAATTGCTAACATTGATCTGGGTTCTCTGTTAGAGATATGTCCAGCAGAACGTATCAAGGTGAGAATCATCAAGTAAATATAGTTTAGTTTGATTTTTCAGGTTCCTTCTGATGAATATGATGCTTACTGCGAAATGGGGTCTTCTTATGAAATGTGTAAAATTTGTGATGATCGCAACAAGAATGTTCGAGTAGAACCTTGCGGACATTTATTATGTTCAGTATGTCTTGCTAATTGGCAGGTCAGTTCAAAATCTTTTACAATCCTAAAAATATACTTTGCAGGAAGCTGAGAATGGAGCTACATGTCCATTTTGTAGAGAAGAAATTAAGACTACAAGTCTTATCATGTTTGTACGTGAAACTTCCTCAAACTTTGAAGAGATTCCCAACGATCCAGTAACTACTGCAGCTGATACCGATGATACGACAGAAATGAATTCTTTTAATGGTAGTTCTCCTGATCTCATAGATATGGTAGAAAGAGTCATGCAACAAAAAATAATGATTTATTGTTTCAGTCGGATGAAGTACCTCTAGAAACACCACCTAGAGTTCCTGACTCCGGTCCACCGCCTCTTCCTCCTAGGACTCATCGTCGTCGACAATAACGAGTCTGTTTTAGCTCGATATAGCAACTTAAGCCATTTTCTTGCGATCTTTTACAAAGCCAGTAGATTTAACAAACTTCAGATTATCGGAGTATCGTGATAGTGTTATGACAAAAACAGTAGTTGCTAATTTAAAAAAAAAAAAGATTCTTGTCGTCTAGAAAACGGGATTATGCAAGAGAGATAACTCTCAATTGAAAATAGGATAGAACATGAACATGTATATTGATACATAATTAACTATATACAATCTTGTTCAGTTCAATCTATGTAAAGATGTAATTCTGCCAAAGTATCATGCGTTTCGATACTCTTGAATGCTATAGGATGAGTATGATCTACTAGAAATCCTTAATGTACATTCTTTCGTAGCGAAACAAAAGATATATATATCAGTTCCTATAAACCTATTTTGGAAAAAAACGTGTTCATAGTAAGAAGAGAGTTCTATATGTCAAGAGATTTAGAGACACATGTCTCAGTTATACCATTTATATCACTTTTTCTCCATTTGAAACCTATCATAATACAAAACGCAGAAGTTTACCGATTGATTGACGACGTTTATGTATCATTTTGCCCGAAACTGAATAATTATAATAAAAAAACGAAAAAAAAAAACAAACTTTAAGTTATATATGTGTTGAGCCTGTTAATATCGCATCATTCCATTCCCTTTTAGTATTAATTATTTAATTTATATGCTCTTTGCTGGTTGAAAAGCTTCTCATTTATCCGAGTTTAGTGGAAAAAGTTTAATTTATTCGTTTCCCTTTTAATTGTTTCTCTATTTTTCATTAATAAAGTATTCTTGAGTGAATTTGTAATAAACATCCTTCATCATAAGCCACTTGAAATTGCCATATTTGCCTTATGGATCATCTTATAAATTGTTGAAGAGTCTGGGAACTATTTCATAGTCCGTTATTATTAATTTGATGAGTGCCCTTTGAAACTTTGACAAATGACATCATTGAAGCTGTGTGAATGTTACTGTACTCAAGCGATATAATGAGTCATATATTGGCTGTTGACCTGTATATCAAGACATGTGCACGGCAGCTGTGATGAGAGGACAGTAACGAAAAGAAAATTGTATAATGAAAAGGATATTAGCTATTCATCGTTCGGTGAAGACAATGACTTGGGTCGCATGGTAGGGAAGGCGATTTGAAATTTCCATAAATGTCCTTCACAATGGAATGACCTGTATTTATCTGACCTTGATCTATCTATAGGAAAAGACGCTCATCTCCACCTTTTGCTAACTCTTCAATCGGTTGTAATGTGCGTTTTTTTCGTTTTCGTTTGATTATTTTTTCTTTAACGTATTGTATTTTAGAAGAATCAGCGATGGGTCGAACTGCTAAGAAGGCAACAGAAAAATGTAACTTGATTTCTGTAATTGTATTGATTATTGTGTCATCTGCGTTGAGTGCAGCTGGCTTATTGAACCCTAGTTGGCAGGTTGTTGATATAAAGGAGTTTCGTGCAGAACACCATGTAAACATACTCACAGCTTCTAGTGCGATATATAGACGTTTATTTGTTTCAGCATGGATTATGGTTAGACTGTACTCGACCTGAACGACTTCTGTCCACAAATAAAGTTCAGAACGACGAACCCTTCCACTGCACATACAAGTTTGATGTTTCAGCTCTTGAAGTAAGAGAAGCTTCCGTTTTCATACTCAAATAACTTTCATAGATAATTGATGAGAATATTGATGACATTGATGAGAATAGCGCTGCTGGAGAGAGCGAACATCATCAGTTCTTTGGTATTAACGCTCTAATGGCTATTGTGCAGAAAATTTGTTTTTTTTTTAATTACAGAATGGCATAAAGTAGTTCTTGTCGTTTTCATAGCGTCACTCATATCAAATGCTGTCGCATTATGTATGGCAATATGTGCTTCATGTAGCGGAGGATGTTCAACTCTATTCTCTATTATTCTAGCGTTATCACGTATTTCATGCTCATTAAGCAGCTTCTTGAATTGTTATTTTTAAGTTTTCTTATCTATGGTTGGCGATGGAGTGTTTTTCTTTGCAGCTCATCGAGTAGATAATCGCTTCGTGCAAGGGCTTATAGGAACTTATGAGGTATTTTGAATACCCCATACACAGCCATAATCATCTTCAATTCAGCAAATGATTGGAGTTGCTTTCTACATGCACTTATCAGGAACAATCCTTTTGTTATTCTCATTAATATTATCCATTATCTTTGCCTATCAAATTTTGGGCAAAAGCGTTCCAGACAATATGTCATTACGAGAAGTTCGAGTATTTAATTCAGATGGACGACGAACGAGTGTTTTTTAAATTGAGTCAACCGGTTCTTTTGAACGGTGAAAACGAAGGAATGCAGAATGCAAGTTAACGACTAATTGAGCTTTCACAATTTGTATTTGTTTATATTTACGTTGTATTCAGTGATTTATTATCAAAATAAAACTGAGAATCATCTTGTTTGAAGCAAATAAATGAAATTGACAGCATATCCAGCCTCTTGCTACATACGAAAAACAGCATATATAGTGAACAATACGCCTAATATATATATATATATATAAATAATATAGTTAATGAGGCAATCAGCTTATCGCTTATATCCAACAGTAATGAACAAAAGGAAATAAAAAGAGGAGGAGACAAAGGTTTCTGAATATGCCAAAGAATAACACAATTCTAATTGATTTCAATAACATTGCCTTCCTTCACATGTGATCGATTTGCAGAAAAAACGAAAAAAATTTGGTTTTGAAGGCTTTTTTTTTGTCATATTAACATGGTTGAGAAAACTCGTTTTCTCAACCGTTTTCGACCTTACTGACAACACATTGGCTTTTTCCTATTCATAACTCTTTATAGACACACACACATACATGTAGAACCTTCTCTCAATTTGTCTCTATTTCTCTCATTCTCTTACTCTCTCACTCTCTTAAATAGAATTAAATGTTTCTTGTAAAGCAAAATTCATTTTTTTTATTTTCTTCTTCTTCACTTCTTGTCATCCGAAAATGATTTATTCCTGTGTTACGGTTCATTCTACAAAGGAAAATAAAGTAGGCTTTCGTCTTCTAAAAGATTTGTTGACTTAGCTTTGCGTTTCGCTATAGAGAACTTTGCGAAATTGATACTACTTGTTCTGACTATGCTTTCTCTTTAAACAGTCACATTATGTCTCCATTTTCTTCTTCAGCGTGAAAGAATTCAAAAATGTTACGAGTTGAATATAATCTTTTTCACCTTTCGTCATCGTCTTCAGTTCGTTTTAACAATGTGTGAGAGTTGAGTGAAGATGAGGAATTAGAAGAGAGAGTAACCTTCTTTACTGTTTCAAACACATCTTCTTCCTTGTTCATTTGCTTGTTTCCAACTTCTTTTTCTTCTCTATTCATGCATTCATATGATTTTGAGCGAATGCGCTCAATTCTCGATATATCAGTTACGAACATCTCACATCTTATATATATAAAGACATGAGAAAGCAAAATAGACAAATGAACAAGATGTATCCATTTATTCAGAAAAATCTTTGATTTGTATCATTTAGCGAAACTCTTCATAGTATACTTACACCTCTCAATGTATAAGTGGGATAATGTGTTTGTTGCGAGACCCCTCCCCATCGGTTAGCTCTTCTTTCTATCCGCTAGTTTGACATAGGAAGCTTACAATTTTTTTTTTTATTTCAAGAGTAAGATGAGTACTATAATGTATTGAATTCATGTTTATTTAATCTTCTAATTTGAAATTATCTCTCAAATTTTCCATTATGTAATTTGATCATTTGAATTTGCTCAATTCTTCTGTTATCTATAAGTTTAATGGTTTAAAATGGATTGATTTGTATGTGTGTGTGTGTATGTAGTCTGTGAGCAACACGTTACAATGTAAGACACACAGTAGACCCATATATACAGAGAAAGAGAAATGAAGGAATGAAAAAAACAATTATTTTGTCTTTGAAAGTCTTCTTACTTTTCCGTTTATCCGATTTCTGAGATTGCAATGTGATTCATTTAATACTTGGCTTCTTTTCCGATTTGATGGAATCCATGGAATTTTAGTGGAATATCCTGCCACTTCCAACAATTTCAGTTCCACACAAGCACATTCACTCATTGAGTTATGGCACAGAAAGTTAATAAGAAAGATCAAGTTTGGAATGAGCTGAATGTTAGTCATGATTTTATGGAACTTCCTGAAGATTTTGATATAACAAACTATGAGGTTTATAATAATGCATATTATACTAACTATATGCATATAATCTATATATGTTAAGGATAAATTCATGAATATCATTGCGTTATTCATTATAACATTCTCAATGTTGGGCATATTGGCTAATATACTCATTGTATGTACTTCATATTCCAAAATAAAAACAAACTATCGGTAATTGTGATGATGCAATCAGTCATCTCTATAGCAATTCTTATACATTAACATCATTTCAGACATTTTATTGCAAACTTAGCTGTTGTTGATATAGCATGCTGCATAGTTTATATATTTATGGGTTATATTAATATATTAGATTTACAAACAAAACTATCTGTTAGGTTAATTATATTAACTATATCATATATATTATAATATATATTTTACAGTATGATGACATATTCTGCCTTAGCATTTTACGGATCGTTTGGTGTTATGATTTGGGCTGTTTTGCCAATTTCAATAAGTCGGGTCCTGGCATTAACTCATAGCGGAGCCTATAAATCGGTGTGTGCATCCATCTAGACACATATCTGTCTTGTATATACATACATATATGTGAATATACATATCTACGTGTATATATATATATATATATGTGTGTCTGTGACATTAAAAAACATTTTTCGCTTCACTAATTCAAATCTAAATTTTTCTTTTTCTCATTTCAGCTTTGTTATGGAGGAATGTCAATTATATTCTGTTTACTGGCTGACTTTTTGCCCGTTACATTACTATATGTAATATCATTTTAACATATTCTCAAATACTATAATTATATAATATTATTTAGATAATAAGCATACAAGATTATAATAGTGCTCGCATTACATTGATATTCTATGGCTTCATTACGGTAGTTGCATATGTCATTGCATTTGTTTCAAATTATATGGTTTTTCAAATAGTTGGTTCGCTTCTCATTGATATTGTTGAAGATTTCTTTTTTTTTTAAAGCTCGCCACATTCATGTTGTTCAAAATTTACAAGATGAAGCGCGGCTACTTGAAACTCGACAAGTGGCTTTTGCAACTCTTGCGCAAGCCATTGTTCCATTAATATGTCAAGTAAGATTAATATAATATAATATAATATGATATATGCTAATTTATAATATTTATAGGTTCCAGCATTTTTGACATTATCATCAGCTATATTGTTAACAGAGCCAGTAACTAATTCAACTGTAATTACAATAACACAATTATGGTTAGCAAGTAGTCCATTGTTAGATGCTCTCATAACAGCAGTTGTTATCAAGCAGTACAGGTGCGTAAATAGCATTTTCATATTGAAAGATGTGTGTGTGTGTGTGACTATCATTAACACGTATTATCTCATTAATAGATATATTTATATAATTATAGAAAACAATGGAAAGTATATGCTGGATGGCTATGTAATATACTTCGACGAACGAAACAGAACAAAGCAACGCTTACTGTCAATTTAGAAACAAATCTATTAGCAACACAGCTATGATATATCGGGATATGCTGCTTTAACTAATCAATAATTATAAATAATAGTTTAGTAATGTATAGTTAAAAGATATTCATTATTGATTCGTATTGCAATGTATGAGCTTGTTGCCAAATCGGTTTTATCAATAGTTTTATATTTTTGCGTCAAAACTATTTTTTCATTCTTCTCTTTTCTAATGTTTATGAGAGAATGCAATTTTGTGCATTTACTTTATATTATAACGATATATATCGTATAAAAAATATATATTTCTATTTATTTATATATATATACTTGCAAGTTGTTTATGTGTTGAGAGAGAGAGAGAGAGAGAGAATTGAAATGAGAGAGAGATTGAGATGAAGACATATTTAGATGAGCTCATGTGAAGTTGTGCTGAAGATGTGTGGAAAATAAATGAAAAATCGTCCATTAAAGGCTGAAAAGTATTATTAACAATGAATATACATTTACATTCATCACACCACTTAGAGAAGACAACACATTGATGATGGCAAATAGAGAAAGGAGGACTTCTTTCTTTTTTGTATTCTTTATCCATCAAAGTGAGCTGGACTGTTTGTGGGAGCAAACATGAGAGAAGGAGTCGATGGATCTGTGTATATTTGATCCAAATTGGTTGCATTACATAGAACTCCGACAAAGCCAAGTGATTTCTGAAGCATTGATGAGATGTTTGTTTGAAAATGTTCAATCAATTCTTACATTGATATCACGGGCTCTGTTTAATAAGCAATCACCAGCTGATTGAGTTCTGATATGTGTCACGAATTGTGCATTTGCATGTGGAATTTGATTTACGAGTGCGTGTACCAAATGAGCTGAGATAATGAAAGCATTTCATGACATTACATCAGTATTATCTTACCAGCGTCATTGGCATTTTCGGCATAGATTGGATTTATTTTGTACATGTAATCACCACCATTAGTAGGGACGGATCCAGCAACTCCTCTTATCATACCAGCCGAATCAAATAAAACGATTCCTTAATCTCAGAACATGATGCTATGTTGATGATGTAATATGGCACCTTCTACAAATCCCAATCCATAGTAGTTTCGTAAGAATTGTTCGCGATCGACACCAGTAACCATCTTGTCATATTCGATGAAGTCATTGAACTGTTTGGCGTTGAGGCTCTTCAATTTCATCATATTTTTTTTGTTGTTGTGAATGTGAATACCCTGACAGAGAGAAGAGCATAATTACAGACACCTTCGATGGGGAAGAAGTCTAGAATTTCCTTTCTTGATTGAAACTTGATATTGTACATTTCATAGAGAAATCTTGCATTGAAGGGCTCCTGACTATATTTTTCCATCATTGAAGCAGCTAAATGAAAGTGTCAAAGTTCTAATTTCAATGTTTAGATTTTTTTTGTTCTCATGATTTCACTTGATAAAGAGCGTCTCTATTGCTGGAAAGTTATCGCGCAGGCATATGATGCAAAAGAAGCTCTTAGATAGGAGAGGTCTCTTGACATGTTATCAGCTACTTTTTAGGTTTATCAGGAGTTCAGCTTTTAGGCATGTGATCAAATTCTCACAATGAGCAATGAGAAGAATGTAGTCATTAATTACCTCCTCGGGCAATAAACGGCTTCACAGCGAATGAAGGACCCAACTGTTGTTGGAATCGAATGATAAGCTTCATGCCCAAACCGGATGCACGATATCCGTCTCTCAGCACATAAACGTTTGCGTAGACCAACTGTTCAGTCTCAATGAGAATACAAGCTCCAACCAATAAGTTATCTGAAAATTGATTACGTGAGGTTCTGAACGTTTTTTCGATTCAACAAACCTTTCTTACGAACAATAAACAATGATGTTACTGTATCCATTTCTCTCAAGAGGGAAGTTGTAGCCAAGTCCTGCGTCGTCCATCCGTTCTGCTTTTGAAGCTCAGCTAATTGATCCCACAAGTTGCAGTTATCTTTTAAACGAATCTAAACATATGTAGTTAAGCAAACATTGAATATTGAAAGCCATTTACCTCATACTCATTAGGCTGAAGAACCTGTTGGAGAGCCATGATCTGCTCTGTTGTCCTTCTAACAAATGGTTTTTCTATCATTCTTGTAATGCTTTTATAATGAACCGGTTGATCAGTGATAACAAGGGTGTATGTGATTTACAGCTAATTTATCTTTTCGATTGTTCTTCTTTTCCGGAGACATCATGAGTCTTTAACTCTGTTAAATTGAAGATAATATGATAACGCTTTAAAGCACAGAATATCTTCCTATCTGCGTTTTTTTTTTCGTTGAGCTTATAAGTTGATAATCAATTTATTGTATGAAAAAGCTTTTTCTTTCGTTTACAATGTTCTCTAGCCACATCATAGTGCGATAAGTTCATTCAAAGTTCAGCAATCGTTTCATATTTGGAGGAACGCTGGACATGTAAGCTTACATAGTTAGTATCTGTTTCCTGGCTTTGATTCAGATTTTCACGTAGTTCTTCTAGATGCCCTTCACGCTTGTTGCCCGTCTTAACCGATCATCATATTGAGTATATCAAGAGTGATGCAATCTAACCTTTGTTTGATATGTCGCCCAATTTCTTTCAGATGTATGGTTTAGTTTTTTTCGGGCACCGAAGCGATGAATCAGTAAGTACATAAAGAGGGCACTCACAATTGCCGCCAATACTTGAAATAAGTATATTTCAAAACATCTTCAAACAAACAGAAACGAACTGAGCCAAAATGGAATTTCTGAATGATCATTCTCGCATACTTCTCCATAATAATCTCCGACACATAGGCAGACAACTCCTTTAGTATGATGATGAGCACAAACACCTCGAGAACTACAGTTATTCAAGTTATCCGTACAATTTTCTGGGAACAACATCATATCTCCATTTCTGAATGAACTTTCAAAATACTTTTCATAATCTTCTAATTACTCTAAAGTGGGCCATACAACGTTCCCGGGAAAAGGCGGAGGCGTCGGTTTAACGCGATAGTATCCTCCTCGATTCTCAAACTGAAAAGCAGACATATAAGCGTATCAAGTGTGAGAAAAGAAGGGACGACATACACTCAAAAAATGGATAGAAAAGATATAAAAAATTAAAAATTACCATATCCTGCGTAGTTGAAGCTATAAGTAGTAGAATTGAAAAAATAATTTTCATAGTAGTTTTCTCCTTGAATAGATATGAAAATATAAATATATATATACCTTTTTATAATATTGTATATAGAATATATGATATAGTTAGTATCTGAGAAAAGGTTTGGTGGCAATACTCTTCGTATCGTATTGTTAATCTGTTCTGTTCGTCCTACTGAAAACGTTCAAATGTTTGTGCTTTTTTTTGCTTCATTCACATTTCTCATATCGAATCATAGAAGTTTCTTTTCAAACACTTTAAGGGCAACATCAACAAAAGGTTCGAAAGAAATGTTGCAAACATAAAAACGTTGAAAGAATAAAGAAATCACAGCTGGCTCCAACTGAAACGAGCTGAGCTATGCTTTAAGAAAATATTGCTCGATAGCTCCAATTTATGAAATGGATTTTCGACATTTGTATGAGCAGGTGCATAAAAATTATCAGCACACACAACCTTCTTTTGCAGTCATATTTGTAGTTTTTACCTCAATGAACGATGTCTTCGTCGTCTTTCTCACTCTCTCTTGCACTCACTCTCTCTCTTTTCTCTCTCTCTCTCTATATGTTTCGTTGGCAACATCACAATTCAGTTTCTGGTTTTAAAGTTGAACACCAAAAAAATCTGGGAGAGAGAGAGAGAGAAGAAAAATCAAACAATGTCAAAGGACAATAGAAGATTTTTGTCTTGCAATACTGCCATTGGAGATCAGAGGTGAGGACGTCGGACGTCAATGTTATTTCCACGCGAATTATTAATCTTCGTTATAAATTAAAGTCAGACAATTGAAAATTTGGTTCATACATACATATTATTTCCGAAACATATACAATGAATAAGGAAGTACGAAGGATGAAACTAAGAAATGTTCGAGAATGGCAATTCAGTCGCAGATGAAGTTTGAAAAAGTCAATCGTGGAATGAACAGGTTTTAAAAGACACAACACTAAGGAATCAAATCAATTTATTGAAGGTAACGAAAAATAAAACAAAAAAAAAATTATTTTTTTTCATAAAAAAGGTGTTATTCATGATTGGTGAGACGGACTATGATAATGATACAGCTATTATAAATTAGTTTTTCAGTATAAAATAAGATTAATATGTGTTTTGATTTGAAAATGTTAATGACTATGTTAAAAAGGAGTAACTTATTAAAAAGAAAGTTTGTCTAAAACAGTTTTAGAAAAAAAAATAAAATTTTTGTGATAAATAAGTTAAGTATGTTAAGACTATGGTGATAAAACTATTGATGAGCTAACAGCCTGAGTTGACGAAGTATAGTATCCAACAACTTTTTACGGTCTCCTTTGTTAATTCCAAAAAAGCCAGTGTTTTTCTTTTCGAACTCTATCATTCTACAAACCGGTATTTATTAATATTATAGTTACTTTGTATACTTACTTTTCAAGGAATGTTATGGCTACTGTAGCCTTCACACGGGAATATTTAGCAGATTCTTGTCCATACTCGGCTATGTATGTTGTCCAATCGGAGTGCATTACTAAATCTAACAATTGACTGAAATTATATGTTTATGTTTCTTCTTTCTTTATAATTATGTTTTACCGCAGATGTACAAATGTCATAGCCAGCGCATTCTTTTCAAACCCTTCAACTGGGGCTTGCATTGTGAACATTTCGCATTGCATAACATCTAAGCTGAACTGTTCTAGTGCGCCAGGTGAAACCGCTTGAACTTCCGGTTGAAGAACTGTATCAGATAGACGGTCCGATAAATGTTTGCATGTCTATAAGAAATGTTCGTATGCACTATTAAACATGCTCAAGAAACCTGCATACAGACGTGACGGCTGAGAGATTGAGGTAGAACTGCGAACGTGCTGAAGGTGGTTGATAAAAATTTAATGAGATCTGTTATATGATCAGAAGCTTGTCCTTAAATATTTAGTGTTCATCTAAAATGAAAGGCTTTATGATAAAACCTGAGGAAGCTGGTAATTCCCAATCGTATCTACCAAGTTCGAGTATTTCATCGATTTTATTACGTATACACTCTTCAATCAATTGTTCGACCTAAAAAAAAACAAGTACATATAGTAACAAAAAAATTTTTTACCTCGATTCTTGAATCGCTCAAAACTCTTTCCGAAATGGAAAGTTGATGACTAGTTGTTGTCATTGTACCTTCGGCACCTGTCGTCAGTGCAGTTACATACGTTCCCAAAGATTTACAAGCTTTCTCGAGATAACTTACATTAATTGTTAATTGGATTAGCTGTAAAATAAAAGATATTTCTTTTTTCATCAGTCTATCTTACAGTGGCAAGAGATTTTTGACGAGCAGCAAAGTCCTTAATACTTCCAGACCATCGCGAAAGTAAAACGTTAGCATATCTATAGCTCAAGATTTACACTTATACAAAGCCGTACACTACCTTCGAACTGTGTCATCGATTTCGGATTGGGTTAACTGAAGATGCTCCATGAAGCGCATGCAACCGACTAGATATGATTTGGCTTGAGTATACACATTTACTACGAAATTGGAGAAGGGGAAACATCGAGGATATGCACTCTGAATGAGATTTTACTTTAGTCATCACAGTTTGACTAACATTTTCGAGAGAGCGCTTGTTCAATGGGAACAGTTTGATAATGTTGTTGAATTCCTTTTCGTTTTCGGCAACTAACGAAGTATAGTTATCAGATACCAACTCCTTCTCAAACTGTGCACAGTATTCGCTCATAAGGATTTCGTTGTATTGATCCCTTAATAAACAACTTAATAACTTATTACTTCTGTATATAATACCTGAAGTTTTGAAGAAGAAGATAAAGTGGAGAAATGACAAATGAATATGACTTCATTGTCAAAGCAAAAAGAAGTATCACTTTCTTAATCCTCAGCATCATTTCCACATCAGGACATCCTCCCTGTATCACGTATGATATATCAAACGCTTAGAATCAAAACTAACAAATCTTGTATTCATAGTGTTTATGACTTTTTTCAGAGCTTCATCCCACAATTGATTTTTATAAGAGTTAGCTGCCAGTGATGTTTCTGTCATGGATATATGATCTTCAACTACAAAGAACCCAATAATCTCATTCAGATAGTCGACATAGCTTTTCAATGATGACATCTGCAATACTCGGACAATGCCTACAATCCAATATAGTTTTCAACAACCTTTGTTGGTGGTTCAATAACAACTTGGCATTGTTCTTTCCTTTGTTGTCGGAAATATTGTTCGAACTCTTCCTTGTTGCCCAACACTGTGAATATTTGGCAGCATCTGTTTATACCATGTTAAGATTCAATTTAAAATGTTGTGATATACCTATGTATTGGTGTGTAATCAATAAGGTCTTGTGCGGAAAGAGCTTCTGTGTCCTGTAATAACATATCATTTTAAAAACATAAAACAACGACAGTTAGTCATACCCATCCTTTGGTTGGTGATTTACTTTTGATTGAATGCTTTTCCTGCTTTCTGATAATACTTCCATCAGATGATATAGCAATTTCCACTTCAGGCCTATCCGTTTTATGATCGAGTTTGCCTTTTTCCGGCTCTCCTCCAAATGAATGCTGTCTTGCTATCTAAATTTAAATTTTTGAAATTTTGAAATTACATGAAATAATCACATCACGACTAGCATGTCGACCAACACGGCCTGCGACTTTTTTAATATGTTCCAAAAAGTCTTTAAATTCGGAATAAGCTTCATGTTTGATTTGTTGACGAATAGGTCCCATGCTATTAGCCAATGTTTGAGTGAATCGATACTTTTCTGATAAAGCCAAATGAGTATGATCTAATTCTTCCAACACTTTCAAAGCTTGATAGTATCTGAATTAAAATATAAAATATCCCATTTGTTTAGCCGTCATACTTTTTTTCGGACATCAACTCATAGAGCTTGGCATAGTTTTCCAACATAGGTAGGCAGCTTGATACTTGATACATAGCTGTTGTGGCATTCTTGATTAACTTTCTGTTGTAAATGATAATTTATGAAATGATAATCAATAACATTAATTCATACCTATACTTTAAAATTTCCTGATTCTTCTTAGCAATATCGATACTTTCACGCTGTATTTCTTCATCAATTGTAACTGATTTATTCTGTAGAAGAAATTCGCAAATGTCATTACGCATATTAGAAATATCATTACCTTTATATCATCGCATTGCTTACGAAGGTCCAATAACACTTTCATTGATTCAACAAATTCTTTGTAATGAAAGGTGCACACACGTTCTATATTCTTGTTATATTGTTGTATTCTATGTTCTAAAGCTCTTGTGAATTTATTGACATCACCACAATCATATATTGCTCTATAATTAATAGTATGCTTGAGGATATGTTGAAGATTATTCTTACCTAAGTACTAAACCCATACTGTTTGAATCAGTAGTCTCAAGCTCATACAGAAAAAATTCTTGTTCGGCTGTCATTTCCGTATCTTTACATAATTATAATAGTTGTAACATGGATCATAACTTACAGGATTGATAACAGCTAGAACCTGTATCACTACTACCATGCATTGTATCAATGCCGCTTTCATTTGACTGCTTATCCATTCCCTGTAGTGATTTAATCTCAAATTAACATTACATTTTTTGAAGTCATTAAGCATTTATTAAAAAGGACATCAGCATATAACATTCAAAGGGCGAAATTAAGAAAAGTAACATGTGAGTCATCCATTTAGTCATCATTTAAAGTTCATTACGTGTCCCGATTCTAGCCAAATGACGGCTGTAAAAACAGTGCACGCGTTCCATTTTGCGCCAAAAACAAAATCGAAAGTTTGCCAGGCAGTTTTAGTGAGCACTTGTCAGTTTCTCCTGTTCCATATTGTTTATATGATGAATTTGAGGATACCATAAAAATAAATTCTTCAATCTGTCCTTGAAACCTTCTTCTTAGAATTCACGAATTGTTGACATTGATCATTGAAAGCTATATCCTTCATGGGATACTGATAAACATTTAGTTCACAGAAAGATAATTGAAAACAATCTCCCAGAAATAAGATATATCAGATCAGTTTTGATAACCTAAAACTGATAAAGTTTCACTTAACAGTCATTATTCAACATTTTGACCTCGAAAGTTATAATCAAAGGTTATAGGGTTTTTATACTTGTTTTACAACTTGAGAACAGCTACTTGAGATTTGTTCAAATCTTATTTTCTGTTTTAATCCCAGTTCTATGTTTTGATCTAATAATAAAATAAGGAAGTAGTTTGGAAAGAAAAAGACATCTTCATTGGAACGATGTGTAATGCGTACTGAGAACAGAGCAACTCTATAAAGATCTTAGAACTTAGAACTAATAGCCTTTCTCTTTCATTAATGGGTTTACGAAAAGGTCATTCGACTATCGATAGAACAGACAATGTACCCATTTTTACAAAAATTGAGAGAAAATGGTCTCTTTGTTTAAGAAGTCGGAATTGATGATTCTGAAATGTCCGAAACAAAGACGGTTGTAAGTGATCCGTCCCCAGGAAGCCATCACCTGGTTCATATATTCGTATTCATAATAAAGCGAACTAGACGGTGAATCAATTTTTTCAGATCACTGTCCGTTGAATGAATCTGATTGACCAAATAGCCTACAGCAGCTATCTCTCTCTCTCTTCCGTGTTTTCCGAATTCAATATTGTTGGCCTACGCGAACATCATTTTACAACTTGAAGGTTAACGAAATAAGATCAATAACCCGTTTTGTTCTGAACTTCCAATCTTGATATCATTAAAAATTTCTCATGTGTAAAATTGAGAGAAAAGGGAATGGTGTAAAGACGAATAAGGTGGAACCGTTAAGAAAGACATTGGAATTGGAAATATATATAAGGCCCGAAATTTCCCATTTCTGCATCAGAGTTCTTCAAAATGAAATTCTACATTGTTCTCCTTCTCGCCGTTGTAGCTATTGCCAGGTAAACTACATAGTCCCCTTGTTCACAATTTTTCATTTATTAATTGTTTTAGCGCTTTCCCAAGAGAAAGAAGACAAGTCATTCAAAAGACCGTCATCACCAGAACTGGCCCAGGATTCGGTGGAAACTCAGGATTCGGTGGAGGACCAGGATTCGCTAGACCAGGATTCGGAGGATCTGGATTCGGAGGACCAGGATTCGGAAGAACTCCATACGGAAACACTGGATTCGCTGGAGGACCAGGATTCGGAAGACCAGGATTCGGAAACCAACAAACCGTTGTCAAGACCACCGTCATCCGTCACGGATAAAAACCAATTGAGTAATTGATTCACTATGCATCCATCTCTTCAATATATTATATACTTAATCAATGACGATATGCTTTGAATCTAGCTACACGCGAATAATAAATCGTTTCATGACTCTATATGATGTTCTCTGTAATATGAAATCTCAAGCTTTCGCAATGTTTATTCAAACTATTCATGAGTAGAAGACACATCTTAAATGTGTTTAGATCAGATCTTAACGTCTAGTTCCATCTTCGAAGAAAACGCCGCCGTCGATTGCGCAATAAGTAGGGCAGATACCATTCTCGCCACCCGTTCCAGGTGTTCCTGGTTCTCCTGGAGAGCCAGGATTTCCATCAGCACCTGGGTTTCCGTTTGATCCATTAGGTCCTTTGGGTCCTCTTTGTCCTTTAAATGACAATTCAAGTAGATTCGTTGAAAAGTGTTTGGTTACCTGGTCTGCCTGGACGTCCTGGTCTTCCTGGGTTTCCA
The DNA here is from genome assembly GCA_030370435.1 of Auanema freiburgensis. NCBI lineage: Eukaryota > Metazoa > Nematoda > Chromadorea > Rhabditida > Rhabditidae > Auanema > Auanema freiburgense. The sequence goes on along the minus strand of CM059371.1, from coordinate 1,377,592 downwards.
TCAGTTCCTGGTGGTCCTTGGGGTCCTTGTGCTCCTGGTTCTCCTGGGATTTCGACTCCTGGTACAGCATCGGGCCCTGGTGATCCAGGTACACCACGTGATCCTGGTCTTCCTGGTCTTCCTCTTCTACCCTTTCTTCCTGGTGGTCCTGGAATTGGTTCGCCAGTGCCTGGCTCTCCTGGAGATCCTGGAACTCCTGGATCTCCTTCTTCTCCTGGGTATCCGGGTGGCCCAGGTGGTCCAGCAGGACATGGTTGACATGGGGGAGGTGTTGATGGATTGCAAGGAACTCTTGGAGGTTTTCCGGGATTTCCTGGAAAACCGTTTGATCCTGGTCGTCCTGGTCTTCCTGGCTTTCCGGGAGTTCCGGATGGTCCTGGTGGGCCTGGCAAGCAACATCCAGAACATCTATTTGGACGCGGTGGGAATGGAATAGGACGAATTCTATTCGATTCATCATCGGCAACTATTGGTTCATCAACATAATTTGCTTGACGAGCGGTACGATTCAATGACATTTGACGAATCTCTTGTATATTCAAAAGAATACTGTTAGCCGAAGACTGAAAAAACAAATCTGACTGTTGGCATTGAAATTTGATATTAAACATACTTTGCAGTAATTGACTTGTTCCGAGATGCGATGTTTCGCCATGCTGATGCTGTTGTAAACCATAGGCAGAGTGAGGCATAGCGATAATACAGCCAATACCGATAAAGATATTGTTGAATATGCCACAAACTTGTATGCCTTTGAACGAAGAAGCGGATCCGAATTCATTCTTAGATAATCTTATCGGCATCACTGCCTATATATACTGCTCGATGTTTATGATATGCCATTAAACTGCTTTGCCAAACTTTGACAAACAATATTGTAAAGTTGGTTAAGTTGTTTTAAGTAATTCTCTTCAATATCTCATGCATATCGCTTGTCAACGTCATTAAAAAACTTCAAAAAGAACACGTTCAACTAAAAAAAATTGTTTATACGAAGGTCATCAAGAAAACAATTATATTCAATTCAATTAAAAACCGAATTGTTTTATGACAGTAATGAAAAATAAGATATCTTTTATAGTTGCGTATAGTAATCGGCAAGGAGGAAGTCAATCTTTGTGCGCATTTTGAACAAAGACAAAAGTTTATTTTTTAATTCTTTAAACTAAAAATCATTTAAAAATCTGTTTCAAAAAAACAAAAATGATGGAAATACTGAATGCAAAAGATCTAAATGAGAATGTGAATTGGTGAAACATAAGTTCAAAATGTAATTTAACCTTTTGACATTCATCTATAACATGTTGTATAGACATCATATCTCTTCTGTCGTCATACCCCCAGTTGATGTTCTTGAAACATTGATAGCATTTTCTAGACAGATTGTTGGCATTTCGTACTCAAAGTTTATATATATATAAATGCACTTAAATTGAAATGAAAGTCCCTATTTACTTTTGTTAAAACGTCGTGGATGAGAGCGCAAGTGTTGAGATATCAATATATATATATCTCTTTCAACATCATTTCAGAAAATTTAACAATTCGTTGACCACATGTTCATAAGAAACATCTTATATTGGTCAAATTGATGGACAAATTATTCTTACGTCTATGTCAAGAGTATCAAGTTATAATCTATTTCATATATATAATCTGATTGCGCCACACAAAACGCTTCTGTTTGAACTTATATCTTCAGATCGAAATTTTTATTGTGTAATCAGAAACGATTGTCTTGGGAAAAATGCAGTCTCAGTCACTTTTCTACTATTGGTTTTGTGCCGATTTCAATAGAAGCTTCCTTTATCCTTCTCTACCTCTATTTCCTCCCCCACCCATTAAAAATGAATTGTCTTGTGCTGCTTCAATAAAACAAAAAATAAGATTTCACCTTTCAAATGGCTCAATTTCATTGCTTCAAATGATAGACAACATCTTATTTCTCATTCAATACGCAATATTGGTAAGACTTTTCTAACTGAAACTTTTGTTTTCTTTCAACTAAGTTGTAAATCATTACACCTATTCGAAAAGCGCATCTCTTTTTCAGTGACTTTGACTTTGCCCTGTCATTTAACACCCAGCTGACCACAGCTAATCGAACAATTTGTTTTACTAGATTTCATTGTTTCGTGTTGCAGAAGATAAATTTCTTTATTAATTTGCATATATATATAGTCATTAACTATATGATTATAGAATTCCATATATATCATTCAATTCCTTGTATACGAACCGGTAAACATATAAACAATAGTGATAAATCGTAATGTTTCTGCTAAAAACTGATGATAAGGTACGTAATTGATTTACAGCTTCATTTCTCGCCCAAAGATGCTGACAGTTGTTTGAACAAGAAACAAAATGGAAAAAAAAAAAACCAAAAAATCATTTTTTGTTTAGCACATCTTGATATTGCAGGTAAAACGTAATTCTTCCATCACTGCCGCTACAACATGGCTAACCAAGAAAAAGCATTTTAGAGATACAGAAGAGTGGCGGATCAAGAAAGCCAGAATTATAAGCAAATTAAGAGCTTTATCAAAAATAAATTTGGCTCTCGTTCTGTCAAGAATGCCCGTATGTTTGTATTTCATTTTCGATATTTGCTTTATATATGAGTTAATTGCCAGCATTCCCACCATTCATTCTTGCTCTCACATAAACATTTCAATTAACGTTTACCTCTAAGCTGCTCATTCAGTTGTTGATCATTTCTCATAATGCTCAAATTAAATAATATTTGATTTATTTACTTCATTTTCAATCACGAATTCTCTTTATCATCATCTCTATCCTTCCTTTCACATTACCAAAAAATCGTCTTTGTGTATAAGACAAACATATTTTCTGTTTACATTCTACTTCAACCACGTATTAAGAGGCGCTGAACATTCATATCCAATATTGATTCTGTGTTTATCTCTTCGTATTTTTAAATATTCATGTAGTTCTATCTTAATTACATCAAAACGAACACTCTAAACGTTGCCGACAGCTATCTGGAAGCTATTCAAAAGTTTTCAAAGAAGAGAACAAAAACTTTTTTTTCCACTTTTTTGAATCAAGTATCACATACTCTCTCTCTCCATATACTCTCTCTCTCTCTCTCTCTCTTCATTACTTTCTCCTTGTCTTTCACATCTTTCTCTTTTAAACTTTTTCCTATACACATCTTTCACATTTCTGGAATTGCCATCAACACTTTACAATGTGTTTCGTGAGCCAGCTGAAAACTTATGCTGAATTAAAAAGAAAAATGCAATCTCGGATAGAAAATAAAGAAAAACGAACAACTGATGAGCTTACCATACGTTTGCTCACCACCAGCTGACACATTTCTTGCATCCATCTGCTTTTCAGCTTCAGCTTTACAGCTATTTCTTGAGATCACGTTCAAGCTTTATTCATTCTATGAATCAGTTCTTCGTTTTTCATACACTTTCTCTGTTTTTCTATTATTTTTTGTCAAAACAACTGAAAAAACAAACAAAATAGCCATTTATTAAAGCAGTGAAGCATGGCTGCCATTTTTGATATGACACGTCGTGTGACAATGGTAGACGATAATGAGCTGAAGGCTAAGATTGAGGCAGATGAGAGAGAGGAAAAGTTAGATACCATCTCTCAGATGCTACAACCTACGTCTCCTAAATCCCGAAAGGCAAGAATTTTGTGTGGGAATATTCATAAAATCCCAAACATTCTATTCTTGTAATGACTATGTTGTTACAGACCATTGAAAAGCTTCCGGAGAAAGTTCTTCAACAAATATTTTCGTATTTACCATCCCAACAGGTAAATATCTCGATGACAGGTCACGAGAATATCTAATCGCATTTAGATTCTACAAGTGGGAACAGTTTGTAAGCGATGGCGTCAAGTGTCAATGAATCCTGGCTTATGGAAGTTTGTATCTTTTCGACCAGCTTATGGCGGAATTTCAGTACGTTACTTAAGAAACTGATTGATATAAAGATTATAACATGAAAGTTGTGAAGATCATAAACCAATTTTCTTGATAGGTAAGATATCCAGAAAGCATTCCTAATATCATTGGAACGAGTTTTGCTGAATTACGGATTGTTGAGCTTGCTACAGATCTTATAAACCCAAATGTTCTGCATGAATTAGCCAACAAATGTCAAAAGCTACAACACATAACGTTAGGTGAGCTTTATGCTCAGATATATCCTATATTAAATAAGAATATTAAGATTTCTCAACAGCTATGCAGTTGCATGACTTTACAGACTTACAATGCTTTCCGTCCAGACTCAAATCATTAACATTGTGTCTGTCAGAAAATATTTTCTTAGAGGGATTTTTAAGAAAAGCTTATACATTCATATCATCTGTTCAAATTCTGCATATAATTGGTGAGTTGGCGAGTTTTCTTGTCTTGAAATCTTTCTGTTATCAACAAGTATAATCTTATAAGCCAAACCGCGCCATTCTTATCATCATTTTTCTTTTAATGCGATGAGTCTGTCAAAGAACGTCCTGTTTTTTTATATAAATATCTGATAACAAAATATAATTAGGAAATAGATAAATGCATTAAACATCAAAATCGTAAAACAAGTATATTGAATACCTTTCAGGTACATATGAAAAGGTTGAAGATGAAGAAGAAGAAGTTTATGAAACTGTTAATATATATAAGTTAAAACAGTTCTTACCTAATCTTGTTGTGGTCAATTTATGGGGTGTAAGTGATGAAGATATATACTGATGGCCTGATAATCATTTTAGGTTCCATTCATCACAGATGAGCATGTTGATGCTATTTCTTCGAATTGTGCTCATTTGGAATGTTTGTGTGTTAACTATTGTTGTAAGGTAACGGGTAGCTGCTTGAAATTGGTACTTCAACGATGTCGTAAACTGAAAACACTGTATTTAGCTCATACAAGTATGAGAATAACATTGCAATAGCTGTTTAAAGATGAGCTGTTTTAGAACTGGATAACAACGTCATTAAGCAAGTTGAATGGGAAAAAACACGCTTAGAAGAATTAGATATCAAAGTATTTGACAGTATATGAAGCTTATGATATTCATATTTCAGGGAACTGAGCTATCAACTGAATCTATAATATACATACTCACCCGTTTACATCATTTAACTTGGCTGGATGCTGGCTTCTTAGAGAATATGAATGATTCTGTAAGTCAGATTGCATCAGATTGTGACAATCACATATTCTTGAAGGTTCTTGAAAGCTGGATGCAATCTAATGCAATGAACAACTTACGATTCTTAGGATTGGATACATGCGATTCACTTAATGAAACTGCTTTAACAGACTTAATCATCCGTTACGGTAAACAACTGGAAGGTCTCATTCTAGGAGGACATCATAAGCTGTTAGAATATTTCTGGATGAATATGATTCCTCAATTGCGAAACATCAAGTATGATAAAATCACAATTTCAAAGTATTTTGAGCATTACAGAGTACTCGTGATGGGAATTGCAGAAGACTGTTGTCCTAAGGTTGTAGCCAAGATTCATATTGATCAATTTATTGACTGTATTGCACAAAATTGTCCATCATTAACTCGATTAGAAATTCGATGGGACGACGATACACTACGTTTTTCTGATAAATCAAGGTACTGTAGTCTATCATTTCCTTATATAATGAGCATTATTAAACAGCAAATTTATTGATGTGCTACGCATGAAATGCCTACGATTGCACTCAATTGTTCTGAGTGATGGTCAGTATTATGAGTTGGTTCGCTCTAATTTTGAAAGAGCTGATAGGATGTCGGTTGTAAGGTGAATATTCGAATGTTTTATGAAGATTTCTATTTGGATTAGGCAGTCACATTGCTTTTTAATGATCTGATAACACACTTCCTTTTTCTCAAAATGATTAAAGCATTAAACAATAATGTAAACATTCCAATATTTCATAATCTTTAATTGCAGAACTACGGAAATGTGTAGAACAGGATTATTGCATACATCGAAATTTTTCAATCAGCTACTCTTCAATTAGTTATAGTTATCAGCTCTAGCTATGTATAACATATAATTAATATATGTTTTACTGATAAATCTTATTCATACTTTCTTTTATTTTCAATACTGTTAACTATGCATAAAGCCTATAAAAATGATTTTTGATCTGATGAACAATGTACTCGGACGTCATCTGATTAATTTCCTAATAATTAAATCCGTCTGATAAGAAATCGCCAACCATCTATATATACACACATATAGTTAAGATTGTGTCACAATCAGCTCTCTTTCGCTCACATCTTTCAGCTATTTTGTTTAATTTTCTTTTTCATTTTTTTCAAAAAAATAAAACTTTCAGTATGCGTTCCCTTCTTGTCCTCATCGCTGTTGTTGCCGCCGCTTACGCCGTCGCTGTTCCACCAGCAGAATTCGGCAGCACTGCTGAATGCATCATGTGCGAAATTGCCGTTAAGGAAGCTGACCCAGCTGCCGACAAGGACGTCAAGGCTGTTGAGAATGTAATCATATCAGCAATATGATATTGATGATCCATTTGTTTTATAGGGATTCATCAAGGAGTGCGAAAAGGTCATTCCAGGAAAGCTTGGAAAGATGGAATGCCAAAAGTACGCTGACAAAGAATTAGGAGGAATCATCAAGGAGTTGGAATCAGGAACCGCCCCATCTGATGTCTGCCACAAGCTTCACACCTGCCCTAAGTAGAATGCTAATTCAATAATCTAGTGCTTATATGTACTAATTTTGAATATTTCTCTTTCTTAGGCCAAATTTTAATAATAAAAGTTCAGTAATGCTAATACTTTTCCTTCTTTATAATTTTTACAACACTTCTAGAACAAATGTGATATAAACAAGAAATGATAATATGAAAGACTATCAATGTGACATGCCTTAAAGTAAAAGATAATGATATTATCTAGAGCAATTTGTTGTTAATTGTAATTTATCTTATACGATACTTATCTATCATAATAAGCCAAACACACACAGTTATAGCTGGCCAATACATGAATTTCATATTGTGGGCGTTGTATCAGGCACATGATTCTTGAATTTACAAATATTATCAAATTGCTTATGGATAGTTCAGCATCTGAGCATATGCTCATATGACTATTAACCAATTGAAGTGTGACTATCATGCTTGCTCATGTGCTTGCTCACTTTGGAATACACGTTTCTAGGAGTTACAGTATGCAAACTATGACAAAGATTAGACTTGAATAACTTTATGTTAAAAGTTGATTATAGAAAGATGCTGATAGAAATCAATGTATTTCATTGAAACATATCATTTTTCAGATTCATTTGATCGTTTATTACAGTTGTACTAATTACATTTAATTTTCTTTGTCTTGATAACACAAAAAAGATGATAAAAAGAAAATTCATTTCGTAAAGTAGCTATCAGTTACATCATGAGCATTCGATATATTGTAACCACGGAACATTGCGATAACGAACGTTTTGTAGAAATATGGCTATAATACTATTGCACTGTTCGAGAATGAATATGTTTTCAACGGGTGGGTCCTTATCGGAACAGACATTTTGTAAAGTTCTTATCAATTGGAACATGAACTATAACGTTCGAAATACTTTGAAAACTTGAGGTAAGACGTGGTTACATGCTGATATCATCAAATAACATCTAACGTATGCAATACTCAATCATGCAATGATGATGTTCAAATCTATCCTGAGGGGATTTTCGGCCCTCGATAAAGCACTCTTGTTGACTATCTTGTTGTTCATTAGCAACTTTCCTCATCTTACAATTGAATGTTTGAAAAAAAAATGAAGTTTGATATCGAACGGCAAAAGCTAATGCTCGCCCGAAAAAGTACAGTTAGCCTTTTCACGAACAAGTGTTCATTTATTAGCTTGTAAAGTTATCTGATAATGAGATTATTTTCATGTTATCAGTTTTTCAAAGTAGGAAGGTCGACTTACGTCTGCTCTATCTCGACTACTTATACGTTCGTTTTGCCCAAACTTCATTCTCATTTCTGAACATGTGCCGACTCTACGATACTGATATCGACCCTCAGCCTATAGTAAGTCTTGTAATAGATTATTCTAGATGTTTTATGAATACAAGCATCATTCTTCTTCTTATTCTTGAATATTTAATCAAATACTTGTTACAGTTTACTATGGATGATACTCTATTGGAGGAGCCTGTTGTATATCAAGAAATTCTTATTCCGGCACTTCAGGCACTACCTCGTCTTGTGGAAATGCCTCCTATTCCTGTACCTGTTTTAGAACGAGATTCGGATGTGGAAGACGATAGCATTTGGGAAGAATATGAAAGACGCTAAGTAAAACTCATTGTTGCTGGTCAACATGTATATTAGAGGTTCCGGTAACCATAGGCGCTGATTTTATTATATCTTGTACTGTTATAGTTATAATACTGTATATAACAATACATGCATTAACATGCTCAATTCTTTATTAAACAATTGTTTAGTCACTGTGAAGCCATTTAGATCATTGATAATGCCATTATCCTAGTCTCATTACGGCTCTCTTTCCAAGTCGCATCATTGCTCTCTTAGAATTGATGAAGAATCTACGTTGCTCTGCTCTAAAACTTAACAACACACACAATTCAATTATAATTGCATCCAAGTTACCGGCTATCGTCATGACATTTCCAGGGACATTTCTCTGAGCATTCAGTGCAAGCTGTATAACTGCTTTCAAAATAATCTTAAAAATTATTTTTTTTTAAAAAAACAATAATATTCTTTGGTAAAACAAACTATCTGGGGAAATAACAACTTCTTGTTCTCCATTCATATTTTGCCATTGTTCGGCAATAACGATACTGCTGACGAATAAAAACAGACAGAAGACAGTTCTCATCATTACCTGAAATACAGAATAGTAGAATGATATAGTATACAGTGTGAGCGGCTGCTATTCATCTCATAAAAGTGAACAGCCTATCTCTGATCACAGAAAATAGAAAAATGAATATGCGTGACAGGACTGAAACGAAAAGATGAAGATGGTCGTTCGAAATGCATGTCATCATACGAAAAACAGAGCGATCGTCTGGATTTTTGACAAAAAAAAGTAAAAAGTGCTCTGAACTGACTGAATAGCAATGAAATGATATTTGCTGATGTACAGAATGATGTATTGCCTAAGATATTCAACTATCGTCAAATCTTTGAAGCATGAATGCATTTTCGATATCATACTCAATCATTAGCAAAAACTCTATTAATACTAAGAGCTCGTCTGTATTGAAAATGATATGTTGTTCAGGAGCAAAGAAACAACATCATGCTTTGATGATGATAAAGAAAGAGTGAAAATGAGCTGGAATACAGCTTGACAGACTGAATATCCATACAACGTATGATTACATGAAAGAGATTCTTTAGAAGTGATGAAGATGAATCAGATGAACATACTCTTATGAATCATTCAAATATGTAAATTCTAAAAACTTTTACAACATTTGACTCATTTTCTATTTATTATAATTAACTAAATGCAGTATTTAATTAACTATATTGACAACATGTGAACGTTAAGAACTCTTTTACGCATCCAACAAATCAAAAGAATGAAGAGAATCTTCCAAGAATAATAAGAGCAAAAGCCTTAACTATTCAGTTAATTATTATTAGTATCATATCTATACATCTGAAATGAATAGAAATAAAGGCGAAAGTTCATATCATTGTATTATAAGATCATATAGAGGCTAAGTGTATGTATGCTTCATTATAGAAGCTAAAAGAAATGCATCTGTGCTTGGTTTATTATGAGGGTCTGATACTTTTAAACATTCGTCTTCAGTTAATATATGAAAACAATTTGTATAAACATAAGCTTAAGAACTAACACAATGCTCATGTGCTTTTCCACGACTTCTTCTTCCTTTTTATATTGTCAAAGCTTTTTGTGCAGAAAAAAAACAAATGAGAAGAAGAAAACATAAAACTTTGCTAAGTAACAGAAAATTAAAAGTTTCGTTGTCTAGTTGTAAAACAAACTAATCTGTCAAGCCGAATTGCTCTTCGACGTTTTTCCAATGTATATACTTCCAAAAACATACATTTCACTGTAACATTTATTGAAATTCAAATTGGACACCTTGTTTAGTAAGCATTCAAGATGGATTTATGGAACTATTCCAAAACATCAACAGGAAGTAAATAACATATAGGGGAACGACTAAGAATCATACTGTATACAATAGGAATCTGAAACAGTAATAATAATTACGGTACGTAGGTACATAACAGTTGATTGTGATCATGAATACGGTACATAACAGTTGATTGATTGTGATCAACGGCGGCGACAACAGTTCAGTCCACAACAATACTCTTCATAGCGTAAGCATCTGAAATGTACATGATCAGTAAGGTTTTCAATATATCATACTAACTGATAGAATATCTCATTAATTCGGACGTTATCTTCATCATATTCAAGTGGTTGACTTTGAGTTTCATTAAGCTTGTATCCACAGGTATCTCTTGTACTCAGCCAATAGAAGTTATCCTATCATTATAATACATAGAACCTTATTTATGGATTATTGTCATCATACTTGTCTAAAGTATCGATCTCCGAACCAATAATGACGTCTTGTTTTGTCAAGAAAATGGCGATCATTAAACTGCTTTATCTTATAAATATTGATGCCTTTCAGAATCGTTAGAGTCAAAAGTTCATACAGCACTTCATTGAATTTTTCATCACCATCAGTGACAGGAGCTCCATTTAGAGATCTTCAATATGAAAAGTGTTGTAAACAGAGAATGGATAGTAAATGATGTGTTCTATACCTTGTGCGCATTGCAGGATGTGCAACATGAAAAAGACAGCATAATACGATGAAAGATGTTGTAAGCCACATCTATCACTTCTAAATGATGGATTCTGATATTGCAAGGCTGATTGTTCACCGAACGTTTACTTTGCTTTGTTTATATTACAATATAAATAAACGAACAACGAAGGTATTATGACCTGCAAAATACTATAAACAGCGGTATTAGAGTCAAAAGTACACATAGATTATAAGATGAAGAAAGAGAATTTCCAAATGTGCATTCTAACGTATCGCTTCTTGCTTCAGCTCAAAAACCAAATCAAACATCGATCAGAGGGGTCACAGATCTTTAGACGCGACCTATACTTCAAACTATAATGTTCACAACATTCAAATGACTGAACTCATGAATACTTGACAAATCACAAAGTTCATTACATTCATATGAAACACATGATACTTAGCACATTGAACAGATGTTTAATCCTCTGACAGTCACGTTAGTACCTAAGCAATGCCTTCTTCACAATGAATTGTTTTGAATGAGTCATTGTGCTCATTGCCATCTTTGGCTCAATTCTAAATAATGATGAGACAATACGCCTTGTAATACAAATGCAGATATCTCACATGCATGGAAAGAACTCGATTAACCAGAAAACAAATTGAAAAGTATATCGTAGTACACAGATGCTTATATTCATACACACATTCCTATCTACAACAGACAGAGATTGGTTTGTATTTCACAGAAAAAGATAAAGGAATAGAAGAATGATACAGCCAGATGAACGTTTGATGAATGTTTCTTAAGTAAATCTGAAAAAATCAAGAAATTTTACAGCAACGCAGCATCTCAAGTGATGCGTAAGCCTTAATTTTTTCGAATTTCAGGGGACACAAGGATATGAACTAATCCATTGGATTCGAGCGAGCTCTTGACAGGAAATAACCTGTGGGAGGGAATAACCATATTGGAAAGATGATAGAAAGAGGGCTTACGAATCACAAGACACCTACAAACATGCAGATAATGATTCAATGAATATACTGAAAACAACTGATCTCAAAGAAAAAAAAACAAAAGTATACGACACCTGGGATTCCCAAGCCGTCTCCGATCCAAGTACTAACCAGGCCCGACGTTGCTTGACTTGCCAGATCGGACGGGATGGCGTACTTTCAACGTGGTATGGTCGTATACATTTATCTACATCTTTAACAGAAATAGAATATTTAGAATCGGAAACTACAGATAGAAATTTCAAGAAATTTTACAAAAAATCTGCATCTTGAGTGATGCGTAAGCCTTAATTCTTTCGAATTTCGGGGGACACAAGGACACGAACAAATCCATTGGATTCGAGCGAGCTCTTGACAGGAAATAACCTGTGGAAGGGAATAACCATATTGGAAAGATGATAGAAAGAGGGCTTACGAATCACAAGACACCGGGGGACGTATTATGTTAGGAACCCCAAACCTATCACCTTGCGAACAAGGCTTGCCCCTCCCAAGGGACGCAACTTTGGTTACTTGTTTCGTAAACCAGCACTCTACCATTAGACTACGGTTACATGTTATTTACATCAATATAGGTTTCACAAGTAATAGGCTGCTCAAACTACAAACCACATGAAAGGAAGTACGGAAATGTGGAAGCCTGCTAATGGATATGACTATATATGAGAGGAGTTATGATGATAATCGATAATAGTTAGCAATATATAGCTTCGCAATTGTTCCTCTCAATGTTCCGGATTTGGCAATTTTGCAAACTATTTCGTTGTATTGATAGCTATGTTAGTGTGTTAGATTGTTCTATGCATTATCCCACATATGCCATTCTCGTTCTTTTTTTCTTATAACACTAAAGACGAGGAATCAGGCTTTGCTATACCGTACCCTCTATTTCATATGTTGATTTACAGTATACTCGTCTCTACTTCTGATCTTCATTCAAAAGCAAAGTCCGAATGTGTTTGTTCTTTAGTCATAATATCATTCAAGAAAAGTTATCTTTTCATAGATAAAAGAATGTTCCAGAGGTTCACTAATGAGCATCATTAGCCGAAACCTTTGCACATGAAATGCCGCTCTCTCATAGTAATACATACAAAACATGCGTTCTCGTCACTCATGACATTTCAGTTTGAAATGTGGAGTCGGTCGAAAAGTTTTTTTTAAAATGTCATTAAAAGGAGTCAGTTATCATAGCAACCGGGAGGGTGCTCAATCCTCAACAGGTATTCATTCATATCATATCAGTCATCCCGACTGGTCGCCTTCAATAAAGAAGATATTCAAACTGTTATACATTTCAATTTTTTTCATTATCATTGATGATTATACTTTTACAGCTCATCGTTTGCAAAGCAAGTGAGATCTCAGGCCTGGTAAAGCTTTTTCACCTGAAAAGCATTCGTGATTGATTTAAATTCAAGTGGAATATAACTTGAGGTAAGAACGATTTTTTTATTTGAAACAAATTATGAAATTTCAGTTGCATGAATGGAATGAACACTATGAAGGATTCACGTCGTATGTACGAAACTACTTGGTTGGAGAGAGGATCGGACACTCTACAGGTTAGATCAACTCGAGCAAGATCTGCTCCTCCTCCTACGGTACCCGAAAGTGACTGCGAATATGTACCACGCATCCTTCATTCCCCTCGAGATCGAGGAAGCGCTATCCAATACCAATTGATCATGAAGAGTGAACTGGACCGCTTATTCTACCCGGAAAAATGCGCAACATCTGAATCGATGTGTTCTGATTACCAAAGATGGGCTATGAAAAATAGTAAAAGTTTGAGTCTTCCTCTTCGTTGGCCGAAAAAGCGTCAATATGGACAATCTTCCAACGATTATGGAGATTTCTCCTCCGATCTCATGAGTGATGAAAACCTTCCTGTAAAATGGGATTCTCGATCTGATTTCGATCTTACCGATGAGGAAGTATTTCCTATGGATGCGGAACCCATCAAGGATGCTGCTGTACCGAATGATGAGTATGTTCCGATGCGGCTCTCACAACTGGGAGATCTTCACGAATACCCCTCTCTCCCAATGTTCACGTTGGTGAGCAACACTCCTATAATGCGTCCTGCATTTTCTTCGTTTGCATCGCTAGATCATAGTCATGTCAATACATTGAAAACTGTTGACTCCATGAAAGTGATCTTTGAAAATTCCAAAACTGTCGTGAAGCTTGCCGCTGATACTCCCATGCTATTCGATATTCAATCTGCTTCTGATGTCAAACCGCTGGAGAAGATCTTCCCTGAGAAGGATATTACCGAAGAAGGAGCCATTAGAAAGAAAAGAAAAATATCGCCCGGAATCAACTTCCAACATAGCAATGTTCCATCTGATTCGGAGTCCTCTGCGCCATTTTTCTCGGAGAATCACGACGAAGTTGAATCACTTCGCTTTGAGGAAGTTCGAGATACTTCTGTGTCTTACTTGCTTCCTTACTTACTTCGATTCTATCGTAGAGCTATCATTGATCCTAAACTAGATCAACATACGAAATATTCTTCAGTGGAAAGTTCTGACTACAAGAAGAGAGAAAGTCACCACCTTTTCGCATTCTGGACTAAGCTATTCTCTGATTGTCCTCCAGAAACTGATGAAGAAAATTCAAACTGCATCTTCATCAGTAACACCTCGTTCCAGTCATTGAAGAAAATAGATCGTGAACAGCAAACAGATCACGCACTGACTTATGAAGTTCTGCAAAACTTGGAGCTGAACCTCAAATTGTTTTCTGCGAAGACTTTGAAAAGCCAAAGTCTGACCTACCAGAAGAAGAACAGCGTGCTTCTTGGAGATAGAAAGGCTGGAGTTTGGACAGTAGAAGAGCAGTTAGAGATTCCTCCAGAATCGGAGTACAGCGAGATCGGGTTTCCCACTCTATCTCTCATCGTTTCGTACAATATAAACTCGCATGACTCTGGTTACATCAAGATTGTGACCAAGTGTTATCAACCTGGAACAACAATCCAACTCATGTGCGAAATTGGCGAAACAGAAGGAACTGATCAGTTTGAAGAAATCAGAGGATCACGCAGTGATTTGTACTTGGACGAACCACTAACTAATCGTTTGATGAACTACTTTGCAAGATTCTTGAAAAATGATCGTTTTACAATCGTTACTTCTCCAAATGGTAGAGGAAAGGCATGTGTTCTGATTGATGCATCCCAAGAACTCAGTTCATTTTTGAACGAGGAAATGCCATTTTTTGACTTCTTCTCATCGGGTGCCTTCTTCTCGAACAGACTCTCAGTTGAGCTTACAGGACTTTCTGTTCGGGACAGTGGTTACGCGCCAGATGGAGAGTCTGAAGCGGAAACAGCACTGGGCAGTGAACGGAAGGAAACCTCCGAAACAAAGAAGAAGAAAAGAATGGGCAAGATGAGGACACAGAAAAATGATGTTAGCTGAAGGCCTTCTACTTCCGAATATGATTCAACTTTAGAAAATGAAACCATGTTTTTTGAAATATAAAAAGTTCTGTATTGTATTTACAAAACTTATCTTTATGATATTGTATTAATAAGAAGCTTTTGTAATAAAGTAGTTTAGAGCAAGAAATATGTTTGAAGACAATGCAAACCATACACATACACAGATGACATGATCATTAGCATTGAACGCAATGCTTACAATATGTAAGCATGAAATCTTGCTTCATCAACTTGTTCCTGACAGGTGTCTATGCAAGATGTAGATTCAGATATTTTCGATGGAGTATTATGCTTCAACAAATAACTTATCTCAACTTCATTAGCGACAATTGACAATAGAAAGCATATCTACTTCTTTAGAAATTCAAGCAGCATTCTGAGCTCTCATGCTATTGTTTCAATCCATAAAGCGAATCTAAAAATGAAGCTTAATAAAGAATTTTCAATTGAAAAAACTATTCACTTGCAATACATCACGATTTTTCATGGAAAGCAGATAAGGAGTAACAGCCGGACTAATTACTCTATTACGGTAGACAAGTCTGAAGAAACAAAAAAGAAATAATTGGGAAGCTGAATAACATTAACGATTATCATGTTATAACATACGTCATCTTATATTCAGGTCGTCCACAAATTTCTGAATATCTTCTCTTAAGCTCGTAAAACTGTGAAGTTTGCGTAACACGGAATATGATCAGATCCTTGATCTATAATCAAGTTATAATCAATCATAAGTAATATGAAAAGCATTGATATTACTGGTGAGATGACAAACAGATCAATGTAAGTTACTGGCAGACTATTTGTCTGCTCCTCTTCCAACACAATCAACTTATGAGGCATGATGCTGATTGATGCAATTAGCAACAACAACTTGTCCTGAATGATATTCAAACTGTTTAATTGTTTACATGATATAGTGAAGAAAGGAAAAGGTTTCAAATAGAGAGATTCACTAGTAGAATAGTAGAGAAACGCAAATCATTTCTAAGATTTGAATAACAAAATAGAATAAACAACTGATGGCAAATGATGGTAATCATTTGGAAAAGCAAAAGTTTTTTTCAGTACACACGTCCAATATAGCTGCGTCCGAAAGATAATACTAGAACTGAACGAAATGGTTTTTCAACTTTGCAGACGAATATACTGAATGCTGAGAAAGAATGAGAGTTCAATGATTCAAAAGAAGTGTAAGCAGTGTTGCTTGTTAGTTAACAGAAAATAAATAATTGCTGTGGGAAACACTAATATTCTAATTAACTGTTATTATGGTGAAAGTTCGATGGCGTTCGATGGATAGAGCATGTCGTCTCCATCATTTGAAATGAATGAAATATAAAAAAGATGATTTTTCAAAAGAATATTTCAAAAATGGCCAAACACATAGTTAATTGAGGACAACACAACCAACACTTCATATATGTAATCTTGGTTCGATGAGAAAGCAATGTTATGCAAGCAATCACCAGGACTACTCATAAACCATTAAAGAATGCTATGGTAATAAAACTCTATGGTTTCAAAAAAATATGGAACGTCATCTATTCTACAGAAAGTTATTTCATTAGAGTTCTTCAAATGGAATATGCTAAAGGCTTTAAGCCTTATGACCACACAAAAAAACAGTTTATTGTTCATTTAGAATGAACTTACACATATTCTATGCACAATTGGAAAACGAAAATTAAAAAAAACCTTGTAATGAAGAATGAATATGAGTATTGGAGTAGGCATTTAAAGAAATTAAAATAGAATCATACATGCTTCATTGAGAAAGAAAGTGAGCTTATTGACAGCGGTTTGTCATGGATAGTGAGTGCTATGCGCAGCAAATGAATAATCAAAGCTTCAGATGCTTTTCATATGGTAATAATAGAAATGAAATAGCTAACTTTCTATGGCAACATACCATTCGTATGAAGCTCATCGAAACATTATAAAAGTGATTATTCTTTTTTAAAATCCCAAAATAGACAATCATTTCCTTGATGAGTATTCCGGAAATCTAGAGCAATCCAACATTTTGTGGAAAACTAAATGGAAAATTGAGCTTTAAGCTGAATCATGAAAATACAATAAATAAGAGGTGTGATGGACATGTGAAAGTGATTCCTTCTCACATTCAAACATACAGACTACTTAGCTGTTGAAAGAATAATGATGCAATGAGAAAGAATAAAGAGTTATCGCTCACCAATAGAGAATGGATTTAATGAAATGGAAAACATTCGTGTGAGGTCTTACCCTCTTCACCGAAACATCTACATTCATCGAGATTTTTGTTGTAGTTTGCTGAAACATGATGTTATCGAAATTCACAACATCAATGAAATGATTTTATTTAAAATGTAATTAAATAAATGAAACAAAGCATTGCTTACATAGAATAAGAAGAAGAAGAAGCTTATAAAACGAATAAAGAATAATATATATATTAACAGAGAAAATTAAAAAGTATATCATGAAATAAGCTATAAATCACCAATAGAGAACAACTTCGTATAATGAGATCCGTTTGAGAAAGAGGATCAAACAAAGATAGTCAAGAAGTACAAACATATACTTCTAAACTCTATATTATGATATAGGATACAGAATAGGGACCAGCAGCAGGATGATACTATGATGAAGCTTGAACGCATATGAAGATGAAGATAGATTGATGCTCACAGACAATAAAGATAAGAAAAAACTTTTTTTTTTTGACATTTTGAAATCTATTTTTGTGTTATATTATCAAATTGAAGCGATAATGATCAAGAAGGATGAATCATTAACTTCAACAAACCTAATAACTAGATACAAGAGAAGAGTACACACAAAGCTTGATAGATAATGATATTGATAATCAGTTAAACAGCTTCTGAATGACATGAAATGCTTTTAGCATTTCGTCCAACTCGACGCTCTTGGAATACAATTGACCTATTGTTTTCTGTTGAACGGTTACGATCATATGCGACTGTAGTTTCTCTTGTTTCGTAAGGATCTGGTTGTCCCATCCAATTATAATACTGCCTAGTACATCTGTCAAATGAAGTCCACTGTTGCCAGTTCTCAATGCGTTCTCACCTGAGACAGTAGCTGCGTACTATCTTGGTGAATTCTGCTCGTAAATTGTGATTGAAATATGCATAGCTGACAGGATTCAAGCAAGCCGAAGACATTCCAATCAGATGGCAGATTGCAAAAGTGGTTACTGAGAACTGAGGAACGATTTGAAAAGTGTTAAACTGAAATTGATGATATAAACTAGAATTGAGTATATGATCTGTGTTACCATGTGAAAAACGTTCAATGGAAGCCAAGCTACAGCGAATATGCCAATGATGCATATAAGGAGAAGATGAGTACGTCGTTGACGATCTGCTATAGATCTACACCTTAGGATCAATAATAAGAATTCGTTTTATAAATTGCATGCTACCTTCTTCTATCAGAAAGAGCTGTCATTGCAGTTCCATTAGTGAATGAAGTCATTTCTCTATTAGTGCATCGAAGTTTCATCTGATTGACAATACGAGAATAAGCAAAAACAAGTGATGCTAATGGTAAAGCATATTGAACAATCAATACAGATAGAGTATACGTACGCTTTGATACTGCCATCTATTTAATAGATATATATATTTGAAATTTGAATCTTACTATCAACTTACTGTATCCCAGTTTGAATTTTTTTCGTGACAGATTTCAAGTGAAATATTACATGGTGTGTCATTATAAATGACACTTACATCAGATGCTATTAACATTGGTATAGCAAATACTAATGAGATAATCCATATAAGAATAAAGAAAACGATAGATAGACGTTGTTGTCTTTCTCTTTTTGTTGGAAATATAACAAGAACATATCTGAAATGTCTCATTGTATTATATACAGAAGTCATTGTATTAACCTGTCTAATGCTATGGCTGTTATTGAAAATGTTGATAAGAAAACACTAAAAGCTTGTAAAGAGCCTACAACTTTACACATTGGTGTTCCAAATGGCCAAAACATATATCGTATTGTATATAAAGTCAATGGAGCTGTTATTAAACAAACCTAAAGCAATGCACATCTTGCATATATTCAGTCATAAACTTACAAATAGATCTGATAAAGCCAAATTAAGAATAAAGAAGTTTCGAGTCGTTCGCATATTAACATTCTGAAGTACAACAAAGATGGTTAATGCATTGCCAAAACCTCCAAATATGATGACAGTAGCATATGCTACGGTAATGATATGACCAATCTGAATAGAACTGGTTATATAGGGCTGTCAATAAGATATATAAGACCGTATCTGATGAATAATCAGATTCTTTAATAATGGCTTCAGATCGAAAATAATGATTGAGTGCTCCGAATAGATTATGATAATTCTGGCAAGTTTCATTTCCAAGATGAGACATTGTATCATTTCCAAGATGAGACATAGTATCATTCATGATCAGTTCTAAATTGAATTCTGAAAAGAACTATCGTTTTCAGTGCAGACGAAAACGAGTTTGCATTTTAAAATCTTAAAGAAAAAATGGGAAGAAATTGATTGTTAGAGCAAGTCAGAGAATTACGTAATACGAGATGTCATCACATGAAAATGCTTTGTAGTTTCAATTACTCCTCAAAGAGAATACCAGAAGAGTTTTGTCTTCTTCTTCTTCTTCTTCTCTTTTTTTTCCTCATCTCACCATAAACATTCAAGTGGATAGCATAGAAGTAGAAGAAAGAAAAATGAATGAGGATTATTTTGAAGAAGATATGAGAATATATATCGTAAATTGAATATATTGGCAAGTGGAACTAAATTTTCGGAAAAGGAAAAAGCTTATGCAATGTTTTGCGTAATAATATGTACAACTTGAGAACGATGAAGCTGGCTCAAAGAGATATGCTATGATGATTTCATCTTTTTTTTTTTATTTGACAATCATCATCTCTTATTGATACATCTCTAAATGACTTCATTTATCAATAGTACATTCAGTTAGTACATGTCACACAGTCATTTTTCAATTGTGATGTTTCAATTTTTCTATTACGCAATCATTTTTTTCCCACGAACATCTTTTATAAGCTTATTATCTATAATTGACTTAATGTGTCACATGCGAAAATGGTAATTCGGTTTAGGGTATGAGAAAACATAAAGAGAGAAAGAGAGATAGAGAGAGTGAGAAAAATGAGTAAGACAGAGAGGTTTTGAGTTTTGAAACAATCTATGAATGTCTCTCATTCATGGGGTAATCATATCAACAACTCTCTTCAGATGATTATTTTCTTCTTAAACAACATTTTTTTCTCAAGAAAGCGGAAGAAATATTAAGTTGTGGATGATGATGATGAGAATGAGAATGATGTCAACACGATTTCTGAGATATTACAAGTTCACAGTGTGCCTAACAAGAACTTTGAATAGATAATACAATTCTCTTCTGATATTAATTACGAGACATCAGTTGAACATCAACAAGCATCATAGTCATTTCAGAATAGATTCATCCATTTCTATGATGAGAGCAATGAGAAATCGTAGGAACAGAGACCGAAATTCACAAAAAAACAACAACTTTTTTTTTGTTGTGTCTTAAAAGCTAGAGAGGCAAAAGAATTAAAACTCGTCTGGATCTAGCTGTTTTTTGGCCAAAAAAAAATTTACGAAAAAAAAAAAAGAAAATATTTGAAATAAAATGAAAGAGAATAGGGGGGGGGGAACAGGTTAGAGAAAGAGTTCCGAGAGAACGAGAATATGTTCTGGATCACAGCTACAGAAGGAAGTTCAAGGCTGCTAGAGTCAGATGGCTAATTTCAATTCAATTGATGTAAGTATACTAAGTGCAGATTATGATACAGTTACTGAGTGCAATCAAGCTATGTTGTTAAGATATGATGTGATTCACTCAAATGTCTCATAGCTTTCAACGAACGATGATAAAAAAAAATGAAATAGAACTCACCCACTGCTCAGGACACAAATGCAAAATAACAGTCGAATGTATTTCAAAGTCGCTGATTTGGATATAGCAAAGACTTTTCCTTAAACTTGTTCAATATAATTTATGTTTATGCAGAATACGTGTCAAGTGGATAGATAGTTAGAAGAGAAGAGAGAGAGAGAGAGAGATAGAGAGAGAAAGGTGAATGGGAGGGGACGTTATGATAAACGGTTTTTTTTCTTTCGATTCCGTTTACCATTATTTCAGAGATAAAAAAGAAAAATTAATGAAAAAATATAAAAATTGGATCATAGAAAAGGTTAGAGAAAAGGAGGAGAATAGGGAAGGATGGTGAGGAAAAAAAAAAGAAAGCCGTTCACTCGAAAGTGAAGATTGAGAATGAAATAAATGGCATTTTGTGGCCTTTGAATGAGCAAACAAACCGTATCAGGAACCAATTACGTTAAATGGAAAATAATAAAATGTTTATCGTCTTTTTTCTTAAAACTAATTGAAAATAAAAAGTTTCAGAAATTTAAATTAAGAAGTTCTAATTAGAGTGAATGGTGAACTCTAAATGTCTAAATTAACGTTAACTATAGCCAGTTTATATAGTATTAGGATAAGATCTGTAGACGATATTTAAGAGATTAAGATATGACAAGAGAGTTAGTTGAGAATGCTATTGTTTCAAGATGACAATGAAACATTCACAAAGAATTAAATAAAAAAAAGAAGAAGATGAAAGAAAAAAAAACGAAAATGGAAACTGCCAATACCTCATCTGGAAGTGTTTGAGTAAGAACATGATTAACAAAATTCATTGAGTATTACTTATATACTATGCGTATCGTTAATTATATCACTGTCTGGCACTTTATTTTGTCTCATCCTACTACTATACTTCTATTTATTCATTAAAGCTCTTTTCGTTGTTTCAATTAAGAACTAAAAAAAAAAGTTTTTTATTTTTTGCTTCTCCAAAATGTATCTCTCTCTATGTTCTCTCTCTCTGTTAGTCGAAAAGCAACCTACTCAACAATACAATAATGCTGTTTTACACATTCAGATAGTGTACGAGAGAGAGTATGAGAGATAGTGCGAGTTGAAGAATCGGTTAAATCCGAAACATGGAAATAGATGCAACACAGAGAAAACTATAAAAAAAAAAGATTTTTTTCAGAGCTTTTTCATAATTTTTATGAAACTTGACTGAATGACATGGATATGTAAGATAGAAGAATGGAACGAGAAGAAGAGTAAAATGAAACATAAAAAGTCATCAAACTAATTGAAATAATTTATTTATTCACATGATCCATTGTTACTTTACAGTTATATATATAGAGAGAAGAAGATGATGAAATGAGGAAAAAATGATTACATTTCCTCAATAGAATAATAGATTTTTCAACATATCTTTATGACACACAAAGAATGATGATGATGATGTGTCATCTATGGTATATCACGTATGTTGAGATTGTCAATGATCTGTGTATGCGTGTGTGTGTGTGTGTGTTCCAGTATTTTCAATCAAACTTCCGTTACAGCTCTGAAAGATGCCAGATTAATGACATTGAAAACGAAAGATTGCTCTGCACTTAATACAAAAGTAAATACAACGGGCAAATGGCGAACATTCGTTAAGAGATTTTTTTTGTGCAATGATTCAGTTTAATTAATTCAAATTAAATTTGAATTACTCTCAAATTGAATGAGAAATGCAGTTTCATTAATACTGTTGTGTCAATATTAAGATTCGATAGTTTTAAATGAGCTATTCCGTAATGCATTATTTGATTTATTGGAACAATTCTTAGAACAGAACAAGGAAAAACCAATTTCTTTTTTTTTTTCTCATCTCTCTATCCCTCTCTCTCTCTCTCTCTCTCTCTATCTCTTTTCAACCTTTTTTGAGACTTTGAATCTTTTCACGACAATTCATTATGAAATGAAAATATAAGTTTGAATAGAAGGCTCAAAAGGATATTACAAAAGGATGCTGCATCATTCATATAGTTACTGGGACATCACCAAGCAACCGAATACACCAAAGACTGGGAAGATGAGAAATCGTACATTATGCGGATTAGTTTGAAACGAAACATTCAACAAGTTCACCGCATTATTCTAATTTTCTTAATTTTCATTTGAACATTTGATATAATCCTGATTCAAAAAAACAAGCAGAAAAAACTCCAAAGGCTGACTGACAACGCCTGATCCCTCGGCTGTCATCAGATTGTGTACATCTCTTCATTTACATAATTCAGATAACTGAGCTTGATCATCTTCATCTCTACACTATATAACGAAATGTCTCAATCATTACTTCAGAAAGCCATACTACTACTTCTCATAGCAGGTTTCATTAGATTCCTCCGAATGACCTTTTCTCATTTTTTTAATTGTAGAAGCTTTGACAATCAAATGTCATCAATGTAATGGATGGCACGGATCTTATTCAGTTAGGTAAAGTTTCTATATATAGTATATAATTGAATTAACTATAACAATATGATTAAGATATTCTCAAGTAAGTACTTGTGACAATAGAAATAACCAATGTGAAACGCCTCAAGTGAGCATATAGTTATAATTATAATTAATTATATTCTTTAAGTATTGTGTTAAAATAATAGATACAATGACACCAGGAACTGAATATATTACATATAAGAGTGATTGTTTCTATCAAACACAATTACAAGTAAATCCATCAAATCTATCGTTTGTACAAGGCAATGCATGTTATCCATTTCAAGATGGCTCAGCACCAGTCAAAAGGTTCATTTATATAATTATTATAATCATATTTTATTATCAATTATATCCAGATGGTCATATTGCTTTTGCAATGACAGAGATTACTGTAATACATCAGGATATGCATTACTTCTATTTCCAGTATCATTTGCCATCTACATAACTCATATGTGACTCATTCATCAACACTTCATTTCCTATTATAGAGGAAAAGATAGTTTATGAGTTCATTGAATGAAGCATCTGTCTTCAATGTATCTTAACCATATACTCTATATACCATTGTATTAACTATACATATAATTATACCTTACATCCTCTCTTTATTTATAATAAAATGCATTTTTCATCGTTTCTTCACAAATAAAACTCATTGAATGAATTTGAAGCAGATGGATCACTCAGTTATCCTTCTCTCAAGCTTGTTACAATTCCTTATTTCCTTAAATGTATGTAATGAAGGTGAAGGTAAATGAAAATGGCCGTTTTGCTGGCAATTATCTGGTGCCAGCTATGCTTGAGCACTGTGAATTAAGTGGTTACTTCAAACAGACATGACGCATTATTTCTTTATAATAACAAGTAATAACTCAAAATGTATATACATATTGCTTCCGGTGATTTACTAAATCTCTTGAGGGCCATTACCAATTGAAGGTTATGCCTACTTCTCTTACAGCCACTTACTTTCAATTCACAACGAACTTTTTTTTTTGTCCTCCAAGAGATACTACTTCTCACATTTCTGAAACATTCACAAAGAAAATGAAAAATATTTTTGTTTCAACGTTTAAAGCAATGATTTCAGTGATTCACTTGAGCTCTTAAGCACAGTACAAGCTGTGAAGCATGTCTCGTCATCGTTTGTCAGATGATATTTTGAATATCAATGTTGGCGGCAAAAAATATACAGTATATCTCTTGATCATAATCAGCTTCAATTCTTTTTCAATTGTGTAGGTTCGACGAACCGATATGTTAGCTGATCCTCGTTCTAAACTGGCTGAATGGTTTAAGCCGGGAACTATCAAGCCTATTGCTACAGATAAAGTATATACGTTTATATTTATTTATTATTTGATGTTGTGCATTTCATCAAATCATTTTTTACCCTTAAGGGAGGAAATTATTTTTTGGATCGTGATCCAAAGACTTTCCGTCACATCCTATTTTATCTTCGCCTTAAAAAAGAAAAGTTTGTTCCGTCTTTAGCCTTACCAAGTAAGCCAGACGATTTGGCTAAGTATGTAAAAGCAATTTTCTCAAATGGACTTTCCCGAATTAAGATTGGTTGGAGAATGCGAAGCTCTTAATCTTGTGGAATTGAAAGAGTTGGCATTGGAACTGATTCAGAAGTATCAGCGAACTGAAGAACAGCATTTCGTTACTTCATATGTGCAAGTAACACTCCGCGACTATGAAAGCTTTCAGTTTGAACGTGAACAGGTAAGTATCTATTACGCAGTATGCATTTGTTTTAAGATAACATGTTGAAGAATCAAATTGCCCTGAAAACAAAGGCAACCCATGATGAGGTGTACGAAAACACATCTCCCTACGACGAATGGGACAATCTTTGAGATTTTTTAAAAAGAAAATTTAGCAAAAAAGCTTCACAAAAACAATTTTATAAAATAGAAGGTGTTAACAGTTAACCGCTTTGCTTCTTCATCTGCTGCGTCAGTGTGTGAACTTTCCTATTCATTATGTTGCTTTTGTTTTTCGACTTACTCTCCTTCTTCTTCTTCTTCATTTTTTTTTTCTGCCAGCAGATTTTTCTGTTTACTGCAGCCTCTTAATGGTATTGTAAGTCGAAAGCTTATAACTAGTTGCTGTATAATACTGCTTTATGTCTTGCAAATAAAGATATTTCCTCTCTTCTTCTTTTCCAGTCTATATCTTGTTGTAGTAAAACAAAAAGAAGAAGAAATCAGCTTAGCTCATCATTTTGCTTGTTTGTTTAACGACATGAAAAAGTTGCATATAACAATTGACAGACGACTACCAAACATACAGAATGGATGAAAAAGAAAACAATCCAATTATGAATATTTATATTTCTATAATGTGTCTCGACTCACAAGTCTGACAGCTGTTTCTCAACAACAAAAAAATCATTTTAATAGCATTTCTTTTGCTTTTACATCAAATTGCCAACTGAAGGCTTCAAAAGTAATTTTTTGATGTGCATCAAACATAATTAGTCAGCTAGTACCCAACATTTTGTAACAAAAATGTTTTATTCAAAAACAAGAATGATTTAGAGAAAACGAATCCTTTAGCTCATTTCGCTTCAACGCTCCAATATTTTATAGACATTAAGCTTGAATAAATCTTTACAAAAATTGTCATTTTGACATAAATGGTCATTTCCGCTTTCTTATTTTCTGTACATTGTTCAGATGGGATAAGCACTCATCTACTCCATTGTTTTATTTGATGTTACAACTTATTTTTACTTCAAATTGCTGTCTGTACTAACTTGTGCATGAAACAAAAAAAAATAATATATATTAGACTATCGAACTTTTAGTTTTATTCATTTTCTCAATATTCTCAATCGTCATCTCCACCCACAATCTATTCTACATACACATGCACACACATGCACACACACACACACATATACCCATATACCAGCCATCACAGCCATAGATATGTACACATCTCTCACATTCATAACCGGAAGCGTTTAATTTCTTTTTTTTTTTTTTGCTTTCTCTCTCACAAATTCTTAATATGATATTCGTTCCGCTTTACCCCATTTTCGCTTTCTTAACGCAATCAAAAGCTTTTCTCAAATTTTCTCATACGTATCAATATTCTCACATTTTCAAAATGGGAAATAAAAAAACTTTTTCTCCATTTCCGTCTTCATCTTATTTTTTTTTTTTGTTCAAATTAGTTTTACTTTTTCAATTTACTTTTTTTTCATGGATCTAGTCTATCGTTTTCAAAGTTCTTGGAAGAAGATGGTAATGAGAAACTCTTCCAACTCTATTTTCTCATGGCCATAAGTTTCCGCATAGTTCTCTAATCATTAGAGAAATTTGTTGGTTCAATTGGAAGAATGCCTGATACCCTCTCTTCATTCTTCTCTGTATCTATTAAGCACATGGACAGTCTAATTCAAAAGATTTATGTACTCCTAAGAAAATTGAAGAGCTTAGCCGTTTCATAAAATTTTTCATTTTACTAATGTATGTAAATACTTTCAACTTCATCGCTTTCCGTTCAGTAATCCAAGAGACACTCTCTCTCTCTGTTTAAATCAGTTTGGCAGAGAGACTTTTACTTTTTTTTTTTTCTTCTGCTTTTCTATTCTTTTAGTGGCCTTTTCTTCATCTTTCAACTGCTTGCAAAAATATGTTATAGAAGCATACATTCACATATTATTTCATTTCCTCTCAAAGTACTTGTCTCACTTCATTATGCATACTAATGTCCGACGCAACGACTACTCACCCTATATAGTTTGTGCTTAATATGCCCTTTGTTAATGTGTTAACGAGTCTCTCTGTCTAGATTCTTTGAACGTCATCAGCCCTTCATATAGTTTTTTTTCCATTTCTACGATCATTTTTCGTCAGACTTACCGCTGAGCACTAACTCAATTGTGATTTATCTACAGAACCTCCAAACTGAAACTTGACCAAATTCAATTTCATTTCATCAAGGTCATTGAGTCTGATAGCTTTTTTTTTCTTTTTGATCATGAGAGCCTAACAATTTATTTTGAACCCATAACAACATTTGTAAAATTTCATCCACTTTTCTATGCACGACAAAATGAATGAAATTAGATGAGAGAAACGTTTTCGTGGATAGCAGAAACACAGAAAAAAAAACTTCATCAGAATGTTCATAAAAGAGTGAAGACGAATGGATAGGTTAAGAATGCGAAACAGACAGAAATAATTTAAAATAAAAATAGTATGCAAGTAATAGAGAGAGAGAGAGAGAGAGAGAGAGAGAGAGATTTAGTCAGCGGACATCTAAAAGATAAAATAGAGAATGAGAGGATGAGAAAGAAAAATTGGAAGAAAAGTAAGTGAATCGAATATGGTGACGTTCCTACTAAGTAAAAGAGAATTTTATTTGAGAGCCTCTTCAAAGAGTTCTTAAACCCAGTCATCGAAAGGTTTGAACAACGTTCAGCATTAAACGAAATCTCACATCTCACTCAGCCTATATCTTCTATTCATACAATCTCATGAATATTCTTTATGAAAATGGAGCCTAAAAAACATTCTAATCCTTCTCCCCTATCCTCCCCCCCCCACACCAGCAACACTTCTCATGTCTCATAGCCAGATTTCTGTTGTTAAAGTTTTCTTTCATTCATTCGCAGATTTTTAAAGAACTGCATTAAGCAATCCAAGCTCATTACTCTAATAGATACTCTTTTTGAAAATGGAAATCTCGTGAATAGCCATCATCACATTACACACTTTTTGCTCATATTTTTTAAAGATTTATTCGTTTTTCCCTATACTTAAGACGTATAAGAGAAGCTAATTATGAGCATTCAAGTATACTACTTTGACATAATCATCCAATTAGCACGAAGTGTTCATAAATATATGAGATACTTTTTCAGTACATCTCGCTTTCTCATATCCTATGCCAAACGAGCAACCATTCATATCCCCCCCACCCCACCCCACTTCTTCCACCCTTTTTTTCTTTTTTTTTCTCTCTCACGCTCTTCATATTCTTGTTGCTCATTTCAATCACACTCATTCTTTATCTCACTTCTCTTGTTTTCTCGTCTTTGGCCTGGCACATGCATCTCTCTCTTAGCTTATAGACTTGTTTCCAGATTATCAATATTCGCAACCTTCAAGCTGAAAGAAGAGAAAGTAATGCATAACATCGAGATTGGAGAACATGTTGATGTCTCTAATATGAAAGTCTTTTCCCTTTTCGAGTTCGATGATGTGACCCTCACATGCATTCCTCTGCTCTCCATCTCTCTGTAAACCACAAACATTTTAGACATTCTGAAGAAAGAGAAAAGAGAGAAAGTCAAAAAACGACAGAAACAAGAAGACGATGAAAAATAATAAAAAAAGAAAATGAATTGGATGCTTTTTGAACGACAAAAATTCTTCTTCTCCTATTTTCCTCATCTCTATTTCTCTATCTCATGTCGATTGCTTCATATTTTATGATCTGAACAAAAGATATAATGAGAATGTCGTAATATCAATTTCTCATTTTAATCTAAAACAATATTTCTGTCGCAGAGTTTTCATTACATCACTTTTTCAAATAATATTTGTTCCGACATTCGTATTAATTTGTAATCGTCTGACACATTTTCATTTTCTTCCTGTTTTCTTTTTTTAAGCTTTTTTCTGCTAAAATATTTTAAATTTTAGAAAAAGCTGGCTTCACAGTTTCTGTTCCCATCTGAGCATGACACTTCTTGGGAAAAAGCGACGGAAATGGAAAGTGAGTTGTTATTTTTAAGTGAAATACATATATATCTAATTCTATACCATTCAAATGATCAGCATCATCTGATAAAATATAATATATTGAATTATCTATATCTTTTCCTTTTAAAGATCAAAAAATAGTTTGGAGAAGTCCATTTTTGGCCTTATTATTGATATGTGTATGTTTGATAACAATATCTGGAAACATTCTTGTTATCGTTGCTGTGTTTACGAAGCGATATCTTCGCAATCCAAAAGGGTAAATAAGAAGAATCATATTACATCGATAGATATTTCATAATATATTCAGATATTTGATTGTGTCATTAGCATTTGCTGATGTGATAGTTGGATTGGTCGTTATGCCAATGAACTCATTATTTGAAATGACAAATCATGTTTGGATATTAGGTTGTTTTAATGCTCTTTAGCTATTCAATTTAATGGTTAATAGGTTTGCCAATGTGTGATCTATTTCATGCACTTGATATACTTGCTTCAACAAGCTCAATTTGGAATTTGTGCATCATTAGCTTGGATCGGTCAGTCAGTCGTCTATCATCATAGTATATCTGTATATTGCAGTTATATTGCCGGTGTTAAACCAATTGGATATCGTGAAATAGTAACGAAAGGTCGTATCTGCGGAGCTATCTTTGCCATTTGGCTTGTATCTGCATTTCTTTCATTTCCCGCAATATACTTTTGGAGAACTTACTCTCCCCATTTGTATACGGATGAAGTGAGTACTAACACGCATAAAGTAAAGATAAACAACAAGGATGAGAATGTATATCCGATTTCAGCTCAAAAACATGAATGAAAATTAATTTTTATAAATATTTGTGAAAAAAAGAAAAAACAAATCAAATGATTATGATAATGATTCATCTTATAGAGTAAATGCTTCTTTACTGACAGTCAGCTGTATATTGGATTCTCATCCATAGTTACATTCTATGTTCCGCTTATCTTAATTCTTTTTGCGTATGGCCGCGTTTTTATAATCGCTAGCCGTCATTCTAGGAGCATGAAGTCTGGCATGAAAACGGTAGTTACTATTTCAAAATGCAAAAGAACACTTTGTTTCAATGTTACATTTTTAGATTAATAAAAAAGGAAATAACGAAAAAAGTGAATCCAATGGTGAAGAGGTCACATTACGTATACATGTAGGAAATGGTCGAAACACAGCAATGGCCAATGTGTCCAAAAATGAGCCAAGACGTGAAGAAATGGAATTGACTATGTTCAAGGTAGGTAATGTTGTCATTGGGATTATCGTAATCTCAATATGTTCACAACAGGCAAGAAGTAAACATATGCGAAACTTAAGAGAAAAACATTTTTCTGCTTTGATTATTGTTCCCAAAACTCTTTTTTTTTTTTTGAAACAAAAGGATCAAACATCGAAACTATTGCCTTAGCTATAAAGAATATTGAGAAAGAGATTGATAAACATTTTAAATCTTTTCACTTCCCTTGTGGTACATTACTTAGCTAGTCTGAGTATAATGGCTAGGAAATGCGAAATGGTTCAATGTTTAACATCAATAATCTTACTCGATGATGCTGAAGATAGATATTTATTGAGATTGTTAAGCCTGCACGTGCTGGAAGAGGAGAGACTGTTTCTGCTTTCCGTCATACTATCTTGAGACGTCTACATCTTCAATCAAAATCAAGAATAATGATGAAGTACATGTATGAGAAGAGAGCCGCTCGTACGTTGTCGATTGTCGTTGGGGCATTCATTCTATGCTGGACGCCATTCTTCATCTTCAATCCACTCACATCATTCTGTGAAGCAGTTTGTTTTCATTATATGTGACCCTATCATTAATCTCGTTACCTTATAGTGTGCCCGAAACCAGGAATATTGGTTTACAATTTTCACATGGGCTGGTCATTTGAATTCAATGCTGAATCCATTAATCTATAGCCGCTTTTCACGCGATTTCCGAAAAGCATTTAAACAGATACTTACATGCCAAAGCGAGCCTAAACTCAAATCTGGCATTCAAACTCCATTGGCTCTTGTGTTCAACCAGCTTATTACTGTAACACAAATGGGAGAACAAGTTCAATTACAATCTGGTGTAGCTACATCGGCTAATTCGGAGGCCGAACCTCCCGTTGAACCTTCATCTGTCGACAAATCCGTTTAGTCTGACATTGCAGAATATATTTGAAATGCATGAAACTACAAATAACTCTGTACTGCTTTGCACTATTCATCTGAATGCATGACATTTCATTTAAACTGCCTAAAGCATCTAAGATCATATTTTCATTCATAATCTGATCTACGTTTCTCGCTTAATTGATTAAGCATTCCATTTGTATTTTTATTATAACAATATAAATACAATACGAATCAATATGTCAAATGATATTCCTTTTCTTCAATTGTTTTCTTATTTAACCTTTGATCTATTGAACCGGTGCATTAGCTATACTGGATCCAGAAGATTGAATGAAAGGAATTGGCTGCTTTTCCCTTCTTTCTATCCTTTCTCTTTAATATTCCCTCTTTATTTTTTGTTTTTATTAATTTGATTGTTTTATAATATTCTCTTTTTATATATTTCTCTCTCTCTCTCTCTCTGTTTTCATTCCCCTCTATTCTCTCTCTCTCTCTACTCTCTCTCTATCTATCTATATATACTATATATATTGAAGATAGCAGCTTGTAATGTTCAGCGTATGCATAATATTTGTTTTAACTGTAACAGCTGTTGCGGCTAGATAAATATAATTTTTTGCGCAAATATATAGATATCGGCAACATTTACAATAAAAATGAGAAGAAAAAAAATTATTTTTTTTTTCATTTTTGTTCAACAAACATAAATAATAAATTATAATAATAATTATAGTTAGAGAGCTATTAACTATATTCATTATTGGTTTTACTGTTATTGAACATGAACACTATATACTACTATATGATAGTAGAGAGAATATTCAATTAAAAATATATAATATTATAGTATATATATATATATATATATGGAATGGTTAAGTAGTATTGCATCCTTATTTTATGCCTTTTTTTTAATTTTAAAATATTATTGATGAATAGAACAATTTTTGGGAGGGGAAAGAGCAAAAAATATATATATTATGGGTCATATATACATACTATATAGATGTATATTATGATTGTATATGCTGTGTTGTACCGGTAGGAGTATGAATTGGAAGAGGGAAACAAGAAGAAGAAGAAGAAGGAGGAGAAAAGGGAGCCTGTTGTATGTGTAAAGGGAATGTGTCTGTCTCTGTATCTGCATGTATGTATTTGTATGTGTTCTTAACTAAACGAATCAATTGTTCATTGTTAAATGGAAAATTTAATTTTATTATTCGATTGATGTGATAGCACCTCTATTCCATATAATACTATTTAACAAAATGAACGAAAAATGCAAAAAAAAAAAGAGAAGAAGACAGAGAGAGAGAGAGAGAGAAAGAGGGAGAAAAGGAAGATTCTCCATGTTCAGCTGTCCAAATATAGATTATCTCCTCCATTCTTGTTCCCTCTCAACCCTGTATTCAATAACTATGACTTTATATATTCTATACTATACTCTCTCCCCTCTATATATACATATATATAGTTATCTATTTGAATCTCAATAGATTGATATGCATCTTATGAAAATATGTTTAAATAATCGTAATAAAGTAGGAATCTTAGTTTTGCGCTTCAAAGTTTTCAGATATGCTCATATTAAATTAATATTTATTCGTTTATTTGTCCTTTGCGACAGTTGTTGACCGGAAAAGTAATATTAGTGAGCGACAAGTTTATGCAGTTTTTCCTTCTTTCAGTTTTGCATTCAAATCCACACAAACTGCTTTGAATGATAGACAGAGAGTGAGCGGAAGCAGTCATACAAAATCACTAAAAAAAATAATTTTTCCTTTTCTTAAAAATTTTATTTTTATGTAAATCTCTCTCTCTATCTCTATCTCTATCCTTGTCCGTCTGTCACTTTCTCTCTCTCTCTCTCTCTTTCTTATTCATTGTTATTTTCCTTTTTGAAAACTGTTTTGTCATTAGACATATAGACCATTGCGCTGTTTCCATCTTTCAAAATGCTGGTCAATTGTATAGCATATGTCCTCAACACCCCTCCCCCGCACAGCCTTTACTACCAGGACCCTTCTGTTCCACCCGTCTTCCACTAAACACAAGACACACAGAGGCACACACATACTCTCTCAAATCAATAATTTACACATCGAACAATAGTTCAACGATTCTGTTAAAGAAAAGATATACATAATGTATTAAATGATTTACTATTACAGCAACAGACTCTTACTCTTCAATTTTAACAGCACAAATTGGTGACAAAGTATTGTGAATGTCAAAAACTAAAAAAGAGAATTCATCTTTTCATCTTCTTTCTTCTTCTTCTTCTTCTTCTTCTTTTCATCGTCGTCTTCTTCATCTGGTGCTGGCTTTCACATATTTGTTTTGCGTCTTCTATCTTCAGCGTTTTATTGGTCTCAACGCGATAAGCAATGAAAAAGATATATAGTCGCATTTAAGAAGAGTCAAAGTCTCAGGTTTTATGAAATGAAAAAATGAGAAAACACAAAAATCGCCTAAAGAATAGAGACTTAAAATCCCATAGGAAATAGGAAGCGACTATGCTTAAGCTGTTTCACTCGCACTATATATATATATTCTAAGCTTTTGAAGATGTCTTTAATTAAACTGCAATGTCACGATTACGTTTTTCAATTTTGTTTTTGGCTTTTTTTTTTTCTTCTTCTTCCCTTCGTCTTCATCTTGAAAAGCAAGTGGTGTTCTTTTCATTAGAAGTCTTTTAACAGTTTGTTTATCCTGCCTTGTACTGCATTTTACTTTTATTTCTTTTTTTTTTTCATTTTTCTTTTTCAGCTTACAAATCCTATTGTATTGTAGGAAGAAGACAAAAAAATATAATTTTTTTATTCTTTTTTTTTCAGAAAAATTTCAAAAAAAAACGAAAACGAAAGCTGTTGTGATATACAACAACGTAACCAATCATATAAACAGCAACATTCATTTCAATTTCAATAATACAAGAACATTCTTCATCCATCAACGTTGACTTAAATATTCCAACAAGGATATTAGAAGGACATGGTAAGTCGCATTCTTCATTTTTCCCACGGTTTTAATTAATGTCAAAACTTTTTCCTTTTTACAAAACCTCCCATTCTCTTTGACAAGTCTTTTCTCATTCTCTTATTGTTTCTTCGTTCTCATCCATTCTTCTGTGGTGCTATAACCAGCCATTCAACAGCCTTACCATCCTTATAGCCTAATCTGATTTTCGTTCAACAAGACAATTTGCCTTTTGAAAATAATAAAAAATAATAATAATTCTATATATTCTTAAAGAAAAATATTATAATATAATTAGGATGAATACAAACATATGACAATTACAATTTGTATTTCATTTGAACTCTTTACATATCTTCATAGACTGCACGTTACCGCCAGACATCTTTACTATTATATAAAAGAGAATGAGAGATAGATATTCTTATTTCTTTCTCATATTCACATTCAGACCATAATAGCTTTTTCTTTAAATCAGACTTAATCTGAGCTGCAATCTTCTCTTTCACCATGAATTGTTTTAAGTTTTTTATACTTAGCCATTTCCTTTTAGTCTAAACGATGTACAGAATAGCATTAACAATTGCTTTCGTATACAAATGAAAAAGATCCTTTTTTCTTCTTTTTTTTTCTGAATACTACCATTTGTTTCAAGATTAATACCTACGTTTTTGGATAGAGAGAGAGAGAGAGACTGAAAGAGTAAAGAGAGAGAAAGATGGGGGCGAGAGAGGGAGCAATATGCACACAGCTATTCTCTTCCTTATAAATTCATTAAATGAGAAAATAGGAGAAAAGTGTAAAAGATGAAGAAAGAAAAAGAACTAAAGAGAGAGAGAGAGAGAGATAGAGAGAGACTATTCCCAATGTTTGCGTATATCCTAAGTATTCACACCTTCCAAATTTGAAAAACATTTTCTTTTTTCATTATTTTACCTTTGTGTTAGCAATATGAATTGACGCTCTGGATAGTGAATTGTCTCAGAAGAGTCAATCATCTTCAATCATGCAAGGCTTATCTATCTCATTGCGTGGGAAGCATAAAAAACAGTTCGCTGTCTCTCTTATCACTATTGCTTTGGCCGACTTGAAGATGCATTGTCTTTCGAATATATATATATATGCTCTATTTATATACATATAGTTAGATAGATCTATTGGTATGAATGTCGTCTGTGTAGTATTCATCTAACTAAAGAACTGAAAAGAAGATTTCCAACTAATTTAATGGAATTTTTCTTTAAGGCCTTCAGCCACAAACCTTTTATTTTCTCATTCAATCCCATTAACTCACACTGATCATAGCTAAGTGTTCATTATAATGTTCATTATCCATCCCACACATGACTGTTCCACATCTTACATGAACTTTTTATTCAAATTAAGACTGCTGCTGAAAAGGAAGCTTTTCCTTTCATTCTTTTTTTTGTGCTCATTCTGTGAAATGGAAAGAACAGATTAAGTCGATCATTTCTCGGTTTGCCGATTAAAGGCCCACATTCCACACAACGTTTTTGAAGTTGAAAGCCAGAAACGTTTATGATAAACGGTGCCAGCATCTTTATTTTATTCTTCATTTCAGCTTTTCGTCATCGTCTCTCCTTTCTCTTTTTTTTTTTTTTCAATTTTTTTTGATTAGGTTGTTGAGCTGAAGAGCAGAATGATATATCTATATTCGTTCAAAAACGTTAAGCAATATCATCTTCAAAATGATGCTATTACTGACTTTCGGAAGTTTAGTGAATCTTTCCATTTCCTTCTATCCTTTGCTTTTATCCAACAGACGTAGTCATTCTATTTGATATATTGCATAATATCCTATACTTTTACGTTTATCCGCTTAGTTCAGCTTCAATATTTCACAAATCGCGCCTCCTTTTCACCTTCCATTTTCTCTCCATCATCTTGCTTCATTCATCTCCTTCTCTCTCTATCCATCTCTCTCTCTTCTTTTTTTTTAGCTGTAAAGCAATGACGAAATTACATTTTGTTTGTTTCCATATGTGGCAGTAAAGCTTTTTCACCACAAACAATGCCTTCTGCCAGCTTGATAGAACTTCCTGAAAAGAGAATAAATATTCCATTGTTTCAATCCAGATAGTTTCTAAGTTCGCATATGAATAATTAATGTCTGCAGACGAAGGAGATATTGAACATTTCTTTTTTATTTTCAAAAAAAAAAAAGTTGTCCACTCGCTCTGTGAATGAACATTTCGTCTCAATAGAATATATACTTCAGTATGTTCAGTTGTGATTATAAACTATTAATTTTAGTAAAAATTTTATATTTTTTCAGCTTAAAAGTGCTATAAGAGTAGATAGAGAGAGAGAAGGAGATAGATAGATAGAGGAGCTGAGATTTTGTTATAGAGAGGGTAAGATAGAAAGAGAGAGAGAGTTGAACTCAATGAGAGAATTAGTCGAGTGCGCATGCGAAATAAGAAAAATATTTCAAAACTTTTTCAATAATTAAGTTACATTTCATATTCAGCATGTTATAATCATATACGTATGGAAATTAATATTTTAAGAAAAAATTGAAGAAAATTCAATATTTTAAATGAAAAAGTTTCATTCGGAACTAATAGCTTTAGCTCTTTTTGCCACATGGTTTCATAACAAGACATCAAACAGCGTCCCTCTCTCTCTCTCTCTCTATA
Source organism: Auanema freiburgensis (assembly GCA_030370435.1). Taxonomy (NCBI): domain Eukaryota; kingdom Metazoa; phylum Nematoda; class Chromadorea; order Rhabditida; family Rhabditidae; genus Auanema; species Auanema freiburgense. Next base: position 1,340,378 of record CM059371.1, on the reverse strand, counting down.
ACGCTTTTTGGTAATTTCATTTTTATTTCTTGTATAAAGAGCCTGTAATAAATAAGGCTTTAACTATACACATAGTATAAATATATATTTCTTTTGTTCTCATAGAGATATATTGGTGCATGCATATTGCTATGACACTTAATTGGTCGTTTTTCAACAATTTTCATATTCACTTTATATGGGTTTAACCATGGTTAAGACATTTCATTTCTTCAATAACTTGAATGGATGACACATACACGCACACCTTTAGCTGTATTATCCATGCTTTGAACCGTCTTGAGCTGTCATATGACGGCTCTTCATCATAACCAATATCTGTTTGTCAGAAGCCTTGTATGGCATTGCAATTTTGAATAAAAAAAAAATTTATTTTTGGTTTTTTAGTTTAAAAAAAGGACAAATCATATACGTGGCCGATGACGCTATTCTTGAAAGACAATTTTCAAAATAGACGTTGTATTGCCGATCTATTCATTTGTGTTCTTGTTTCCGCCATCAGAGTAGATGAGAGAGAGAGAGAGTGAATGTGAATAAGAAGAGAGGAGAAATAAAAAAAAAAAGAGAGAGAGAGAAAAAAAAACCGAAGCATGTTTCCTCTTTAGTCCTAATCTCGAATGAATTTTCGTATCCTTTTGCGACGCACAAGCAATTCATTTCATAATGCAGCCGTCTTTACTAAATTATATTAATGTATACTTAATGTATTTGACTAAGAAGTATATTAAGCTTTAACGTAAAAACAGCTTAATTTCCATAATATGTAGATTCATGTAGAGCAAGTGTATCTTTCTACTATATTATGCATACCGTAGTCCTTTGGATTATACAAATCAAGGCAGTTTTTCGCTCATTCCGCTTGGATAGATGTTTAATTTCTTCAGCCAACTCTAACAAGAGACTCTTCAGATTTCTTAGAAAATTCCAATATCCTCTATTTCAACCCATTGCTCAATGTACTCAGCTTGTTTTCCTAATGATGACTTACATGTTTCAGGGTACTTTCGAAGCTTTACTGATTATCAAACAATGAATGTAACTGAGTATATAAAAGATATAAACATTTGTAAAGATGAACCTAAAGAGCCAATTAGTCAGCCAGCTGTCGAAGAGGCAGCCTGGATTCGCCTTAACGTTGGTGGAAAGGTAAAGTGCTCTTATTCTCATAACATGTTCGAAAATGCATTTTTTTCAGATCTTTACCACCACTCGACAAACATTAACAAGAGATTGTCCATCCTTTCTTCAAAAGCTATGTGAAGATGGATCAATGAGTAGTCATAAGGTGAGAATAACTCAATAAAAACAATCTCAATGACCTTTAAGGATGATTCGGGAGCTTATCTTATTGATCGCGATCCAGAATACTTTGGTCCCGTTCTCAACTATCTACGTCATGGTAAACTTGTCATTAATCCTGGTATTAGCGAAGAAGGTAATATCAACAAGTACTCAAGATATAACAACTGTATTCCTATATGCAGGTGTCCTTGAAGAAGCTGAGTTTTATAATCTTCCAACATTGTCAACCATGATTAATGAACGCATTCAAGAGCGCAAAAAAATTATTTGTGATGCAGCTTGTGAGAAGGTATAGATTTCCACTTTAAAGTCTCGAAAGCTGAAGGTCTTCAATCAGAATAGAAACGTTCTGATTGACATGTGTCATGCAATAGCGAATTAGCATAATCTACTGAGAGGAAACAAACAATTTTGAGTAATTTTCATTGAAATTTGCAGGCAGTTCGCTCAGTTTATCGTGTACTTCAATGTCATCAAGATGAATTGACTAATGTCGTTTCTGCAATGGGAGACGGCTGGAAAATCGTTCAGGTGAGTTATATCATCATCATCTGGCAGTATGCAACAAATTGAATAATCAAAAAAGATTATAACATATATCAATCAGCTTATATATATATTCTTATCAAAGGTTCTGCCGAATGGACATTTCAATTTCTCGGCTGATGGTCAACAAGAATATCTGTGCATCGTTGTTCGCGATTTTCCGGAAACTAATCCAGTTGAAAACGTTAATACTGATCGAGCTCAACATATTCAACAACGTTCAAGAAGTCAGTTGGTTTTGCCAAAATTTTTTACCGGACGTTAATGGTTGTATCAATTACTGTTGAAATTATTATATTTAACACTCTATAAGCATCTAACTATACGATATAGTTTTAAAACGTGTTATTTCTTTTCTATTTTAAACGAAAAATGATTGAAAGAGTATGAAATATCATTGGACATCTTGCAGACAACTGAAAAACGGATGAGGCTCTGTCAAAATATAAAATACAAAATCGTCTCGAATGAAATAGTACCATTTCATTCATATTATAAAGCATTATACAAGATTATTATTAATTATATTAATCATTAACATATACATTATAACATCTCCAAACCTTCGCTCCCATTCTTTCGTTTCTCTTCATCAACTTCATTATTGTATCACATTTTTATAAATATTGTTATGAAAATGAAATCAATTGATATCAAAAACTCTTCTTCTTCTTGATTTTCGTTGTATTGTATTCAACAGCATCTTCTTAACTATATATATATAATATAATTTATAGCCATCCATATATATATATTTACTGTAAAGAATGGTTTATTTGACTTGTTTGTTTTGTTTTTCATATTGTTTAGTCTAAAATGGATGAATTATGTTCTGAGTAAGAAGGAACTTATTTGAAGATTGTCGAAATACAGATCTCTATAGTTATCAATTTCATATTTGTTCAACTTGCCCTCATTATCCTTTCCTATTATCACTCCCTCCTCAATCCCCCCCCCCCATTCTCCCTACAATCACCATCAAGAGATGTTTCATACTCTTACTTCATTGTAGCAAATAAATTTTTAATCGTTCATCTAAAGACTTTAATTGTTTTCTTCTTTCAACGAAAACTGATTCACTTTCGAATTCTCTTTTCGTTTTTTTTTGTTCATTTCAGTTCAGTCAGTTTCTGTCAATGAATATGAGATATATGAGAAAAAGAGACTAATCCATCTAAAGATCTTAACGCGGATTAGAATGAACGCTTGAAATAACTTGAAGATTCACTAAAATGGAACAAAAAGCAAATGTTCAATGTATGATGTAAAATTGAAATGCTCCAGTCACAATGGAGTTAATAATCTCTCTCTCTCTCTCTCTTTCTTCAATCTTTCTTTCCTGCAGGAGATAGAGAAGGGTGGAGAAAGTGGGAAGAGCTGTTGAAACTGCAAACAAACATGAAATACCTTTGTAAATATGGTTACTCTCTAAGAATTGAAGAGGATAAAAAGGGAAATGAAACATTATAATATACGGAAAGGACACGAAATATGATATGTTGACAGATGTCTGAAAAACTCAGGAAATGCTTTTAAAATTCTACACATTTTATAGATAAAGTATAAGCTTTCGTTACCTCTAACAAGATATTTAAAAATGGATATAAGTGTGGGGGGGGGGGATGTATAAGATTGAATAGAATGTTGGTGGGGGGGGGGGGAAGAAACAACCAGATGATGATGTTGTTTATGCGTTTACGTATACTATACGGAAATGATAAGTAAGTATTCCAAAATGATTTATGTTGTTATCAAGGACATCAGTAACTGTGTGAAGCAACAATCAGAGTCAACCTTGACCTTATTTAGATTAACTATACCTAATTGTCTACATTATTGTACAATATGAAACAGACAAAATTAATGTCCAAACACGTTATCATGTTGATCTTCTCACATCATACACGACGAATCATTAATCAAATATAAATTTTTGCCCTTATTTCATCTAAAAGATTCTCAAGAATTTTCGGTATTCAACGCGTGTCAAATGATATACAATGATGTAAGACTATACAAATTAATGAGAATATCTACATGTAGAACCAACCGACAATTAGATCTCTTTTCGATGACCCACTTTCATTATTTTCTGTAGGCCATCTCTCGGACATTTCCTTTCTTTGACGATAGAGATAGCAGGAACGTCCGAAAGAAATGTGTGTTGCTCTAGATTTACTTTCTATCCCATCTTTCAGTCTTCTTTTCAGCATTGTGTTCGTTACACCTCTCTTTCTTTTTTTTTGTTTCCAAATAAGATAATCCTAAGTACTTCTATGCTCTCCTTATAATTATACCAACGTAGCAGTTGCTTATGTATAATTATTTCTCATATTATATGTTTCAGCAGTTCTGTGAATGTGGCTACCAACTTCTGCCGTTTATCTGGCAATCGCCTGTCTCGTTGCACATGCACAAGCTGCCTCAGGTAACAACTATGTTTCTTAATCGAGTTGATCCTTCAACTAAAAGCTTCATGGCGCATGGTTGAAAATAGAAAAAGGTACATGGTATTTGCTTCAATCAGATTCTGTAACATCAAAATTCTGTTGCTAAATCTCATAGAAAGAAAGTTATTGGAATACTTTTTTTCCCTACATCTCTCATTCATTCAACTGGTCTTACCACAAAAATGATGAGATTCATTTCGACAATCTCATCGTTATTCTAGTTAAATTGTCCATTGCCTTTATAACAAAAAATCAAATTAAATCAACAACTTTCATCTCAAACAAAACCATTTAAGAAACATGTGAACATGGAACAGGATTTCTCGTTATGGAGAATACCGTATTAGATTCTGTTAATTCCATCACATATGAAGACTTAACTGAAGACGAATGTGTTAAAGTATGCTCTGATAACAGAGTAAGTTGCTGAATTGATGAGAACAGTTGAATACGACGCATTCAGGATAAATTTGGACGCGAAATTGAATGCTCATCAACGCATTATAATCATGCTTCCTTCACTTGTACTATTTACACCGAAAAGTCTGCTCCAGCCGGAAGTGCTGAAAGAGCTGTCACGGCTGGCAGCAAGTACTTTGAGAAATTCTGTTTTGAAGGTGAATATTTGTAAATTCAAAGAAACAATTTTGAAAATACGCATGAATTATTCAGAGAAGACATCGAATGCTTGTCAAAATGGAATGTTCATCCGTATTGACGACTATGTACTTGCTGGTTTCGCTATTGAGGTACTTTCTGAAGTCAAAATTTGCATGTTTTCAATTGAAAATTAAAGGTTTCCCTCCATGATACAATCGAGGGATGTGTCACTCATTGTGTTTCAAACAACACTTGCAAGGTAAACTGTTCAATCCAAAATCAGCATCGTTCAAATGATGTTTTAAGTCTGCTATGTATTTCTATGAAGAGAAGGAATGCATCATTAACACCGAAACAGCCCTAACCTATCCAGATAGCTTCCGTAAAGAAGATAATGACAAAGTCATCTATTTCCAAAACTCATGCACCGATAATGTGAGAAAGGGTATGAATATTCATCTAAAACCTGTCATAATATTCTTTCTTAAGAGGAATCTTTCAATGGACAAATTGATGCTGACACAGTTTTATCAAATGAAACACCAGAAGGTTCAGGAAAAACTCGTTAAATTAAAATAATCGAATGCGCTTTTTAGAAGGATCCGGATTCGAGAGTGAAGAAGATGAATCGTTAGAAGTAAGCAATGAAAAAGAGAGAGAAGAAGAAGAAATGGAAAATGAAGATGCTACCTTATCAGGTACAAAAACTGTTTCATTTGTCCTTCCGCTCATACCACACGATTCCAGACAGAGACCAACTAGAAAGTGAAATTGCCGAAGTTTTCGAAACCACCCAAAAAGCTATTGAAGAGAACCAAGAAACCATCGGAAACGTTGTCAACGAAGATATTGATGAGTCTGTAGAGAGCAACGAAAGCTCTTTTGAACCTGAGACTGAAGTTGTCGAAAAGCCAAAGAAGAAGTACGCTGTAGAGAATGCCATTCGTATCAAGTACAGAAAGCATCCAAAGAGCTTTGCTGCTCAAACAGAACAAGCCTCACACAAGGTACTTTACCGTCATTGATCTTGATTAGATAGTTCTTTCTAGATCATCGAGAAGAAATTGAAGAAAAATAGCTTGAAGGGTAAGGAAAAGAAGCCAATTGAGACTCTCGTTGAGCCAATCACTGAAGAGCTGGAAAAGATCGAAGAACCAGTGAGATTTCAATTATTTTCGAAGCACTCTTCTTTTCCATAGGTATCCTACTTCACCGAATGGTCTGATTGGACTTTGTGTACTAAGATGGGAGAACGCCAATTGCGTCGCAGACAATGCACAAACTTGAAGAAATGCGTTGGACCACTCATGGAGTTCCGTAGTTGCGAGAAAGTCAACGTCCCAGAGAAGAAAGGTACTAATGCATGTACAATATTCCTGATTTTCTGGATTCAGAAGTAAACAAGCCTATTCAATCTGTCAGAAGTCTGGTAGGTGTTGGATCTAATCAATTCATTGATCAACACCCAATCGCTGAAATTATCGAGAACCCCAATGGTAGCAACAGCTTCTGGGGACCATGGTTAGGACAGTGCCAGGTAAAGCTTGATAATAGTTCGAGATTAATCTGATATTTTAGGAATTCGCCTCTGCTCAACCTTGTAATAATGGAAAGATGATTGGATTCGAATCTCGTGAATGCATCGCTGAAGATCCCGCTCAATGCGTTGGACCTTTCTTCCGTTATTGTAATATCATGTGTTAATAATAACTGTTTTAGCCAGCAAACAGGCCAAAGATTTTAATAAAACATCATTAATATAACTTCAAACCACGATTGTGTCAATAAAAGATTATAAAAACCAAAACATTATTCGATAGAATATATAAACAGAATGGAAGTTCTAATTATTTCAGAGCAATTGTATTTGATCATCAACATAACTTTACATTTTAATAACTCTTGCTGCTTCCATGTCTGCAGCAGATCAATACAGCGGCCAGGACCATTCCAATCAACTAAAAAATTAAAACAGTTGTAGATGCTTTCAGCGCTTATCCTACTTGAAGTATGCCAATCAAAACGCATCCCCCGATAACCCAATCGAGATAGCTATAAGCCATGTCATAAAGAGCGTCCGAGCATCCCTAAATTCATATGTAAAATCCAAATAATGAAACTCAATAAAACCTTTTCATTGAGGAAGTCAGCGTATGAATCTAGAGGTGCCTGATAAAAGGAAACTCCGCAATTTCCGGGATATTGCAGGAGCCCGTTTTCATTACAACACGAGGAAGGTACTCTTCCTGTAACATATACTTTGAATGAAAGATGATATCATTCCCTAACCGTTTTCTTTGCCAGGAACTCTTCCACCTAAAGCACCGATTCCATGTTCAGTGCGATACTCACTCGTAGAGTCACCAAGGCCTTTACCAGCTTTTTCCCAGCTAGCTTCTAGCCAATCCTTATGAGTACGTACTCCACAGCATTTCATCTGTAGAATAAATCTTTGAAAGAGACCCAGGAAGCTTTTTTAAAGAGCTTTTCTTTATTTAGCGTTTTAAGTACCTCAGTCTGGATTCGGTCAATTGCAGCTTTATAAGCCGGATCGTGAGCGTATTTAGTGCGAATGGCGTCATACATGCTATCTTCCACATATGATCTGTGAATCGCAAAACGTTTTTTGAAAGACTTCCCAGTTTACCGGATACGTTCCTGTTTGGTGTTTGCAAGAACAGCTGCTGTGAGCTCCAAGGAAAAGACGAGCAACAAAACAGTGAAGAACTAAAAGAATCCATACATCTTATTCATTATAGCAATGGCTTCTTTAAAGATATTCCCAAGATTCAGTGCCATACGTCACGCAAAGCTCTATTATATCTTTAATCACTTGAATAGTAATGGCCAGCAAAATTACTGCGCTTGAATTTCAAGAAGCTAACAACTGCTCTTTTTTGAGTCTGCTAAGAATGTCACACACTTACACAGTGTTCTTCTCACCTTAGCTTAGTAATAGCTTTCATCTTCAAACAACCAACCGTCTGACTCTCTGACCTCTTCTATTGTTATGGGCAATATAACATCTTTATTTTTTCTATTCAGTCATTCATTCATTTTCTTTCTTTCTCATGCACACTCTTCAATCTTTTTGAACATCTCAAATTAAAGCAATCTTTTATCAAGAACAGATGATCGCTTGATATTTCTCTCTCTCTTATTTCATCCTCATCCTTTCTCTCTTTCTCCCCTCATTTCTGTCTCTTTCTCTATCATCTCTCTTTTTCCAATTTTTTTCTCTTTTTTCTTACTGGCTTTCTTGCTTTTATTTTTCTCTTTTTTACAACACAAATCCGCCTACTCACAGAAGACATGGCGCAAACTGAGAAAGGCGCAAATGACAGCTCTAATGGTTTCCAGAAATGTTATTTTGCCCATTTTTTGTGGGTCACAAGGAACAATATCTTTTGCAAAAGAAAATTTGTTTAAAAAATAAACACAATCTAGGCAACTTACTAGAACCAAAAAGCATTTGTTATCCTTCCAAGCTCCACAATAACCACAAAAGCCTGTGAACGTTAGAATGGCTCCAGCTGCCAGTACTAACCACCCGACTAATCGGAAAGAATCTAAGTGATATGCTTTATATATAACAAGTGTACGTGAGGAATAACGTACTTGCATGAGCAGAGTATAACGAAAAGAAATCAGCAGCGGATGGATCGAGAACAATCAAAGCACCAAGTATTAATAAGAAAACTCCAGCAATCTGTAAATATAATAAAAAAGTAAATGATACGCAAATGAATAGAATATGTAGCATAGTTAGCATATAGTTAATATAAGATGCAAGTCAGGGTTTAAAAATGATTTCATACAAAATCGATGGTTACTGCATCACATAGCTAACTATGATGACATAATACCTTTGTTAACTTACCCATAAAAAAACATTATATACAACTGCGATGTATTTTAGAGCTTGACAGCTGGCCATTATGTAATGTTGTGCTCTGTTGTCTATCTGGGGACAAGCGAAGAGTTCTTGCATTCATGTTGTGATAGGGGTGGAGCCTGAACAGACTCAGAGAACTCCTACACATTCACGCACATGAAGATGGCTTATGCATCTAACTATATCATTGAATGAATACATTCATACACATATGCATATAATAAAATAAGGATATTATATAAGGTAAAATGAGAAGGGAACTTCTTGAATATCTAATGAAATGGCTGAAGCCTCACGGATTTCATTGTGCCTTCAAACTCGCTTCATGAAATGCAATTTAAAAAAAGATTAAAGATGTATCCCATTTTATCAATTGCAAAATGAAATTGAAAATGAACATACTTGATGAATTGCATCCGTAGCAAGAAAGCAAAACAATCAAAATTTCTGACTGGCACTGATATTTCTCTGCTATTGATGTCAAACTTTTGATCTACTAAGTACATTGGTTGTTATCGCTTTTCCTCTCATATTTACAGCTTAGCTACTTTGAAGCATAATGTTTGATTTTTCCATACTAGGCTTCCAAAAATAGAAGCTCAGTTTATTTATCTGATACTGCTGGTGTTTCTGAATACTCTCACAAATTGCTGGCATTCGGAGATATTTGTAGATTTTCACATTCAAGTGATTGACAGCAACTGACAGGTCATACAGTTGTTCAGGATGAAGAGGAACTGTTTTAAAAAGATGAAAAGCGTTTATTTGAAGGAAAAAATCATCTAAAAACAATCAATAGCAACAGAATTTTTAGAAATTACAATCATCAGAACAATTGTCATTTGTCGTCATATAGCCATAGCATCAGATTAATGTGTTTATTTGGAGTGTAACGAAGAGGGATTTTCAACTCAAGAACTCTGAGTAGAAAGTCATCATTAGGAAAATCAAGCATGTGGAGAAAAAATAGTTGTTCATTGTCTTCCTCTTTACCAGTACAGTACTAGAAATGCATAAATATCAGATGACTCTTTGAATTTTTGATCGAATCGAACATGAAAGTAAAATACGGTTCCTTGAAGCTATTTAAAGTCTCATCAACCTTTCAAAACCCAAACTGAATCAAAAAAACAACCGAATTAAGTATTATTTGAGAAAATTAATGAATTATGTATACAATCAGAAAACAAGTGTTGTCTTTGAGTTCATGAACTCAGGTGGTACTTGCACATTATTTGGTTGAATGAGAACATAATCACTATCCGAAGATTTGTGAGTAACTGGCATTTCCATTGTTGATGATGATCCTCCCAGAAAATTGAATATTCCAATGATAATTGAGGTTGATGCATAGATTCCACCAATAATAGAACAGATATTGATACAGAACTTCAGATATGATCTGTAAAAGAAAACTTCCGTTTAATGTTCAAGTTAAAATCTTACTTCTGTTCCTGATTAACTTCTATCAGTGTTGATGCAAAATCCAATTCAAACACCATAGCAGCTGCATCACTATTCTCAGTATTATTCCTACTCTTAAAAGAAGATTATGTTTTAAATAAGATTTCAAGTAGCTTACTACAAACGTCAGAGAGTACTGATAGAACAACTTTGGTTCAGAAAAAATACTTGTACGAATTTTTGTAGGAACAATTTGTAAATAGTATCGATACACACCATACCCTGAACAGAACACTTAATGTTTCATGGATTTCTCTATCACACCTGTTGGAGTGATCTGTTCTACTCCAGCTAGAGGATTAACCAAACCCGGTACATGGGGACCAAAATGAAATTTTTCTATTCTGTGAGATATGTTTATGTCTGAAAGGAAAAAAAAGTAGAGAACATGTTCAAGTTGATCATACTTTTTCCTGCTCCCTCAAAATCGAAACCACTCATCAAACTGATTTTCAAAGTTTCCTGTTGACCTTTGTGTACTTTGACTCTTCCATGAATTCTACAAGCCGTACCTTAATTACCAATGTTAATCTTTGCTCACTACTAAGAGTGTACCTTCATCAACTTCCGTCTGTGAAACTATTTGAAGCATCCCAATTCCATTTCCTAACATAATAACCTTAAATAGAGGATTGAAAACATGACTGTAATTCTGTTTTGACAAACCACGCCATCACGAAAGAAATTATTCTTTTTATTTGAACTTTTTCTCAACTTCTTCACTTCTTCTACACCTTGTTGTTGGTGCAAGTCCGCTTGTTCTTCTAATCTGTTTTCAACATCACTGTCAATGTAAAGAATCTAAAACGTCATGGAAATAGGGTTTCAAACTTGGATTATGCACTAACATCTTCTATTCCTCTTTTTCCTTTCTCCATTATGCTGGCATGCGCATGTCGTAAGACAGTCCAATATAAATTTTCCTCTTCCGTGAATTCAAACCTGGAACGATAATAATGAATTGATGTATTCATGCTTTGATTATCTACCTAGAAGGGTCTTTCTTGATTCCATCAGTATTTTCGGCAGCTTTAAATGATGATATCATGTGAACAGTGCTACAGGGTGATGCCAGCATCATATCGAAATTCAAGGAAGGCTCACTGAAACATTGTATTCAAACAGTTAAGTCTTAAAGTATGATTACATTTCCATATCCGTATCTACAGTAAACTTATAATTGAATTTAGCTTTGCTCAGGAAAAATTCCCACGTATCAGCTAATACGAGTACTGTGATGATCGAAAAACATATTACAGAAACTAAAAATAGATGAATAAGATTTAGGCAGTTCAACGATAACACTCACTTATTCCTGATGATGTTCTCTTCTCCTCTTTAGTTTCTTCATGCACTTTATCAAATACATCAAACTGCTCTAATGCTTCAGTCAAGTTTTGGCCACGTCGTTGTCGCAAAACATTTTCTGTGCTCTGCATGACTCATTTACAGTCAAACACCCAAACTACTGTAAAAAGGTTGATTTTAATTGTTTTTTTTTAAAAGTATCAAATGAAAATGTATACAAAGTGTGGACGAATAACATATTGCAAGGAAAAAACGCCAACCCGACATAAAAGTGTCGATTGGGAATAGAGCGTTCTTTCTGCGCTCGATAATACACAGACTAGAGATAGTGTAAATGTGGAGAGGACATAGCCTTTATACATAAGAATGAACGGTGGACTATAGAGGTCAAAGGTTTTTACAATAACATGTTTGAAAGGATACATCAATTAATATAATGATATGATATAATTAGGCAAATCATATACTATTCTATTATATTCTGAAACTATTTTCTTGATCTGCTCAATTATTAATATATGAATGAAGCAGCATTGTCGTGAATGACATCCATTATTCAATATAAAACCAAATCAGCAATGTAAAATTAAATTTCAGTGACTGTTCATTCATTTTCAATTTCTTGATCCGTTTTGATACATATTCAAAGATTAGTGAACAATGTGTGAGTGAGGGATCATAGATCTTTCTCTTATTTGTTTCACGCAACAACAAGTGTAGTAAGCTTTGATGAAAAAGTAATTTTGAGCAACAAATACTTCTCCCTGACTTCCCTTTCATGACACATATTCATCACTAAAAGTGTATATATCGTATGAGATTAGTTCCAAGTGTGAATGATGTGATTGAGAGCAAGATGATACTGCTCAACTTCATCTCATCCTTCATCTTTCAAATCTGCTGCCATATATAGCTGAAAATAAATCGCATTTTATCAAAATATGATGTATGAGCTGTTGTCAGATAAAGAAGCCATTACTAAACTATCATGATTGCTCTAAGACATGAAATCATTCAATACTAATAATAATAATAAAGTTTTATTACAATATTAGTGGAACATAATCAATTATTATTTAAATGAAAAATTTAAAAAAAAAAAGAAAAAGAATAGGAGATACGTGATTTGCTTTTGTTTATCAAACAATGACTGTTGTAATGTAACAATCAGCCGTTTCACTCAGTGCTTATGATAAGCTATACCATATATATATATATATATATATAGTTTCATTCATTCCATCTCATAAAGCATATTTGTAGTTTTTTTGTAATTTGGAACTTAACTGTACAAAGCAAAAAGCATATATTGGTTGATTACAAATGAAAAAAAAAAGGAACACAACACATCTAAAGTAGAGATACATCTTTCTTCTGTTTGATTGGTTTAACTATCAATTGGATAAGCAGGGTTAATGTAATCGAATTGTTCAAAAAGCGACTGCTCAATGTTCATCAAGTACAGTCTATCAATTGGAGTTAAACGAACAGATTCACTAGTGAATTCTTTATCGAAATTTGATAAATCTTCTTTTCCTTTCTGAAATATAAATATCATTTAAACAGAGCATATCTATGTCGTTTACCAATTTTGGTTTGAAAGGTGGCTGGACTTCACGTTTCTCTAACTTTACCCAATCTATGCGTCGGAAGAACGGATGTTCCTGAAATAAAAGCATGTTTAATGGTAAGAGTGTTTGCGGTTTACCTTGATTTCCATAATGGCTAAATCCACATCGGTTGAACAGCCTAAGCGTTTAGTTGGATTCTTAACAAGGAGTCCTTTGCAAAGAGAAACAGCTTCTTTGGACATTCCTTTTGGATAAGATACGTTATGTTCCGTTATAGCTATGATAGATAAAGTTCAATAACATTCACGCGTGATGATGTTTACCTGTGAAAAGCTCATCTTCATCTTCACCATCAAACGGTGGTTGCCCAGCCAACATTTCAAACACTAAGACACCGAAAGCCCACCAATCAACAGACTTTCCATAAGGTTGATACAAGATTATCTGAAAAATTCTGTTTTAAACCATGCTGATCCTGCGTTTTCAACCTCTGGAGCTATATAATCAGGAGTTCCACAGAATGTTTTTGTGGTCGCATCCTTATATATACCTTCTTTACACATTCCGAAGTCAGTAATCTATAGAATGATTTCATTAGAGTTTGTTTACATACAACTTTACTTTAATATGTCCATTGGCTTCAAGCATGACATTGTCCAGTTTAAGATCTCGGTAGATTATGCCTTTGGAATGAAGGTAGAACAAGCCACAAGCAATTTCAGCAGCATAAAAGCTGTAACTTTATGATATTCTTTGTAAGCTGAGTCGTTGTTTACCAAGCCACAGGCTCTTTAAATTTTCCTGCTTGTTGTATTTGATACATGAGATCTCCACCATTTACAAACTCCATCACAAAATAAAGGCGATCCTTTAGTTTAAGTATGAGTTTAAGCATTAATTGAATCTTTTATACTTACCATTGATTGGAAAGCACTGTGTATAGATACCAAAAAGGGAGATTTATCAGGAAGTGCTAAAACACGTCTTTCTACAAGTGTACACTCGATGTCATCGTCTTGAATGACAACATCCTTTTTCAGAACTTTAACGGCAAAAAGAGTTCCAGTGATTTTGTGCTCACCAAGAAGAACCTGAATTGTCCGATAAAATTCGATTTTAGTTCCACAAATATACTTTTCCGAAAGATCCTTTTCCAAGTACTGCTCGGAACTCAAAATCAGCCAATTTGATTGCACCGAGATGTGGCTGAGCGATGGATGAAGAGCTAGAGCTACTTTTCGAATATGAACTTGTGGATAAAGTAGTTTCTCTGTCGTTCTGAATGCCATCCAGTTTTTGTTTCATAATAATGAGATACAACAAACCAAATGAATATCTTCCATTTGCTGCTTCAGCTTGGCCACTTCACCATCATACTCAGGCGGAATACGGATGTTGTAGTATTCGCCTTCTTCCTGAACAAGAAGCTCTATTATAACGCATTGCTGAATACTATTTACTGCATTCAATAGTTTGAACCATCCATCAACTGGTTCTTTCTGTAACTCAGATATACCGAAAGAGAGGGAACCCATGAAATCATTTCGAGATGTTCTATCCCAATCCCAAACTTCAACTGATAATCTTCTATCACAATCACTTGATTGTAGCTTACTGTAAAAGAATAGTTTTAAAAAAAAAACTTGAAAATCTTGTTCCAACTATGAGAATTTTTCTCCCCAAAACGGATTGAGAGTAGCTTTCAATGTTTTGGTCTTTTTCTTTGATTTGCATCCCGATTCTTCGGGTATCAGCTTAAGTTTAACATAAGGATCAGACAGGCCATTTGGGTCCATGGGAATTAAATTTTTGGCTTCTCGCACTGAAATTGTTAATTTCATTGTAGGTATTCACATGGTATCCTACCATCAATAGTTAGAGTATCATTTTCAATCTTTGCCTTCAGGTATATTCGCCCACGTTTTTCAGTGTTATCCACGCCACACATATTCGGAACATATTTGATGCATCTATGATGCACGTTGCTATCGCACGAAGTACATTTAACGCCCTTCAGCAAAAAATAAAAATAGTTTGAAATCGAAGAAAAATATTTTTTGTTTTTATTCATTTTGAATCAAAATTTTGTGATTCTTGTTTCAGTTGATTAGTTACATTGAAAAGTCCGAAATTTACCTGATGAATTAGGCCATATAACATAGTACCACAATGATCGCAGAAGGTAGGAGAAGAAAATGAAGTTTCTTTCCATTTGTGCACTTGACGTGGATCCTGCAATGTTAACTCATTTCACCCAGCTGTAGCTTATGTCCTCTGTTTACGGACAATGCGGCATAATGAAAGTGGTTTTGATTCACTTTCTGAACACTCACATCACTATCAGCTCCTTTATCAGCTCCAGGACAAGCAAAATTAACAAACTCATGACATCGTTTGTGTACAACAAGCACGCAAACTTAATATAGACAATCAATATTCGAAAATTGATGAATAAAGAACCTTGACATTGAAAACCTTGTTTGTTTAAACCCCATAAAAAGTCTTTACAGTGCGAACAGAAGGTTGGTTGCTTGAAGAAGCGGGCAATAAACTTATGACTTCTGAAATGAGAAAAAAAAACATTTTTTTCTTTCCTTGATCTCATCATGGATGAGTAGTTTTACTTGATTTCATGGACATTCTTTTGACGTAAAGCTCCTCGACGAACAAATGCTTTTCCTTCAATTCGTTGAGCTGTAAAAATGGAGTCATCAAATATCATATAACAGAATGGATTTTGCTTCCTTTTTTTTTCATATACTATATTCATATATCAACCTACATACCAATTGCTTCACTAAATTTACAGAGAGCAAGACTTGATTCTATGACAGGGTCATTAAAGCTTGTATCCAAGCCAGTAGCTTCAGCAAATGATAGCCTGGAGTCAGGCTCTGAGAACCTTCTCGTTATATTATTCGCTTGAGGGCTTGACATACTAAACTTGACATGTAAGAAGAGAAAATAGTTAAAAGGACTGAAAATCTACATTCACATATGAAATGTGAAGAGAATATGAGAACAATAATGAGAAACGTATCAAATATTAAATAATCTGGTAGCTTCAAGATATCTGGACAAACTTCTTTTTTTTTTGAATCAAAATGAATTTGTATGTGCTCAAACAACGAAGAAAGCAAAATTCAATTAGTAAGCGAGCTCAGACTAGTGCACAGAAGAAAATGATTGAATTATAACGCTAATTTGTGATGCAAAAGCTATGCGACATTGAGAACTTGTAAATATTGAAACAAGCAGATCAACGAGTTTATGAAAGTAAAAGTAGATCACAAGGTTTCTCAGTTATTTGCATCTACTGTTTATATTTCACGCGATATGCACATGTTAATGAGCAATAATAAATTATTAAATTTAAATAAACTTAGGAATGGATACAGATTGTGTGTAGATAAGTTTTCATTTGAGACATTGCAAAAAGCCAATCTGCATCACTTCCTTATTCAGGAAATAGAGAGAGAGAGAAATCGTTAGATAGAAAGATGAAATGAGAGAGAGAGAAAGAGAATAAGAAAAGATGTAAGATGTCTTTCTTCTTGTTCAACATATTTTTATACAACAATAAATAAAGTGCATTTCAATCGTTTTTCTCTTTTTCTTTAAGATCATGAAAGGTTTCTAAGCTACAAATACGAAAATGCCTGGCAGGTTTCTATGATATCTTAAATAATAAGAGATGAATGAGAATAGATCATATAGTAGTATCTTAGATACGTTCACATTACAGACGGCTTAATCTTCATGATTTTTAATCTCACCAAGGAAATGCCATTAAAACAAAATATCCTTGAAAGGTTTTTTTTTTATTTATTTTGAAAGCAAGAAAAAAAAAGAAAAAGTATAATATGATCAGATGTTTTTGATAAGAGAGGGATGAAGAGAGAGTGAGAGAGAGAGAGAGAGAAGGAAACAAATTTCTAACAAAAAAATGACTGAAATAGGTTGAACAATGAGAAGAAAAATAGATTCTATTCATTGAGTTTCGAAACATATAGTTTATGAAAACGATTGAGTTTCATGGTTGTTGAAAATCAACTTGAACGTTTTATTCGAATTCTCTTCTTCATATAAATCTCAGTGGGAATTGGCTAAGGCAAGAGGAATAGTACGACTAAATTAGAGAAAGAGATGCCAAAATCAAATCACATCAGACATTAAGAGCTACTCCTCTAATGCTATTCAAAAGTGAGAAGTGAGTAAGAAAATTGTCATGTTTCTCCTTCTACTTATGGCTTGGAATACGTTTGAAATGAATTCAACACAATTATGAGTGGTACGGTAGGTGTGAATGAAGTTGAAATGCATTACTTCGGTAGGATACTGCAAAGAACTTCCTCATCGACATTACTTAACGGAAATGAAAGAAGGGCAATTCTTTGAATAATGGATAGTTTTAGCGGAATCACATGAAAAAAAATGAGCTGAAAGTCTTCATTTCAATTCGTTGAGATGATTGTTGAGTTGAGCAACAAATCAACTCAACGCAAAGTAATAGTCTGTCGAAGATGAAATCAGAAAGCATTCAATGAGATTGCCCGAAACTATTGTGTCTGACACCTAAACGGGCCAGATATGCATCGCAAGTTGTTGAAGCATTGACAAGGGAAAATTGAAATACGGATTGTCAGAAGCATTATGGATCAGATTATGACTTGACATGATGATTTGTACGTCAAGTGTCAACACATTGAGAACTGTTTCCTCTTTTCAACATCATTGAAGCTATACATGAGTCGGTAGGATCAAAGAAGACAAATGAACAGAATAGAGTAGCAGAAGTATGAGATGATACTCATATCAGTTAGTGAAGAAGAGAAAGCCCACAAATTAATCTCTCTTAATGATATCTTTATAATCTTTCCTAATTATAACATGTGAATGGTCAGATTATAATTTCGTAGGCCAAATAATCTTATCAAAAAGGCATAGTTTATCTTAAGATATCTCTCTATCTCTTTCTCCCTCGCTTTCTCTTTATCATAACTCTATACAGATATAGTATAATGCAATAGAGGTCTCTTAGCTTCAGTCACAAGTAATGAGACTAAATTCGAAACAGTTTCAATGGCTATTTTCAAATGTAAAATTACATTTTTGATTCAAATGCAATACGAATTGCTCACTTTTTCCATTGTCACACGAAATTTATTCATGAAAATTTGAATTAAATACCCGATTGATGCGTGAAAATAAAAATTGGTTTTCAACCATTTAGTGCACAAAAATTAATTTTTAAAAATAAAAAGGAGAAGAAAATTAAAAAACAAAATAGAAACAAGGCTTGGACAAGCATGTGAACTACTTGCTCTCAAACATCATTTTTAAAAGATGAAGCATTAGTTCAAAAGATGTTATTTGAAACTAGTGAAGAACCTTTGTAGAACACGTATTTAATGAACAAATGACTGATAACATATGAATAAGCAAATATTAATGATTCATCCAGACATTATTTGACACGCATCTGGCTTCTGAGGTCATTTACAGGTTCGTTTCGAGGTTATTCAATATAATTTTCCTTTTTTTTTTGGTTCTTCTCATTCAGTCAGTTTGAGAATGTTAGCATTTTATTAAATTGTTTGTATCTTTTATTCTCATCTTCTTAATTTTGAACGAGTCGATAGAACAAACAGGTTTTGATTTATTTTCTTTCTCATACTTCTTTTACCTTCTCTATCTCTCTCTCTCTCTCTCTCTCTCTATCTTTTTCATCAATGTGATGATACATTCATTGATGATTTCATTTTCTCAAAATAAATCGCTTATCAAATTATTTTTTTTCGTTTGTAACTAATGCGATTGGTGTTATCGTTAGTTAGTTTGTCAGATAGTCTTTTGAAAGTATGAAAGAAAAAAGGTTTAAAGGTTAAAAATGAAATCATTTTCATCTGTCTCTGCCTATTCTCTATTCCCCTCCTATCTAACCACCCACTCATTCAATCTACTTGTTCTAGTTCATTTGAAATATCAAAAATAAATAAATAAAATTAATACTTTTTACAATGAACTTGTTGAAGAATAATATGAAAACGTGAAATATAATAATACATATAACAGGTTTTTAACATTGAATTTTGTGTGAAATTATACATTAACTGATTGAAGAACCTCACTTGCATAACCTCAAGAATATTTGCAATAAATAAGATGAAAAAGTCACTTTTATTTCTGCACAAACAGCTTAAATTCATTTGAAGTAGTAGAAGCGAAGAGGGTAGTTGTTTAGAGAGAAGAGTTTTAGATAGATAATCGAAGAGAGTAGTAGTAATATATAGATAGAGAGAGAAGGGTGGATATCACTTGGAACTTGGCAAGGCTACTGCGAAACTTTGATAGATGTGGTAAACATTTTCAAACATTTATGGCCCTTTTTTATTAAATTTTAATTTGAAATTTACACATGTGTGTATATGTGTGTGTGTGTGTGTGTGTAATATTATTTTAAACTTTAAAAAAAAACAAAAAACTTCCATATATGGTTGATGTCACAAGCAATCAGTGTTGAATTCTCGTTTTCATCACATTTCATTGTCTAATCATTCTTCTTATATAGATTATCAATTGAATATGTATAGTTAGATGATATTTGTTTTAACCAGTATTTAAATGACTCACATAATTCTTTTCTCAATTCGTCATCAACTGTTGAACTCACGAGAGGAGCAGATGCTAATACAGCATTCGGTATTGAGTTAACGTTACGGCCGTCTGAATAATATGATGTCATCACAGGTATATATAGAGGTCAATTCACTCGAAGTATTGCTGAGAATTCGAGACAAGGATCGATGATCTGAACCACGAGGTTTGACCATTTGATTGCTGGAATCTTCGCAATCCTATAAATGATGTCAAATACAATTGATTAAATAATATAATTATTTATATTCGAATAATAAACAATGCATTATAGAAAATACAATAATGATTACAATTACATACCGTCTCCATGATGAAGCCTTTTGAATAGTTTATATAGAATATATATATATATATATATGAATAGTTAATGAAATTTATATATTCTTGAATGATAAGCTGAGAAATTTGAAGAAGACGTATAACTTTGAAGCTAAAATTCTTCAACTTTCACATCTCACGTCATAAAGAATTCCAGGAGTCAAACGGACAAAATTGAGTTAAGCATTTTTTCCTCACACAATTCCGTATTTCAGGAGATGAAATTATCATCTCAACTTCATTTCGTCAATCTGTTTTTGCCAAGCATGCAAGTTCAATCTCACTTTATAACATTTTCCTTTCTATTTGCTTGATTTTGTCCGCGCAAAATTATTTTTTCGCAATTTATTTTCATCAATTCAACATCAATTCAAGAAAGACATAATGTGAGTAAAAATTGAAAATTTTCAACATTCAAAATGGCGTAAGTCTATTTTGTCGAACAAAAACGACGTCTCAAACGTTTTGTTAACCAATAAGAAAAAGAAAATGATTTATGCAAATTTTGACGAAAAAATTGAATTTTTGTGTCGCTAACCATATTGCTCGATCATCTTCCTTTCTTCATTCAATGAAACATCAGTGAATCGGAGAAGGATAAAAGAAAAAAAAGTATAAGAGGGAAGCAAAAAAAGATGATTGAGAAGAGAAGGAGAGGCAAGGAGCCAACAAGTTATTATAATAATCTCAAGTTAAAAAGAGGAAGAGAAAGAGAGAGAGAGAGAGATAGAGAGAAGGAATAATATACCATGATTACTGGTTAACATATGCCTTGTATGTGAAGTAAAATATAATTTTCTATATTCACAAGCTGTTATCCATGATTACGTATGATGTTAGATGATATATCAAGGTTTGATTATTGCAAAGCTTGGCAACATTGAGAGTAAAAAAAAAAAGTTTTTTTTTTTTGTCTATTTAAAGACGGCAAAAGGTTCTATTCGTTACTCCATTAAATAGTTGAAAGAAATAAAAACAATTGAAATATCTTTAAAATTCACTTTATCGGCCATCTGGGGTTCATTTTCAACGAACTTTTACTGAGAAAGTTTGATGAAAATTGAAAAGAACAAAGAGACGGGAAATGGTTTTTCATTGAGAATGTAAATTAATTCACCAAATTTGAGAAGAACTAGCTATCCATGAGATTGCTCATGAAATTCTTAATCAATAAAGCTTTTATATAGTATTTAAATATAATAATGAATTATAATTATGGCATTAAGGAATTTAAATTGAAAACTTTGCGATAAATATAAGATATGTATAGCTTATATCTAACTATATGTATATGGTGGATATGTCTGTTGGTGGATATAGATGTTAGACAAAGATATATAATTTCATTCAAAAACAGAACTCTTCTTTCACATTTTTATTTTCTCTCTCTCTCTCTATATATATCTTTTTCTCTCTTTATATCTTCAAGCTTAAGATCATGAGGGAGGGAAAAGAAAAAAAAAAAAAGTTTGTGTGTGGGGTCTAGTGGCAGACATCTGTTCATCACTTTATAGCCGATTTATCTATCTTACAGCTCATTTTTTATTGGCCTGATATTGCAGCTTTCAACTTTGAGATGAAAGTTGGTTAGTTTGTGTAGCACACACACACACAGAGTCACAAACTTTAAAAATGAAAAAGAAACCAAGTAACAGCAAATGAATGAAGAAAAAAAAAGGTTTTTTAACTCTTCTCTCTTATTTATTTGTTTCAAAAGGATGCTTTTCATATATCTTTTATGAGAAACGTTAACTAGCAGACAAGATCTTCAAAATGCAATCAATGACAAAGGTATACTCATGTTGTAAAAAAACAAAAATAATATGTGAAAACATGAAGACAAACAAACACTATTGAGAGGTTATGAAATGAGAGAACTTTACACTTTCATCTTACCTCTCAAACAGATCAGATCTTCACATGCACACACACACACAATATGAGTTATGAGTATCGTGTGCTGTAAACCAACGACTTATATATAGTGCTCAGGCACTGAATGTTCATCTCATTCAAATTATAATGAAAACGTGATCAAAAATAATGTGAGTGCTTGACAAAATCATTGAAGCATGAAATAATGGTTTTAAAACAAATAAAATATTGTAATAGATGAACCTATTCATTTAAACAACCAACAGACTTTCCATCTCTTATACAATGTGTGTGTGTGTGTTAAGCAGCAGAGTAATGCAATAGTTACGAATTGAAAAAACGATTACAATATCAACCTCCAAACGATATATGCTTAAGTGAAGTCGTTTGCAGTTTTGAAGAGCAGCACTTTCCAATTTGGACATCATTTACTTAATTTTCTTCTTTTTTTTTTATCCTACTTCCTTGTGCTCATTGTTCAGATGACTTCATTGCCTTTTTACTGCTTTCATTCATTCCAATAGCTTTACGTCTTCCTTTACTCATTTATTCTATTTTATACCTTCTTAAGAACTCTTCGGTCACTCTCTTAGCTTTCCTGCAATCTCTATCTATCTCCATTTTCATATCCACTACGCTAGCTAGTTAAAGGTCATAAAAAAAAAGAATTTCATCCTTTTAACCATTCTGTATATAATTAGCATAAAAAAAGATAATAAAAGTAAGTGGCAATAGAATGAACAATCATTAACTTTGAAAAAAAAAGAAGAAGAAGAAGAAAAAGATAGAAAGAGTCGAATAAATAAGAAATAAAGGAAGCAAATAAAATTTTTATGTAATGGTAATGCAAAATAGAATTAACAATGAAATATTAATGAGTAAGTTGAAAGCCATTTTTTTCTTATTTTTTTAAAAAAAATTGTATTTCGTTATCTCTATAGATGGATACAGTTCCAGGAATATATGTACTCAAGAACTAAGACAATGTTGTCTCGGCAATAGCTAACGAATAAGAGAAGAAAGGTGAATAAATGAAGAATGATATTGTATTGCATAATGTAAAGAGAGAGAGAGAGAGAGAGAGAGAGAGATAATGAGAGAGAGATTACGAAGAATAGAGGGAAAAAATAGAGAAATAGAGAGTTATGTAATGGAATATGAGATTTTTCAATAAATATCATGGCATTTTTAGAGTTTTGTTTTCTTCATTTTTCATCCATCCTGCTCCCAATTATATGATATCGTAAGTTCTTCAGCACACAAAAATTTTCTTTTTTTGGTTATAATCGCATGGGATAACAACTATGATGGATTATACTTGGTTTAAATCTTTGAAGACGGACAGATAACTTAAAAATTGAATAAAAATAATTATAATCACCAAACCATAAGCTGGATGAAGATGAATGAAGAGATCTTTTCGTTATTCCCCCACACACTTCCGACATTCAAAAATGATAATTTTTGGTGATTTGATTATGGAATGGATAATAAAGATAGATAGAGAGAGAGAGAGAGAGAGAGATAGAGAGAGAGATAGAGAGAGAGAGGAAGGAAGAAGATTATAAATAGTTTTGGTAGGGTAAGGGGGGGCATGTGCTCTTCTATTATTCCTCATGTGAAATGAATGTCTTCAATTCTTCATCATGACAAATCAGCATTTAATCGACAAATGGCTCTACGTGTAAAAAATGAAAAGTAAGTAAGTGTTAGTTGAAGAAGAACTGAAAATAATAGCAAGTAATCTAGAGAATCAGGCAACGGAAATGAGAAGATGGACCATGTATTTGAAAAAAGAAAAGAAAAAGACGTCGCCAGGAAAGCATCGTGAGTGAGAAGATGGATATGAAAACGACAAGGATTGAGTGGGTCCAAGAAAATGTTCTATTGCAAAGCAATTGCATGACGAAATAGAAGCAAACTGAATACTTAAAATGCAATGAAGTAGACAGTTAAGACAACAAATAGATGTTTGAAAATGAACGAGAGAAGCAGACTAAACAGATTGACGATAGAGACGAATAAAGGAATGAAAGTTGTGATGAAGTATAAAACATTATTGAGAAGATTGCATGACTACTTAAGACAAGTACATATGAATGCAGGAAAACCTTATTCTCATATGAGTTTCAGTTTAATTAACCATTTGCACAGATATCTATAGATATATAACTATACTAACTATATATTAATATATATATATGTATAGTATATCGTTATCAAGTTAATGATTAGTAACAATATATATTTGAGTATACTCACTGTTTCTCATCAAAATTTAATTAAAAACTTATAATTATTTTATGTGAAATGTTTTCTTCTATTCACATGCAAACCATGTGATATTTACATTCTATGCAAATATAATACTGAAAACGATCACATATCAACTCCTTCTTTTCCTTCTTCTTCTCTTCCACTATTACCAACTACATACAACTTCTTTACTCTGTCTGTCACACTTCCTTCTCCTCCTACCAGATATATAATGTTTCAAACAATGTATTCGAGTAATAATGATGATGTGAAAGAAAAGGAGAAAAAAAACTTTTTCTTCCTTCCTTCCAGCTAACTATTGAGAGAATAGCAAAAACATGAAATCAACAACTGTGTGAAGGTTGCCGCTATTAAAGGATAGAAAAGGAGGGGTGGTTTAGAGGAAGATGATCTTACAATACAACATTCTCACGCATCAAATGGATTCGCAACAAGCTATCTTAAGTGTCGTACAGTATACATTATTGAAGAATATCTATCAAAACTGAACATTCTGAGAATATGCAAAGTCTGTCATCTATATTTCAAAATAACAATTTTTTGTGAATTTAAACGAAAAAAAATAAATAAAATTGCATTTGAACATCAGTTCAAATGAACTTTATTCGATTCTTTCACACATAAACAACTTTTTTTTTTCTCAATTAAAACATAATTACATGCATTTTTCATCATTTTCTTTTTGCATATATCAGATGCAGAAATATGAAAAGTGGATGCTCATTTAACTATATCATCTAGGAAGATGTATTCAATGTAATATATGCTTAAAACTCATTGTTCATATAACTATTCCCTATAGTATTATTTTTATGTTCTTCTATCAACTAGAAGTTCAAACAATAGATATTTGAAGAATGAACACCAACTACAACTAGATGGTACAATGTTATTGTATTATTTAAAATAAATACAATACAAGAGAGCTATAGACACCCACATGTGTTGTAGACATGTTTTACTCAATACAAATTATGAGATTTCATCTTGAAATTAGTGACAAAAATGAAATTTGAACACAAATAGCATGTTCGAACCTCATTCCTGTTCCATTCTCTCTTCTTCTCTCTCTCTCTCTCTCTCTCATTCTCTCTCTCTCTCTCTTCTATAGAAGAATTGACATTGAATTGACTGAGAAAAAAAAAAACAAAGAAACTCACAGAAAAATGAAAAAAAATTTTTTCTGTTTTCCCATGTGATTGAACGTTCTCACCAATCAACTGCTGTGTGTGTGGTAAAGTGATGCTATCTTTTATCGTTTGACTCAAATCTTACATGTTCTTATTGAATTCAATTAGACAACATGATCTAATTAAATTATGTTTCTTTCTTATCATTGAATGAAATACAATAAAACAATTGAATAAGATAAATAAAAATGAAATTGTAGATGGAAACTATAAATAGACTAAGAAGAACACCAAAAGAGATTCAAAGAAAGAGGAAGAAAGATAGAAAGAAACAGAGTACAATCTCAAATGAAATGCCTCAGCCTCATCAGATTATGAATGAAATCAAACGAAAATAAAAATAAAAAGTAAAGAAAATAAGATTCAAATGAATACAAAGTATATTCAGTTAACAGAAAGATGGCTGTCAATACAGATAACTAACAGAGAGAGATAGAGAGAGAGAGAGAGAGAGAGAGATAGAGAGAGAGAGAGAGAGAGAGAGAGAGAGAGAGAGATAGAGATAGAGAGAGATAGAGAGAGAGAGAGAGAGAGAGATAGAGAGAGAGAGAGAGAGAGAGAGATAGAGAGAGAGAGAGAGAGATAGAGAGAGATAGAGAGAGAGAGATAGAGAGAGAGAGAGAGAGAGAATTAAAAAGAAATTGTTTTTGTTTAGTAGTTCATTTGTGAAAGATTAAAAATCAGGAATAGCAATATTGGAGATTGCTTACATGGAAAGGAGAGAAGAAAGGGAAATGTTAAAAATTTCAAAAATATAATCAAATAGTAAGAGATTATTATGATAACTATGCTATATGCAATATAATTATATAATTAAGTCAATATATAATGAATATCATTATATCACAACTTCATTCATGAAAGCATATCCGTATATCATGCATTTCATGAGATATAAGCATATCTCTTAACCGTTATCTATACTTATCCATCTTACTACCCAAAAACAAAACGAAAAGAAGAAAAAAAGAGTTTTTTTCATTTGCAATTGCATCTTATAGCTTGAGATAACGCATTTAACACATTCGTTCAGCTTTTTCGTTTTTTTTTGGCTTTCAAAAGACGAACAAAGAGCGTTCAGCTTCTGCTTTGAACATCATCATCTACTGTCAATTATCTATGCTAACTTATATGATATAAAATGATATTGTTTCTTTCTTCATCTTTTTTTTTTTTTTTTTCATATTTTTGTGTTCTTCATCACTACTTTAAAACTAAAAACAAGTTGTTAAAGCAAATTCTATTTATAATCATCTTATTTCCGGGCATGCAATAGAAGGAGTAAAGAAGAAGATGAAGATGTAGGAAAGAAAAAAAATATTTGAACTTGCTTCTCGAATATGAAAATGTAACAATTCCCTCATGTACCATTTTTTTTCAAAAATTTCTGTTCGTTCTTCTGTTCATATTTCTCTCTCTCTCTCTCTCTCTCTCTTTCTTATTGCTTTTCTCTTCATTCTTCTTCTTTTTTTTTCCTTAAAACATCAGACAATACGCAACTAAGAACTCTTAAGCAGTCCATAATTTTCTTTTGACTATGAAAATACTCCCGCGGGTCTCATACCCGATAAGTGAGTTATAGCTTGAGCATTGCATAAAATGCATTGAAATATAAAATGATATCGTCTTGTGGCAAATGTAATCATTACCAACTGTTAATCCTCTTCAGATGGACTATTGTTCGATTCTTGTGCATAAAGCAACTCCTTATATGTATATAGATATATAAAGAGAGAGAGAGAGAGAGAGAGAGAGAGAGAGAGAGTAATAGATAGATGTTATAATATTATAAATAGAATACAAAATATGTTTTATTTCCTTATGAACTTTATCTTGTTGGCTTCAATCCCCACCACCCTATACTATCCTCATTCCTTACATTCCTTACTGCCAGATGTCTTATTCAATCACATGAACTTTTGCGTTCACATTTTTTGTATTCCGTTAGTAAGTCAGCTTTGGTTATTGACTCAAATATAGTTGCAAATGTGTTCAATATTATATTGAATTTCTACGGCAATCGATCTAATTGTCTTCTTGTTCGTCTTCTTTTTTATTCCGAATGTGCTCTCTCATTGTAGGAAGAAACATAAAAAAAAAAGGAAAGTAATAAAATAAATGTGTCCAATTCAACTAAAACAATAGATGCGATTTCATATAGATGTTCAGTTCTTCAGAATATCATGTCAATCAGTCTTTTTATTCTTATCCATTCGTTCTGTATTCTTGGTCGTTTGCAAGCTTCTTCTCTCATGGCTATCTCGTGCACCCTTCATCTGTATGAATATTCTTTTTTTCTTTTCTCATTTTTTATTATGAAATTGCTTGCTATGTAACAAGTTCATCGAAAGCATTTGTTTATTATAGGTCTCTCGTAAAACTTTGAATGTGAGCCAATTTGTTATTTTCATTTCTCTATCCATCTCTCTCTCTCTCTCTCTCTCTCTCTCTCTCTCTCTCTCTCTCTCTCTCTCTCTTAGTCTAATTGTCTATCTTGATTTTCATGTCATGATGCTTGATGAACACTCTTGAACTGTTTTAAAAAGCATATCTAGGTGATGTGTCTCTTTCTTTTTTTTTTTCAAAGCTTTATTCCATTTAACGTTGCTGTTTGTTTTCAGCAGTCGTCGTTCAAGCTTGCAGGTCATTGTGTTCATTTTTCTTTCTCATCATCATCATGTTATCCTCGAATTTCAAGCCTTAAACTGCAATCATCAAATAACACAATAACACATTCTTTACATCAATCCAAAGAGTTTTAAGGATTTAATTTATTCAATGTGTGCATGAATGTGTTTTTTGATCATTTAAAACCATTCTCTAACTATATATATTATAACAAGTTAAGGTGTTGTTTTAATGAAATGTTTCTTGCTCACATCATTCTTCTTCTGTCTATGGCAGTTATAAAAGAACTTTTTTTGTTTTGTTTAACAAAAACAAGAACTTTTCTTGACTGCTGTCACACTCCATTTAATTCTCTCTTTTTTTCTTCTTTTAGAGAACAACTCACCCTACACCCACCATCCCCCCCCCCCTCCCTGTTTCATGAAGTGCTCTTCTTTTACTAATCTGTTTGGATATAACCATTTCAAACATTATTTTTATGTCAGATGCTTTTTGGAGCCATTTTTCACATGCAGAATGTGAAAAGCTATTAATTTCCTTTTATCCTTGCGCTTCATCCCATTTTCATCAGTCCTTTTTTTTCCTGGAATGATTATCGGTGTCGTAAAAGACATAAAGAGATAGAGCCTCTTGAAACGACTTGAAAGCTAGGCATCATTTTGAAGATGCGGTCATCGCTTAGACCTCCAACATCCAAAATATAATCCGCTCCGTCAGCGACAATTGTCGTCAGTTATACAGATTTAGATTTACGATAGTTATTAATAGAAATAAAACTATTTATTCTGTTCAATCTCCCTCTCTATCTATTGCTGATTTTCTCTTTATCTCACTTCTCTCTCTCTCTTTCTTTATCTCTCTATCATGCTCATGCTATGTTTCAGTATTTTAGCCAGAATGTAGTACAATTCTGAAGAAATATCATATGAATAGATACATATGTTTGATGAATTGACATCTTATTTTCAATTATAATGCTCATAGATTCTCTCTGTTTTATGTAATTTTTTTTCGAGCAAATTCATCGATGCTCAGCTTCAACTGAATTGTTGTGTAGCATATTCACATGTAAACGTCAATTTTTGTGCTCATCTTCTATTTCTGTCAACAAGATAGATAGAGAGAGAGGGAAAGAGAAGCAACATTTTTTAAAATATTTTCTTTCATTTGCCACCTATCTGGCAGGTATGAACGTGTGAACTCTGATTTTCATTGATTATCAAGTAAACATAGTTAGATATGTGATATATAGATATATGTTATGCTGTTTATGTGACTTACAATTTTCATCGATAACTCTTGATTTATGTTTATTACACATCACATACTTGTCTAAGAATAATGGACGTTCTCTAACTAAGCTGTACAACTTTAAACTTTCGTTCATGCATACGAAAAGAAACACTGGGAAACATCTTCATTTTCATTTTTTTTTTCGTCTTTTCGTTTCGTTTCTCAAAACAATAACACTTGCACTTAATGCTTTGTTAACAAGACGAAAAAGCGAAGAGGAACATTGGAAGAACGAAAGACTTCCTGAACCATTTTCATCAATCAGCCAAAGTTTTCATAGGCATTTCTTGTTTTCCTTGTTTCTCATAAAATCTCTTTTTTTTTTCTTCTCACTCTGTGTGTGTTTTTTCCTGGAACAAACAATACGTGTGAATATCGAGAGTTAGTGCGATTGAATAACAAGTACTGCGTACTCGAAGCTCATGATCAAATTAGCCATCTTGGTTTATTTGCCAGAATATGGAATCTTTTTTTCCCAAAACTTAACCATACGTTTTGTTTTATTCCTTCAGAGACCTTGTGAAAAGGAGCATTTTTTCATAAAAAAAAAGTTTAATCCAAAGCTGAAAAACAGTTTTTTCAGTATATGAATCATGAGAGACAAGGAAGAGAAACAGAGTATACGCATACTAGATAGGAGGGGAATGAAAAAGAGCTGTAATGAAGAAATGAAAGAAGCAGATAAAGAGAGAGTTCAGGACAAAAAAAAGAATAAAGGTTGAAAAGGGAAGAGAGATAAAGAGAGAGGGACAGCAAAAAAGGAAGATGGAAAGGAAATATATGTAAAGAGAAAATGGGAAGGAAGGTACAAGATGAAATAAAAAAGGAAATGAAAAACGTGAAAAATATGTACGAAAAGTGAGAGAGAGAAGAGATAGAAAAAATAAAGAGAACGATAGAGACTGTTATAGATTGAGAGGTATAGAGATAGAGAGAGGAAGAAGAAAATGAAAATTAAAAAAAGATAGAATAGTTGAAGGAGGAATAATAAAAAAATGAACCTTGGATTCATTATAAAACAATGTCATTGAATATGTATACTCTTTGATGAATTCTCTTTTTTTATATTTCAAAGAATATCAGATCCCATATTTCCATTTTTCAATATAAAATGTACTATTATAAATAAGTATTCTATGTGTTCTATCATGAAGAAAGTATTTGTTTCTCTCTCATTTACAATTCATGTCTAGAGATGATAACGCTGAATAAAAATGAGAAGAGTAAAACAAAAGAGCATGAAAGAGAGAGAGAGAGAGAGAGAGAGAGAGAGAGAGAGAGAGAGAGAGAGACGTTGAGAATACTGAAGAACGATTTGAATGTTAAAGACGTTCGATTGGGAGGATAAATTGGAAAAAACGAGTAATACTTCAACATTCATTTGTTCTGTTTTAATTATTTCTCAAAACCTCCCATTGGAAAAGTGAGATGCAGAAAAAAGAAAAAAAAAAGAATTGGATGTAATGCACCATCGTTCTACTATCATCATATATCTAACGCTATTTCTTAAGTAAAACCACAATTTTTTTAGTTGGTTCTTCCTTCATTTAATTATAGGATTCAGACTACTTTGGCATGCCTCTTGTGTCTTCTCTCTGCTTAGTCACTATAATTTTCGATCACGTTTAAACCTTTCACTACTCACATTGCTCCTTCGTGCGCATTACACTTCTTAATGTATTGTGAGCACTGAGTGTGAAACAATGAATAAAAAAAAAAACGAACGCTTCCTATCATCTTCCTTCTTCTTCTTTTTTTTCTTGGTCTTCTGCTGTCATTTGCTAACTCAAAATTGACGATCATCCATCTTATTTACACATACAACCGATACTTAGGGAGTCAGTTTTGCTCGAGACTAACAGGTGTACATGTATTATCTTTCAGACGGCTGTCATGAACTTTAATCATACGGTTTCATTATAACATCCTCCTTAGATCATCCTTCTCATCCCTTTTTCAGATATTCTCATGTGAGCACATTTCCTTTCGAACATTTTTAATTTTAGTAAAAAATTCATTCTCATCTAAAAAACGGATTAAAGTTTAATTTCCTTTTTTCTTGGAAATTTCCTTTCAATTTTTCATGATGATGCAATCGTTCTCGGATCTGCTTTTCCATTTTTAAATGTCATATTCTGTTCGTTTAGAAACTCAGTTGTGTTAATGTACCATGTTTTTATCTTCTTCAATGCAAAGTAGTAAGAGAAGAAATAAAAAAGTACAAAAGTCAGAGAGTACGGGACACTTGAAAATATAACTGACTAGAGTGAACCCATTTACTCCATTTATACTTTCATGCTGTATCCTTCTCGGAATTCGCTTAACATGTCGTCTTCTAACTTACCAGTTCTTCAGTTATTCTCTGTTTATTACATATGGAGATGGAATCTCTTTCGTCTTGTATATATCTCTCTCTCTTTTGCCGCTTCCATATTTCCTCTTAGTGTTCTCGTATTATGTAGTCTATTTGGGAGCTACTCTCAGCTCACAAGTAAAGAACCAACATAAATTATGCTAGCTGTCGAGCGAAGGTGCTCGAGTTAGTCGGTTCAATCTTTTCTCATGCTAATCTGCTTCTTCTTCATTTTTAGCGCAACCAATGAAACTGCTCAAACGGATCTTTGTCATATCCATGAATTACTTTATTCATCTTGAAGAGTATAATCATACTACAAGCTAAATCTTTTTCAAGTACAAGCATATTGAAACAGTTTTTTGGCGCCTATTGTATGAATGTATTCACAATTTCTTATTCACAACTTGAGTTTAAGAAATTACGAATTAGCTAACAGCTCTTCTTCATTCTGACATGAAGTTTAGAACTTGCTCCTTTCTCCAAATTACTTCTACAAATCTGTCTGATTTTTCGAACGAACAGCACTTATTTATTTGTAATTTCGTTTGAAAGCTGTTCAGGCATGTTTTCACTTGGCACTTCTTACTGACTTTTTCTTTCCAAATTTATTTGGTTTTTTTTTTCTCATCAAATTGGAGATGAGCAGAGAAATTAAGTATTTTGTAGATTTCTTTTACAAAATCTGAAGATTCTCATTGCAAGCTAGACACACTTATGCAGCTTGTTCAACATCCCTACAAACATTCCTGAACATAGTTGGCTCCATCTGACTTGAATGATGGTAATGTTGCTTTAAAAGCGCAACAGCTAACTTCTCATTCATTCTTTAACCAATAACTTTGATTTCATATTAAATGCCTTTTTAAGATTTGTTTTATTGAAAAGCCATGAATACCACAGAATGCAATCGTTCATGAGTTATGGGCACAATGGCTACTACCACCCCAACAACACTATAAAACTATATTGACAGATGGACTTTTCAAAATTTAAATGTTACAAATCTTTCGATGGAACAAAGATCGTTAATACGATGCCCAAAATGCTAAAAAAAAAAAAAGAGATAGAAGAAGCAAAAAGAAAATGAACAGCAAAGTTCTTTAGACTTTTATGCATTTTGCTACATTCTTCCGTCTTCATTTGCAAGATTTGCACTCATTACTCACATATTATAAATGATTTTGAGTTAAAAAATAGGACTACAACTCATTAAGTCTACGGAAGAATTCGCAAGATATTATTCAATTCTTTCCAACAAAAATTATTTTGTTCAAACAGTCTTGGAGCTGAAGCACCGTATAATAGCCCTGCCCTGCCATAGAAATGAAAAGATAAAAAGAGAGAGCAATTTTCCTTTTTTATTCCCTCAGTTTTTTAAGCCCTTTTCCTCATCTGCTTTTGCGATCCGTACTTTATCCATTACTGAAATAGTTTCTTTGAAATATTCTCCCGTTCGCATTCATTTTGTTGCTTTTTGAGCTTTCATTTGAAGCAATTCGCTTTTGAGATGATGATGAATAAAGGGGAAAAAAAAAAAACTTTTGAAAAAGCGTTTCACCTGGCGACAGCTGCCCTTATTTCCGTTTGGCAATCATTTTGCGTTCATTTACATAAAAATGACTTTTCTATATGTTTAATGATCTATTTATTACTATATTGTTGTTCATTAATTATTCATTTATATTTAAATTAGTTTTGTGAAGAGGGATAAACGATCAAATATCAGATATGTTATCATATATCAATATATTCAATTGGAAATTATATAAGAATGGGCATCATTTTCAGTTTAAAAATAGACATATTCGTTTCTTTTTTTGGTTCACTTTCTCTCTCTCTCTCTCTGTCCCTCTGAATTATCCGTATTGACAGCTATCTTTACTCATTTTCCTCTCTCTCTCTCTCTCTCTCTCTCTCTCATCTTACTCTCATTCAGCAACAGAATATAATGCGTTGAAATATAAATTATGGGTTACTTAAGGAATATCTTGGATCTCCTTTATCATTTTCCATTGTGACATTGTGAATTTTTTATTCAACATTTGTCTGCTGTGCCTTTTGACTCATATTCGCTCATAATACTTATATGTTCTAGCTTGCTTCCGATATGCGAATAGAACAACATACTCAACAAATAGACACAACAAGAGCTTTGAAAAAAAAAAATTTCTCCTCTTATCTCTCTCATTTTAACTATTTGACTCATATGCCCCACTGGAATAAAAAAGTTTGAGTTTAAGTTAAAATATGAAGAGAAACAAGTTTATATCTTTATTCGCCCTCTGGGGGAACACCACCAAATGTCAATTGCGATAGATAGATATATGTGAACAAAAAAAAAAGCATTCAATATCTATAACCAATTGATGTGACCACTTTTGTGAAAACTTAAAAATGAGAAAAAAAAAAGTTCAAAATATTTGAGCTTCAATTGCTACGCGACCGTTGCGCTTAACCATCTCATGTTCTATAACCCTTATAATGTTTTATTCATTTCAATCACGTATTGTTGTTTCTTCGTCTTATTTTGACGTTTATCAAGTAGTATTTATCATATTTCAGCATTTACATCTGTTGCAAAATTTAGAATATTGCTCAGAGTCAAACGTAGGAAAGCCTTCCTAGCTTCTATTTATTCTATTGAAATACCATCTAAGCGAACAAGATTCATTCTCAAATTATACGTCCATCAAACAGTACCGAGCCGAGTCTTTCGACTCTGAGCGGAGTGCTATTGGTCACTCTGTTCAGCAAGCTTATACTTCTTGCATTTGTTGGAAATCTTCTCGTATGTGCGGCAATAATATGGGATAGAAACTTGAGACGTCAACCCGAAAATTTATTTCTTGTGTCTTTGGCCATTTCCGATCTGTTAGTTTCAGTATTGGTTTGTTTCAAAGTTACAGATCATCAATACAATATTAAACTTCCAGGTCATGGTTTTTGCTGCCGGGAGTGACGTTCTTGGCTATTGGCCATTTGGACAAGCTTACTGTCAATTTTGGGTATCTTTTGACATAACATGCAGTACGGCATCAATTCTCAACTTATGCGCTATATCTTCTGATCGTTATTGGCATATAAGTCGCTCAATGAGTTACGCAAGGTACATATAATCAATCTTTCAAGTAAGAATTGCAAAACAAATTCTAGACACTGTAGTCGTAAGCGTATTATATGTATTATTGTGGTCGTTTGGTTGTTATCAGCTATTATTGGATCTGCTCCACTTTTGATAGGATTCGGATCGAAAGTAACTATCAGCGAGTAATATTCTTTTTTTATTTCTTAACACATTTCAATTGAATTGCTTAGGACGTCTGGTCTACCAGTTTGTGAAATGAAACTACCACTCATTTATGCCGTTGGTAGTTCGGTTTTATCATTTTTTCTGCCGGCAGCAATAATGGTTTATTTATACGGAAAACTTTATATGTATGCACGTCATCATGTAAAAAATATTAAAACGCAGTTACAACAAGCTACTTCATTTCTCATTATGCAGTTGACATCTGAAAAAATCAGAGAAGTAAGCACTTTCTCTTCCATGCATTCGAGCAATAACCATGAATGATATAGGTGACGGCTGCAACTTTAATGACGGATGTTTCAACGAATGGAAATAACACGAATAATAATAAGAATGAAGAACTGCCAATTGTTGAAACACGATTCACTAGGGTAGAATGATGATGAGGCAAAAGAATATACTAAAACGTTCCTATTCAGGCTTTACGAACAGTTGCATCTCATGTGCCATGCACTTGCATTCGTAATCGCTTTTTGAATAGTCCTGATATGGAGAGTACAATACTTCCGAATCCAGCCAATAATGTTAATGATCAGAAAGCTCGGTGAGAAAAACAAAAAAGAAGCTCACAGAATAAATGATCATCTAGTCTCACACTCGGAATCATTATGGGAACTTTTCTTCTTTGCTGGCTTCCTTTTTTTCTAGTGAACATTGGTCGCTCTTGGGATCCTTCTGCCTTCAGTTCAAAAGTTGTTCTTGTGAGTCTCATCTTAAACTCTAGATTTGAAAACGAAAAATGTGCTTCTTTTTCTCAGGCTGTCACTTGGCTTGGCTATGCTAATTCGGCAGCTAATCCTCTCATATATAGTATTTTCAACAGAGACTTTCGCAGAGCATTTAAACGTATTCTCACTAATAGTTTCTCTTGCATAAGAAATACGGATTTGAACTCTTCTTTGTAAGTCGAAACCACTCTATTGGTTCTCATGAACGGTTATTTGCAGAAACGATAGTTATCTTCCTGGAAGGAAAAGAAATGCCACTCGTGATTGTGCTTCAGACAACGAAAACAACAATCAGGCTCAAGCAACGCATTTACTTGCCATTACAAGTGCATAGAAGACTATTTGAGATAATATCAATCAAATAGACAACACAATGTACTCTATTTAATGAGAATATTAAGTGATAATTCTTGAAAATACAAAAATATCTGCCAAATATTTAAATCAGTCAGCTTAATGATTTCTTTCATTATGATGAGAAAAATCTTTTCATATGCTAAAGACATTTGCAGTCTCACAATGTCTATAACTTATAACAAATAATCAACCATTATGTGTTATCTTCTTTGATAAGCGTTCCAGATTATCTGTTTTCTCATGAAAACAGAAAAATGAGAAGAGAAACGTTTTATGTTTCTGTATTCTCTTCATTACACAAGTATAGACAGACGGCTTTTTGAACTACGAGACAGACAATGTTTAACTACGGAATTTGTGTTACAACAACCTGTATAATATAATTAAGCTAGTTTATTATATAATAAAGCATGTTTTCTATAATTTGTTAATACAAATTGGAATGACTAGACATAGTAAGCAATGGAATAACGGTACTATCTACAAACATTTTTGTTGATCTTCTTGGACAGGTGGAGCAGGAGGGGCATCGCTACCGGAAAGATAAAATGAACCTTGCGCCTATAACTAATTATGAGAAATAATAACAATTACACATCACTTACTTCCCACTGGTCTAAATCAATACTTAGATCAATTAGTGGCGGGTCATTGTCCAAAAAATCAGCAAAATGCCATGGAAAAAGTGAAATAGGTTGATCCCTGCCTTCAAAAGCTTGATCAATAGCTTTGTCCCAATTGATTTGGTCTATAAAAATTACAATCTTGAGCTGCAAATTGTGAAAATCCACGTACTGATAAGATTTTCTGACATTCCAACTCTACGACATACGGTACTTATTAATCCGCCAACCGATAGACGTCGTCCACCTAACCATACAGAAATCTAAAACAGTATACGCTTAATCATTTTTATCTTCTTCTTTCTCATACTCCTTTCACATTTGTAACTTGTCGTCCAGCATAGTGCACAAGACGGAAGACATCTGCCAATTGTTCGACCAGAACAGTTGTCAACCACAATCCAATAGTAATGTATATAAGGGTTGGAAGCAGAAAATCCATTCGTCTATATAAGAAACCTTTTTAGTTGAAATATTGTTGAACTCACCTTGGAACAATATCTCCTAATCCAATAGTAGTAAGACTCCTTAAAAAGCTATTTCATTGTTGCTTTAGAGCATGAACTCACATATAAGAAAAATAAACACTATCAAAATATGATAATTGGTTTTCCCACATTGGTAATATTGCTGAACCACAAGCAATAAAGGAGATGAATACAACGGCAACAAGAAAAACCTATTGAAATGAGCGTTAAGTTGAAATATGTTTGAACAATCAACTTCTCCTATTTCTCTCCAAAATCGTTGTTCTCCTTGACGTTTTAATTCTTTTTTATAGATGAGTTGAATGATTGTCATGATTCCTTGAATATTCAGATATTTTTGGAAAATATTTTCATATGACATGCCTGTTTTTGAGAACCTTCCAAGATCGGCAATAGTAATGAGAAACAGTGGAATACCAAAAGCACCATACATCATTGTGAAAATTTGGCATTCATGAGATGTTGGAGCCAGATTTCCATAACCTTTGTTTATAACTTTTGTTTATTAAAGAGAATGAAGCTCTTCTACCTATTGTTGTGAGAATCGTGAATGCAAACAGAACGCTACTTTCGAAAGTCCATCTACGTGGCACACTCTATAAAACTGTGTATCAAACACCATTAGATTATTCATATAAACCAAATTTGAATCCGATAAAATTAAATAATTTTCAAGGCTTATTTGATGAAGAGACATATTTTTGAGATACCAACGTATTTCGTCATCAACGTTTAAAAGCTGCAAACAATTAATTTCAAAAAGTCAATTGTTGTGAATATTACAGCATTGGAATCAGAAAGTCTTGCTACCAGTTGCGTTTTCATTTCTAAAACGAATGCTCTGTAATAGAAATAAGAAGTTAATCTTTTGAGATATGAGGAAACCTTTGTTTTTTATGCAAATCTTCTTCTCGCTCTCCTTCCATATATTGGAACATATAACCTCCAAAGATGAGATACAAAATAACAAATAAATAAAGAGCAATATGAGCAAAAGCAATTCGAAGAACATTATTCAGCTTCTGTGCTTTAATGCAGCCTAAGAAAAGATAAGTAATAAAGAGATCAATTCATTTTTAATATTTTAAATTTAATTAAAAAATATAATTTACCCATATGATTTGGTCGGCTTGAGATGAGAGTAATCCTAAAGAATTGTTATATTAAGAAGCTGTCACTGTTTTACGAAAATCAATGCAAAACCGAAGTTCGATCAAGGCAGGTTTTTTTTATGAAGAATTCAATTCAAAACTATTAGAACGGAACTAATTTGGAGATATTTGCTGAATCACTAGGTTTTAGTTTTTATAGCAAAAAACAAACTTTTTTTTTCATCAAAATAATAAATGAAAATCTGTTCATTAGAGTGAAAAAAACAATATTTTTAAGGATTTCATAGCACAAATTGAAAAACTCGACGATTCAAAGGTTAGAGTTATCTCATTTGTGATATGGAAATGAGAGATTAATCGTTTACAGCATGCTCTTACTGCTTTGACTTCAATAATGCAATAGTTTGCAACTAGTTGAACGTTTAATTTGGTGTATGCAGTTCTTATGACTAATGATGTTATTGAGCCGTAAAGGTGTCAGCAACCGCTAACAACATTATTTCCACTACTAAGGATTTGTTAGTTAATGTTCAAACAAGTGGAAAGATGTATGCAAATTGATTTCAGGAATTGCCAATTGAAAACTATATCTGACAATGTGTTTTCGTTGAAAAATGCTAAAAAGGAAAAAGGTCAGATTCATATCCGTTTTCAAGTTGCGCTTATGAGAATATAATAATCAAAAAGCGGAATATAAGCTATTCGGAACACAAGATAGAATGTTTCAATTTCGGAATAGTAGATGTGTGCAAAAACTTAGACTGAATAACCTTCAATCTCTCGAACATGAGCTCGCACTGCAACTAATTCAATTAGTCAACTTTTTGTGCTTCGCATTAAGATTTCACTCACAACTCATTCAATTTTGAGTTGTAGAATATTTTTTATGGAGAAAAAGAGAGAGATAGTACTTAAAACAAAAGCTTTCTTTAATGTATTTCATTGAATTGTAAGATACGATGACATTATTTTTATTTGGAAAATAGAGAGATATGCATTAAAGTGCTACTCTACTCTTAATACAATTACGTCAATCTTGTTATCACAAAAAAAAAAGGAGAAGAAAGATTCTCAATTCAACTGAAAAAGAGTAGAAAGCTAATTGCTCTATGGAACTGAATGTTCAAAATGGTTATAAGAGAAATGAGAAAATGCCGAAAGTTTCAATATGATTAATGGTATAAATGAATTTTCCTTGAACAACTCATGATCATGGTCAATAAGCAACCATCTGGCAATAAGCAACCATCCAATAGAATGTATACCACAATTTCTATTTTCAATCCCCATATATTCCAAACTTAAACCATTGTTTCCGTTCCAACAAGATCAAGACAGAGTGAAAATCAAATCAGACACAGAGAGCTCAATGATCGACAGCTGATATCAAACATTTAATAATTGGCTATTAATCTTTGAAAATGTCTCAGATTTCTGTTAAAACAGAAATTCTCATTATAAAACAAGTTTAGCAAATTATTTATTTGTTAACTTTAATTGAAGTGCAATTGAATGAGAGGCTAAATAATCTTCATTATAAGTTCTAATAATTGAAAAGTGTTGGTTGAATATATCTAAAACACAATGAGTAACCTTCGAATATGTTTATTCTTGGTTTCTTGTTTTTAATCAAAAACAAGATTAAGAGATTGTTGGTTCTTTCCTTCCGAATTTTCAACAACGCATTTGTATCTAGCTTCATCATCCTTTGTAGGTCCAGTGATTTCGAGCAAGTATTGGTAACCATCTTTGTCCTGTTAACATATGAATGTTCGAAAACAAATTGTTACAACTCTTCAAATAACCTTGTCATCTTGCTTTACAACAGCTTTGACTCTGTCGGTGTACTTAACAGGCTTATCGTCCTATAACTTTTTTTTGTGACATCTCATTTACAAAGCCAATAATAAACCTTGAACCATTCGCATTTCATCTCCAAATGAGATTTAGCTCTAACTTTGATGACAATAATGTTTCCATTATCTCTTTGGACAATATGAGGCTTGTCATAAAAATCAGGAGCTTCTTCAAAGATTATTGCAGTTTGTATATTTTGAGACTAAAATCTCTTACCACCAGCAGTG
This sequence comes from Auanema freiburgensis, assembly GCA_030370435.1. Classification (NCBI taxonomy): domain Eukaryota; kingdom Metazoa; phylum Nematoda; class Chromadorea; order Rhabditida; family Rhabditidae; genus Auanema; species Auanema freiburgense. The sequence continues at coordinate 1,299,943 of CM059371.1, read as the reverse complement.
ACAGTGAAAGAAGCACTGTTTTCTCCATCAGCAGAATAAAAGAAAGCCTTGTAAACACCAGCTAATGGCTTGTCAAAATCCTTTAAACCTTTCTTTGAATGAATGAGAAATGTTCTAATCACCTTAATCTGGCAAACGAGTTTCTTACGATTTCCTCCTTCATCTGAGAATGAGAAAATGAAGTTCTTATTCTCTTCAAGCTCTTTTTCTCCAAAGAACCATTTAGTCTTAGCGGGATCAGCACCAGTAACTAACACCTGCCATCATAGCACATATAAGTATGAAAAAAGAATATCAACAAACCTCTAAAAACACTCCACTAGGTTCGGAACGAATCTTAGGTTCGCCATAAATAGAGGGTGGAGCCATTATACTAAAAGAAACTGTGTTTCAAAATACCCTTTTCAGAAAAAAGAAAGATACACGTTTTAAACGAGGTAAATGATAAGGAAAGCGATGATACTGGAAAAACGAACTATTAGTTGAACGTGAACTGAAATGACTGAAAGTGAGTAGGCAGCTCAACAGATAAGAAGTGAGAGAAGAATGAAAATGAGCTGAAAACTGAATCGTGAAAGAGAACAAGCTGACAGAAATGAGATTTAACGACTGAGCGAGAGTCCTTTGAGACATATGCCTACTTTACAACTTTAAGTTGAAAACTATTTTCAGAGATATTTTAAATAATCTCGCAAAAGAGCATTCAGCTTGCTACGAGAAAAGACAGAAACTGATAAAAAAAAGAGCAGCAGCATAATGTGTTGATGGTTATTATCACATCTGTCGATTTGAGATGAGATTACACTTTAAGACGAAACCATTATTTGAGTTTCAACTGCTAGCTATTAAAACTTGAATGGCTTTTCAGGACTTTATCAAGTGGAATCCCTTTTCATCTTTTTTTCCTATCCTTTCAGCTCGATGAGGGATTCGTAGGGTGAAAACGAAGAGCATGGAATTGGGTTTGAAAACATAACGATATGTGAAGTATCTAACATTGCTCGAACAAGCTGAGGTTGTGACGTGTTTGCTCTTGTCGTGCGATTGCGAACGCACTTTTTTTTGCACAAAATCACATCTCATCATTCAGATGGTTTGGTTTGGGAAAAAAAAACTGCTGAACAAGGGCTATCTCATACTGCTATTCGTGAGCATCGAAAGCATATGGCTGGGTCTTGTGAAATATTAGATGATCAGAACCAGTTTTTTTTCTAGCAATTTCTCCAAGCCTACTGCTCATTGTTGAAAAAGTTTAAAGTGTCCGTGGGCGGACGGTTTTGTTCGAGACCTGATACCAGGTGTGCCTGCTCTCACAGCGACTTTAAAACAATAAAAAACGATACATATTGTTAGGTGAAAAAAAAAGAAGAGCAATAAATTCTCGAACTTCGATATATCTATTTTGTTCAAAGAAAGGCTGTGTTGTGTTTAACAACATATCTGTGGTTTAGAGAGAATGCCAGTGATAAAAACCCACTCAGTTGATCTAGTAATCTATCAAGCCTTGGCGTTGTTTTGAGATACAAATTCTTATATCTTATATTACAATAAAAATAAAAACGATTTCACACCTATCACACATAACAACTATTTGCACAATCAGCGTGTATAATAAAAAAAGATTTTTATTTCATTAGTGTTAGTTCAAACTGATTCATTAAAGCACCAAGGAATAGAATTAAGACGACAGAAGGTGGTCGAGTCAAGTATTTGAGTTAATTATAATAAATAAACGATTTTTAAATTGATTATTAGGGAACAGTGATGTCAAAGAAAATTAAATTGAAAATGATTTAATTTTTTCCATGAAATAAGTATTTAATGTCATTGTTTGAGAACATTCATAATGGAAAATATGATGATGAATACAGAAGCATCAGATGTTACAGAAAGAATAAGTTAAGGAGGCAATCGTTAATTGAATGTACATGTTGAGATATCAGCAACATAAAGGAAATGTTTCAGAACTTGAGATATAATTTTTTCAGATTTTGTTTTCAGTCACCGAATCCAGATCGAATGTCAAAATAGGGGCCCTTGGATGATTCGTGAGAAAATCTGAAAGTTTTGTCAAATATATGTTATCATGTCATTTCATTACATACCTTCCAAGATACTTGTCCAAGGAAGAGTGACATAAGTTAGTAGCGCATGTAGTGGTGCGCACCCAGCTTTCTTCTTTTCTCGCAGCCAATGCCAAGCTTGCCCTACTCCTCTAGCCGTCCAAAATGGAGAAGTCAACAGATGATCCAGATCTATAATAGAAGGTATGACTTCGAGAAAAAAAAACTGTTTCAACCATCGTCTAAGTTCTGTCCATCTACTTCAGTACACTTTTCAATGTTATCTGATTCACTGTGCCACTTGGGATTCTTTAGCATATTTAAATTAAATGTTCTAGTTCTTAAAACAACCTTGCTTAGAGTAACACTCGATGTCATGGAAGCATTCAAGTTTGTCTCGGACATACGGCGCCTTCCCATTGATTTCTTAAAAAGTTGAGAATAAAGGAACATTGATACAATAAAGAGATGCACCGATAAATTGACAGTGTCTAAAGCTCGTTCAGTTAACGGAGTTGTAGGTCCATCGGATAGAGGAGAGACCGCCATTTCAGCATGACCCTATCACTCATGAAGTTCAACAATAATTTTGCAAGAATATACACCTTTCCGTGTGGCCCTCTCATGCGCACAAATTCTTGTCTGCGATCTGATTTACCCCATCGTGGCGTCCAATTCCATTTGGATGAAGCCTTCAAAAAATGATAAGAAGATGCTTCTCAATTATCAATGCTACTTTAGTTTCATAAACTTGCTGCAATATGCCGTAGCGTATAGATCCAAGAAAAATCACAGCTTGACGGAAATGCTGCCTATCACGTGCCACAAGCTCAACACATACACATTCCCCGTCCCTGATGATGATATCATTGAAGACCTATGAGAAACAAAGTAGAAATAAAGATAAAAAAACACCAAACCTCTTCAAACCCATCTATTGCGAAATAAAGTTTAGGATATGTAATTTCTTCACAATCTCCTTTGCTATCCATTCTACGACGACTTGGAGATGGAAAAACCTTTGTTAAAAAGATAAATATATTTAACAAGCAATAGTTTAACTAACTGGTTTGCATATTTTTTTGATTATTTGAAGATTAGAGGGACTCGTTTTTGTACAAACAGCACATGTGACAAAAAAGTCCAACTGTAAGAATAGCTCTGTCAAACATTGTTGCTATCATTCACCTGTTGTAGAATCAGATTAAGACACACAGTTTCTTCCCAACTATAACTTTTGTCGGCAATAGTAGGCTGATTTTTGCTATGTCGTCTGAACACTTCAATTTTAGGTACAGTCTGTAGGAAGAATCAAGTTAGTAGGAATGGCTTCACATATTTTATTTTTACAATCTTGCCACTAGAGTAGAAACTTTCTGCGAATCCAGCTTTGTTAACATACCAAATCATATCATCAGCATGCGCTAAACAAATTACGGAATTCATACGGCTTTTAGTTACTACACGAATACCTAAGCATTTCTCTCCTTGACATGATATAGTATCCAATATGAATGTTACGAAAAGCTTGGACCATTCGAATTCCTTGTTTGCTACAACTTCCCATTGTTCTACTCACATGTTCAATGCACAACACGAATATATATCTTACCCAAATCCATATCCATCCTTCTTAGTTTAGCAATTGTTAGCGAAAGTTCTTCGATGCATTTACATTTTTTTGAAGTTTTCGATTGCTTATGTATGATATTGGATGAATCTAAGACAAACTTATAACAGTTTTAATTATCTTGCAAAACCTGGACTCCCTATAGTAGCATCATTGCAAGAAAACATGAAACTCAGCCTTTTTCTGCACAATTTCCACTTTATTCGTAAAATATAAACTTTTAGTAATATAATGAAACAAATTATCTTTAATCGATAAGTATTCAGAACAAGGAAATAAATAAAAGGACACATGAATCTTTTAAAAATAACATATTCCGCAGTTTTTCGTTTGCAACTTAAATAAGAACTTGAACGAGAATTATAAAATTATTTCACATTTCGTATTTAAATGATTAACATATTATAACAATATCAATTATGAGCTAGAAAGAAGCTTCATATGTCGCAAAAATCCATACACAAAAGTAATGGCAAGAAGCGTTTCTTGCAAATCGAGGAAACCAAGAGCGAGTATGTATTGATTAATTGAATGAAGCGACGCAAAACTACGTACAAGCCGTCGGAGACTCTTAAATTTGCGGAAAAAATCGCAAAACGAATAAATCCAACTCCAACGATTTCTTTAAAAGTTAAAAGTACTTGGATTTAATATTGGTAATTATTATACGGTATAATCTAAATGGAAAGTTTGTCATTTACAATAGGCGCAAGCATTGAGTTTTGACCATGAAGATTATTTTTTTCCATATTTCCGTGTCAATAAACTTTGGTAATCTACATCTGTTTATATTTCATATATTTCTTAGATTAAATGCACTTCACGAAGAAAAAAATTTTTTCTCGCAATTAGAAACTTAATTAGGACCATCTATCTGTTGAACTTTCAATTCATCTTCTTCCTCTGATGAAATCACGTCCTTTTCAGTGTATATTGGATTATGAGATATCGATGAGAAACTAATACGATATATAGCAACTAGAAACACTTCAACTTCCTCAAACGCGAATCTGCTCTGTGAAAGCACAGTTTAAGTGACTTTAGGAGCTCAGAAAGACTTCTTATGATGAGAAAAATCGATGAAACTAACAAGAAACAATGATGGCACCTGTATTGAGCCCTACATACTGTATAACCACTCGAATTGATTATATATACTACGGTATAACAACTATTGTGATTAATGAAGCTATCCAATGATTGAATCTAAACCACTTGAACTTCCTCAAACGCAAATCTCCTCTGTGAAAGCACAGTTTAAGTGACTTTAGGAGCTCAAATATGCATCTCATGATGGTCCACTGTAAGAGTCTGTTTATCTGTTTAAGTATGTTTTGTCGGATGATTATTGGTATCTGTCAAACAAAGGGCTGTTGCAAAAAAAAAATTTTATCACGATATCAATGAGTTGTAATAAAGTTCTTTATCAATCATCAGTAGAACGAATATCAGTACAAATACCTTAATGGAAATAGTTTTCGTAAAGACTTAACGATTTACCGTAAAACAGGCCATGGATAAACCCAGAAACTCAAAGTAGGTTGGAAGCTGTAGCACTTTCTCTTTGAAAACAGATGAGCAACCCTTGAATATTTTTTTCAGTATTCAAATTTCAAGTTTTATTTTTCTTGAACTAACTTTGTCTTTCACCAAGTATTGGAAAACTTTGGCTGTGTACATAGTTTTAATGCATGTAGCGTGAAGAGGTTTCATGTTTGAAAACGTGGAATCTTCACTCATTTTACAGCATGACAACGGAACAAATGCCTTATTTTCAGTATCCCTCAGTTGCATAAACCATTCACTAAAGTAATAGTCTTCTGGTTGTTCTGCGCCACAGCAATCATTCTGTAAAAATTATTTTTGGAAACGTAGTCATCTACTGCGAAGGAGAATACGTAGTATTGTATTTTGTCCATAAGCTGTTTTGCTGATTCGTCTGTTCCGTACCTATGCCGAGCCAAATCATAAGTGTAGTTTTTCAAAGCTGTTTCATCAAACTGAAATTGCTACGAATTGCAAACAAATTGTTATCATTGAACACTTCGGTTTTGAATTCTCTAGCAATCAGACCCATGGCTACTTGCATAAAGCTCACAATAGCGAGTCCAGAGATAAACTGAAAAATATGGACATGAGTTTGCTTTCCTTTTTTTCAGGTTTTGGTATTACCACGCTCAGAACATATCTAACTTTTCCATATAATCCAAGGATGCCAAACGAAGAAACAAGCATGGATACAGCTCCACTAGCTGTTCCGAGGCCAACAACCCATTTCTATAAGCCGTTGTAATTGATAGTTTGAGCTGTCTGTCTTGTCACCATGGGTGCAGATCTATCAGGAAAAACTTTCACGTCTAGAATATAACTCTGGTGTTCCATCAGCATCAACCAGAGACAAGCAATGAACATCATCAAATTTGAAAACTGATTTCTTTTGTCAAATATTGAAATAGAGTACTCACATAGAACAATGCTAGAAGTAAAGAGTAAAAATGCTTCAAACAAGCAAAAGGGGGCTTAGGTTTAGTATTACTTTGAAAAGTAACCGATCTAAAATTAATAAAAATCAGAAAGTTAAAGATATAAAATTAACTTACTCTTCTATTTCAAATGAAACAACAGAAGTTTCTGCGAACGCAACCATTCTAATAGTGAACGATAAGTGAGTGAAACGTTTTTTTCATAACAAGAATGAGAAACGTTTCAATATTCTTTTTACACTCTGTTTTAAAACATCTCATCTGAAAATAAAATTGTAAAGTTCTAACAAAAGTATGAAAAAAATTGAAAAACATTATTTCTCTGAAATGAAAACAATCATGCGTTCAGATGCGTAGGTTAAACGGAGATGTTTTTTTCGTACAATTTTCTGTTTCAATTTGAGGAAAAAAAGCTGTATGTGGGCGGCATTAGAAATACTGTAAACATCATGACAGGAAAAAAAAATTCAATGATATTTCAAAAACATTCATAAGCAACATATCATAATGACTTCCGGTTTTTTTTATCGATATTTCGATCGCATTCTGAATCACAAAATCATATTTCCTCGAGAGAAAACATACAATGAAACTTATATCATTTAAGAAGAAAATATTATTTTACCCAGGTGATGAGGTTGTTAATGAGATAATTCTTCTTTGCGAAACTGCGTGGAATAGACAGAGAAAATCTAAATAATCAAAACTTTTTGGAACAGACAGAGAAAAAATATGTTCTGTCAGGTACTGATTCTTTCTAGTTTTTCCCTGGAGTGGTGCTGCAAGGTTAGGGTTTCCTCGTGTTCTTCTAAATAATGTCCCTGAGTAAAGTAGAAGGGTTCACGTTCGGTTTTCGTGTGGGGCCTTGTTATCTTTGGATTCTGGCACTGAAGAGTTTCTGGATTGCGCTCTTTTGATCAAAGTAACTCTTTTCTGAAGGACTTTCACAATGCGCCGTTCGCAGTTCCCATTTTCACGAACTTCGAACATGCATGGCTCAATCTTTTGCTCGAGCATGTGCCGCTGACAGTATCAATCCATAATCTGTATCCTGCCGGCAGCTCACGTTGTTTATTTGTATTTAACAAATGATTTGTTATGTCCGGTACTGGTTCTTCCTCGTTTTTCCCTAGAGTGGTGCTGCAAGGTTAGGGTTTCCAGGGGTTCACTTTCTGTTTTCGTGTGGGGACAGAATAGAGATCATCGATTGATTCTGTCAGCGGCACATGCTCAAATAAAAGATTAAGCCATGGATGTTCCAAGTTCATGAAAATGGCAACTGTAAACGGCTCATTGTGAAAGTCCTGCAGAGCGAATGGGCTCACTTTCATGAAACACAGAACGTGAACTCCTTACTTTACTTAGAGACGTTATTTAGGAAACCTTATTCATCAAAGTAAGTCCGTTCTGAAGGACTTTTACAATGCGCCGTTCGCAGTTCCCATTTTCACGAACTTCGAACATGCATGGCTTAATCTTTTGCTTGAGCATGTGCCGGTCGGAAGTAATCGTAACTCTTAATCCGAGTAAGAATGTGGGTACTCACTGGGTTCGCTTAGAAATTATAGGATAGAAAGTTATAACTCCGTTTCTTTCAGGTTAGATTCACCTCAATAAATGATCAATAATCTCAGAAGTAAATGTTAAGAAGACAACATTATTGGATGTTCGAGGTTTTGAATACAATAATTCGATACACAAAACTGTTTTTGTTATTGCTTGGTAATTTCTAAAATATTTTGCTGTAATTTTCTGTTGTCTTTGCTTATGATCTGCTTGAGGTTCCTCATTGAAAAGAGCTTTTCGAAACGAGCACTGTGCGAACAATTTATGAAAAAAAGTTTTTTGCTCCCCATCTAAAAATCTCATCTGAAAGTGATGAATAATTTTTTTCCGTGAAAGGAGATGAGCAGAGGCATCTATGATGAATTAACTGGTATGCATCCCAAGTTATTTTGAGATTCTTAAATCTTTTCTTTTTTCGTTCTACGAGATTCGATGTAACATAATGGAAAAAAGTATTTGATGTTAACTGTTGAAGTGCGTTTAAAAGACAGAAATCAATTTGTCTGGATGTCATGATCTTCAGTCTGTCTATTAAATATATCCCTACATGTTCATAGCACAGGAAACGTCAGTATAATTCATTTATTATTAGTAAAACTTCCTGAAACAAGCAAAAATGTGAGATAGAAGACAAAGAAAAATAAAACATGATCAGAATGCATTTCTTTTGTTTCATGACATGTTTCCCGTCTTGAATTAAATTGAGATTTTAAAATAAGTTAATAAAGTTATGATTTCTGCTTCGAACAATTGGAACGTCTAATACTCGAAGTGCTTTATATCTAAATAGATTGTTGAAACGACATTGGCACACACAGTAAGCTTTCAATTGACACACAGCCAATAATTAGAACATGAGGGCGATAAGCTCGTTTATTAAACTTTTATGATGTACAGCTAATAGCTCGATAAACAAGACATTAATTGGAAAGGTCACGAAATAAGATACTTTAAAAGTTGAAATGGTAAGATCATAAAACGCAACGTCATTGTTGTTTGTTTCGTTTAGTTCATTGCCCATTTGCATTCACTATCAGGCTGATACAGTAGTTTCTGGCAAAAAAAAAAATTAATTGAACCATTTATCATGTTTTACAATTACCATCCCAATACTAATGGTGAAATTGCTGCTGAAATTGATCTTCACATCAATCAAGAAAATAAATAGCGGAAGCAGGATAAAAAAGAGCAGCTCAGAGCGATTGCTTCATCCTCCAAATCATCGTCAGCATCGCTTTCATTGTAATGTGCTGCGCGGAAGTTTTTCATTTCATCAAGACGAGCTAGGAAATCTTCGGATTGCAGAATATCTAAAAGTCTGAACGCTTGAGAAGCAGAAGGACTTTTTGCGATTGAATAAACTGTCAGAAGTTCTCCTGTGAAGGGGTTCTGCATTTTGGTGTATATAGCTGAACCGCTTAGTATAGAGCGAGAGAGATACACCAGAACGTTACTGTAGAATGGAACTTGATATCCTTCATGAAGTTTAATACCAGAAAATTCTTCATATACTGGCAAGTTGTTCATCACTTTGGAAGATTGCTGAGAGATAACTGTGTTGAACTTGATAGATTGTTCATGACCCTCAAAGATCGAGTCAACAGTTCTCTCGATTATGCAGCTGGCCACTTTGTTTCCATCACTATTGATCTTCGTTGAAATAGTTATAATTTCATCAACGACTGAATCTACAGCATGACAAATGACGCAACTAAATATTGGTAAAGTTGTGCCTTCATACTTTATGATCTCAGTTTCGTCATCTTCTCCCGAAATGCAGAGTCTCTTTGCACATTTAGACGAATGAAACATACAAGACTCTGTTTCAGAAGAATGATACAGAATTTCTTCAATTGTGTAGAAAAGCGTTTTCTTATTTGTAATAAGATTTTCGTGGATTTTATATGCAACACGTTCAGCTCCTTGATGGCTGGTGAACGAAGTGATCAAACACTGTATAGCGGCTAGAGCTTGGTTCACTGCTGAGATGTTTGTGGCATAGTATTGTATTCCAGCCGTTATTGATTGAGGCGGAACATAATGAGAACGAAATGATTTAACGCCTCCAGGATTGGGAGATGAACGATCGAGTTTTATCTTGATATCAGAATCTCCGTGAGAGGGATGGGATAAAATTGCTTCCACCTCGAGAGGAAAAGGATGCTTTACAGTATTCTTGGAGTTTTCAATTCTCGGATCCGAAAACTCATCTGCTGGAGATGATTCTTGTTGACTTTCGTCATCGACGTCTAAGGAGACATCAATCATATAAGTTTTTCTACCATCAACAGGATTTGTTACAGTTTTACAGCCGTTTGCTCCTGATTCAACAGAATCAACCAGAAAAGAATAGACGTCCCGAAGAAAAGGAATTTGGAAGTCTCTCCGACCGGGATCAGGCGAATCACATTCACTCACTGGACTGTCAATTTCATAAGATAGTGCCGCGTTTTGAATAGAGTCGTCATTGAGTTCCTTGTTCAATCCGTGATGAGTTTCAGTAGTGTCATTCACAGTTCTGCACTCGAGGAACTTTTCCTCATTGTCTTCGAGGATGTCGGTCTTATTACAGCTATTTTTTTTGTTCATCATGATTAGAACTGTTGCTAGAAACATAAAAAATATTTCTGAAACTTTTGAAAATTTGCAAACTCACGTTGTAATCAGGGGGAAAGTATCAGCTATTATTGTGATAGAAGAAGTTGGAGAATACGAGAGCAATATTTGGAACACTCCGCTAGCAAACTTGTCTGAAAATCTCAGACTTTATAAGTTTATTGGTTGAACAATAAATTAAATTATGTTCGAATAATATTCAACATTTCTAGACAATGGTAGCTTCTTTGGGTCAATGGGATTAAAACTATGAAAAGGGAGCGTGGACATATTTCTCCCAGCAAAAATTGGATGGGCGGAGTCAATTCGCTTTTTATCATGTTCTTTAAGAGGAATTCTTGAGTATATTCTTGATGGAAAACTATTCAAAATCGTATATCTTCATGTTCAAGGGCGAGTCTGGAGTCAATAAATTAAAGAAGAGTAACGGAATATAAAACACTGAAAGTAGAAAATATGGATAAATACCCGTTAATTATACCAACCTTATAGATATGCTTGGTTAATTGAGCTAAATGAAAGTGTACCGGGTCCAAAAAAAACATGTTTATACCACCGTATTCTGTTGTACACGTGTCTGTTGTTCCTTCATTTTTAACTTCAGATCTCGTCTTCAACTTTTCAGTTCACTGTTTAACCCATGAATCATCTACCATATTTTATGAATTTCCGTAATTTATTTTTGGAATTTGTTATACATATAAACACTTTATGTTCCTTCTAAACCTATTAGATATACAACTTGTGAGAAATTCAATTGAATATACTGAAGTTCTCTGAGGATCACATCAATTCTCATTTGTGGTCAAAGTGCTAGTATTGTGAATTCTATTTAATTTTCAATTCTCTATCATGCTGCAAGAAGAAAACAGAGTTTGTGTTCGTTGAAGGAAAACCTTCTTGAGTGCAACGATCTGGTAATAAAGAAAAAGAGCAGTATAAACCTTGTAATGAGAAAAGTGAAGTAATTCAACATTTATGTGTCAATTGATTGAGTGAATTCAACAGATGAACAATGTGTGCCGTAATCTTTGCTTAACAAGCTCTAACTTTGTTTAACGATTCTACCGCATGCAGAGCTGACTCAATTTTCTTAATATACTAATTAACTCCTACTATTCTAAAACTTCCTTTTGCTATTATCTTAATTGATAGATATTTTTTTCTGAATATTCCATTAATTATTATAATGCATCGGATGAGCAGAAAAACTTATTTTATTGTAATCGGAAGATTGGTTGTCAGTTTCTTGGAAAAAGATGGAAATTATTTTTTGAGAGCTACAACCGCGAACAATCGCTATTAATCTCCATATACTAATTACCGAAGTTCTTTTGTTCTCCACTTTCAATCATTATAATTTGATTCTTTAGAAATATATTTCATTAGATCAAATGCTAAAAGTTCTGCATAATGAAGTCAGTTTTTCTTCGTTCGCTCAAGGTTTTTCTTATTATATTAATTTTAAGCTTGTCCAGAAAAGCCTTGACATTGTTATTTCCAAGATCCTACTACAACAACTCTTTTCAATAAAAAAAAGAAAGTATGGTACAGAAACTTATATCATTTCTGTCCATTGAGGTAAGATAGAAGAGTCGAAAAAACACACAACAAGTTATTCTGTCGAAAAATGATGTTCTTGCCAGTTTGATGCTGATTGACAGCCATCTGATTCTTTTTTTTTTTTAAATTATGATGCATCGAGTACTTTCAATAATGGAACTGAATATGAGCAAAGAAAAATTCAGAAAATTTATGACAATGCTCGTTGTTCTGCAATGTTTTTTCAAAACTACATTGGGAATACTTCGTTAGTTCCATTGTGTAAACAAATTCAATGTTTCTTGCATTATGAATGATTGTGTGTTGTGAGGTGGACAAAATAAATTCTCGACCTTTTCATTGATGAGAAGAAAAAAAAACCATTTTTATGAACAATTTCTGTTTTTCATAATAGTTTTCAGTTTCATAATTACGATATATCAACGAATAGAAGAACTTTTTTTCGCTCCATTGAGTTAATAAAGATTATCAACAAACTAGACTTCGATGAAAGTAAAGGGGGATACTAGTTGTGTAGAATTAATCGTATCTGCTTATTCATCTTGTTAATCCACAGATTTATTTCGCTCATACATAGCATGAGCTTGAACATATAGGTCATCATGGTAGTAAACCTGTAAAATAGATGACCGTCATCTGTCATCCATGAAAATCCTAGCATTTCCACATGAGGTTTAAACAATTTATGGCAATGGAACTAGAAAAAAAGTAATATGGACCAGAGATTAGGATCATGATAGGATTAGTAATCTAACTGGTCGTTGAGTGGAGAGGATACCTCCCATATCATTCCTATACTTTTGTACAATTCTGCTGCTGTGCTGCAAAAGTTCTATCTATGAAAATGTTTAAGCTCGTTTTCTCTCTGGCATTTCTGTTTACAGCAAGTAAGTTTCTGTTCTCCAACTTCATGAAATTCATTCCAAAGGCTATGCTTGTTTTCCTGGACCACTTGGTTTTGGTTACAACCCAGCAGTTCCTCCACGTAAGCTTCTGTAACAGTAGCTCTATTCAATAAAATGTTAAGCAATTTATTATCCGAATTCTGTGAATCCATTACCTGGGCCATACATGATGCCTAGAATGATGATTGCCAGATCGGAACAGCACGGTGTAGCACGCGATAGTTCTCTGAGTGCATCCCCTAGAATGGAAATGATGATGGATGAGGTTAAAAAAAATCAGCTCTCGTTCATCCATAATCTAGGATAGCTTACAGTCACAACCAGCAGCTGCTCTGAATTGCGCTATCTTTGTGGAATCGAACAAATGCAGATGGCACAACAGTGGCGATGATGAACTTGATTGGGCTCCAGTGAACAGAGTAACGGCATCGGAACAATGGTTTCCATACCTGGAAGTTCAAACTTATCCAGGTTTGTGTTTGCGCTGAGAAAACATCTAATGTAAAAATCATAGATCAGTACGCTGGAGCTCTGATATCAGGACCTCGACAAGGTTGGGAAGGAGGTCGATTAGAGTCAGACCTCGTTCCTTGTATTGGAACCTCTCTTCGACTGACTGCCACTGCGTGGAGATCAAAAAATTCTGATCAAGGGAATGAGCCGAAGCTACAAGTATTTTAAAATATTAACAAACAACAAAATATTCTGTTTGAAAGGTATGCACAAGAAACCAAGGAGAAGAGCGTATGCCTCTCATGAATTGTGTTGATTTTGATATAAGAAATGGCATTCCCATGACAGTTGATGTTCTTCCTGCTAATGACCTCCAGCTACCGGCACAAGTATTATTGTTTCAAAACAAAGTAACGGTCTGAGTGAGATTCAGATCATTATCAATGGCTATAACTTTATTGGACCATCTGGAGGAGCAATTTTCGTCCAAGACATCATAATAGAAGGAACAACATCTTGTTCTATTGAAAAAATAGATGAAACAATTACTAACTACGCACGAGATGAAAACACACAAACTCTCTTAGATGAACAGTCCACAGACGCAGTTCTAGGAAAAGTTAGTGACAGCTGCCAAAAAACAAAGAAATTTTTTTTTCAACAGATGAAAAATGACTACCAATCACTTGTATCTCTCGAAAACCGCAAATTGTCTGCTTCATCTTCTCATATTCATCCTATACCAATAATAAATGGTATGAATGCATTTCAAGATCCCAAGCCAACATTAGTTCCTTCGCCTGTTGCTTCTGAATTAGCAAGAAGTTCTGCCAACGCTGGACCATCAATCCCTACACTATTTGAGACATGCATAGCATTGTCCTGTAATCCTTCTGGTAAACTTTTAACAGAAACAATTGGAGGATATGTCATATTCAGATTTGAATTGTAAGTTTTGGAGATCCTCAGGGCCAAATCTATGGGAGATCGGATCAACAAACCGCGCGGCTAATCCGCTTACCGGAGTACCATTCGGGCCAGGAACAGGTTTGAGAAAACAGTTAGTGATACGAGGAAAACATATTCAATTCAGCTCAAAAATATTTGGTCGCTTCCTTCTTGAATAATGTCGTTAACAATTATATTTTGGTTTCCGATATTCTACAAGTTCCATCTGCAGACACTTTCTTTTGTTTTTATGAGTATTTCGCTACTGAAGGTTTAACCTTGTCTATTTGTACAAGTGAAATGGATTGTTTTTATTCTAAGAACAACCTAACTATGACTCCGAACATTGAGGTTTTATTTTGATTTCTTTGATGTACAATGTTAGTCCTTTGAAGGAAAATAGAAAATGGAATATCAGATGTACTAGACTGCCTGAAGGAGTATACAGAGTGAGTGGTCTCAATATTCTCCTTGATCTATAATGCCAATTTCAGATAAGAGTTATTGCTGAGAATCGTGGCAAGAATAAAGGAGAAGTTGGCTTCTTGCCCATCCGTCTGTCACGTGATCCTGATGGACTAGATGTTATCTGCTAATTGAAAAATGTAGAAATAACTCTGATTTAAGTATTTTTATTTATGCAGATCTCTCACAATATTTAACATCTATTGAACTATCTTCTTTTTTTCAATAAACGTTTATATATTCATATTTTCTTTGAGGGAAAATTCACATGTGTAAGGTTCTTTTAAAAAGTCAATTGAGCACTTGGATGTAATTGAAATCTTCACGGTTCATTGTGAGACTTTTGAAACCACTAATACTCCAGTCTTCATTTGATCAATCATCAAATTCCTCATCCGAACAAAAATTGAACTTTATGAGCTCTCATTCAATAGGATATGTGAATATTTTAAGAAAAGTTTTCAAAATTCTCTTTAAAGTCAAGACGGCTTGGTTTCCGAACAATTTTTTCAGCTTTTCTACTTATTCTAGACTGTAGATTTTTACTTCCAAAATATCAGAAATTCGAGAAATGAAAAATTCTTCTAACTTTTAATTTCATAAAGTTATATTCACTTCAGTTTTAAATCTAATCTGGCTACTAATGGAAGTCTTAATTCTAAGTAGTATGCCTCAAGGCAATATAGCATTTTCTTTTTATGATTTGATTTTTATACAATTTTTCACGTTTGCAACAAATTTAATTTTTTTTTTCTCGATAAAGCGAACGAAATGATAAATTATATACTACATAATGGTTGTGAGTGCCAACAGTTCATATGAAATTGCACAGCAAAAACAATAACTGTTTGTATATGTAGAAAACATTCAGTTTCAACTAATGGAGTTACATATCTTGCAAATGGATTCTTATTAATCATATCATTGTGGGCACTTCTTCTTTCTATAACTTGATTTTCTATGTTCCTCCGTCTTCATATAAAAGGCCCTTTAGACTTTTATTTTCATTCTATTCTACTTCACTGCTTGACTCTACTTTTCTTTCCTACAGCCATCAACATGCTGTCTCGTACTTACATCATTGCTGCTGTTCTACTTTGCGTTGGCGTTACAACAGCCCTGGATTGCCGGTATTTAAAAACATTAAAAAAATATTTTAACTTCTCATATTCAGCAAATTCTCTTTTGCACCTGCTTGCCGAGGAATTATGCTGAAGAGATCATCTGACAACTCATCTGAGCATCCTCTCTCTGATGAGGTAGAAAGAATTAGATTATAGTGGATGAGTATGTCAACACAAGAAAGTTTTTTCAGACAGCCCTCTTGGTTGGATTTCTCATTAAAGAAGCCGAGAGTATGGGATACAAAGATTGCGTCCCTATCCGTTTGATGGCAAGAATCTTTTTTGATTTGGAAGAAAGAATAATGAACAAAAACAAGTGAATAAACGATGATCAGCCTAGTTGTCATTCTTTTTAACTAATGTCATCATCATCCCATGCAAAATAAATCTTAATACGTTCTGTATAATTCTAAATTGATTTCAACACATTAAGAAAATGTAAGATAACAAAATGTTGCGTTGAAAAAGGTATTGGAGAAAAACACTCACCGTGAAACACAACAGCGGGTAACCGCGGAGCTTTTCTGATTTTCTCACAAAATTTACTACGAGCTTAGTTATTAATGTGTGAGAGATAGTATGATAGAATGTTTATGTAATTAACGAGTATGAAAGTAAAATCATTGAAGAACTGGACACAATCATCTTGAAATCAGAAGAAGCAGATCTTTGTGATAAAGATCTAAGTTCAAATTCAATCTTAAAAAAAAGAACCCATAATTAATATACCTATTTCGATTGATTTGTTATATCCGTGACGAAAAGTTGCCGCAAGTCTCGGAGTCAACGGAATTGCACTTCTTTTGTAATTGTCCATCTTTACATTGTAGTAGAGAGCGTATCGTCCAATCGAATCAGCCAAATCACGATCAACAGGGATTTCTTGAAATTCTGGGTCGATTTTCCGTTTTTTCGGATTTGTAATGCCTATAATTTATAAATTATTAATTTTTAAAATAAATCTTCGTATCATAAAAAATCAATAGAAGGCGTTAAAATACTTAGAAAATATCAAACCTTCAACGTCAGGAGGAGTTGCTGGTCTTGAAGGAGCTTTATCTGATTCCACACTGAATTGCATATTGGAAAAGTCCTCCGGTAGTATGAACTCCTTTTCTTTTGTCATCCTAAATTAAGTGGAATAAATGAAAAATAATTCACAGCCTTTATCACCGACTTGTATCAGTTTTCTTAAAACCGAACTCTTCTGACCATCAACTCCTGCTGACGTTGAATGTTTGATATTCATTGAACACCCCATATATTTAATTCTTGTTTTAGGATCTACATCTAGAAAGCGGCTAAGGATTGATCAAGAGCTCAAGCCGTCACCTGTGGATGGAAATATGGTTTCTCGAATGAGCCAGTTTGCCTGGTTTTATACGAAAGCAGACAATTTGAAACGATCGGCTATCCCAGTGACGTAAAATCTACCTACCGTCGTGGGGAAAACAAGAATCTTGTAAATGACGATTATATCAAACTTTCGTCATATCAAAACCCGCAAGTGGTTGTTGATACTTTCGTAGTACTGGTTGATGATGCTCTAGATCTAATTGTGCTTCAATCGAAATCCGCCGAACTATGCGATAGAGATTTGATTATGGAAGCAGCTGAGCCGAAGAGAGGAATTAAATACGTTTTGGTAAGTTTAACTGAGCATTTCACTTACAACTTACGAAATTTAATTATTATCTACGCTGAAAATGATTGCAGATGGGCTATTCGGTGTCGAGTGGCTCTTTCAAAGGCGACAGCTGTGGAAGTTGTTGGAGCGATGATGAAACGTTGATTGGGATGCGGGTTAGATTTCGGCGGAATCGACTTTTTTTTCGGGTGACGCGATGTGGGGTTAACTTTTTTTTATTGCGAGATGCAGGATTCGACAAAAATTCAAAAACCAAAATCGCAGGTTGAGACTAAAAAGATTCCTCATAAAACGGACAGTAATCGTCGACCAGCAAGTCCGGCATCGGGTGGACGATGTGGGATGATTCTGATCAAAAAAATTCATGCAATGATTGTTGTGAGCTTTACTCAATGCAACACCATTAAATTAATTAATGACTTTAGAAATTTTTACCATCGGAAGGAGATATCGATTGGAACGAATAGTCGCACACTTTTGAAATTAATATGGGATTGAAATAAAGCTTTAAGTCTTCGCAATAATGGGAATAATTGAATGAAACAGCATTCATTACCGACTTGTATCAGTTTACTTGAAACCGAACTCTTCTGATAGCACGTTTTTGCTATTAATTTACCTTCCTATATTTCTGAAATTGAAAACAATTTATTTTGAATAATACGACATTTGAAGAACAAGTAACAGTTTGAAAGGAGCCTGAATACATGCAGTTCCTATAGTACTATTTATCAATCATCCAATGTGATATCTCTGAATAATTGGCCCATTGATTCATTGTGATAAATACGTCTTATCGCTTCGCATAACATAAGAGAAATATCAACAGTTTTGATTTTGTGACAACGCATCTTCTGCATTTCATGAGGCACTGTATTCGTTACGATTACCTTTAAATAATCATGAGTTGGTTGAAAGTAAGAGAACGTTGATACTTGAGTGATCGGTGAAGCTTCCAGAAGGGCAGGAGCGTCTGAGCTTAACACACCATGAGTGGCCAACACGTATATCTTGTAAGCACCACGCGCTCTCAAAACTTCAGCGGCATCGACGAAAGACTGCGCATCATCGATTATGTCATCCTGAAAACATGATTTCAGTAATGATTATCTTTATAATACTGACCACCATAATAGCAATTCTTCCTCCAACATCTCCAACAACAGTGAGAGGAGGCTTCTGCTTTGGTTCTTGAGCTAGAAAGAAAACGTTACTTCATAAGACGAATTTAAACTACATGGAATAAATTCAAAAGGCATGTAAGTAGAATTAGGTGGTGGACTTTGCCTTCCATCTTCAAGTCCAGACTCGTCTTGATCTTTTTGTTCACCATGGATAACAGCAACTCCCAGGCGAAGACGATCGGCGTAAGATGTTGCTTTGTTCATGACTCCGGGAGATTTAGCAACAATAACAGCATTCTTATAATCAGGAATCTAAGGTAAGCATCAATAAAAACACAGTGATCGCTATTTACATATTCTTTGATATATTGCAGAAGGAATGGAGATGCTCTCAAGTTGTCGACTGGCAGAGAGAAAAAGCCTTGAATTTCTTTCTTGTACAAGTCAAGAGAAACAACACGATTAGCTCCTATAATAATTGTTCAATTCTTTTGTGATTATGTGTATATATGAACAACCTGCTTTACAGATCATCTCAGCAACCAGCTTCATGGGAATGGACGATCTTCGAAACATTCTGCACTGCTTCGAATAAGGCAGATAGGGCATAATAACAGTTATGTTACTAGCCATTGAAGTTTTGCAAGCATAGATAAGAATCAGAAGCTCCATAATATCGTTATTAACATTTCTAAAGAATTCATAAAATTCTATTATAGGCATTGAACTAACTTGGATCCACTTTGCAATATGAACACATGCTTTCCACGAACAGATTGCTTAATATCCACGGACGATTCTGAAATTTTTAATCGAAAAAGTGTTTGTAGATTGATCATACCTCGGTTCGTCTTATTGTACACAGTAGCATCACCCAGACGAATACCTAATCTCCTACAAAATTTTAATTAACTTCAGAATAATTGTTTCAGACTCACTCAGATACCAATCGTGATAAATCAGGATGAGAGTTACCTGAGAGAAGAACCATTCCACTGCTCTCATCAGTTTTGTAACTGTTAACCATTTTTGAACTAAAAGAATTCATTTATCCTTAAATAAAAAAGAAACAAAAAAAACGAGTAGCACATTTTTGTTTCGTTTATTGGCGCATATTATAATGTTTTGAAAAATGTCATTGGAGCATGTTTTGTTTGGCAATGCTGTCAATTCGAACGCTATGTTGCATCCGAGTTTGAGTCTTCCTTGTCATGAAAGAAGTGAGTGAATTCTCGACTGTGATGGAAAGTATTTTTTGATGTTAGTTTGATGAGTTGTTCTTTCCCGTTTTATTGAGAATAGTATATTCTGTGGAATGTATCGGGTTTTTAACGACATAAGTCAATCAAAAAATTCAGGAACAAGCATTCCAACTTGTATTGTTAATCAGAAAGTGGATTAATTTTCTCAGCTCTTTGATAAGATAACCTATCATGTCATTGAAATATGTGTGCATGAAGGCTATATTCCTTGTCACGAGTCATTATGTCAGTGTTATCAAGTATAGACCGTTCATTATCTTCATTCCTGTATTTTAATAAACAATTTCAGATCACATATTCTATACTTTCTTTCTTCCAAGAATTTTTTTCGAATTTCTTACTCATAACAGTTTATTTTCAGAACAATTCTCTAATGTTAAATACATTTTCAATTTTTTTGAGTTTGGGGTTGTTGATACCCCTAGCGTTCACTTTTTCATGTAAAGATCAGAGTAATAAAGATGTTGACTGGTATGGAAACTGAATATCATATCTTTCAAACTTTTCTATTTAAAGGTTCGCTGTCTATAAAATGCCAATAGAAAAAGAAAACTCCGCTAATGGTATTGCCGGAGGGATTGCATTTTATTATGTCGATTCAAACGTTAAAGGAGCTTTGAAAGCTTCCACTGAAACTCTTGATTCTAAAAATCAAGCTATTGCTTATACTTTGCAGCAATTTTATGACCGTCAAAAAGACCAAAATGTTTTCCATGTAATGTACAATGATGAGGTGAAAACATGAATTTGTCTCGAATTTTTTATTTTTTTCAGCCTTACAATACAACATCTTCTCTTTCTGCTAAACTGCAGGAGGAGATGATAAGAGCCAACCGTCTCTCAGAAGCTGCTTCTATCCAATTTGGTCATACCAAAGGTAAAACAAATTTATTGGCCTCAAAGTTATTTTTAACAGGTGTTTCCTTCTTCGATAAAACAAGCGGTATTTGGCTTGTGCACAGTGTTCCCAAGTTCCCTCCAAATGATCATTATGAATACCCAACCTCAGGTCACGATTATGGGCAAACAATGCTTTGCATGACTTTCCAATATGATCAATTGAAGGACATCTGTAAGAATACTTCGATCATTTAACCCGTAACCAAGTACTTAGCTACTCAACTGTTCTACAATCATCCTGATATATACTCGTCCAATCTCCCAGCTAACATGGCATCAGACAATCCAGATTTAGCAAGTGTAAGCAATTTTCTCTTTTTCAATGAAAATTATGCGTTTTTACAGTTGTTCGCAGGAAAATTCAAACAAGGGAACCCTAATACCCGTGTTGTTACACTCAAAACGAAAGGTGGCACTCCATTCACATCTTTTGCGAAAACTAATGAGTTTAATGACGGTATGAGCAAATTAGCTCGCTCCATAACCGTTCTCTTTTTCAGATCTTTATGATGGTTTCATTGCACCGAACCTCAAGACAGATTTGAAGGTTGAAACATGGAGAAGAGGATCTGAAGTGCCATTGAAGTGTAAAAATCAGTATCATGCTTTGGATGCTCAGAACATTAAAGTTCTTTCGTTTTCAATTTATCCCAAATAACATTTTCCATAACTAGGTCGGCGATAGTTCTCCCTTCAAATATACTAAAGATCACTCAAAATGGGCTCGTTCTGTTGATGCATCGAAACCTTACATCTGCATCGGAGATATCAACCGAATGGTTTGACAAAATGTTTGTTTGAAATTACATTTTCTGGTTCAGACAAGTCAGTTTGTTCGTGGTGGAGGAAGTGAATGCATCAGCAGCACATTCTTATGGAACGCATTCAATGTAATGCAAGATACAAACTCTTGTAATGTTTAGTGTTATGAAACTTTGATACTCGTTAATTACATAAACATTCTATCATACTATCTCTCACACATTAATAACTAAGCTCGTAGTAAATTTTGGGAGAAAATCAGAAAAGCTCCGCGATTACCCGCTGTTGTGTTTCACGGTGAGTGTTTTTCTCCAATACTTTTTTCAACGCAACATTTTGTTATCTTTTTTTAAATACCGGCAATCCAGGGCTGTTGTAACGCCAACGCAAAGTAGAACAGCAGCAATGATGTAAGTACGAGACAGCATGTTGATGGCTGTAGGAAAGAAAAGTAGAGTCAAGCAGTGAAGTAGAATAGAAAGAAAATAAAAGTCTAAAGGGCCTTTTATGTGAAGACGGAGAAACATAGAAAATCAATTCATAGAAAGAAGAAGTGCCCACAATGATTTGCTCAATAAATGCATTTTGATGAATTTATAAATTGAAACGTAATATTTTTTTTATTAAATTGATTAACATCACAATTACTGAGAAAGGAGAAAAATTCATTCGCTCCAGTCATCATTAGATACCGGTGGTGGCAATAAATCCTAAAATTCAAGAATTGTTTGCATGAAATCCTGAGTTAAAAGTACCAGAATGTGTCCGAGAATTGATACCATCGCGACAAGACAACAACGACCTCCGGATGCAGGAGATGCCGGTCGTCCTTTGTCATCGCTCGTGTGCTGTACTTTTTCTACCTCTATTTGCATCCCTATCAGTTGCCCTTTTTCATTCCAACAGCTGCCACCGCTATCTCCTTTAAATGAGTCGCTCGATCCTGTATATCGCAATCTCCTAGTCACATCACTAACGATAATTCCGGTTGAAAAAGCTTGATGACTTGTCTGTTCATGAAGAATTGAAAATCCCATCTAAATAAGTACATTTTTAGGACTAATTAAGTGAAATACTTTAATTGATAAAAAATTACCAGCAGATATCGCATCCCTTACAAAAACTGGGAAAAAAGTTTTAACGCAGAGATTATCCATTCCAATCGATATCTCCTTCCGATGGTAAAAATTTCTAAAGTCATTAATTAATTTAATGGTGTTGCATTGAGTAAAGCTCACAACAATCATTGCATGAATTTTTTTGATCAGAATCATCCCACATCGTCCACCCGATGCCGGACTTGCCGGTCGACCATTACGGTCCGTTGTATGAGGACGCACGCGACGCGACACGCGAACGCGTGGGGTTAGAGAGAAAGGCAAAGACGCGTCTGTGTGCTGAGACGTAGAGGAAGGAGAACAACTGTCAATATGTATTATATACATTTAAATTGACATGTTCTTCTTTGCTTTTTGTTTCGGCTTTGTTCAACGAATTTTGCATACCATTTTTGCTTGTTTTAGATGGCATGGCGAGAAGCAATCAATTCATTGTTTTTCAGATCTCTTTTCTTCTCAAAATGGTGCAGGCAATTCGAATCGAGATGTGTGGGAGAAAAAAGAACTTGGCGGTGTCTGGAAATTTGGTCAACGAAAGATCCATCAGAAACTCTTTTCTTCTTCCGCCGAATGCAGTTGTGAACGTGTCGTACGAGGTAAAAGGCATGCAGATTTATTGCGAGTAAGTCCTATTTTGAATTATTTTTCATTTATTTCAATTAATTTAGGACGACAAAAGAAAAGGAGTTCATACTACCGGAGGACTTTTCCAATATGCAATTCAGTGTGGAATCAGATAAAGCTCCTTCAAGACCAGCAACTCCTGCTGACGTTGAAGGTTTGATATTTTCTAAGTATTTTAACGCCTTCTATTGATTTTTTATGATACGAAGATTTATTTTAAAAATTAATAATTTATAAATTATAGGCATTACAAATCCGAAAAAACGGAAAATCGACCCAGAATTTCAAGAAATCCCTGTTGATCGTGATTTGGCTGATTCGATTGGACGATACGCTCTCTACTACAATGTAAAGATGGACAATTACAAAAGAAGTGCAATTCCGTTGACTCCGAGACTTGCGGCAACTTTTCGTCACGGATATAACAAATCAATCGAAATAGGTATATTAATTATGGGTTTATTTCATTCAATTGGCTATTTATAGGTCATGAAATTGTAATCCGTTCTTGGTCCAACAAACAGCTTAAGGTTTCAACTCGTGCTGTAAAAATCATTGAAGAACTAGACACAATCATCTTAAAATCAGAAGAAGCAGATCTTTGTGATAAAGATCTAATTTCTAATTCAATCTTACCTCGAAAGGGGATGCGATATCTGCTGGTAATTTTTTATCAATTAAAGTATTTCACTTAATTAGTCCTAAAAATGTACTTATTTAGATGGGATTTTCAATTCTTCATGAACAGACAAGTCATCAAGCTTTTTCAACCGGAATTATCGTTAGTGATGTGACTAGGAGATTGCGATATACAGGATCGAGCGACTCATTTAAAGGAGATAGCGGTGGCAGCTGTTGGAATGAAAAAGGGCAACTGATAGGGATGCAAATAGAGGTAGAAAAAGTACAGCACACGAGCGATGACAAAGGACGACCGGCATCTCCTGCATCCGGAGGTCGTTGTTGTCTTGTCGCGATGGTATCAATTCTCGGACACATTCTGGTACTTTTAACTCAGGATTTCATGCAAACAATTCTTGAATTTTAGGATTTATTGCCACCACCGGTATCTAATGATGACTGGAGCGAATGAATTTTTCTCCTTTCTCAGTAATTGTGATGTTAATCAATTTAATAAAAAAAATATTACGTTTCAATTTATAAATTCATCAAAATGCATTTATTGAGCAAATCATTGTGGGCACTTCTTCTTTCTATGAATTGATTTTCTATGTTCCTCCGTCTTCACATAAAAGGCCCTTTAGACTTTTATTTTCTTTCTATTCTACTTCACTGCTTGACTCTACTTTTCTTTCCTACAGCCATCAACATGCTGTCTCGTACTTACATCATTGCTGCTGTTCTACTTTGCGTTGGCGTTACAACAGCCCTGGATTGCCGGTATTTAAAAAAAGATAACAAAATGTTGCGTTGAAAAAAGTATTGGAGAAAAACACTCACCGTGAAACACAACAGCGGGTAATCGCGGAGCTTTTCTGATTTTCTCCCAAAATTTACTACGAGCTTAGTTATTAATGTGTGAGAGATAGTATGATAGAATGTTTATGTAATTAACGAGTATCAAAGTTTCATAACACTAAACATTACAAGAGTTTGTATCTTGCATTACATTGAATGCGTTCCATAAGAATGTGCTGCTGATGCATTCACTTCCTCCACCACGAACAAACTGACTTGTCTGAACCAGAAAATGTAATTTCAAACAAACATTTTGTCAAACCATTCGGTTGATATCTCCGATGCAGATGTAAGGTTTCGATGCATCAACAGAACGAGCCCATTTTGAGTGATCTTTAGTATATTTGAAGAGAGAACTATCGCCGACCTAGTTATGGAAAATGCTATTTGGGATAAATTGAAAACGAAAGAACTTTAATGTTCTGAGCATCCAAAGCATGATACTGATTTTTACACTTCAATGGCACTTCAGATCCTCTTCTCCATGTTTCAACCTTCAAATCTGTCTTGAGGTTCGGTGCAATGAAACCATCATAAAGATCTGAAAAAGAGAACGGTTATGGAGCGAGCTAATTTGCTCATACCGTCATTAAACTCATTAGTTTTCGCAAAAGATGTGAATGGAGTGCCACCTTTCGTTTTGAGTGTAACAACACGGGTATTAGGGTTCTCTTGTTTTAATTTTCCTGCGAACAACTGTAAAAACGCATAATTTTCATTGAAAAAGAGAAAATTGCTTACACTTGCTAAATCTGGATTGTCTGATGCCATGTTAGCTGGGAGATTGGATGAGTATATATCAGGATGATTTGAAAAAAATTCTTGGCTACTCGTTTTTTTTGTTTCTTTTTTATTTAAGGATAAATGAATTCTTTTAGTTCAAAAATGGTTAACAGTTACAAAACTGATGAGAGCAGTGGAATGGTTCTTCTCTCAGGTAACTCTCATCCTGATTTATCACGATTGGTATCTGAGTGAGTCTGAAACAATTTTTCTGAAGTTAATTAAAATTTTGTAGGAGATTAGGTATTCGTCTGGGTGATGCTACTGTGTACAATAAGACGAACCGAGGTATGATCAATCTACAAACACTTTTTCGATTAAAAATTTCAGAATCGTCCGTGGATATTAAGCAATCTGTTCGTGGAAAGCATGTGTTCATATTGCAAAGTGGATCCAAGTTAGTTCAATGCCTATAATAGAATTTTATGAATTCTTTAGAAATGTTAATAACGATATTATGGAGCTTCTGATTCTTATCTATGCTTGCAAAACTTCAATGGCTAGTAACATAACTGTTATTATGCCCTATCTGCCTTATTCGAAGCAGTGCAGAATGTTTCGAAGATCGTCCATTCCCATGAAGCTGGTTGCTGAGATGATCTGTAAAGCAGGTTGTTCATATATACACATAATCACAAAAGAATTGAACAATTATTATAGGAGCTAATCGTGTTGTTTCTCTTGACTTGTACAAGAAAGAAATTCAAGGCTTTTTCTCTCTGCCAGTCGACAACTTGAGAGCATCTCCATTCCTTCTGCAATATATCAAAGAATATGTAAATAGCGATCACTGTGTTTTTATTGATGCTTACCTTAGATTCCTGATTATAAGAATGCTGTTATTGTTGCTAAATCTCCCGGAGTCATGCTCTCTACTACAATGTAAAGATGGACAATTACAAAAGAAGTGCAATTCCGTTGACTCCGAGACTTGCGGCAACTTTTCGTCACGGATATAACAAATCAATCGAAATAGGTATATTAATTATGGGTTTATTTCATTCAATTGGCTATTTATAGGTCATGAAATTGTAATCCGTTCTTGGTCCAACAAACAGCTTGAGGTTTCAACTCGTGCTGTGAAAATCATTGAAGAACTGGACACAATCATCTTAAAATCAGAAGAAGCAGATCTTTGTGATAAAGATCTAATTTCAAATTCAATCTTACCTCACTAACGATAATTCCGGTTGAAAAAGCTTGATGACTTGTCTGTTCATGAAGAATTGAAAATCCCATCTAAATAAGTACATTTTTAGGACTAATTAAGTGAAATACTTTAATTGATAAAAAATCACCAGCAGATATCGCATCCCCTTTCGAGGTAAGATTGAATTAGAAATTAGATCTTTATCACAAAGATCTGCTTCTTCTGATTTTAAGATGATTGTGTCTAGTTCTTCAATGATTTTTACAGCACGAGTTGAAACCTTAAGCTGTTTGTTGGACCAAGAACGGATTACAATTTCATGACCTATAAATAGCCAATTGAATGAAATAAACCCATAATTAATATACCTATTTCGATTGATTTGTTATATCCGTGACGAAAAGTTGCCGCAAGTCTCGGAGTCAACGGAATTGCACTTCTTTTGTAATTGTCCATCTTTACATTGTAGTAGAGAGCGTATCGTCCAATCGAATCAGCCAAATCACGATCAACAGGGATTTCTTGAAATTCTGGGTCGATTTTCCGTTTTTTCGGATTTGTAATGCCTATAATTTATAAATTATTAATTTTTAAAATAAATCTTCGTATCATAAAAAATCAATAGAAGGCGTTAAAATACTTAGAAAATATCAAACCTTCAACGTCAGCAGGAGTTGCTGGTCTTGAAGGAGCTTTATCTGATTCCACACTGAATTGCATATTGGAAAAGTCCTCCGGTAGTATGAACTCCTTTTCTTTTGTCATCCTAAATTAAGTGGAATAAATGAAAAATAATTCACAGCCTTTATCACCGACTTGTATCAGTTTTCTTGAAACCGAACTCTTCTGACCATCAACTCCTGCTGACGTTGAATGTTTGATATTCATTGAACACCCCATATATTTAATTCTTGTTTTAGGATCTACATCTAGAAAGCGGCTAAGGATTGATCAAGAGCTCAAGCCGTCACCTGTGGATGGAAATATGGTTTCTCGAATGAGCCAGTTTGCCTGGTTTTATACGAAAGCAGACAATTTGAAACGATCGGCTATCCCAGTGACGTAAAATCTACCTACCGTCGTGGGGAAAACAAGAATCTTGTAAATGACGATTATATTAAACTTTCGTCATATCAAAACCCGCAAGTGAGTGATGTGACTAGCAGATTGAGATATACAGGATCGAGCGGCTCATTTAAAGGAGATAGCGGTGGCAGCTGTTGGAATGAAAAAGGGCAACTGATAGGGATGCAAATAGAGGTAGAAAAAGTACAGCACACGAGCGATGACAAAGGACGACCGGCATCTCCTGCATCCGGAGGTCGTTGTTGTCTTGTCGCGATGGTATCTATTCTTCATCACATTCTGGTACTATTAACTCAGGATTTCATGCAAACAATTCTTGAATTTTAGGATTTATTGCCACCACCGGTATCTAATGATGACTGGAGCGAATGAATTTTTCTCCTTTCTCAGTAATTGTGATGTTAATCAATTTAATAAAAAAAATATTACGTTTCAATTTATAAATTCATCAAAATGCATTTATTGAGCAAATCATTGTGGGCACTTCTTCTTTCTATGAATTGATTTTCTATGTTCCTCCGTCTTCACATAAAAGGCCCTTTAGACTTTTATTTTCTTTCTATTCTACTTCACTGCTTGACTCTACTTTTCTTTCCTACAGCCATCAACATGCTGTCTCGTACTTACATCATTGCTGCTGTTCTACTTTGCGTTGGCGTTACAACAGCCCTGGATTGCCGGTATTTAAAAAAAGATAACAAAATGTTGCGTTGAAAAAAGTATTGGAGAAAAACACTCACCGTGAAACACACAGCGGGTAATCGCGGAGCTTTTCTGATTTTCTCCCAAAATTTACTACGAGCTTAGTTATTAATGTGTGAGAGATAGTATGATAGAATGTTTATGTAATTAACGAGTATCAAAGTTTCATAACACTAAACATTACAAGAGTTTGTATCTTGCATTACATTGAATGCGTTCCATAAGAATGTGCTGCTGATGCATTCACTTCCTCCACCACGAACAAACTGACTTGTCTGAACCAGAAAATGTAATTTCAAACAAACATTTTGTCAAACCATTCGGTTGATATCTCCGATGCAGATGTAAGGTTTCGATGCATCAACAGAACGAGCCCATTTTGAGTGATCTTTAGTATATTTGAAGAGAGAAGTATCGCCGACCTAGTTATGGAAAATGCTATTTGGGATAAATTGAAAACGAAAGAACTTTAATGTTCTGAGCATCCAAAGCATGATACTGATTTTTACACTTCAATGGCACTTCAGATCCTCTTCTCCATGTTTCAACCTTCAAATCTGTCTTGAGGTTCGGTGCAATGAAACCATCATAAAGATCTGAAAAAGAGAACGGTTATGGAGCGAGCTAATTTGCTCATACCGTCATTAAACTCATTAGTTTTCGCAAAAGATGTGAATGGAGTGCCACCTTTCGTTTTGAGTGTAACAACACGGGTATTAGGGTTCCCTTGTTTGAATTTTCCTGCGAACAACTGTAAAAACGCATAATTTTCATTGAAAAAGAGAAAATTGCTTACACTTGCTAAATCTGGATTGTCTGATGCCATGTTAGCTGGGAGATTGGACGAGTATATATCAGGATGATTGTAGAACAGTTGAGTAGCTAAGTACTTGGTTACGGGTTAAATGATCGAAGTATTCTTACAGATGTCCTTCAATTGATCATATTGGAAAGTCAGTCAAATTCTTTTCGAGAATAAATAAAGCTTCAAGTCTTCGCAATAATGGGAATAATTGAATGAAACAGCATTCATTACCGACTTGTATCAGTTTACTTGAAACCGAACTCTTCTGATAGCACGTTTTTGCAATTAATTTACCTTCCTATATTTCTGAAATTGAAAACAATTTATTTTGAATAATACGACATTTGAAGAACAAGTAACAGTTTGAAAGGAGCCTGAATACATGCAGTTCCTATAGTACTATTTATCAATCATCCAATGTGATATCTCCGAATAATTGGCCCATTGATTTATTGTGATGAATACGTTTCATCGCTTTAATGAAAAAATCAATAGAAGGCGTTAAAATACTTAGAAAATATCAAACCTTCAACGTCAGCAGGAGCTGCTGGTTTTAAAGGAGCTTTATCTGATTCCACACTGAATTGCATATTGGAAAAGTCCTCCGGTAGTATGAACTCCTTTTCTTTTGTCATCCTAAATTAATTGGAATGAATGAAAAATAATTCAAAATAGGACTTACTCGCAATAAATCTGCATGCCTTTTACCTCGTACGACACGTTCACAACTGCATTCGGCGGAAGAAGAAAAGAGTTTCTGATGGATCTTTCGTTGACCAAATTTCCAGACACCGCCAAGTTCTTTTTTCTCCCACACATCTCGATTCGAATTGCCTGCACCATTTTGAGAAGAAAAGAGATCTGAAAAACAATGAATTGATTGCTTCTCGCCATGCCATCTAAAACAAGCAAAAATGGTATGCAAAATTCGTTGAACAAAGCCGAAACAAAAAGCAAAGAAGAACATGTCAATTTAAATGTATATAATACATATTGACAGTTGTTCTCCCTCCTCTACGTCTCAGCACACAGACGCGTCTTTGCCTTTCTCTCTAACCCCACGCGTTCGCGTGTCGCGTCGCGTGCGTCCTCATAAAACGGACAGTAATCGTCGACCAGCAAGTCCGGCATCGGGTGGACGATGTGGGATGATTCTGATCAAAAAAATTCATGCAATGATTGTTGTGAGCTTTACTCAATGCAACACCATTAAATTAATTAATGACTTTAGAAATTTTTACCATCGGAAGGAGATATCGATTGGAACGAATAGTCGCACACTTTTGAAATTAATATGGGATTGAAATAAAGCTTTAAGTCTTCGCAATAATGGGAATAATTGAATGAAACAGCATTCATTACCGACTTGTATCAGTTTACTTGAAACCGAACTCTTCTGATAGCACGTTTTTGCTATTAATTTACCTTCCTATATTTCTGAAATTGAAAACAATTTATTTTGAATAATACGACATTTGAAGAACAAGTAACAGTTTGAAAGGAGCCTGAATACATGCAGTTCCTATAGTACTATTTATCAATCATCCAATGTGATATCTCTGAATAATTGGCCCATTGATTCATTGTGATAAATACGTCTTATCGCTTCGCATAACATAAGAGAAATATCAACAGTTTTGATTTTGTGACAACGCATCTTCTGCATTTCATGAGGCACTGTATTCGTTACGATTACCTTTAAATAATCATGAGTTGGTTGAAAGTAAGAGAACGTTGATACTTGAGTGATCGGTGAAGCTTCCAGAAGGGCAGGAGCGTCTGAGCTTAACACACCATGAGTGGCCAACACGTATATCTTGTAAGCACCACGCGCTCTCAAAACTTCAGCGGCATCGACGAAAGACTGCGCATCATCGATTATGTCATCCTGAAAACATGATTTCAGTAATGATTATCTTTATAATACTGACCACCATAATAGCAATTCTTCCTCCAACATCTCCAACAACAGTGAGAGGAGGCTTCTGCTTTGGTTCTTGAGCTAGAAAAAAAACGTTACTTCATAAGACGAATTTAAACTACATGGAATAAATTCAAAAGGCATGTAAGTAGAATTAGGTGGTGGACTTTGCCTTCCATCTTCAAGTCCAGACTCGTCTTGATCTTTTTGTTCACCATGGATAACAGCAACTCCCAGGCGAAGACGATCGGCGTAAGATGTTGCTTTGTTCATGACTCCGGGAGATTTAGCAACAATAACAGCATTCTTATAATCAGGAATCTAAGGTAAGCATCAATAAAAACACAGTGATCGCTATTTACATATTCTTTGATATATTGCAGAAGGAATGGAGATGCTCTCAAGTTGTCGACTGGCAGAGAGAAAAAGCCTTGAATTTCTTTCTTGTACAAGTCAAGAGAAACAACACGATTAGCTCCTATAATAATTGTTCAATTCTTTTGTGATTATGTGTATATATGAACAACCTGCTTTACAGATCATCTCAGCAACCAGCTTCATGGGAATGGACGATCTTCGAAACATTCTGCACTGCTTCGAATAAGGCAGATAGGGCATAATAACAGTTATGTTACTAGCCATTGAAGTTTTGCAAGCATAGATAAGAATCAGAAGCTCCATAATATCGTTATTAACATTTCTAAAGAATTCATAAAATTCTATTATAGGCATTGAACTAACTTGGATCCACTTTGCAATATGAACACATGCTTTCCACGAACAGATTGCTTAATATCCACGGACGATTCTGAAATTTTTAATCGAAAAAGTGTTTGTAGATTGATCATACCTCGGTTCGTCTTATTGTACACAGTAGCATCACCCAGACGAATACCTAATCTCCTACAAAATTTTAATTAACTTCAGAAAAATTGTTTCAGACTCACTCAGATACCAATCGTGATAAATCAGGATGAGAGTTACCTGAGAGAAGAACCATTCCACTGCTCTCATCAGTTTTGTAACTGTTAACCATTTTTGAACTAAAAGAATTCATTTATCCTTAAATAAAAAAGAAACAAAAAAAAACGAGTAGCACAACTTTGTTTCGTTTATTGGCGCATATTATAATGTTAGCAGTGGAGCATGTTTCCTGTTCGCGAATAATAAATACGCTATTGATTAAACATTTTATATTCTCAATTTATTCAGCAGGAAACATCAATATTGGAACCGTCTCTATCATGTATAATTGAACAATTATGTTAAGCATAATTCATATAGAATGCTGTTCATATAATATCATGAAGAAAAGAGAAAATGTTAGGAAACTTGTGTAATCAGATGAATGTATTCGATGTTTGATTAATGTATTAGTAAAGAAAGGGTTGGCCTTCTTATCAATAAAACATCACAGTTACAACACAGAATGTGGAAGTTCAAATGTTTAGATGATAGGAGATGAAAATAATTTTTCATTTCATTACCTAAAGGTCATCATTTGATGTGAAAACTTTTTCGGGTCCTCTCAACCAAAACGATTAGAATTTGAAGAAAAAACATTGGTTATGTCTTTGGGTTGTGGACGAACGTTATAGAAGATACCATTTTCGTCCATGATTTGATCAGTTAACGTCTCTTGCCCCAACTGCTTTCTCTAAAACAAAAAAAAACTTGATGATAGTTCAAACAAAAATGAAAATATCGAAATAATAAGAATTTATTTTATTCTATTGCCGAGCTGGTCTAATGCTACTGATATTATTCTGATAGTCTACTCTTTTGTTTATCATTTCTCTATTCTCTTCTTGCACTGATCTCCTCTCTCTTAAGCATTCGAATTTTTATGTGTTTCATATTGATGTTTATCGAAGAAGTCTATTCGTCTTACCATACTCTTTTTTTTGCTGTTTCTATCTTCTGTCATCTTCTGTTTTTCCTTTTTTGATATTCTCCACCAGTGTTTTTGTTATTATCACGTATTCTCTCGTAATCATTTGTCTCTTACAATTCTTTTTATTTCTATCTTTTCTCTTCTACTTTTTTTTTTCATTTCTCTCCAACTTAAACGGTTCTCTAGTGAAATAAAATTCTTAATTTTTGTTGCAGAAAAAGGCGAATGAGTACATTGTTACAAAGAGCTGTGTCATGAAGCTAAGAAGAGAAACTAATGAGAATGAAACAGCTTTTAGCTTTAGTATTGTGGACAATAAATGAAGCAATCACTCACCCAATCATCATCTCCACGTAAAAACAAAACCGGGCGAAATCTAGTATTCGATTGGCCTTGTCTTCTAATAGCTGCAGCCGGTGATCGATATGATTGCAACAAAGTTATGCAATGCAATTCTGTAATGAGATTTGTTCTGAGTCATCTCCAAGAATAAGTGGGATATGAAATTTGCTTGAAGTCTGTAAACAAGTTATCTATTCATTCACCTGCTATTAGAGCGAAAAAGACAGAAAAGCTGAAGAACTTGATGAGAAACATTCTGAAAAAGAAAATATTTGATTGTTGGAAAAAAAATTTTAAAAGTATAAAGTCAAACGATTAGAGTTTAGGTTCATCGACAACATTGAATGTCAAATGACAAACGCGAATTGATGAATGACGGAAAAACTATCATTTAGTTTTTCGATAACATCATCAATGAATGTGATCAAGCTGATATGGTGCTAAAATAGACCTGTTAAGAATGAACGTTTTGTAAAATAAATAGATGGTTGTTTCGTGATCTTCACTGCAGCCTTTGTGTAAATGCAACTAGATTTCAAGTCGTAATTTCTACTCATCATATTATCTATTGTAACCTTAAAAAAAATGTCAGAAGCAATATCGACATGACATACACTTGAACTGTTCTGCTACTCTCAAATAGTTATGTAGTATGGATAGAAGTGAATAATTAGAATATATCATACCATATGCTTGATTCGAGAAAGCAAGAAAGTGTTAGAAACATTCAGAGAACGTCATTTATATACTATATACTTGTAAGCATGATGTGAACATTATTCATTATTGTGTTTATAAGGTTAGATTTTCCAACAAATTGATTTTTCTCAAACTATGACCATCTCTTATAATTTCAAATTAGATGTTCAATATATAAGCTGTTTATAGCGTGTTAGCCTTATTGTTTCTTTCAGGATTACAACAAATTCAGCTGTTTTTTGTTTATAGTTTATATTCGTGTAGAGCTTGGAGGTTTTCACGTTCCACTAATGAGTTTCTCATGTCATAATCGACTATATACGAAATCTTTTTTTTTTTAAATAAGTAAAGTCTCCATTAACATTAGCTTTCATGTTCTCAGTTGTTTCTGTATTGTTTTGTGAGTGTTGAATAAATTATTTTACGATTTGAATGCAAACGAATTTTTCAATTAAATGCATCGAATGCAAGATAACCGACATTTGAATAACATTTATATGGCTTAAATTTGAATTCATCTCCCACCCCTCAGTGTATTTCTTTTTCCTCTTCAGCAAATATCAATTGCGATCCGGGAAGTAGTGGGAGTTGCAGTATGGATGCAAATGTTTTTTTTTGTTGAAAGATTTAAAGAGAGAAAAAAATGAAGAAATGTAACTGTTTTCTGTTCTTCAATCAATGCATTTGAAGGATTTAAACTGATCCCATGAGACGCTTCTGGGTGTTCGCATATATTCTATCTCTTTGTGTTTCTATAACTCTCTAGAGATTTTATTCCAACAACGTTACTAGAGTTAGCATTCATTCTTCAATCAAGCTATTGTGTATCTCACGTTCTCTATCTAATTTCCTCTCTTTATCCCATTTTCAAATCGTTCTCCACACAAATCCTTTTCTCTATTTCTTTCGAGTTAAAGAATATCCTCTTCCTTTTATATTCTTCCTCTTGAAAGCCAATCATCTTTTGCGAATTCTCGAAACCACAGCTTTTGCCATAAGTGTCTGGAGCAGCAACCAGCGATAAAGACTTTCTCTCAAAGCATGTTGTTCTATGCTTCGGATTGAATCGTCTATGCTTTCTCTGACACATTCTTTCAACTATTCGGTTTTCTATCAGTTTGTGCAGGAATTCAGTTTGTTTTTGAGTCTATCCTGTTGCATGCAATCTCTGTGGTGATGAACTTATTCGTTCTTTCTCCCAATCTCCCATACTTAACTTGTTCACACGATAAATCCTCACGCGAAAAAAACGTTGCAAACAACTAAGTCACCGCCAAGAACACTTTGAAACTGTTAACTTTCAGAATTTGGAATTCATTTTTAAATCTTTTCAAGTGGCAAAACAAAATTTTCCTTACTGCAAAACCTTTATTTTTCAAAAGATTTGAAAAAGGATTAGAATGGTCTTTCTGCTCATTCTTCTTCGCTTTACGCCCATTTCTGAATGCATTTTGTGTTTTAAGCAACCAATGCAATATGATTTGAAAACCTTTTTTTTTTATTTTCAGAAAAAGAAGCAGTTATGATTAGATTTCTTCTGTTATGTTTCGTTCATTCATGCATTAGTGTTATAAGAAAATCAGCTAAAGACTATGAGAATCAACTATATGAAGATTTGTTATTTGATTATAATAAAGTAATTCATTGAATCATTAGCTCAAATTGAGATGAATATCTTATAGATTCCTAGGCCTGTTCGAAATAGTTCCGATATAATGACTGTTGATGTAGGAGCATCTTTAATTCGTATCATTGATGTAGTAAGGCTATACAATTCAGTTTCATCATACAACAAGATATTTAGGATGAGAAAAATCAAGTGTTAACAACAAATTTATGGCTCGAAATGGTCGGTATTTCGAGAAAAATTCAGGAAAACATACTTTTTTCAGAAATGGGCTGATGCTAAGCTCACATGGAGCCCGAAAAAATACGGAGGAATCAAATACTTACATATACCTAGTGATCTAATTTGGACGCCAGATCTTGTACTATACAACAAGTTAGTTTTAATCCGAACCAATAACGGAAGTAATTATACAGATAATTTGTTTCTTGGTCATTATTGGAGAAAAAAAATCTTCGCTCAGTCTATTCTTTCATTATTCATTTTATAGCGCTGCTGGAGATCCTGACATAACCATTTTGACGGATGCCTTAGTTACCCACAACGGATTAGTATTCTGGTCGCCGCCGGCAATCTATAAATCATTTTGTCCAGTAAGTAGTGGCAATCTTGCAATAAGGATTATCTAAGAACAAATCCCTCTAAAATATTATTATAGATTGATGTAACATGGTTTCCATACGACTCACAGTATTGCGTAATGAAATTCGGTACATGGACATATACTGGTCGATATGTCGATCTCAAACAATTGCCAAAAGGTTCAAAAATAAATATGATCAATATCGAACATCACTGTATAACCAAAATAATTTTTAGAAGATGTCAAAGTGATACAAAAAGATGGAGCAGAAGTTGAATTCATGGAAAGAGGAATGGATCTCAGCTTCTTTTATAGGTTCTTAAGTAAGAGGATAAATAATATAATGAAGAAGTTAGATCTGCTGAATGGGATTTGCTATCACTAACATCCGAACGTCATTCTGTGTTATACGCTTCTTGTTGTGGACCCGAGAAGTATGTAGATATCACTTACTATTTCGGATTGAGGTTAGAGGTACAGAAGAAAAACAAAACAATTCAATCATTTCAGAAGAAAGACTTTATTCTTCACATGTAATTTGATCATTCCGTGTTTTTTGATTTCTATTCTGACTACTTTCGTATTCTATCTCTCTGATCACAAAATCACATTTTCTATAAGTATTCTTGTTACATTGACAGTGTTTTTCTTGGTAACGTTTCTCAATAAGATCTGCTTGAAAAATGAATTAACTTTCAGGTTTTGATTGATCTCATGCCTCCAACATCTCTCGTAATTCCCATGTTTGGGCGCTATTTGATTACCACCATGATTTTGGTTGCTTTGTCAACAGTAGTGTCTGTTGTCACCGTCAACTTCCGATTCAGATCAGGATCAGCTCACAATATGTCACCATGGATTCAATTAGTATTCCTCAAATTTCTTCCAAAGTATATTGAGACTTTCTATTTATATACTGATTCTATTTCAAAGAGTTCTGATGATGAAGCGACCAGAAAAGCCTGAAAAAGATCAGCACCCGCAACATTGGAAGTTGTTCGAACTCTCTGTGCGCAAGAATATATCTGAGACTGTGAGACTGCGACTTATAAATTGCAAACAGAACTTATTACTTTTAGGAGAAAGTACACCTTGACAATGATCGAAATCCAAAATCATCTGAAACGAAGGCATTCGTTTCGAAGAAGGTAGTTGAATTGATTCAAATTATCGAAAATGCAATGATTTCATAGGTTCTCAATCACTTTTACTCTGGAAATTATTGTTCTGCACCTACAGTAGCTTTTAAGAAAAGCAAAAAAACGAAGGTTTTAATAGTATAACGGTTAGGTTGCAAATGAACCAATGATTTCAGCAAACAAAGTACATGCACGATGTAGTTTTTGTCAATTTGCTTCAACAAGTTCGATTCATAGCTGAACATTTCAAGCACAATGAAATAGAAGGAGAGGTTACAAGCCTGAATGAATCAAAATAACTTTAAAAATTCCATTTCTAGGTCTCAGACGACTGGAAATTTGTGGCTATGGTCTTGGATAGATTGTTTCTCATCATATTTTCTGTTTTAAATGTGGGAACTATGTTTATAATTTTAGAAGCTCCATCGTTATACGATAATAGTCAAGCAATGAACATTACGCTACCCACAAAGCCACTGGGTCAACCGAACATATATTCAGCTGTTCTTAATTCTATTAAATGATATGCTGGTTTTTAAAATAGTCAAAAGATCTTTTTAAGAAAATAAATAGTTGAATAAACCAAACGAGTTGCTTTATTTTCTTTAAATTTCATCGAGCTCACCATAATGACATAGCAAGAAGAAGTCATAAAAAGAAAACATGGCTAACATCCATTAGTTGAACTAGTTTTTGTCAAATTACACTTCCAATTGTTGTTTCAGTATTTGTTCAATAAAAACATTTTCGTATTTTAGTATGATCTTAGCTATTTCCGAAAATTGCAACTGTTACATAGTAAAACTGGGATCAGAATAGACTTTGTGCGTTCTTTGGCTTGGATCACGCCATATGGTTGCGTCTGTGAACTAACAACGCATTTTCGTGGTTCCTCGTTTTTCGTAAGTATTGAAACCCAATAGCTTTTTCCATCTATATAACAGTTATAGTAGTTTCAACATATCTATTAAAATGCCAATGTTCCGACGCTTTCAGTTGGGTCCTTTTCGAGAATAGGAATGATGATCGGAAGCAGTTTTCGCACTTTGAGTTTCTCCCAAGAACTATTTTGCACATTCTATTTGTCACATGAGTCGCTGTTTGTATTGGCAATAGACAATTCTCCATGAATAATCTGAACTGTTCTCTTCCTCTCATACTCTTTTCGTTTTTTCTTTCTTTCTGTCTCTCTCTCCTCTGACTCTATATTCCGTTTTCGTCATTTTCTACATAAAAAAAAAACTTTTGACTTCCAGTCGTGAGGAGAGAATGCAATAGAAAGAGAAAGTTAAAATGAAAGCGGAAAAAGTAAGAAGATGTTTACATTTACAAGACAAGATTTTATCAAATGGAAGGACGAACAAAAGGAAAATGAAAAGGTCCTCGTTCAGTCTCTATCCCATCATGCTTTTGATTTATTTTTAAAAGATCTCTGTCTGTTTCACTTAAGATGCAGCTGTGCAGTCTAGCATCAACAGCTTTTTTTGTTATATTTAAGCTTTCCGTCGAGCTCTCTCGCCACTGCATTTTCATTGTTTTTCGTTGTTCTCTTTTTTTTTCTTTCACAACGTCCTGAATCTAAAATGAAAACGAAGTTCGAGAGCCTGTTTTGCGGTACTGAAACCTTTGATTCAAGAAACTATGAAAGAACATCACTTCCTGATTGTCCTATTATTTAGTTTCGTTTTCTTGAAAATATTTTAAGTTTCACTCCTTTTTTTTTTTGAAAAAGACTTGATGAAGTAATTGTGTAGATCATTAACATGATGTTCTTCATATTGATTATCGTTTCTGTTATACTTTCAATGCTTCAATTGTTTTTTTGTACTAAGCAGTTGTCTCTTGACGTTTGAACCTTAGAGATTCAACTTTAAACTATTGATTACTGAAAATATGTGCATGATCCTAGATAAGTCACATTCTCTTTTCTCTGCGTCAACTGACTAAATACGTGAGAGATCATCCTCTGCAATTTTGCAACATAGCGCAGTCTGCTCGAGTTGCAGAAGACCATGCTGTGCAGTTAGCAAAAGGTTTCAAAATATCGGATTCCCGGACAACTCATATCTTTTTCTAATTTTGTACTTATCATTGTTTTGACGAGCGCATACAACAGGACTAATACAACCAATTGCTTGTAGAAGATTACTTGCTTTCTTTCGAATCTCTAGTCAGTGTTGATAATCTCTCTCACAAAAGTTTATAAAAGGTTTTGATAGAATATCATATGATTTGAGACATTTATATTCTTCAACATTGTCATTACTTAATCTATCTTCAAGACTTTTAGAGTTTTCCCGCACTTTTTTGAAATTAAAATGAATTTAAAAATTTTTTTTAAACATCTTTTCTGCATTCTCGTGTCCTTTGTTTTTTGTGATTGAAGACTGTTTCAAAAGATTTATGAATTTTGTTAAACGGCTTTCTAAGATTAATTTGATAATACAACCATTGTGATTGATGGAATTTTGAACATATTTTCAAACAGCAGATAACATTTCTTCTGAGATTATAAAATAAGTTTAGAATGAAGCACTCTCTCATTGAAAAAGGCGCAATGAATGACAGATTCTCTCCTGATTTTTAATTGATTATGATATCAGCTTCAATGATAAAGTTTATATTTTGTTCATTTCCAACATTGTTTCATTCAGATTATGAATTTTCTTTGAATTTTTCATTACAAAAATTTGATTTCAGTAAGCAAATGTCTAACACTGCACTAGCCCCTGATGGTTTACCAATCGGCAACAGAGTATGGGTTGATGGATGGTTAGCAACTATATAGTTTCTTATTTACAAAAAAAATTAATTAATTACATTTCAGCTATGATTTAGCACACTATGGACATGCGAATCAGATTCGGCAAGCGAAACAGTTTGGAAAGTATTTGATCGTTGGAGTTCATAGTGATGAAGAAGTAAGAAGTCTATTAAGCTAATTATTCATGGTATCTGTGTTGAGATTATCAAAAACAAAGGGCCAGTTCTTTTCGAAGAAGAAGAGCGTTATCGACTTGTTGCTTCACTGAAATGGGTTGACGAAGTATTATCATTTGATCTGATTGAGCTTTTGTAAATAGCATCTTATTAGGTTGTAAGGGATGCTCCGTATTGTACAACTGTTGAAACGCTGGATAAATACAACTGCGACTTCTGCGTACATGGAGGTGAATGAGCACAATGACATTCTCATTTTAAAGTTTTCAGATGATATAACGCTTACTGCTGACGGAAAAGACACATATGGAGCAGTTAAATCAGCAAAACGTTATAGAGAATGTAAAAGAACAACTGGAGTATCTACAACTGTGTGTTAAAATCACATTTAATCTCGAAACAACGAATTTAAGGATATGGTTGGTAGAATTCTTCTTATGACTAAAGCTCATCATGTGTCCAACGAATCAATGGAGCAGCATAGTGAACGAACTCTGTCCCTGAGCACTGTATTACAAAAACATTTATGATTAAAAAGTAATATTGTTGTATTAGGATAGTCAGACTCAATCTCCTTGGACGAGAGTATCTCAATTCATTCCAACAACTCAGGCCATTTTCGAGTTTGCGGAAGGTAAGCCTCCCAAGCCATCTGATAGAGTTAGTCGAAATGTATTTGATGTTATGAATAAGCTAGAAATTCAGATTGTTTATTGTTGTGGGTCTTTCGACCTTTTCAATATAGGACATCTAAGTTTCTTGGAAGAAGCCGCTAAGCTTGGCGATTATCTCATTGTCGGCATTCTTAGTGATCAAGACATTAATAAGTATAAGGGATCCAACTATCCAATTATGGCTCTTCATGAAAGAGTTCTCAACGTATTGGCTCATCGAGTACTAATATTTGTGATTCAATCAATTTCTTCTTCAATTACAGCCAGTTAATGAAGTGATTATTGGAGCTCCACCAGTCATAACGGAAGACTTCATAAGACGCTTTAACATTTCGGTACGCTCGAAGTCAATACCTGTCAGCTTCATGTTTATTCTTTAGGTTGTTGCAGAAGGCACCAGATCACATGATAACGCTGATGTTTTTCCTGATCAATTTGATGATTCTATCAGACTTGGTGAGTTGGTATGAAGTATTGTTCCAAAACATGTTGTTTCGAGGTATTTTCATGGAAGTGGAATCTCATAGTGACGTAACAACAGAAACTATCATTAATAGAATAATAAAGAATAGGTGAAGCTTTTTTTCAAAAATATAACTAAATCTTCACAGATTATCATATGAACAAAGAAATGACAAGAAAGAGAAGAAGGAGCTGGCAGCATTCAACGCTTTGCAAAAACTCAAAAGTTGTGGTCAGAGTGGAACTCTAAACACGATTGATATAACCAATTAGCTCAAAATACATAGTATTGCTCAGATATTCTATTTAGATTTTGAATATGTAAACACATTCATATATATATATATTTCAACTAGGCTGAAAAAATAATTGTTAATTGTAACAATTAGGCAAATTTCTCTGTTTGTTCAGGTTAATTCAATGAGTTGTGATCAAAGATTTTACGAAATTCCATTGTAGCTACTTATGACTTTAGAAAAGAGAACTTTAAATAAATCCTTTATTATCATTATATTTAAGAATAGATATTCAATATGTAAACCGAAAAAACCCATAGATTATTTTAGTTTTTCTTTTACTTTTCTGCTGTTCGATGATTTGTGATTCAGCTTTAGCATGTTGTTTAGTTTTACTCATAACCAGTTCTAGCAAATACTCATTTTTCTTTCATGTTTGAATACTTTCTTGTCGAACACACAACACCCACACAACAATGAAAAGTTGCTAAAAATACAGTTTTCTCAATAGTTTTAGCGCGGGACACTTCAAGTATTTCACAACTAATCAGATGACCTTCTACAAATTTGCTAATTGGAATTTAATGGCATAAAAGATGCAAAATTGGAAATTATTGAAAGTTCTTATGAAAAGAGACTTATGATAGATGCAATGATCCTTTTGTCTTTCGACAATTTAAGACATTTCATTAATGAAAGAGATAGAAAGAGAGAAAAAAGGAAAACGTTTAATGTAGATTTGAAACATTGCTATAAAATATTTCTGAGAGAGAACAATCAACTCAAAAATTATGATTTTGCTTATTTCAGATACGAAAGTGATGAATGGTGTTTGTATATGAATGTGTCAGTTTCTAAATCTTTCGCTCTCTCTCTCTCTCTTAATAAATCTCATTTTCAATTTTCTTACACAAATAGAAGAATAAACATTTATTTGATAACTGTTCTGTTGTCCATCTAAAGTGATTTCGTTTACGACCTTTTGAGTTATGGATAGAAACATAGCGACTATTTTTATTTTCAAATAACCCTGAAAATGATGGAATACAACCATGAAAAAACCGGATTCTAAGAATCATTGAGATATAACATCGTCCGTAAAAGACGTTGTTAGTTTTATCAAACGGAACTTTATAATAAATCAACACATTTTCCAAATTAAATTCCAGATAATGCAAAATCAGAATGATAAGTGAACTTCATTATTTCATCATCTTAAATCACTTAATGCATTCATTCGCTCGTAATAACCATTTCAATGATGCCATAATGAAAAACTAAAATGGCGGAACAAACTCGAAACGTCGCTAAGTAAACATGTCAAAGAGCTATTGGATCTAAAAAAAAGTGGAAAAGAAGACGCATTTCATGAATAAAACTTGAAGCTATAAGCTTAGAAAACAGCCAAAATGAAATGATCCAATGCATCACATCTTATTCAAACCTATTGTCTCATCACATATAGAGCTGAAAACAATTCGTGTGCAGCTTTCTCATTCTTTTCAAACAGCAAGAAAGCTAATAATTAGAAAGTTTTTGGCTCATAAATTGTTAATTTCCATCTCCTGCTGATTCGTTCTTCTTTTTTGTTTCCGTCTTTGACAGATAGTCAGTATATTGTCCTTTTTTTACACAATATTCCTTAAATTTATAGCTCGGTATTATCAGTTCTCTTTTTTTCTTGTTCATTTTCTTCTTCTTTTTGACAAAAATTCTTCAACTGGCTAGACAACAGCAGTAATGTTCATCGATCACGCAACACTACAAGCGCCTGCCTTCTCTTACTACGTTTTTCATCTCTGCACGCTCTTGTCCTTCCAACTCTCAGATCTGTCGTCTTTTCTCAATTCTTCATTTCTTTCCTTTCCCTTCGAGAAACACCTCCAATGAAAAATCTTCTTTTTCTTTTTCCTAACCCCCGAAACATTTCATGTAGGAAAACATTGAAATTTTCATTTTTTTTTGCTCGTTCGTTCTCACTTGATTGAGTTCAAGTAAGTTTCGAATTACATATTGTTTTTCATCATACTTTCAGTTATTGTTGCACTTCTAGTCATCTATAGCACAACTCTTGCTTCCTCATAAAATCATCTTTTTCAGTTGCATCTACTCTTGTTATTCCGACTTTTAATTTACTTTTTTTTACTCAAAAATATTGTGAAAGAAAAACATGAAAAATGTTTTCCTCATGTTCTATTGTCTTGACTTTCTAGTGCCCACCTTGCGTCTTTCATCTGCACCTTTGATTCGTCGTCGTGTCGCAACTGTCACTGAAAATTAAGTTGCGTGAATGTATTTGTTATTCATCTGGCCTTGGCATCAATTGACTTTTTTTTTATTTTATATTCTCTTCCTCTTTCAATATAAATCTTTATTTTTTGAAGTTTTGACTCGTTCAAAACACTTTCAGCTTTCACTTGATCTTTGATCTTTTATGCTGCATGTAATCGGTTTGAGATCTACCATAATATGGAATAACAAACGCATTGAATGAAAATAATCATATTTTAATTTTATTTTTTTCCTTTTTCGCAAGCTG
Organism: Auanema freiburgensis; assembly: GCA_030370435.1. Taxonomy (NCBI): domain Eukaryota; kingdom Metazoa; phylum Nematoda; class Chromadorea; order Rhabditida; family Rhabditidae; genus Auanema; species Auanema freiburgense. The sequence goes on along the minus strand of CM059371.1, from coordinate 1,255,628 downwards.
GGGAGAGTATCTACTCTTCATTCAGATAATTAGTTGGATGAATGGCAATAGTATTGTTTCATTGAGTGAAAAGAGAAAATGCGTGTGAATAAAAGGATAGCTAGAGCAATGAGAGATAGAAGAAAAAGAAAGTCGCCTGTATGAAAATAGCAGAGGCGTTTGGATGATATAGAGTAACAGAGAAAGAGATAGAGAGAAATCAAGAGAAAGAATCATACTGCGTATAGAGATGAAATCATTTTTCAATTTACTGAACATATCGTGAATGTCATAGAGAACCAGAGAAACATAAATAGTGGAGCGAAAGAAAAACAGAGCGGTGAAATCTTAACGAAATACTGTTTGTAGGCCGATGAGACAGAAGAAAAAAAACGATTCAAAATACATTTTCGGAAATGTTTATCAACGAGATGATAGATAGAAAAATTTTATGTGAGAGACAGATACATTGTGTGTGTGTGTGTGTGTGTGTGGGTGAGAAAGAGAAAAAGAAAGAAAAAGAAAAAGAGGAAGAGAGAGTGAAAGAGAAATGAAAAGGAACAACCGAAATACGAGCAACGAGAATTACAGCCGATGATGGTGCAATGGCATCAGACCGCCAACCGCAGACACTCTCTTTCGCATGTTCGATGAAAAAGACATTTTTTTGTCAAATTGTTATTCATCTATTGTGAGAGAGATCCGTTCAGTTTTTCCATTTCAACAGTGACAAATAGTTGACAATTTTCGAAATTTTAACTGTTTGGCGCCCATCTAGAACAGTTTAGAATGGAGAAATTCATTGTTTGTGCCTAAAATTCATTGAAAAACCGTTTTCATTTGCAAATTTCAGAAAGAAAATTGAAAATCATTGAAGTTTCTTTATTCTTTCTCTAACTTACATTTGAACTTTCATCATTTTCTTTGTTCGCTTGCTCGTTAATGATATTAAATGCGAGTGCATGTTAAGCAAATATGTTTATTCTATCGATGTAATCTTGTAAACGTCGGGAAACTATCATGCTGAACTTTTCTTTTGTTTTATTAAGAGATAATAAGAAAAATGAAGTTGACATTAAATCTTCACATTATTTTAACTGTTTAACTTCTCTTCAAATTGATCATACGCACACATACTTACTCTGTGACAGACAACTAATACAATAGACATTGTAAGACGATTAGAGAATATAGCAAATTTATGATAAAAAAAAAAAAGAAGAGCTAAGAGAAAAATGATGATGTAAGAGAGAGAGAGAGAGAGAGAGTGAAACAAGACAGCAGAAGCTTCTAATATGTTCAATTGTTTAAAGACTTTGACAGAGAGGAAGAGAACTAACATTAAAAAAAAGTCATTTTTGACTCATCATTTGGTGAGACAAGAGAGTTGTCTCCTCAACATTCAGTTTTATTTCATTTCCAGACTTATCTTCCTCATAGACATTCTCAGATTCATTTTAAACTTATCCTTCTCTTTTCCTTTTCTCTTCCTCTCTCTTTCTCTCTTCAAATATCCAAAAAAACGTTGATAAGAGCTGAATGGCTGCTTTATCTGTTTCTCTAGTCCCCTCTCCTTCCTGCTTATTAATATATTGCTCTCTGTTCAGTAAGAAACCTTTTTTTGTGCTCATTCGAAAAATTCAATGACTATCTCTCCCACTCTTCATTTTATGATTTCATTTTTGCAACGCCTATGAACATCTCTTCTATTTATAAATCCATTTCTGCCTATCAATATGAATTTCGGCATTCATACAAGAGAAATGGACCATTACAGCAGATTGCAGTTTATCATTTCTTCTGTTATTGGGGCGGTTGACCTTCATAAAATATGAATTTCACTTTTCATTCGTCAATAATGAAATATAAATAGAATATGACGCTAGAATAAATTGATGATTTCATGAGAAAAGAACCTTAGCATTTGTAAAATTCAAAAGATAACAACATTCAAAAATGCATTATCAGTTCAGCCAATAAATTTTATTTTCTTCCTAGCTGTAATCTCATTATGCCTCTTCTCACACACCTCATTATGTTGCCTCTACCTCATTGTTTCGTACATGATTGATATCATTTTTTAAATTTCATCATAATTCTTCAGATTGTGCATTCGAAACACTTTGATCAAATTCGAAAATGAGATCAACCAAATCCGTTCGTCGACCACATACCACGACCACATCGATTAACCAAAGAAAGGCTCATTCTAAATCTTACAAAGCCCAACGAAACCAAATGAAACAATGGTGAGTCATTAACGATAGAATCGTAAAACTTTCGTTATCATTCTTGAAGGATTGCCTCTGCCGTTCTCTCCGAAAAGAAACCAGCTCCAATCGTTCTCTCCGAAACTGTGCAAACCATAGTTAAAGTAAGTCGAATTTCTGAGAACTCGGTCAAATTGATGTTTAGGTTGTTGAATCCGCTCCAAAGAAAGAAAAACCAAAAAAGAAAGAAGCTGCTAAGCCTGTTGAGAAGAACATTAAATCGAAACCCGAGAAGAAGCCTGAACCAAAAGCTGTGAAGAAGTCTGAACCTAAGGTAGAGAAAAAGCCCGAACCTAAGGTAGAGAAGAAGCCCGAACCAAAGGCTGAGAAGAAGCCCGAACCTAAGGTAGAGAAAAAGCCCGAACCCAAAGAGGAGAAGAAGCCAGAGCCTAAAGAGGAGAAGAAGCCAGAGCCTAAAGAGGAGAAGAAGCCAGAGCCTAAAGCTGAAAAGAAGTCTGAGCCCAAAGCTGAGAAGAAATCTGCCACCAAGGCTGAAAAGAAACCCGAACCAGTTGTAGAAAAAGAAGTCGAAGAAAAAATTGAGATTAAGACCCAAACTTCATTGGAATCTCAAAATACCGCTAAACTTGACGAAACCACAAAGAATGCAAACAATCAAAAATCCGAACCAGAGAAGAAAGAGAAATCTCAGGTGAGGAATATCGAATGATAACTGTTCATAACGTTCCTACTTGCAGAAAAAAAATAACAAAGTCGAACAGAACGGAACCGTACCTAAGGCTAATGGAGTTGCGCCAAAACAAGCCGAATCCCCCGTCCAAGTTTGTGAAGTTACAAGCAGCGTTTCTGATAAGGAAAACTTATGTACAATCTCCTCAACCACTCATCAAACAAATAATTTTCATTTCAGCTGATTCTGACTCATCAGAGAAAGTTGAAAACAGACAAGTTAAAGCAGATAAGAAGCTCCTGGAAAATGTTCAAAAGCTAGCCACGCAAGTAGCTGCCAAGATGGAAAACCAATTGGACCCCCAAACTGTAAGTGCCGTCTAACCCAAATCATTTGTTTCTGCTATAACAAGGACCACTAGCAATTAACACAATGACATAGTATTTCTAAATAACATTTTCAGAAACTTCATATTGATGCTCAACTGTACCAACTATCTCAAAAAATCCAGTACGCTGACAGAGAACGCTCTCAAACGCCTGTATTGAACGTTGTAACTCCACTTCCAATCCAAAACATTTCACGACCTGTGGTTAGTGTCTAGTTTTTCGTCTAACAATGTTTTCTCTTTCAATAGAGAGCTCAAGCTTTTCCTTGAAATCCCCTACGCTGAGAGCTTTTATTAACAAATATAAACTTAATTTCTAATTTTCAGACCCCAACAATGAGGGAACGCATTCACAAGCTTCTCCCACAAGATATCCTGTTCTGCTCCAGACTGATCGACAAGCACGGTGATAACTTCGAGGTATAACAGACAAAAGTGATTGATTAGTTGAAAAACTTGTTTTTTCAGGCTATGGTCAAGGATCCAAACAATACCTACAGAGAAAACGCCCGTTCATTGCAGAGAAAAATCCGTATCTTCAAGGTCATTAAGACGAAAAAAAGTTTTTTTATTCATCATTTTCATTTCAGGAATCTCCTCACTACCAAGTTTACTTAGAATCCAAAAACAACAGCGTTCCATTGGAGCAATTACTTGCTGCTCAAGCTGTTTAAACATCACCTTGGTTCTCACGATCATGAAGCTTTTCAATTAATAACTTCAATTCTGCATGCCCCTGAACTTTGCCTGTCTGATTATCTCCTTACATTTGAATATTAATCATCTTTTATAAAATAAGTGAAGTAGATGAAAATATATTTAAGAATTGCCTTAAATACATGTTTCACCAGCTGAAACTATCCATCTCATTGTTTTATCTAAGATCTGATTATATTCAAATTTTGTTCTTTCATTTCAATGTTTGACTCGATGATTATATCTTTCTCAAGTTTTATGTTGCATTTTGTGCAATAGTATCGTTTGCTTGAGGAAACCTGACACATTTTCCTTTTTTTTTTTATCTCTCCTTACTCAATTCTTATAGACTTAGTGTTTTTGGACTGTTTTCAGTGTTCAGAATCGTTTTAGATTAGCTTTTAAATGACTGTTTCTATCCCCTACCCCTATCTACTTCTCATGTCAAGATTTTCATAGCTTGCACATCTTGTTACCATTTTTTTTTACTTTTTTTGTTCTTTGATCTAAGTTGTAATAAAAGATCCTGAAACGATATTTCTCGATCCTAGTATCATATTCACCTTCACCACCTCAATCGCATTTGCTCGTAGTTTAAAATGATCTTAAGAGATACTTTCAGAAAACGTAAAATTTTCGAAAAAGTTTAAGTGTTTCATTTACAACAGGTGTAATTTGAGGGATTGAAATTCACCTGAGACTCAGCTAACGGATTTTTCTACGCGGAAGTGATGAAGAGATTCAGTCTGATGCCAATAAGTATAATTGAACAAACACGGAAAATACAGTTTTATTCGAGAGATCTGCGATTTAATTACATGACATTGAAGATCAATGCAAACGGAATCATTCAACTAGCATGAAAGTATTGACAATGCGAACTATCAGTTTAAACATGCTTGTCTTCTACGCACCAATAACTAGAATAGCTTCCATTCAAGATTTCTGGGTTACCTTTCAAGCTCAAAGGTCTTCGAACATTTTTCCTCATATACTTTTTCAAGCTCTTTATCTTAGACAGCAACCTGAACAGAACATAAGCCTTAGTTAACCTTTGCATAACGCACCTGCCCACCAGTTGAGGATTTTGTTTTGACAAATCATTGGACTCCGTTGGGTCAACTAAGAATTGATTGATAATTTAAAATCAAATTTGTATTTCGTACCTTTAATGTTGTATAAGCGTACTTTTGTATGGTCAGTTCTCAATTTCCTATCTGGACTACCTAATAACAGTTTATAATCTCCATCTCTGAATAGATCTTACAATGTTGTTCACAAAGTGATTATAACCTAATAGCTGACCCATAATCATCAATATTGTACACAAATTGAAATCTTCTAATTTTCGGAACACCAGAGACAATATAATCCCATTGGTTAATACCATCGCCTACATTTTCCCAGGTATTATCTTGTACTTATATTTAATTCACCGTAAGAGTCTAAACTTAATCCAGCAACTGCAAGTAGGGTAGCATGCCAATCAACTACATGAAATAATCTTCAAAGACAATCTTCATAAAGTATCTGTTTCGAAAATGTTTACTGAGCTCTCTTCCCATTTTGTCTAATCACACTGGGTGCGTGGATGATGGTCGTAGTTTTCGTTCCTCCTTCCCACAAAGTGTCTTTTTCTCCTCTCAATGGCTCATTTGATGCACCAAATTGTGATGTTCCTCCATTCTAAACAGGAAAAGTTTATTTTAATCAAAAGAATAATGAAAACATCACTCGTGAAGACAATAACAGTGTCTTCATACATATCACGTTCTTTCAAGAATTCTATCACTTTACCAATGGATTCATCCATTGCTGCTAACATTCCTTAAACAATCAATTGTTTTTTTCACCGAATGAATTATTATTCAATTTTTTAATTAAAAAGTTTGAAGAGAACTATATAATAACAGAACTAACATTACCACAATATATTCGACGTAGTCGGTTTTTAATTCCTTGACAGAGCTGCATGTAGGAATGAGGAACCTAGAGGAGCTTTATTATGATCCGATAAAGTCTTATCACTTGTAAAGGTGGATGAACAGCTTGAAAGGAGAGGAACATGAAAAATGGTTGAGAAGCATCATGATTAGCCAAAGTCCCTATAGTTGCATCCGCAAACAAATCCTATGATAAGTCATAAGCAAAAATCATAACATTAAGCATTTACAGTTGAATAGATGCCATTACGGCTGAAATCCGGATAGCTGCTGCCTTCATTTTTTTCTTCAAACAGATCTAATCCTTTAACAACTCTATTAATATCACGATGATATTGATCTGAAAAAGTGGAGTATGTCATATATTCTTGTTAAATTAACAATAAAACCTATCTATACCTGCGCTGTGATTGAAATATCCTGTTTGAGGACCATAAAAGCCATAAAAATAATCAAATCCACGACTTGTTGGAAGAAACTCTTTACGACAATAACCAAGATGCCATTTTCCAACCATATAGGTTTTATATCCTAATGACTTCAAATTTTCTGGTACAAATGGGAACATCAAAGGAACACCAGCAGGTTCCATGTGCAAAAAAACTCCGCTCTAACATGGACAAGAAGAAGATGATAATAAGAATCGAAGTGTTACCTGTGTGCCCATTCGAAATGGATAGTATCCAGTCATAAAAGCACTTCGTGTTCTAAATAATCACTTGTTTTATGCCCATAATAACGCTATTTTCTTACGGAGTACACAGCTGATTAACATATGAATTGGTCATTTCAACGCTGTTTTCATGATTCAGCAATTCGCGTAAATTTGGAGTAAACAAGCTACAAATTGATAAGTGATGATCATAACTTCTTATAAATACATACTTTTCATCTTTCCAATCAAGATCGTTGAAGCCCAAATCATCTGCCATAATGAACAAGATGTTCTTACGTTTAACTGTTCCATCAGCTTCTTCTTTTGAGAAAAAGCCTTCGGGAAATGATTCACGAGATGATGGCTGTGTACAAGAAAGCTTCAGTAACACTAATATCCAAGCTAATATGTAGAGAAGCATTCTTTTCGGACTGTAAGTATGTAGGTAACAACCATGCAAAGGCGAAGTAAATTTTCATTTCTGAAGGTGTGGCGACGAAGAAAATGAATTTTTGAACAAAAAAAAGTCTAAAAAAGTGTTCAAGATTACTGAAGGACCAGTTTGATAAATGAAAACTGGTAGCAAATAGGATTGTTTCAGCAGTAGCAGTGTGATGATCATCTGTTGAATGGATTGAAAGTTCTTAATGATCGGAAATCGTCATTACCCCTTTTTTTTAGGAATGTTCCTAAATAACTTTTTTGTTTATAATTTACATTTCTTAATCATTGATCTGAGATTGAAGGAAGAGAGCTTTCACAAGAATCTGAAATTTGTTAGACTGAAAGCTACAAAGTGGTTATTTATCAAAATAGAGAACGATGATCAGCATGAGACTAAGCATTAGGTTGATCTATGCTTTTGCTCACATGAGAAAAAAAATGTTTTTTTTTTCTTATCTCTGATTCGTCTTGAAATTGACGATAAGCTTGAATCAGTAAATCGAAGAACAAAAAATATCAGAAAAGGTGTGGAACAAGGAGTTTCGGAAGAATATAGGAGCATATGGCGGTGAGAAGATGAAAGAAAAAAACCTGTCTGCCGATTTCTAACTGTCAACCACTTGTCCGCTGTAAGGGTATCCGTTGGAATATATTCTTGTTCTTCGAATTTTAATAATTCCGTTTAAGATTGCAGGAAAAGAGATCTATTCGAAAGAAATGTCATACAAACAACCAGTTCAATGAAAAATCAAAAACTTTTTGATATTTGATTGAATACGTTTGACATTAACAATGATTTTGAAACTTTCGCTTTTTTCTTTTTCACTTTTCACCAATTCTTAATCCCTCAAGAGGTTTGACATTCAAAAACTTCAGAAAAGCACAAGAGAAGAAAAATAATTTTTCAACTAGTTTTGTAGTGTAGTCACCGCAATCTTATTCAGAATGCTATTGCCATTGTGCATTGAATTGTCCGGATGAAAATCATTCAAATATAACATTTTGATTTGCTTTCTCCGAATATTCCTTCTGATACTATTTTCAAGATCACATGTTTGTTCATTAATATACTATTTAAGAAGAAAAAAAAACCTTTTTTTTTATGTTTCTTTGTTTCTAATCATCAGTTTCTTTTATTCGTTTTGTCCATTTCGTAGTTCTGGATTCCAAGATTGACAAAACAAAGCAACGAGATTCCGAAAAAATGCAATGAAGACCTTGGACAATGACCGATTGCGCAAAAAAAATTTGTTGAACACAACATTTTGCGCTTGAAAGGCTCTAACAGATAGAATTCATTTTTCAATCATTTGTCTTTTCATTTGACGTCATCACTAGTTTATCCTGGCACTATGCTGGCATGAAAGGATCATGCATGGCGATTGACAGATTGATGAATCACAAGACATAATGCATGTATACAATGATAACATATTACCTGAGTTTGTTTATATGATCTAACGAGCATCGATATGCACTCAATGAATGAATAAACTCAATACATTATATGAATATGAATGATTAAAAATGAAAATAGAAGAATATATGAAATTAAACAAAAATGACGAAAGCAATTTTACTTTGACTTCACTGTAATGAAGTTTATTCAGTTTTACGCCAGGGTTCATTGTGCTCATTACCACCCTGATAGTGTTCAACTTGAACATCTACAATTCTATAATTTAAATATTGAATAGAGATATATTGTTAATCATCTTCTTCTAATGCTTATCCTATACATCTACCTGGATATATTTGAATCACAAAGTAGATATCTGACATTCATGTCCATTTTAATGATATCTATCAAACTGCAATACATTTGCAATAATATTGTTGTATGTTTGTCGGAATTTTCGGGTTATTTCATATCCTCAAATCCTTATATGACTAGCATAGTATAGAGTTTGATAGTTTATATGTTGTATGAATGTATTAATGTTCTTATCGATGATTATTTATATTTTTCAATTCATCGTTATTTCTTGTAACAAACAGATTTTTTTCTTTCTTTTTTTCTTCCTTTTTCCTTTTTTTTTAACTGTCATTATAATCTCAAGAAAACTTGGCAAAGAAAAGGAATTAGTTGTAAAATTCATCTGACTAATACATAATAGTATTTGTAGAGGGGTAGAGTGCCTTAGCCCAAGGTCAGATTTCAATTTGGCCGGGAAAAGAGTTTTCGAAAGATGTATGATTGTGGAAGAAAGCATGGAAAGTGCTTTTTACCACGAACCTGTCTTTGGCATTGTACAATCTGCTATAGAAAACGTCGTCAGCCTAAATTGGCTATCTTTGCGCAATTGCGACATTAAGAGAGAGAGAGAGAAAGAGAACGATATCCGAAAATGTATTCTGGATGTTGAATCATTTTATGAGCGAATTGAGACAGGTTGAGAAAAAGGATGGTTGGGAGGGGGGAGTGCTAGATAGACAAACGTCAAATTAAATGTATTGGGGAGGACATGCTTATCAGCTAAGTTGATCCAAGGACTTCCTCCTCGTTTTTGATTGTCAAATCAGCTGAGCCGGTTGTTTTAATTGGTCCAGAAAGCATCTGTCTCAGCTTTTGCCATTTGAAACATGCAATCTTTCGAACAACACCCTGATCATTTAAATGTTATTGTTGGTAATGAAAAAGATTCACTTATACTCAGTTTTCTTAATTTCCACTTGATAAAGATCCATCAAAAACTGAAAATGTCTGTTCGAAATGAGAGCTATGGCATCCGTTATCGGAAAAACCTTATAGTATTAAGAACAATGTGATATCTTTTGAATATCCTTGGAACCAATCGGTTTTTGTATTCATTTACAGCCTATCCATCTGGTTTCCTCTCTCTTTTTCCTTTTCTTTTTCTCATATTCTCATTAACTCATTGTTATCTCGCTTTTTTTCATCTTTTTTTCTCTTAATTTTCATTATGCCTTTCCTCCATTTCTTATTTTTCTTCACAACTTGAAAACTGTTTTGTACACGGTCGTTACCCTTCGGCATAGGTAGGATTGGTATTAGTTTATTCCACAACTTTCATCATTTCTCCTAGCTGTGCGCCAATATATATATATGTTTTGCTACTTGCAACTCAACCGTGTTCAATATATATAAAAAAAAAACTTTTTTTTCGTCTCATTCCTGAATCACTTCCATTTTGGATAGTTCGAAAACTCTGTTACCCCACATATACCTGGATTATTTGAAGAGCTTAGGATTGTGGATGTAAGAGATTATCCCATATCTCTCATCAACCATATACTTTCAATCCCTGAAATTACAAATACACCTTCAGTTATACCTTTTTAGCCTATTAGTTTGCCATGATACTGAATATATAGAATCCAGTAGCTGGTTGCCAAATTTTTTTGTCCATTTCATCATATAATCTCATCCAGATATGGTTGAACCATCAAATCATAATATACATTCTGTTCATTCGTATATGTACACGAGTATTCTTTAATTATTTTAATTGTTGAAAGCAACAACCTTCTCTTCAATTAAGTTTCTTTTTCTTCTTTTCCGAACGATGTGTTTCTTCAATTCCGCGACGCCATGTTGCGAATAATCGTTTTCGTCCAGGCAGAGGTCGAAAGCGAAAACTCTCATTCACCGTAATGCAGTATTTCTGAGAAGAAGACCTTGACGAGCATCAGTTCAAAACCCTTAGCGCTATTATCTTGTTGCGTTCAAGATTGAACTGCTTTTTTTTTCTTCTCTTCTCCGTTTGTTTGTTGCATAACATTCCAATTTTCATTTTCTATTAAATAAGATTTATTTTATGTTCCATTTCATGTTAATCATCATGTAAAACCATATCCTATTCCATGCTTTTTGAACGTTCGTGGATTGATTAACGCTACAACTTTCACAAATGTTAAGCGTTATGTAGCATTGTGTTGATGGATTTTTGAATGAGTCGCATAAACGATTGAATTTTGCTCTCCTTCATTGTAAAATTCATATCTCACCATGTTAAGCTTAGTCAGTAGTTTCATTTGTCTATCTTTTTTTATTAATTTTCGAAAAAAAAAGAAAAGAAAAAAGATATGACAACGACTGATGTCTGAAAATCAGCAAAATTCTTACAAATTTCTTTTTTGGTTCAAAAGAACAAAAACATCTGTTTAGGGGATGATCATAACAAAGTTATTTTCTATGTTCCTTGCTCCATATTTTGTTCAGCTTTATCTCGTAATTGCTCCCCAGGAGGGAAGATATTTTCACCTGTTTTGTTATATAATGGTAAATAATCTTCAAAATCATTAGAAAACTGCTAGTATCTGTCTAAATTATCATTTGTTATGCAAAATTAACTGAAAAAAATATTAGAATAGATTATGAAAGTTGTGCATGACTGTTGTTATATTATTCGTCCATATCATGAAAATGCTTTCTTCTGATTTTCCTGAAATATTTAAAAAAAAAAAAAGAAGTAAATTGACAGACAAAAAAAAACCGAAATTTCAGTTGCTGCGTACGGAAGTCGTTTTTACGAGGATTGCTGGAGGATAACAAAAAAGAAAACAAACTGGATATCATTCACCGAAGTGAGTAAATTATAAAATAGAGAAAGGTTGATTATATGATGAAATAGCTTATATAGTCATTAGTAGCTTAGAAACCATCTCCTCTTTCTTTTCCAATTAAAAGATATATTGATGCGTGGAGCTATATAAGCATAAGCCATTTGATTAACTCATTAATTTTTATTTTTTTTTCTATTTCTCTCAAAATATATTGCAATAAGTATAATGTTAGTAGGTTTTGTTGGCTGCTCTCTTTAAACATCTATACCATTACTGTATGGCTCCCTCCTTCTTTCTCTTCTTTCTTCCCATTGTTTTCTTTCCGGATGGTAGTGAGCAAACAGTAAGTTACCGTCATCAATCCTTTGTTGGTTTATCCCAGCATTGACTTTTGCTGGATTTCCTAGCGGTAGCTTTGGTTAAGCCTGCGAAATGTAAGCTGTAGATTTGAGAAGGTCAATGAGTGCAAAGGTCAACTATGGGTCGGTGGTATTTGTTTTCTGTGAATGAAGCTAAATATTGTTTTCTGGTCATCTGGAAAAATGTATTTGAAGTACATACTGAGATAGATAGCATGCAGGTCGGCAATGAGTTTCCTTAAAGAATTCGAAAGTAAAAAGAATTCAATTAAAGTGGTGAAAGTGCTCAAGTTAACTTGGATGTTCGAGAACGATTGTTTTTGAAGTTGCTCACATAACTTGAACATCACTGTGTGTTTTCAACAAGTTCTTGAACGTTTCTTCTTCTTCTTCATATCATAGCTTCTCTCATCCAACTATCTGGCTACACCCAATTGTTAAGTATCATGAGGAAATTAAGTTTTCTATATGATATAGTTTGAGACCCTTAGGATGAAATATTCCTTTCTCGATAGACGTTTAGTTCTAGTAACCAAACAAAGAAACATCCTATCCGGGAGAATGAATAGTGGACTATTTGACCGTACCCGGAAATCAGGTGTGGGTAAACACGAACGCAACACCGTGAGCTCTATGGATAAAACTAATAAAGGAGTAGAGTATGTGAAACGAGGAAGAGATAGACGATTCGGGAGAGATAGTAGGTTGATCTGTAGGTATATGTGTGTGTCTTCCCATTCCGTTTTCTCATACTTTCTTTATGCTCTATGTATTCTCTGATCATCTAATCATGGCTTATATCTCTCTTACTGTATTGCTCTAGCAAATGTTGTCTTATCCTCTCTTTCCGTTTTTGAAGTCAATGTGAAGTTCTTCTTCACGTAGCTAACAAAAGTAGGCAAACAATTTGCTTCTTATATCTCCGACTAGCTATGTGGACAGTTCCTTGGACGTTACTGCCCCTGTCCTCCTGTCAATACACATCGTCACTACTCAAATGAAATCTGAGTATATGAAATATCATTATATCTGAGAGAGTATGAGAGAAAAAAAACAAAAGAATGAGAGAGAAAGTTTGCATGCTCAAGCTAAGTATCTGAGAGAGTACAGGTTAAGAGAAATATTATATAGAGCGCTGAAATAGATGAGATAATGAGGATGAAAAAGTAAGAGGAGTGGGACGAAAAGAAGACAGTCAAGTATGTACAGACATGACAAAGTAAGACGAGCCTGTGCACATCTTCATTAGGCTTGCACCAACCCCTCCATCATTTCTTCTTCATATATGTCCATTCCGTACTTTTTGCTATTATGGTCCAGTTTCCACTCATTATCATTACATATATTTCATTTAATCCAGTTCATCTTCTATTTGAATTATATGATAAAGATGAATAAGAAGACTAAGAATTGATGGATATGCTTGAATAGTTATAGTCATTTCATGTGCATCAATCATTTTGATAATATTTTACAAAAATAGGCGTTAATCAAAAAATTTTTCTCCAGTATTTTTTCCTTTTTTTTTTATTTTTTTTTTGTCGCATTCATACAAAAACAAACTAGCTGGGCCATTGTTCTGTCTCTTTTTTTTTTTTTAAAATCTGGTGATAAATTTTTATTTACGGTTCTTGGAAAGATAATTATATCAAATTATCTCATCCCAGTAGTCTTCCAAGCTGTATCCAAAAACTTTACCTCAAATACAGCATGTAAACAATGCTGTTATGCTTATCCACGCAAAAACAAAAATGGTATCATTTTCATCTATAATTATTGCTCAGTCAAGAGAATATTTTTGAATTTTAAAATTCCATTCATAAATCCCTTCTCAGCATATGATGATTTGATTTTCGAGCTCTCCTTCTATCTATATTAATGTTGGATAATAACAACTAGTTGATAAGTACAAATATGAAACTTCTGCTCATAATTAAGTGTTTTTCGTTCAACTTTTACTATCTGCTGATTACTTACTGTCATATGTATCTGTGATTGCAATGTCATGGAAACGACTAGTTAAATGAAACTTTACTCAAAATATCTTCATAATCAACACGTAATAACCAATTATTTCTGATTGCTCGTTAAATTTGACAAAAAAAAATTGAAAAAAAAAAACAAGGAAAATCTTGAGTATCCGCCCCCTTGCTATAAGAATATATTCTGGTTATGGTAGAGCTACATGTTTTGCTGTATTTTTTTCTATTTAGTTTTTCTTCTTCTTTAATTAGTTTGTCTCAGCGTCAATCTCATCATTTACGTCATTGCAGGTAATCATGGATGGCATGAATGCTTGTACCGAATGCGGTTTTACCACAAACAAAACAGATGTTTTTCAGCAACATATAGGTATGATGATAGCAATCTGTCTTTGTTTTTCGCATATATAACGCAATATCTGTTTTAGAGAATCATGAAGAAGAGCACCGCGGTATAACACATAATTTATCCTATCAGGTATGATGCAAAACAGTAAATTCTTTCACATTTTGCTTTTTTTTCAGCCAACAGAGTGGACAAACGAAAGTAGTGTTAGTAGTGATACAGCATCATCGCTTTCTCCGACCGGAAGTGTCTCCGAAAATATGAAAAGCCCATCGCATAGTCCGAAAGAGAAAATTAAAAGCAAATCAGAAGTAGTTCCTTTCCAGAAAGGTATGTTTTGAATATCCTGATTTTAATTATCTAAACATATAATTTTAAGTCAATCACATATCCAATTTGAATGAAACGCCGAGTAAAAGTAGTAAAAGAGCATATATGTGTCCACATTGTAATTTCACAACGTTTATGTCTCAACACATGAAAAGCCATCTGGTAATTGAAGCTAGCTCGTTGATCATTTATATCAAATGGTAATCTTTAAGGAAGCTCATGAAAGGCATCAGGGACAAATGTATATGTGTGATATCTGCATGATGCAGTTCAGTCAAAAAGTATATATCACATAATGAAGCATATATTCATTACCGTATACTTTAGGCCAATATGCATAGGCATCGGATGCGGCATAGCGGTGTTAAACCATATGAATGTAGGTTTTGTAAAAAACGGTTTTTCCGAAAAGACCAGGTAATAACATGAAAATCTGAAAATTTATAAATTTTTCTCATTTTCAAGATGCAAGAACATTCCATGACACATATCAAAACAGGTGTTGATTTTGATTGTCCTGTAGCTTTATGTAATCAATTATTTAGTCAGCATTCTCTCTTAAGGTAATACTTCTGGTTGACCTATGTAATACTATATTGTTTGTTATAGGGCACATTTAGAAGAAAGTCATAACGTTAGTCCAGCCACACCAGCCTCATGCAAAAGATGTTCATTACTTTTTGCAAATTCTCGACGTTTACTGTTACACTATCAGACACGCCACGATTCAGATGTAAAATCATGTTTTTCTGAATATTATATCAACCATTATCGTTTGCAGTCACCAGAAAATAGATTACCAGAAACAAAATCAAACAGAACAAGGGGATCAAAGCGTGAAAAGAAAGAAGATATCAATCATAATAATACTTCAAAGAAGAGCTTAATGACGACCGACAAAGTCGAAAAAGAGAAAGAGAAAAGTTCAAAAACACCATTGGATACCACAAGTGTATGTTAATTAATCTATTCATGCCTACCTATAATCACATCATTGCAGTTTTTACCTGTGGAAGCTCAAATGACAAGCGATCAACTGCTGGTTTTATGTCTTGCCAATAGTGCTGACCGCATTCGATCATCTTTACTTCAAAATACGGGGCAACATGGGTTAACTTCTGATCTATCTCTAGATCCATTAAAAGCTATAATGAACGGGTCTCTTTCAATGCTTAATGATGAGGAAGTCCACTCTCCCTCATGTGATAGCGGTAGTTCTAATAATTTTTCCTCTGAAGATGGCTTTAAAGTATCTGCAATTGCTGTAAGATATTCAATATTGTAAAATGATAATCAATCAATCATATTCTAGGATTGTCAACATTGCGGAATAGTTTTTAACGATAATACAATGAAAATTCTTCATGACGGCTTACATTCACCTGAAGATCCTTTCAAGTATGTCATTCATGCAGATAACAATAGTATATTCACGTGTTTAGGTGCAATTTATGTGGAACCCAGTGCGAAGATAAATATTCATTTACAGCTCACATCATTTTTGCAAATCACTCACAGCATTTCTAATAAACTTACTTATTCTAATTTATGTTTTTCGTTAATGTGCTAAAGGTTGTATATCATTGCGTGTAAATGTGTTTGTACATGATAATATTATATGTTTAAGTAATTGAATTGATTACAAATCTCATTATATATATATATACGATATTCATATCTATATACCTTTTATACTTATCTTTCCTCATAACACCTCCTCACATCCTTCTCCCAATTCATTTTTATATTTACGTGTTTTTTTTCTTTCTCTATAGAGCATATTGTTCATATCAATTATTTGGAGACTCATAATCTATTATAATTCCACAGTCATATCGTTTACATCATACGTTACTTACTCAAATGTAACATTTATTTAAATTATTTTACTTTTTTCAAAAACAGTCCCTATAATATGTAAAATAAATTACGTGATGCTTTATATTTTACCTGTTAACTAGTACATTGCACAAAGTTTCCTCCATACCATATTGTTTCATGATTGGACTGTTAGTTATACCAAAACTCTGATAGTCGTTGAAATTGGCGGCAGTTTCGCCACTAACACCATAGCCATCGACGTTTGAATACCTTAACAGATTACTGAACTGTTGCTGATGGAAAACTGTTTACCATAGGTTTACATCTGATCCTGCTTGATTCCATGAGTTTGTAATCATTGTCCAATCTTGCTTGTTCGTCAAAATGCCAACAGCGTAACCGAATTGCTTTAAAATTACGAAGAAGGTTGTTGAAACCGAAAAGTTCGAGTTACGCGTAATCTTCCTAGAACTTGGCTAATCATTCCTTGGTTATAAATCACATCAGTAGCCCATTTCATATCACTGGTAACCTAAATGACTGTGGTCTATATGCTATATTACTGTTTAACAACCTTAACCCAAACTCTTCTGAATGAGAGGCTGTTCTTCTTTAATTGTTTTTGTAACTCGTCAACTTGATCATATCCTTGTTTCCATGTAGTAGGATTGATTGTCATGAATATTTCTACTGACAAGCTTGCTTAAATCGTTTTATGATTCGCATAATTTTCAAAACCATACCTTTGCGTGAAAGATTAATGGTTGACACACAGTTATTGTCAAAGGTACCATTGTTATCAGGCTTATAGGCTCTGGAATTCGATTGAAGATACATTTGAAAAAAGACCAAAGAGCAATAAATCATTAGTTTCCGTATCAAATAGCCACGTGTCATTCATTTGATTCTGCGTTAGAATTAGTTTTCAAATTTACCTTACAATTACGGCCTGGATTGAGTAGTTGCTTTGCAAGCATCTCAATTGATCACTCGTTAGAGATGTTTCAACATCAACAGCTTGTTTATAGCCCTAATAAGATGGTTAAACATTATAATAATATGGTTTAAATCACCTCAGCGAATACAATTAGAAAAGAAAAAAGCAAGCAGAACAGAACACTCATTTTCTTCGCTCAGAAAATTGGAATGATAATCACCTTATCATTCAAATGATTTATGAAAGAATTAATCGTGAAACAATTTGATTTACAGCTTGTTTCCATCGTATAGTCGAGTATCAAACAAACGAACAATGATAGCTTTATTGCTGGAAACGTCTTTAACAGATGTATTTTAAACAATTTTTGATTCTTTTCGCTCCATACGACGTTCGTAGCGTTTTGCTCGTGTGTTATTGTCTTCATGTGAACTCAACAGGTTGATGTAGATCGTATTAAGCTTCAAGACTGCTGTGAAAAATACCATAACGGCGAAAAATCCCACGATGATCAGAAAGAATTCTGAAAATGATAATATTAAATACAAAGTTGTGGAAATGATCAACTTGTGAAAGTGAACGGTTGTGGGGTAGGAGGAATGTACGAATATTCAGCTGGTTTCAAGGGTAGCTCCAATGTTTGGACTATTTGGCTCATTCCAAAAAAGATGATCAAGAAGATTCGTCCGTTGGAAGACATACTCCGAGTACGATTTGTAAGCTGAGTATGAATGAATTTTTCGTTTTCAAAAAAGTTATTTCACTTTCCCTGATTACATCCATTTCCTTTACTTTCGAATATTTCATTTTCGAAAGGTTTCCTTTTCCTTCTTTCAGCTATTAACGACTACAGGAAATGGAATGATTGTCTTTCGATTTTTTTTGTGAATTACTGCCTTTTTTATCCAATAAACTTCATTTACACATATTCATACGTATCGCTCAACATATAATACAACCGAGCAGAAACTTAGGCGGATTCAGAGTTTTCTTCATTGGTCATTGCAGGGTTAGTGTGGCCTGCTTCCGAGCTTCCAGGTGCCTCAGTTGTAGGCTCAGTTGAGTTGTCAACTGCAAATGTTTCTTGCGCTTGAGTTTCCGTGTAGAAAACCTACCTTCACGAGTGAAATAGCGGAACATAGCTCGTTGAGCTCTATCACAAGTCAGAAAACACAACCAAAACAGACCGTAATAGCAGCAAAAAATGACTGAAAACGAGGAAAGGTGTGAGACTGATATTAACTTCAAACCGAGAGCTACGTAGACAGGGTAGTAGTGAAGAAGCTGATCAAATTTCTCCGACAAAGTGGTATTCTTCATAACACGTTCCTGAATATTCATCACGTTTTAAAAGAAATTAAGCATTCGATTGACTTACTTTGAATTCCTCCAACATGATGCTTTGTAAGGCTGAATATAGTAAAGGTGACTTGTAGAGGAGACGAATTGGACGGTTCAGTTTATGAAACAATGACAAGTTCCATACCAATTATGTTGATGTTATAGTTTCCTCCCCCCGATTTCGGCATTTTGTTGTATTTCAGAGTCATTTTGTTATAGAATTCATATAGTTAGTTAGTCATGCTACGAATGACTTGTACTAACAAAATGAGTATATTTTGATGTTTTGCTTCCTTCTACAACTTTCTAGATGTTTCCAGAAATGATTCAAGGGGATTGTGAGCAAAGAAAACTCATAGTTTACGATGAGATAATTGAGAAGAACTCATGAATGTTCATTAGAGAGGGTAACGTCGAATTGTTGAAACATATATGTAGATAAACACAGCAAGTTGGGCAGAAAAATGTTGAAAGATACTTCTACAGCATATGTGATCGCATATTTTTCACATATACCACTTTTTTTCTCTAAGTTTCTCATCTTAGCACATATCTCATTGTACTGACCTCTTCATTTGACCTGGAGACTAGTTTCTAGATGTTGAATTCATAGAAACTGTATTATAGACAAGAGACATTGTAAGGTCAAGCTCCGCCTGAACTTAAGGTCGTAAGTAGTTCATTCGTCTGATAGTCTTGAGCGTGAATGGTTAGCTGTGATTTTCTGTTATTCAATCAAAACCATAATTTTTTCTACTTTCATATAATTTGAAAATGACATGTTATCAATGCTGAACATTCAGTTTTCGTAACTTGAAAGAAATCAACGTATGTGTTGATCGAAGTATTCGCTTTTTCTTTGTTTGCGAAATATAATTTCAAACTTCTCTAAATAGCTATATCTCAGTAGCTCAATAATCTAATAATCTGAATATATTTTTCTATGCAGATAACGGTTTTCTTGAATTTATCAAAGTTTTGTTTATATTTTTCAGTTATTCCGATAACATTGACTTTCTTATCATTCACTCATACTGATCCATTCACTCATATTGGCTGAATAGCTTTCGAAAATCGCTTGCAAATACATTCTTCTAATGATTATGAGTTATATTTTTGTATGCAAAGAGTATATCCTTATTATCTTATGTATTCTCAAATCACATTAATTATATACATTGCACCTCTACGTCCGCTTTTTTTTGTTGGAAAAAAAAGAGAAAGTAAAGGGACAATGCTATAATCATTTTTGATTTATTCATCTACACTATTTGATTGTTTTTAAAATACCTTTTTCCTTCTATAATTTCCTTTGTTTGTCATTTATTCCTTGCTCGCGGGAAATCAACTCGTATTGCTTGGGCTCCAGCAGCCTGTGACGCGCAATATCGATTGATTGTTGAGCTCGCTGCCTGTAAAGGATATATTGCATGCGTGCACGATAACCTTTAAAATTGAAGATGTAGTGAAAGTGCACGAATGAACATTACCAATGAGTGTCATGCCATTGAACATTCACTTACAATCGATATATTCAATGTTATATAGCGAATCTGTCACAAACCTGTAGTTCTGCTCTTAAAGTACATGATCTCAAAGTGCAGATTGATTGGATTCCAGTCAGCATTCAGTAGATATAGAGGAGTAAAACTGCAGAATAATGAAAAGGAATAAGTAACAAACTAAGGCAAAAGTTATGTAATATACAAATATGCCACTATTTATAGACCTATTGCACATTTAAGGTCAGACCACGCCTGTAGTTTGTAATAGGTCATACGGTATATTGATCGCGATGATATAATAACAATTTTAACATTTAAATAGTTATTATAATCATCTATAATCAGTACTGTATGTATACGAATTCATTGGACAGCCTCCCATGTACTCTGTCAAGAGGCAGATATTTGGAAATATTTGATAAAGAACATCTGCAGAGGATTTCAAGATGTTCACTCCATAACAATCTGGTTGCATGATTCTTATTTCAATATAATGAAATAGATTGATAAACTGTCTATCAATATGATTTCCTATCCAAGTTTACTTGTTTTACATATTCAGGATCAATGTTCTGTCTTAAATCCAGTGTGAGGTAGCCTATAATCTTTGTTGTTCTTAGTTTTATTCATTCATTCATGTTATTCATGAAGATAAGCACGGAAAATGTACGTTATGCAGTTATGCTGAGTATGAAAAGAATTTTTATTGCATGATTTGAATGTCAGTATGTTTAATCTTCTTATTGGTTAGTTTACTCAGTTTTGCTGAAGAGGTTACGCTTAGCGAGAACTATTCATGTATGCGTGTTCGATATGTAATAAGGTTTCTTTTAAATTCTACATTACGAGAACCATTTTTTTAACATTTTTCATTAAATGATAAAGATTTATTTCATATTCGTGAGTATAGCATATTCGTGGAGTTTTTCAACTCTTGTGTTCAAGCTTCAACGGCTTCTCCCTGCAAATTTATATTCAGTTATAAGAATGATTATATAAATTCACTTCGACTGGTTCCGAAGGGATGTCATCAAACTCCTGTTGAGGAATTTGAAGAGGGATTGGCTCCACTGGTGGGCGAGCGATGTCTCCTTCAGCTTTCACTTGTTCAACGTATTTTGGAGGTTCAAGGTTCTTGCTTAAAAAAGCTGCTGTTGCTAAACTATTTTATCTAACTTTCTCACCGAATTTGCTCCAATTCTTCGTTGTCCTTGCGACCCCACTCTGGAGGAGGACGGGCGGTTCCACGAGCCAAAGCAAATGGCTTTCGGACAATAGGGCTATCGAACAGAGTTTTTTTGTCAGTGTAGGATCTTCTGTCGATTTGGCGATCAAACTTAGAAGCAACAGTGATCTTTGGAGGATGGACAGATTGAGAAGCTTCCTCAGGATCCAAACCCTTAGCAAGAGCCTTATTGCGAGCAGCTTGCTTTTGGCGTTCTCCCAGTTCCTTTCTCTGAAAACAATATATATATGTCATTATGCTTAGTAGATGCAATTCTCACGTCGTATTCCTGGCGTTCAGATCTCTTTTCCAGGTCGTATTTTTCAGCTTCCAATCTGACGATACGAGCATGAAGGTTTCTGATTTTATCCTTCAAATCATTTGGAAGAGCTCCAGAAACGTCAATAGGTCTGCACAAAGCAGCTAAGAAAGATCGTTTCATCTCGGCCAGTTGTTCAGCAGATGGACCAGCTTTTCCAGACTTGGTCTTCTGAATAATAATGTTTTGAATGATTTGACAGTTGGTTTTACTTGTCCCAAATTAGCGAATTCACGAGCTTGGTCATTCTTGTTAACGACGAAGTTTCTTCCACCTTCAGCTCCAGAGGCAGCAGCGTTGAAAGAGCCAGCCATAAGGTTTTGGCGACGAAGTCTTTCTTCGTTCTTACGGTTCTTCTCAGCCTCGATTCTAGCCTTTCTGTCTTCCTGGAAAAAGATTGTACACTCTTTATCGAGCTGTTCAGTAGATACCTCTTCTTTGCGTCTTCTTTCTTCATCTTGACGTCTTCTTTCGGCGAATTCTCTCTCTTCAGCTTCTCTTTCAGCTCTGTAAAAAACTATCTTCAAATGATCAAACTTTGTCGTCTCACCTTCTACGCTCTTGTTTTTCTTTAAGCTCGCGAAGCTCATCTTCAATCTTTTCTTTCTCCAAGATTCTTCTTTGCTCATAATCAAGGAGCTTGGCAGCCTCTTCTTCTTCGTGGCGTTTCTTAGCAGCCAACATGGCAGCCTCGGCTTCAGTCAGCTCTGCTGGAGGCTTCTCCTCTTGAACATGAGGAGCGCGAGTTTTCCTACAAAAGTACGATATTATACTAAAAAAAATGAAATATCTCACTTCTCGACGGGAGCAACTTCTTCTTCAGCTTCATGCTCTTTCTCTTCTTCTCTAGAAAGTATTATTTGTAAATCTCAATTTCTATTCCAATTCTTACTGTTCTGGTGCGTCAACGGCTTCAGACTCCTCTATCTCTTCTTCCTCCTCAATGATTTCCTCATCGGAGCTGAACAATAAGATATTATTATTTTAATATGTAAAAATGAACTCACTAAACTTCTTCTTCGTCAGACATGGCGGCGGTAGCAGAAATGAATGAATTTCTGGAATGAATAGGAGGATGCCACTTAAAAGTGTAATGTATGTAGGAGGCAGTTAATAATGCGAGAGATTGAGAAGAAATGAAATGAAACGATCTGTATAAACGAGAGAGACAGTTGGAAATAAGTAGAGAAGCTGCCAGATGTTAACTGATGCCGCTCGAAATAGTATGTGGATAGAAGACTGAAAAGAGTAGGTGTGATTGTTACAAATCTTATTTGATTCTAGAGATATGAGCATTTGTTCTTGCCAATCTATCGACTGATTCTTTTGTTTTCTTCAATTCTGCTGCATTATCTTTCTTATGCTCTCGATTGTAAATTGTTGAAACATCTGCTCCATCTTAAACTCTGCCATCTCTCGGTTTCAGATATTTCTTCGATTCACTTTTTACACTTTTTAATCGTAAACTTTCTTAACGAGCGAATAACACCCACGCGTATTACACACTTGATATCCATCTTGACGAATGATAATGTAACCTTTTCGATATCAGAGACCAACAGATTTCCTTTATCTTTCTATACACTTACTATTGGAATTTATCAATTTTGATGAGTAATATGACTATATGGAATGAGGGAACGTTCCGTAACATTACAATATACTCATTTTGGTAATACAAGTCATCTGTAGCATGACTAAGTAACTATACGAATTCTATAACAAAATGACTCTGAAATACAACAAAATGCCGAAATCGGGGGGAGGAAACTATAACATCAACATAATTGGTATGGAATTTGTCATTGTTTCATAAACTAAACCGTCCAATTCGTCTCCTCTACAACACACCTTTGCTATGGTACAAGTCATCCGTAGCATGACTAACTAACTATATGAATTCTATAACAAAACGCTCAAATCGGGGGGAGGAAACTATAACATCAACATAATTGGTATGGAATTTGTCATTGTTTCATAAACTAAACCGTCCGATTCCTCTTCTCTACAAGACACCTTTACTATGGTACAAGTCATCGTAGCATGACTAAGTAACTATACGAATTCTATAACAAAATGACTCTGAAATACAACAAAATGCCGAAATCGGGGGGAGGAAACTATAACATCAACATAATTGGTATGGAACTTGTCATTGTTTCAAAAACTAAACCGTCCGATTCGTCTCCTCTACAAGACACCTTTACTATATTCAGCCTTTTAATGATGGAAAACTACAATGTGAGTATCCCATTTTTCCCAATTATTTGAATAAGACAAAATATATTTAGGAAAATTTTGATAAAATGACCTTTTTTGGAAAAGCCGAACGTTTTATACAAGACCACTCGGGATATGTAGTTGCGGGTAAGTGCAAAAATCCTAATTTCTTTACTCTGTCTTAGCTATTTTCCTATTCTACTTCGCCCTCTTCTGGATATGTATTCAGTATTGCCGTCGTCGTCACCAATCAATTCACAATTTTATCGCGAACGGCAGTAAGTTTTTTCTTCTCAAAACGTAAAAGTTTCTACTGTTCAAGTTAACGCGCTATCCCAACACGCCAGAGCATTGGAAGCTAGTCCTCCAATCGAAATGAATGGAGCTGTAGTCAGATGTTGAACCTTGCAACCCACTGTGATCCTTAACGTGAATTGTGTACAATACTCTTTGAAATAAAGACATTGTCTGTTATATATTGTTCTGAACACTTGGGTCACACGAAATACCTACTGTAAACAGATGGCGTTTTGCCAAACCAAAGATTAGAATCTTTGAGCTGCCCGAAAATCCTTTTGGGAAAAATTGATCTTCTATCTAATACCGAAACCATGAGCTATTGATTTTGCTCGTATTGTGTTTCTCATTATGTTTTACGATACAAAATGATATGTGAGAGTTTGTTGGATGAGCAAGGCTGTAACTCACAAAAAAATCGAAAGACAATCATTCTATTTCCTGTAGTCGTTGATAACTAAAAAAAAAATTGAACGGAAAACCTTTCGAAAATGGAATATTCGAAAGTAAAGGAAATGAATGTAATCAGGGAAAGTAAAATAACTTTTTTGCAAACGAAAAACTCATTCATACTCAGCTTACATATCGTACTCGTACGAGAGATCGGAGTGATCCCTTTGGATGAGCAAGGCTGTAACTCACAAAAAAATCGAAAGACAATCATTCTATTTCCTGTAGTCGTTGATAACTAAAAAAAATTGAACGAAAATCTTTTGCAAATGAAATATTCGAAAGTAAAGGAAATGAATGTAATCAGGGAAAGTAAAATAACTTTTTTGCAAACGAAAAACTCATTCATACTCAGCTTACATATCGTACTCGTACGAGAGATCGGAGTGATCCCTTTGGATGAGCAAGGCTGTAACTCACAAAAAAATCGAAAGACAATCATTCTATTTCCTGTAGTCGTTGATAACTAAAAAAAATTGAACGGAAAACCTTTCGAAAATGGAATATTCGAAAGTAAAGGAAATGAATGTAATCAGGGAAAGTAAAATAACTTTTTTGAAAACGAAAAATTCATTCATACTCAGCTTACATATCGTACTCGGAGTATGTCTTCCAACGGACAAACTTTCTTCCTCATCGTATTCATGATTCTTCAAGGGGGTCATGCATTGGACGTACCTCGTCTTCTGTCCTATGCTTTCCCTCAAGTGAACCTCTTCAATTCAAGAAATACGATGATACCAAAAGACATCTGCTACTTGAACGGTGCGTTTTTACAAACATCTGTACCGAACAGTACGTTTTAGATTGCCTTCTGAAATGGATCACATTCTTCATTATGATGATCGCCATTACAACAACATTGAGATTGATGCTAACAATCGTCGTGGTACAGAGACATCAACGTGAGGAGCAAGTACACAAGGAGAAAACCAACATTCCCCAGACACCACCACCTCCTTCCCACACTGAGACTTCTGAACAATACCCAAGAAGACGACTGAGAACTACATACCACTGATCGATTCATCTTGATTTGTGATGATGAATCTTGTTGATGAAAATAAATCATTCTGCGTATATTGTACTTTATCGGAAATGCAAATAGTAATAACTTATTGATCATTAGATCAAATGATATGACTGGGTCAGCAATAGGTCAGTCAGAGCACCTGTCATGGTTAACTGTTCGGTTTTATTCACCTGCCTGGTCTTTAAAATCGGTGTCGGCGTTGTTCGATATAAATTGAAACGATGCGGTTGATAATAAGCTATTCAATTTATAATTCTATAGTGAGTGAATTATCCCTTATTCCACGCAAAATTCCAAGTACCAAGCATCCTTGTTGGAAATGAAACTAATAAAGGGGATTATTAACGAAATAAGAAGAGTTATAAAGACAAATACTCATATTTCAATACTCACTAACTAAGAATGTTAGATTTTGGATTCAATTTTCGAATTCTTTTCACTTTATGTTTCCTGACAGACAATACGTTGGCTGGCATTGACAAGTCATTGTTCAGTCCAGATATGTTGAATATAGAGGCCGATGACCATATCAAAAGTGATTCAAATTTGTTCAAATCTTGGATACATTTTTTTCTATTTCAGTGATGATTACTCTAGCTTGGACAATCGGTGCAATGTACGTATTATTCATGATTGTTTTCAAGACAGTGACTTGGTGTCCGAAATGGCTGGGGATAGAAGAAACAGAAGACATTCCCCATCGACCAAAAAGATCGATGAGAAAACGATTTCCAAGAAAATAACAGTTAATGCCATTTAAAGCGTTTATAATTGTATATTATAATGAATAAATGGTTATCTTGAATATGTATAATAGTAATAGCTCAGGAATATGAGCCACTCCAACCCTGTCATCACCTGGTGTTCACAACATCTGGGTCAAGTAAAGATAGGTCACATAGATATCTTCTGCAAGACTCGAGAAACTGTTGGTTTGCTCATTTGGTTTTTCGTCTGTCATCTGTTGCAACAGATCCTTATTACCAAATTGACAAACTGTTCTGTCCGAAAAATCTTTGTTTGTCGCTTACTCACATAGATGATTAATCATTTGACATGAGCAAATTCAAAGTTTGAGATATTGTCCTTTCTCCTTTTTCACAGTTTGTAGTTTTTTCTGTAAAGACAGATGTGTAAAAACGCGAGAGAATCTCATACAACCTTTACTCATTCTCCACCAAATTCTAAAAATCGATTACCACAAGCACATTCTTCACATTCTATTCAGTTCCGTTTGAATATATCTCCGTGCGTTATTATAATTTCCCAGATCATAAATTTTGACAGCTTTTAGACCTTCGAGGTCATAAACCCAGGTTATAGCTGAGTGTGAAGTTGCTTATGGGAAGATAGATCAACAAATGACTCTATTAGCCTGTCAGATCGTTAGCCCCTCCTTTTATGCTCATTAGTTTATTTATTTGTTTATTTGGTTTATTCATTACTTATTATACTGTTTCTAATGTATATAGCAATAGATTACAGAGAGTTCAGTATGAACAACGATTATATTCAAAGAACTTTGGATGAGGTGAGTCAAATTTACTTTTTGTCTTCTATATATGTTTCTTACAGCTCTCAGTATGTGACTGTGGTAGGGATTGCTTCAACGTGCAATGGTGGAAAGGTTTTGCTCCTTCAAGAGACACACCCTGCCGCGACCGCTACGAAGAGTGAGTCTTTCTACAAATAGCTTGCTTAACCTTTTTTTCAGTTACTATAGAGTAAGCAGGGACTCCGGCATGCCAAGAGAGATCGAAGTGATCACTCTGGACGACGACGAGGACGACGTTGTTCCAGCAGAGAATGCTGAACGCCAAGAAGCGGTTCAGTACGAAGTCATCACAATAAGTGATGAAGAATGATTTCTTAGGTTTTTGTCATATTTCCGTTGTTTTTGTAATGTTTCTGATTGCAGGGTATCGTTACTAACGCTGAGTTGGTACGAAGATGAGGAAAGTGCTACCCTTCTGTAGCTGAATATTGGACAGAACCAAGAATGCACATACCTCGGAGATAAACAGAGTTTTTTTAATTTTGATTTTTGTATAATACGAATAAATCTGTGTTAATGAAAATTTGAACAATGGCTGTAATTCACAAAAAAAATCGAAAGACAATCATTCTATTTCCTGTAGTCGTTGATAACTAAAAAAAATTGAACGAAAATCTTTTGCAAATGAAATATTCGAAAGTAAAGGAAATGAAAGTAATCAGGGAAAGTGAAATAACTTTTCGAAAAAGATTCATTCATACTCATATTACAACTCGTACTCGGAGAATGTCTTCCACTAGGCCATTTTTCTCCTTTTTCATCTTTGGAGCTATACTCATCATCAACATGGCTGGAGCGACAGAAAATCCAGCGGATTCGTGTAACATGTCGCTGAAGATAGAAATCAACTTCAAAGGTTATTTAATACTTTTTAAATCTACAAAAATTTAAATTTTCAGCAATAATAGTGATTCTATTCTCATTCTTCTTCGCTATTATAATCCTCATGGTTCTACTGAAAGTAGTCCACATGTACATCAACATGCTAAGCTTCAATGAGAATGCAGAGATTCGGGATAACCGTTATGATCGTTTGCGAAAAAGAAAAGAAGAAGACTTCACTCCATAATTATATCAGACATCTGGCACTAGAGGAACATCGCAGAAAAAAAGAAAAAAACGATTCTTAATACCTTTTTCGTAATCTGTAATCTTGTCATATCTATATCATTTCTCTTGATGATTGTTAACCCAAAGTAAAAACTAATCTGATTTGGAATTTAATAAAACTTTTTCCTCTAACTATCGATTATAATTTGAAAACAAATATTTATGGCAATGAGCAGGGAGCAACATTAGCTTCGTATACATCTCATTGAACATCATGTGTTCTGGTGTCAATTAGTTGTTCTCTTCCCATATTTCGGTTGGGTACCACTTTTATACAAATGAGTAAAGACAACACAAAGAACGATGACATGGAAATAAAAAAAAAAGAAGAAGCTACTGAATCCTTCTATACATATACATAGCTTAATGCTTTCATATGAAACATAATTAACGATAATCAACTATATCATTATAAGATAACTTCAGGGAACAAACGTCACATAGTTAATATGATGAAGACGTGTATGAATATAAGTTTATATGTTTCAATAACTATATGTTAATCAAGCCCATGAATATTTGATCATAAAGGTGTATGGCTCGAACATCCTCAACATTAACAGCTGATTGATCATTTTTTGATTTTTGTTCCATTCTTCTTTGGCTTTTCGATTACTTTCGCTATATCTGTCAGGTTGACGCTGGTACCAAACGGCTGAAACAGATATGCATGCATGATGCAATACAGCCAATCACTGAAATTGTTTGAATTTTTGAAGTTTTTTTTTTCAATCTCGTTTCTTACTCATCATTCATCTTGCATGCAATATTATGAATATGATAGTTGTAGTGTGAATTACGGCTCAAATTTCTGAAAATCAGTTTTTCAGATAATATTTTAAAATGTTCACCTTGGAGAACGTCGTTGATCAAATACTAAGTCTTCTGCGGTAAGACGAGGTAAATGCTGGCTGACAATATTAAGGGTCGATTTGTATCTAAGTGGTTTAGAGCAACGATTCAAATACAATCTGTTACGACTCATCTGAATAGCAGACATTAGAATATATGTATTTCCTTTATAAGGAGTTATGTCTTAACAAACTAGATGAATATGGGTTTTTAGAATAGTTAATAGGAATATCAACAATTTTTAAGTAGAGGAGGAGTTTGTTAGTATGTTGCTGGGTTTTGAGACAGTCACGTCTGGCAGTAACGTTTTAAAGCTAGGATGGCTATTGAAAATGACTCTTAGTATTCCATTATTGGAAATTGAGCACAATTTCAATTGTAGTAAGGATCACCTGATCAGACACAGGAAGAACACTGATGAGAAAATTAATAAAATTAGAATGAACGTCGTTCGTTTTGTCAGAAAAGAATATAACAAACTAAGAAGGAAGGAAAGCACTTGTTAACGAGCTATTCCATTTCAGATTGCTTTTTGAGAATGAAGCTTAGTTAGAGCGTGGAAAATGAGATATTTGGCAGCTGCATGAATGAAAAGCGCAAAGAATGCACATGAAGCTAAGAAACTCATCATATATCATGTAAGGCTTTGATTATAGAACAATCATTCTTTTTTCAATTGAAGCTATTCAAAACACCTTGATAAGAGCAAAAGCCTAATTTGAACAAATTATAATTCTTTCGCTATAAATATTTCTAAATTCATCCGGTTTCCCAAATAACGTTAAAAAAATGTCAAAAAATATGAAAAGAGAAGAGAACAAAATAAAATACAGAAATGGATTGAAAAATGCTTTTGAAGTATGAAAATGAATAGAATACAAGAAAAAGAAAAAATGGCATTCACTTGCACATCATGAAATGAACATAGTAATTGCAGTAATTCTGAGAAGCAGAAAGAAAAATAAAGGTTCAAAAAATGGGAATCTACTTCAAAAAGCAATGAATCAAACCCATAGCAGCTTCTTAGAGTTAATGTATTAGTGCGAAGTGAGCATCTACTTCTCTTTCGCTTTTATGTTTACATTTCGTTCTATTGTTATACAGTTTCAATATTTTCGAATCGTCGATTACTAATAAATGAACTCTTACTATGTTGTATGAATGTTGAAAATCTATATTTTCGTTCTGAATGATTCATTCTACTTTATGTTGGAGAATTTGAATATTTCTATTGAAATATGTTTTCGTTTTACTCAAAACTGTTTTTTCTGAAAGAAAGTTTCACACATTTGATCATCAAAATGTTTGAGAGAGAGAGAGAGAGAAAGAGAGAGAGAGAGATGAGATGCGTAGAAGCAACTATCTTGATTTCATATATCATTCGATGATTCTTAACTTGTTCAGAGAACATCCATTAGAAGAATGCTCATAAGTGCTCTCTCATGTAAGCATTTCCACTTTACAGAGCTTCATATATCATTCTCAACAAACGTCTTTAACATTTTGAAATAATCTTCATTATGTTGTTTTGGTAGTATGATATTCATGTGATGAACATGATTATAATAAGCTTTGTTAAATGAATTATGAATAAGCCTTGTTAATGAAAAAATGCAGCTTGCTGACAGATGATGTTATTCCATAAATCATGGAATTAAGTGAGATCAATGATATATTGATTAGTATAGTTATAGATAAGTTAATTATGTGAATAGTGTCGTCATATTAAAGCAAATTTTGTCTGAAAAGGAAACGATTTCTAAGAAACATTGTGATTGAAATGAAGCTATGAAGCAATTGCTTTTTGTCTTTGTGTGGTCGATCAAAAGATAGTCTTCTTATTGTTCGTGATTAATACCCTTAAACAATGAGTAACTTTTGACGTAAATTTTCTTATAAAGAATAAAAAAAAAGGAAGGAAAAGAGTATGATTTGAATACAATGCAAACACACATGTTGCCGCATATTCATTTTTATAAGAAATTTCAAAGGAAGTCGGAAAGTTTTGATGTTAAAATTGATTTTTTTTATCATCTTCCTTCTTCATTCATCGAAGATTGTCTTCTTATACGGCTAATTCATATCTTCTTTGAAATATAATTTTTTTTTTTAATATTGTATAGAGAGTTCAGTTTTTTTCGTTCATTTAATCCCTTGCTCTTCGTTTTGTTCAATGTTCAGCTAGCAATCTTCTGTTAAACTTTTTATTTTTCATTCATTTCATTTAGTCTGTTTCGTCTTATCTATTTCCCTCTTTTTTGTATTTCATGTTTCAATGAGTTTATTTTAGTGAATCGGCATGTTCATTCTCTTCTTATGCAAGATGATTTCCAACAAAATCACAATTATCCAGTGAATTGCATCTGATTACCCGCTATTGGCAACATTCGACATCCGGCACTATGAGACTCGTAAATTGCCAGCAATTTTATATAATATTTTGTGATTGAAGAATGAATATGAATAATATAATAACTGAAGATTATATGAGAATGCGTCCATTGTGAAATGAATGAACAAAATCTCATCCATTGTTTTTTTGGGTAAAAAACTTTGAAATATTCAGAAGTTGTATCTTTCTTACTGCAGACAGCCTCCCCCCCCCTCCCTTTTGCTTCTCATCCAGCTCCCACTTCTATTGCCAGTTTTTCCTACATGTTCATCTGAATCCACAGAACGTTGTAGGAAAATGGAAAAACGCTTTTCTGCTCATTTCAAGTTTTTTCTTTTTTTAGTTTTTTCCTTTTCCATGTTGAGCTTATTCAACTGCAAACTGCTTGTAATCTCAATGTAATAGTTGTATTATTCCCTTCCCCTCCCCACCCCTAATTTGTGGATGTATTTCCTCTTGTCACTTCCGTAACACTTCCGTAGGGTCGGTTTCAAGAAAAAGGAAAATATCTCCTTCCACCTCATAGTGTCAATGTCAAATAGAGAGAAGAGAATCATTAACGAATACTTTGTTTTGTGAATACACAGAAATTATACATAATTGTTTGTAACTTTGTCATAAACAAAGCAATTAATTTGATCTTTTTCAAGCTTATTTCTCTTTCATCCTCATCATTTTTACTGTATCAAACACTTTTTCTCTCATTCTTTTCTAGTTTTCTATCGCTCTTCATGTGTGGTTTCTCTATTTTTCTATCTCTTTATGTATCTTTCTTATTTTATTCTTCATTTTTTTAAGATTTTGAAGCATTTCTGTGTTCATGTTGTTTGAATACAAATATTATTTTATTTTTTATTATTATTCAAATAACAATATTCATAGATGACCATTGTAACACAAAAATAGTCTAACATCTCTCAAGTGTTTCAATGCTTCATCTAAGATCTTACCAAGTTTTCCTAAATGCTCAATGGGGCGCTATTAAGCATTGTGTTGTGGAACATGGAGAAAAATGAATGAAAATGGGTTTTTCATTCAAACAATAGCTCTAAACAACTCATATTCTCGGCAAACGGACAATTTATACTTGGGCAAAGAGTAATTTTCTCGACATTTGAATGAAAAGCCTTTAACGACCAACTACTTTTTCCGGGTTCTTGTAAGAGCTTTACTGTGATCCAGTTATGTATATGTATAGAGCCATATATGTAATAATGATGCTGTTGTTGATGTTGAAAATTAGCAAATTACTGTTCTTCTTTTACAATTGACTTTTTTGGCTGAAAAATTTCCTTTCAATTGACAGCTGCTGACTATCCTCTATTCAAACAAGCATTATAGGAAGTTCTCTTTAGTACTTCTTCTGCTTCTTCTTCTTTTTTTTCTCATTGCCCTAGATTCCTTTTGTACTTTGCTCTTTCAAACATAATGTTAGAGAAAATTGAATAACACTCTGAAAATGGAGAATGAAGAGAGTAAGATAAACTTATATAACTAGAGAAAGATGATTAAGCATTCGAAGAGAGGGGAAGGGCAAAAGGGATGTGCCTTTGAACTAAATCACTCCATACACCACTAAATATAAAGAGACTATACTGAACAGCTGGATAAGGATTGTTCATTAATCCCTCTATGCTTCATAATTGAATAATCGTCTCTTCTCAAAACGCTATAAAACCAACATCTTCCATCATTCTGGAAGATGCGAAAAGTTGAGAATATTATTTCATATTCTTCAACCATGTATGAGAATGCTACGAAACCGTCAACCGTTGACTATCCTGAAACTGAAATAGGATCAACGTCAACATCATCATCTGCTTGTAATGAACAAGATGAACAGGTTGGTTTTAAATTTTTGCTGCTCGTCATCAATCTCAAAGACAATGATAACACACTTATGGTTTACTCTGCTCAGTCTACCAGACGATGGTTTCGAAATCATTCTCTAGCAAACAGATCGTTTAATGCTTAGTGAATGATTGCTAAGATTATTTTAGTAATCCCGCAATGGCTTTGTGCGATTTGAAGCTTACAATTTCTTTTTTTGACTTCAAAGTTTTCGTTTTGAACAGTAATAGCACAAAAAAAAAATTTTTCGGTTCATATTCTATCTCTCTTTCTCTCACTCAGCTTAGATATGTGAATGTGTTGATGCATATTATTCTTTCCTACTTATAAAAAGCATAATTTTCTTTTAAATTTCTTTCATTGTTGTAACATTTTCTTCCATCATTGCATTTGTTCAGCAATTAAATATTTTAATATTAAGCAATAGATGTGCTCATTAGATTCTTAATTAAACAAACAATCCGTTCGTTAACCTTCAGTGTGAGAACAATGATCATTTCATTGCATTCATGTCACTGATCTCTCTTGCCAGCTATTTGAACAGAGGAAAAGTCATTTTATACTATATTTGATGCTATTACTATTATTTTTTAATAATTTTTTGTTGTTGTCAAACATAAACTGCTGAGCATACAGTTATATTCAACTACCAGTAGCTTCAAGGTCGAAAACATCTCAATTCTGA
This sequence comes from Auanema freiburgensis, assembly GCA_030370435.1. Lineage (NCBI taxonomy): Eukaryota > Metazoa > Nematoda > Chromadorea > Rhabditida > Rhabditidae > Auanema > Auanema freiburgense. Next base: position 1,221,485 of record CM059371.1, on the reverse strand, counting down.
TTATCCGATTGACTATTCGCTCATAATTGCTGCTACATGCTGCGCTCTAATACTTTAGTCCTAAAGAGGATTGTCAAAACTAGGATAGAAACTCAATTCAGCTGTCCAAGAATCTAATTGCATTTAAGATGTCTCAAAACTCATTTTAGAGAATTTGAAAGCACTCAATCTGAAAATCACATAATCTGAATATTCCTACTGTATTATAATTTTGTCGATGATCTCAAGTTGAATGAGCTGCCTGACGAACTTTCGAAACTTAAACTCTTATGTGACGTTCAAACAAAGCAGTTGAGAACGGAGAGAGAGTGAGAATAACGAAAGACGTTTAATGTTCTATAGGACGAGAGCATGAGAGAAGAAGAAGGGAAAAGTGAAAGAAAAAGGGAATTGAGAATGTTTGGGAAAAATAGATTAAACAGCTAAATGTGAGGAAAATAGAGAGAGAGAGAGAGAGAGAGAGAAACTGAGAGTAACGGAAAATGGATAGGACCTTTGATGTTTATACTGTAAGTTGAATATCTATAACATCTTCTCAAGATTTCAAAACGTTTCTCATCTTCAGTTAGCGTGACCACATGCAAACATTTTGAGTTATCCATGAAGTATGATGACAGAACACACACACACACACCCAAACACACACAAGATGTTCGAATGAGGGTTTGCGAGAAAACTAATAGATTAGATAGAAAATGGATGACATAATACTTATTATTTCAAGAGGTTATTTGATATATTGAATAGTTAAATAATCCTTTTCCCAATATGTTCATACTATATAGATTCTTATATTCATGATGATGGTTGAGATGATGTTATAGTATGGATATATGTTACTAATGCTTTTCATTAGAATCTCTCTTTTGAATATTCTGTATACAACCAAACTTAGGCAATCGCTTATTCAATGTTTATGCTAATTTAAAGAGAATCTTCAGACAAGAATCTTTTTTTTTTTTCTGTTCAACGTCTGTTTATATGAGAATCTGTCTGGAAGACACTTACGTGCCAGATGACTTTATATAAATCAAAACAATAAACAGTTTACAAAACTATTAACATTATATTTTGATTATAATATTCTTTAATCATATGACATATTGTTTAATTGTCATCATTTGATGTGTAAGTGCTGTGCTCAATCTGTTTGCATCCTTAACAGTTCGTAATGGGTCATTCAATAAAAACGAATGTTGACTGTTTCTCTAATTATGTACCATAACAGATGGTTATGAATCTCTGTTTTCTCTAAAAATTCTCTTTTTTTCCTTCCGTCATTTCTTTTTTTTTCCATCAAATACACAATCCAGTTGCTTGATTTCAATCCAATAACGTTTGAGGATGAAGGAAAAAAAATTTTTTTTCCTTCTTCTCTTTTTCTCGTTTAAACGTTTTTCCTCCTTTTTCTCGTTTTAAAGAAAACAAAGTCTACGACGATTTTATGTTTGCTGAGCAAGGATGAAATGAAAGGCAATGAAGAGCGTTTGATTTCATGTTGTCATATATCTTATCAGTTATTTATTTTCACAGAAAATGAACTATTGTTTACCGAGATATCTTGTATAGTTTACCATTTTCTTATCAAAGTGCGGAATGGGCAATCAGACTTTCATATCTCCGATAGGCACATGAAGTTTTTTGAGTTTTGCTATCAAGTTATAACATATTCATGCATGTTCCGCCATAATTGGATAGTTTCATTATATATTCTCTTACTGTCCCGATGTGGGTAATGGATATGATGAGTTGAAAGAGACAAAGAAAGATGTATGAGAGAGAGTGAGAGAGAGAGAAGAAGAAAGAAAAAAGAGAATGAGAGATACTCACAGAGCAATCATTCTCTCATGCTTTATTATATTTTCCATGAAGCTTACTATATGCTCATACGTCTGAACATTTTCTCTTTAAAATTTCTTCTTATTCAGCAAATTCAAGTAATTTTCAAACTCAAATATGAGAAAATTGAATTTTCGCTGTCTTGCTCGTATATGGGCTATGAAATATGCAGGCAATTGAATCCGAAGTTTACTTTTGAATATACGCATCTGATCAAAAGCTCCTCTTTCGCAAGCTAATACAATCAGAGTGAGAGAACAGTAAGCTGAAGACGCAATAAGTGACTAAACTAAGAGAAATCAAAGCTAAACAAGAAAGCTGTTCATTGAATCATATCACTCCAATTCTTTCTTCAATTTTGCTTTATTGAATTTGGATGACTTGATTGTGAGCGTCCAGCTTAGATGAAAAAGAGAAATAGAATGAGGAAAAAAAAAAATTCTAAAGATTCTCAAAAGAAATAGCTACAATATGAGTCTGAAGAAGAGTATCATGCATGTTGTACTATATTCTTTTTGATTTTCTCTCTGAATATCATATTCCAAACTTGAAGCATATATTGTTTATGATGAAATAAAAGAAGTTTTTATTGAAAAAGTCTTCGAACAGTTGATGCACTCTCTCTCTCTCTCTTTCTCTCCCTCTATTTTCATCTCAGTTTTTGATACTCTTCTTGTGGTGCTCCCTCTATCGCTTTCTCAATCTCTTTAAATCAATGTTACTCACTGTGCTAATTTCATTTTCTTTCAAATATTCAGTCTCTTTTTCATATTTCAACTTCATTACTATTATAAACAATAAGTTTTCTCTCTTATTGCAATGAATGTGACCGAGAGTGACAAGTTGACAGCATTTGTTTTGCCTGTTTTATTGAATTTTCCTCTTGCTACTAATGAAATGAAGGGTCTGTCAGCTTAATACAAACATCAGGAAGTTCGTAAAAAAGGAAAATTGTCTTGCACGAAAAATATGACTGGCATTTCGAGACAAATTGTGCTTTTTCTCTCATTTTCTTTAAATTATTTTCTTTATTCCTTGTTCCATCAACGGTTGGTTTTCATCCATGCAACATGAAAAGCTTCTCTTTCTTCATAAATCAGTTGTATGCTGAATGAATGAGCTTCAATTCTTTTTCATTCTTTTCTTCTCTTATATTTGTTAATTCATATAGTTGCTTAATCAACTTTTATCGAATTATGGTACTTTGTGTTGCTATAGATGTGAGACATTCTTTGTACTTTCATAAAGCTTCATTGGCAACAGCAAAGTCTATAATCATTAATTATCTATAAATGAGTGAAGGCATGCAAACAAGACTTTCCTCTCAAATTCTCTTAATGAGAATAAATGCATTAACGGACCAATTTTTATCAACATTTCAAGAATTGGGATAGATTGGCTGAGGGTGAGTAGAAGCAAGAGAGAAAATGGGTTAAGCTAACTTTTCTTGACAGCTCAAACAGACCTCAACTGATTCTATTTGACTTTATCTTGACAGCGCTATACAGGAAAAGCTAATTCTTCTAAGTAGCTCGAACGAAAACTTCAAGATATATCGAAGAGAAATTCATCTTTTGCGCTACTTGAGAATGCCAAACGTTTTCCCATAATATTTTATATTTCGATCTCAACTTCTTTCATTTGTTCACATTTTGAATATTAAAAGAATTATAGATATATAATAACTATATATATATAGATTATATAGACTATTTAATTATAAATTATGATGATGAATATGATATATACAGTATGCTAGCTGTTTCTCTTCATATTGCAAAGGAAGAGGGCAGAGTTGATGATGAAAACATATGAAGAAAACTTTTTGTTTCCTCTCTTATATATTATTATTTTTATATATATATATTTGAAAATAATATTCATTCGTTATAGTTGTCGACGTCTGCCAATTGTCTGTTTCTCTTCATTTTTTCATTCATTTTTCTTCGTGCCAGACTGTTGTCGTACTCAGAAAACATTATTTGATTGAATTCACTGTGAAAACATTTTTAACTTTTGACTCGCAGCATATAGAAATATTATTATTATAATTGGACTTTTTGCATATTTCCGTTTAAGCCAGAAAATGCTGGCTTGTTTACTTACATTCTGTCAAGATTTTTAGATGAGATGGTAGCACTTAATGTCAGCTGGTGCCTTTAGCCATTCCATAATTGACCTAGCCCCTGCCCAGGCTTAAGTGGCTTTTTTGATTGAATCGCATGTCTCATCAGAGGCTGTTTATTCTGTTAGAACCATATAATTGAAGAGAATTATATGCTCCCATATGCTGCATTGTAGATGCTGATTAAATCTTAATAGGTACCGCTGCCTTTCGAAATATATATTTATACATCTATATCCGCCTCTCAGGAATATTTTGAAGTGATGGCAGGTGACCTAAGTAGGTAGATTAAGTAATGCAAGACTCTAATGAATAGAGATAGTTTATACAGGGAGAGCTGGAAAGCGTAAAAGGGATAATAAGAAAACCAAAGAATAATAGTGAGAGAGAGAAAAGGCTTGAAAGATATCTCACAGATAGAGAAAAGAGAAAGAGAGTAAAGCTTGTATTTCTCCATCAGCAGGGTGTACAGGTATAAGAGCTTAGCCTCCTGTTTCTCTTACATTATCCCAGTCTTTTACATTTTCTTTGCCTCAGATGCTATAGGTCAACTACTGTCTATAAAGATGAATAGTTTGTAGTTATATCGTGTTTGCTAAACTCCTATAAAAGTTAATAAACCGTCTTTGACTAACCATCCTCCTTATTTGATTGACCAAAAAAAGAAAAAAGAAAAATATACGTAAAAGCCCTCTAATTCAATTTATACCATAACAACTCATTTTTGAATGTGCTTCTTGAGTACTTTCGTAATTATCCCTAATTGTATGCTCTGACTTGTGTTTCTATCTTCAATAAACAAAAAAAACCATTTTTTTTAAAGTTTCTTTTACCCTCCCTATAACTCTCTCCTACTACTTTTCATTCTGTTCATCTCTCTCTACCCCCCCCCTTCTCTCTCTCTCTCGTTTTATTTCAGTTTTTTTGCACGTCATGACAGGAAGAAAGTCGTTTTTTTTAAAACACGGATATTTCAACTCCTCCTTCTTCTGTGTTGACTTTATGAACAACTTGAACTCCGACCCTCTTCCGAAACTTGATTCTAGAACCCGATATTAACAAATATCGTTTTGCAGTGTGAGTTAGATCAAGATTAAGATCTTTAAGCAATTCTATGACATCGATGAAATATCATGGCGCAACTTCTTTTACAATTAGAGTTTGATGATTTTTCTTTTTTTGTCGTTTGCCACCTTTTTTCTTTTTTTTTTCAATTTTTTTCTCGTTTCTTCGCAATTTACAGCCGTTTTTATGAACTGTACCATATCTTGTTGTGCACATAAAGGGGATAATTGCCAGCCTGTCTGAACTGATTTCGAACATCCATCTTCTTTTTTCTCAACTCGTTCATCCGACTTTCAACGTTTTATGACTCATTTAGATAAGATTGAATGAATTCTTTCGAAATAAGAAAAGACAATTATTTCAATTCAGAAACTTTATTTCATGACGACTGCGAATTAATTATGTTTTTTCGTGTCTTAGAATCACTAGAAAACAAAAATATAAAGATCAATGATGTCAATAACGTCATACCACGAGATGATGAAACAGCTCGAAATGGAAGAGAAGGAAAAAAATTTTTTTTCTTGAAATATGGAAAAAAAATTTTTCTACATTTCACCAACTCTTTCTTTTCTTCAGCTTTTGAATGACTTTGCTGAGTCGTTATGAGTATAATAATCTTTGCATGAGTGACCGTTAGCTGAACGGAACGGTCGTAGATCATCTCATCTCATAAAGTTCACAATTTGGTTGCCAAATTGGTATTTTTGAACAGAAAGTCAGATATCTGCCTTAACAGAGCTGAATAGCATCAAACGCGGTGGCTTGTTTTTGAGTATTTCGGAGAAAAAGATTTGAAAATTTGTTTTTCATAATGATGTTTGATCATGCGAAAGATTACACATTTTTTAGAGAAATAGAATGAACGAAAAGCTTGAACGTTACGGTATTTAGACTCTTTAGTTACCCAAAATAAGCTTTGACATTGATTTAGTAGTAATGAGTAATGAAAAGTAAAAGGAGGAAGAAGAGAAATTTTCTGCTCATCTACTATTCATGCATTTTGTCTTTTGTCTTTTGATGAGCGCAAAACATAATATAGGGCTTTAAGAAAATAAAGTAAAATTACTTTCTCAAGATGTAGTCAAATGTGGTTAAGTGAGAAGAACGTCAATTAGATGATCACAACATGCATCTCCATTGAGTTTAGGCCATCAGTGTGTTAATTAGCTTGTGCCATTGGGGGGGAGGTAATGTCAAAAGCGAAAATAGAGAAGACGAATTAGAAGTAGAAAACGAAAATACGTATAAGGAAGAAGGCAATGAGTGATCGCATTAGAGGTCATTCCAAAACATCTGTTGTTATTGCTGCCGTACATGCGGTGTGACATTCTCTTCATCTCCATTTCGTTTTCAACGACATAAACCCTTTGACATATTGTTGAGGTTGAAGAAAAACGTTAAAAGAGTAAGGGTAATGAAAGAGAGGAATCGCAAAAATGAAATGGCGATAGCCTTTATCGAATGTTGAACATGTTTGAACATGTAGCCTTTGTTCTTTTGTAATGTATATCACGCTTTATTGCTTCGCAACTTAATGGGATTGGTTCATAGATTCAACAAGCGGATAGAGCCCTAGAAGACAAAGAAAACCTTATGCATCACCCATATATGACGATGCAAATGGCTAGAAGGACACAATGAGGTGAAGAAAGGGAGAGAAAGAGAAAAAAAATGAAAAAGGGGGATAATGTGTCTGTGACATATCTTTGGAAATGTCCACAAAGGACGCCATCACAGCTACTCGGCCGCTGTTCTCATCTATATTTTGATATTGTCGCAAGGTTCTATTCAGTTCCTTCCGTCAGAACACACTTGTTTTTTTGGTCAATTTCTTGAATGTCTTGGCCTCCAAAACAAGCTCAAAATAGAGAATAAGCATTAACTGCGTATTCCCACCCTCTTCTTCATCTTATATTTCGTTATATTTCTATCTAAAAACTTGTTAACAGTTTGAAAAATAGAGTTACAAAAGCAACTATGCTAATTGATTCTGTATTTCCCTGCTTGATATCAAAGGTTAGTTGATCATGCATTATATTTATTTTTTTTTTCGTTATGAAAAACCTTGAATGTAAGATAGATAGAGACGCACAACTAAGTAAGAATGATGAAAAAAAATAAGAAAATTTTGAAATTCATTCCGCCACCTGTTAGGCAGATCGTTGCAGCCACATATGTGGTCAATTTCAAATGATCTAAATGAAAAATAATTTTCAATTTTTCGAGGTTACACACGAGTGTGGGTAAGTCACTGTAAGGCTATTGTAATGAAAAATACAATTGTGTCCTTAAACTATTTGAGTCATGAAATATATTTTTGTTGCATTTCATTGTTTCATTGTGAGAGAGTCACAAATATATTGTCACGCAATGATGAGCAATATGGGTTAATCATGTTAGATCGTATTCAGTCACAACATTAAACTCGAGAAAATTTTTGTTTTGTTTCATACCATCTTGGTAACATCACAATCTCCTAAAGGCATCAGTTACGTTCGTTGCAACTCATCGTCTTCAACTTACTCTCATACTATCTGTGTCTCTCTCACTCTCTCACAATCTCTAACTCTCTGAATTTTTTTTTTCTAAATCTAAAGATATTTTCTTAACACGCACTAATCTCCGTCAAAATGAGTGTGTGTGTGTGTATGTGTATGTGTGTACATACTATTTTGTATCAATTTCTATGAACATAGCAGAAGAAGAAAAAAAAAAATTTTTTTTTTCAGTAAATAGGCTCCTGTTTTCCTGTTATACCAGAAATTGCACGTTTTTGTTATATAATTTTCCTCAAAAACTGAAAATTATTTCTTTTCCAACGCAACTAATTTTCTTCAACGAAGATTCTTTTCGTTTTTTTTTTTACGAAAAAAACCTGCCAAGAAATGATCGATGCATGACAGAATTGTCAAAGCAAACTGAACTTTTTCTTTTGAGAAAGAAAAAATCTTTTTTCGTTTTCCTCATAAATCGATCAATCAATACAACGGCGGCTACGTTTGTACTTCAATTCACGGTCTTTTCGACTCTTCTATCGCCTCTCAACCCTTTTTCATCTTTTACCTTGAATACCTGTATTGAGTTTCCAAGTTATTCATTCTTACTTTATTCGACCTATTAATGAACAGTCTCATCGTATTGTAACTGTCCAGATGGCTGCAAAAGATAAAAACTCAAATTTTCTCGTTTTTTTTTTCTTCCTAAAAACAACTAATCGTGTTAGCCCTTCCGGTTTTGAATATCATATACAATGATTTATCAACAAAAATTTATTTTTAAATCTTCCATACCATATAAAGCATATAGTATATACATATGTATATTTAATATATTGCTCTGATACCAAAATTGAAAATGGATATATATATAGTAATTGAAAGTCTTTTCTATATACTATAAGAAGCCTTAGATATATAAACTAATATATTATATGTTTTCGAAATTCTCATCCTAAAAGCTTTCCTCTGGTGAAACAGGTGAGCAGAGGAAACGGAGGGGGGGGGGTGAGAGATGAAATGGACTCAAGAAAAAAAATCAATTGATATCCGTTTCTTATTGTAAAAGATATCTTCGTAGATGAAAAAGCTCTCCAAACAGTGGAAGTTAATGCTCTAAAGCATATATGTGCTGTTCATAAAGCAAACTATCCGCATACTATATCTTCTATGCATTATACTAATGAATTGAAATTATTTTTCCTTTTTTAAATCGTATTTCCATTCCATTTTTCATGCCATTCATTGGTGTACTTGTCTCTCTCTAGAAGTCATCTGTCATCAATGCATCCTCATTTTTTGTTAAAATTTTTGTAAATCATTAACACTTTCTATTTATACAAAGTATATATTTTATATTTCAGCATATGCATAAAATGCAGTCGTTATATCAATTATCAGGGAATCCTGGAGTACTGCAGCAATTACAACAAGCAGCACATCATCAGCAACAGCTGGCTGCTGCTTCTGTCGGTATGCTTTTGCGCGTGAGATATTGAATTTCGAATGAGGTTGAAAGTTGATTAATGGAACAAGTAATGTCAATTAAAATAATTATTTAAATGAACTGAATCACATATATGTAACAGTTGACAGTTACAATGTCCTCTCCATTACCTGTATATAGTCTGATTCACATGGAAATGAGTACATGATTGTTCATTGATTGACAGATTGATTATGAGTTCTTGTGTGATGTAAACGAATCGACTCATCAAAATGCATTATTCAAAAACGCCAAACGAGGCATCTCATTCCAATACTCTTTCTGTTTAATTCTCAAAACTTGTCGTCATCATGTAAATACATTGTGCTTGATGATGATACTTGGAAACATTGTGATTGTTGCGATTAATCACAAGTATATGTGAAAAACAAACACATTTTCAATCATTGAAAAGAGCTGTCGAATATATATATTTCTATGTATATAGATAGATAGATAGATGATTTGGATAAATCAAATAAACGCCGTCTGATGAAATCCGCCAAGCAAATGTCATCTACAACATTCCCGTACTCAATAAATAAAAAGGGTCTGTTGAGGGTCTGAGAAAAAAGACTGTTGGGAATTAATATGAACGATCTCTCGACGCCCTTTTAGCACACCTTTACTCAGATGTTCAAATACTGATTTTTCAGATTGAAAAAAGTAAAAAGCCATTTTCATCTATTTCAGCATTGAATTTGATGGAAAAGTTGCGAACATTTGAAAGTTGCCAGTCGCTCTATTTTCAATTAACATTCGCAATTCAATAAATTAAATCTTGTGAGTGACGTTCGGCAGTTTGTGTTGACAGAATATCCAATATATGTAAATTCATTTTTATAATATATTCTGTTCAATAGATAGTATGTTAACAGAATTGTCTATACTCTTGTGATTGACAAGAGGCTTTCAGAACATTTCAAGGTATTAAGAGAGTAAGAGAGAGAGTGAGTGAGTGAGTGAAATCAAATGAGTGAGATATACAAGTCATGAAACTTCCTCTCAATACTACTTTATTCTCCTTATATTATACAAAACAATTTCTTTTTTACTAACAGTTAATAGTAATAAAGAATAAGTTGCATGTTTTACTGTGTGCATGATATGCTGAATGAATCTGAATATACACTGCTATCAAATGATTATGATATTGATCATTGATAATAAGCATATATAGTTATATATATATTATATATATATATAATTAATATAATCATTTTGAGAAATATGTATGAGAGTGATGCCTGATACCATATATGTCTTTCATTATGTGCATTACATACCAACTGTCCCTTCAAAGTATATCAAGTCGTATACTAATTGCATTTCTTTTTTTTTTGTCCATTATAATTAATTATATTATATATTATATATATATATAATTATTTTATTTATTTATTTTTTTATAATTTTTATATTCGTTCATACTCATTCTTATTTGAATAAGGAGCAAGCAGCACGCTTTGTTTGCATGAATTGAAATGTTACGTACCAACTGAATGTTTCATAATTGAGATCAGACAGTTGTACTTTGTCACTTTTCGCTTTATAAACTCACTTTCATATTCAATTTCATTTATGAATGATAAATGATATCTGAGAGTTGCATTGTATGAAAAGATGATATGAAGAATGAAGATGAAAATGATTATCAAAAGATAAAATGTATATTAAGAAATGCATTTCTTATATTCATTTTACTTTTATCTTCATCTTTAGATGAAAATACTAACTTTGTTAAGCTAACAGTGTGTTTTATTGTAGCGAGCATGCAGTCACACAATGGAATGTTATTGCAAAGTGCTTCCTCCCTGATGGCGGCTTCTCCATCTGGAGAACAAAATATTAAGGTATGCACGTGATTCAGTACTTATACCAATATGAACAACTTAACTCATTTCTGTTATGTTTACTTTATTTTGTTTTTTTTTCGGTTCACACAAAACAGTTTTGCGAGAAAAAAAACCAAATAATTCATTTTTGTCCTTTCGTTTCATTTATGTTAGATTGATCACCTTCATGCATTTAACATCGCTAAAACATCTTGATTATATCATATAGTTAAAAATGAAAAAAAAAAAAAATTCATTTTTTATAACAACATAATACGAATAATAGATGAAAAATATGATTTACAAAATGATGTTATGTGTATGTTTGTGGCAAGTTACGTGTGCGTGTATACGTCTCTGCGTGCTCAATTGCGTGTTTTGAATGAAAGTCAATGATTTTGCATTTATACTATTAGACTGATATACTATATATACATAGATGTATATATCTATATCTTTAAAGCATATAGATAGATACTATAATATGTGTAGTGTTAACTATTATAAAAAAACAATATAAAATTATTATTATGCATATCGTATATAAATGATATTGTTGTATCAATAAGTGAAATTAACTATATTTAGTGTTTATTATTGAAAGAAAGTTTCGATATATCAATTCATCTTAATGCATTCATAGCTTTGTACTTTATATTTTACATTTTGAAGGATGATCAAGCTGAGTTTGATTTGCAAATTCAAATACAGCAGCAGATGGCTGCAAATCAATTGCATGCTGCCAGTTCTTCACAAGCTACTGGTAGCTCAGCAACTTCTACAGTTGATGTTCCACCAGCAAGTATGTTAATGCAAATCAAAAACTCTCATTCATATCTATGTTCAGGTCCTGATACAGCACCTAAACGTCTTCACGTATCCAATATTCCTTTCCGGTTTCGTGATATCGACTTAAAAGCTATGTTTGAGAAATTTGGAACAGTTATTGATAGTGAAATCATTTTCAATGAACGTGGAAGCAAAGTAAGATACTTTTTCGTTTTTTCATCTTTCTCATGACTCACGTAGGGTTTTGGCTTCGTGACTATGGAAAAATCAGCAGAAGCTGAAGCTGCGAGAAAAGAACTTCACGGCTCACAGGTCGATGGACGTAAAATAGAAGTTAATTGTGCCACTGCTAGAATTCATGCCAAAGGACAAAAAGTCCGATTAGCCGCAGCAAGTAAAGAATTTGTTAGTTTAGCTGTCTTAAAGTCAATATTATTTCAGATTCAGTCTTAGAACAAAATTTAGCTGCGACAGCTATCCAAAGTATCGCCTTAGCTAATGCTCAGAGAGCTATGTGTCTTAGAGCACCAACTATTGCTTCTTCACTGATATCCCGTCCTGGCGCCGGGTTGTTAACTCCTGCTGCTTCAGCGTTTCCTATGACAGCAACTTTACCCTTAATGTCACCTCACTTAAATGCATTGGCTCTGGGAGCCCAACAACTTTTGATGAGCACTCCCAGTAGTATTCATCAAGCCGCAAATACAGCTTCAGCTCTATCAGCGGCAGTTAATGCAAGCGCCGCCAACGGGCTGGATCCCTCAGTAGCTGCTCTATTTGCCGAACAAGCTCGAATGCAACTTGCAGCTCAAGGTAAGTATTGGCATTTTATAACACAAATTTATATAATTAAGCTGCAGCACAATCTTCTCTGGGAGAACAGTACTTAGGTCAAGCATTGACGACAGCCAATTTGACAGCCGCAGCTGCAGCATCTCTACCTTTGGGACACCCATACAGAGCTATCGGGCGCTATACCCCCTACTAACCCTCCAAACTGCTTTTAGTAGTTTTTTTTTTTAACTTATTAAGAACATTCATTGCGCATATTTTTTTCAGTCTTTGACAACTTTCTCTCTCTAATAATCAGGTCTCTCGCGCACATTGAAGGGAATAATCTTTACTTACATGAATTGAACACTCCATAATATGTTTTGAAACCATTGTTTAGGCAATCTACGTGATCATGTCAAATTCTCACATTTTGCTCTCTTTTTTTTTTTTTTTGATCCGAATCACTATTTGGAAGTTTTCTGAGCTTAACACTATCCTGCTCTTTACGTGTACTTTGTATAATGACTGATGTTTAGAATGGAGCACATATTAATAGTGAAAAAGTATACATTCCCTTTTTTTAATGAGATTACTTTTTTTCTGATAATAAATTGATAAGTCTCGTATCATTTTCTATTTGACACCAAGAATTCTGAAGGCTGACATGAAGATGACGTGGATCGTACAAAGCAATTCATCATTCGAACTTGAATCGGGTTAGACAACTACAAGGAAACAATTTGAAAGATTCATGCTGAAAAAAAGCTCTTTTTTTATTCTCGGCGGATTCTGCGATATTGACAGACGTTTGTCTCAGACGGTCTGTCAGAAACTCCGTTTGAATCAGGCTGATCACTGGTATCATCCATGATGATTGGAGCAGTTCTGGAACTATTGGATGATGCTCATGCTCAATTGCATCTGGAATGTATCGTTCTCACTCTTCCTATCAGAAATATTCTTTTGAATAATAATGATGATGACGATGATGATACTGCTGTGTGAGTATCCCGCCTGGGAATTCGGTAGGATGAAGAAAACCTATGCAAGATGGTGCGACACAACCGGTAACTCTGCGTGGTTCATCATTAGAATTCTTCAAGAAAACTGATTCGTTCCACATTACACCTTGGTGATATTACTTGTAAGACAAAAGCATTGATTGTGACAGATACTGGAAGTATATGATGACTGTATCAAACAACATGCACAAATTCATATTCTTATACATCAACAGTAAGTTAAAGTCTGCACTTTAGTTTAAAACAAATAGTTTTAGAGATATTCTTTGGCCTAATAGCCAATTAATCCATTCCTGAATCTATTAATACAGAGAAATATAACTCAGAACACTCTAATTGGTCCAGCATACGAGGATCAATATGAAACTTAACTTCAAAAACGTATTGTTCTGAAAAGGAACAGCCGAATTCAACGTTTTAAAATTCATAATTACGGCTGGAAATTACTAAATATCCTTGCTTTTGATTCATCAGAATGATCATGGCAAGATATTATCACCAACTTATAGCTCTTTCCTTTTCCTCAGTTTCATATCATCCGTTGATTGTAGAACCTTCTTCTGAAAATTATCAAAAACTGTTTTATTAAAATAAAAAATAAATTATTGCATATCTTGATGGAGTTGAAGAATGAAAAACCAGACGATCAGCAGTTTCACATTAAACTATCATAACCTCAGCACATATTGTCAAAAGAACTTCTTTCCTGCTTGTGCTTCTGTAGAATATGTTCGCGATTCCTATATCGTTTTGCCATAAAACATAATGAATTTGTGACACGGTTGCTTTTCTCCCCTGAATAGATGATTAAATTCTGAATTTTGCTTATGCTGTGCAGGCTATTATAGCTTAATCCCTCCAATTAACGTAAGTCTCATGATTTTTACCTTATATAGTCAATATATCCGCTACTAATTAATCGTCCAAAAGCCTGCTCCTTTGCATATCTGTTGCATATCTGTTGCAGATTACTAAATGGGAGAGGTTGGTTGTGATCTTACTTACCTTTTAAAAATAAAATTTTTTCAGAATATCAGGCAAATCGACTTTGAATTCACTCCAGCATCTTCTGATGAACAAATCATGAGCGGTAGAGACATCTTGTATTACCGTACCCATGAACAATGCCGCTTCGATGGACAATGGATTCATCAACAGAATGCTGAGGTTAGAAAAAAACAAAAAGATGTGAGAAAGAACAACTATCGTGTTTTACAGCAGAGCGTTCCTGGCTATTATAGGAATCCAACAAATCCGGACATCATATCATATTCTACAAATTCGTGGGAAGACAGCATGAAGCAGCCAAAAAAGCAACAGCAAAGAAATCAAAAAAAAGTAATCGAATTTTAAAAATCACAGACGGCTCCCTATTAAGGTGGCAATAAGTCAAAGTACTAAGTATGGAGGCAAACAATCGACTGGCGGTAAGAAAAAGTTTAAAAAAAAAGACGTCAACCAAAACATTGTGGAAGATCATGTAGCACTATATTCTCTGTTGACATTGAATTTATTATTTATTACTTAGGAAACTTATGAGATTTTAACTGTAAACGATCGTTACCTTGAAACTTGGTCCAAGGATAAGTTAGCACATATGAAAAAACACTTTCCTTCTGCACCTCTTAAAGATGCGAGCGCAATTCTAGGCGAGGATCTACAACTGAACGCAGAGTTTGATCTTATTGTTTCAGGCCACCTTTGGTGCAGAATGCTTTCAACAAGCTTTGTTGTTGATGGCAATGGCAAGCGCGTCAGACTGATGGTAAAACCATCAGATGAAACTCAACACCGTCGAAGTAAGACTACGAAATGCTTTAGTTCCAAAACGAAAAATTCAGTGGTAGCAGAGAGAATCAAAAGGCTTGAGAGACGTATTGCGTCAGTGAAGAAGATCATACAATCCCGAAAGGAAGCACAGGAAGACGGATCGGAGGAAGAGCCAACTTCGGGCAATAAAGACAAACCTCTTCCCGAAGCATAATTCTATGCAACATAAGTTTAAACAAGTCTAGTCGTACTTAATAATTTCCTTTCTTATTATCAAATCTCATACTTTGTAGTTCATTGCATGACCTATGATCTCTTTACAGACAGCTGTCTTTTTATGTACTTCACCAGTAAGATGGTTTTAACTCTTAAACTTCTCTGTAATCATTGTATATTGGACCAATTCTCGTTGTAATATCTTGTACAGTTTATAATAACAGTTTGAAGTATTTATAGATGGTTTTTCTATTTCTTAACAAGAAATTGTTAATGAAATGGTTTTTTACATCTCTCTTACCGTATACCCTAACTTCGAACAATAAACTTTTCTAGTAAACAAGTGTCTAAACAAAAAACTCTTTAATTAAACAAAACAACAGTCAAAGTTCAAGCAAATAATCAGATATTCATTACAACATGGAATAATGTTCTGAAGTTGCGTATTTATCAATCTAATGAACACAAACAATATATGATGGAGATGATTATGATATGGCAACCCCGTTAAGTACACGTCGAGTTTATGCTAATCATTGATCCTATAGATATAAATAATCTCTAGCATGATGTGAGCTAATATAAATAACTTTTTACTAATAACAATCGAACAAAGGTGCTTATATGAACAACAGCCAAATATGGCTGCTTGTCTTACTGTAGTGATTCTTCTACTTCCAAATAATCAGTTTCCGTCATTGTTTCTCGTTCACTCAAAAAGTATTGTCTAAAAATGAATTCCAAGAATAACAGATTAAAAACAGTAAGTTTACCTGTTTAAATATTTTTGTGAGAATGGTAATAAGAGCATAGTGGCTAAATTACGTCCGTTTGGCCAATCTTTAATATCATCAGCTTTATCCATAAAGTCTTCACGTATGTCATTTTGCAAGACGTCAATCTCCTTCTCTTCGCAAACCTTAATTGAAGTTCATTAAGCTATATATCAGTAGCTAACAAACTCTCATAATCATTTCTAGCGTAAGGGAGTTGAGTTCTGAAGCCTGTTTATTAAACAGTTTTAGCAACTGCTTTAGAACAAATTTCTGTCCATATAATTGCAATTGTACTAAAGGTAAGAAAGACGAAATTAATACAGAATCCTCAGATTCATTCTTTTTGTAACTGAAAAAGAATTATTAATACTATGATACGTTTTGAATATTCTGACATGCTGACGATCTCATTCAGAATGTTTTCGCAATCCTTCCGGTTCGATGAGGCGAATCCTAAAAATTGATAAAGTTATAGTATTCAATGAAACAAGAAAATTCCCATTTGATATTAAGTATATGAAGAACTTCACAACGTGTTTGAAACTCCAGTAGACAGTGTCATATTTGGATATTACATCTAGAATAGCATTAAATGAATATAAAGACGGATGAAAACCTGATATCAGATCATGGAAGTAATTCCAATGATTTTTCGATCGTCCCATGTGATCAATAACTATCTTAGTGAGAGATCTATATACCCAATATGGATAACATTTGTCTTCCAAATAAATATTCGAAACCTTAACAAAGAGTGAACAAAAAAGAAGTTATTTCATTACTTGTTTCAATATAGATTGCTTCCGCTCTTCTGGTAGATCTCCCATTTCTAATAAATATAACAACGATTTCCAAATTAACGGTGTTTCTGGACAGCATTCTTCCCAAACGTCTTGCTCTCTATAAACATATCATTGCTTTGTGAACATGAACTCGGCATCCAACTCAAATTCGACACATTCTTCTAGTATATCATTCAACTTCTGCATCAGTTCCTTTTCCAAATTGATACTCAAGTAGAGATAAGTTGATTTCAAGCATTCATAATGTTTCGATTCCAGTAGTTTGTTCACTCCTTTCAAGGTTTCCACTCGTACTGAAATCCATTCTGACGACAATCCTTTTCTTAACTGAAATAACTCGAAAGCTGCTAACTCATAATCATTCGCTTACGCAAGACAACAGCTGAGTATTTGTTTCATTTCTGGACTCTTTATCAATACACTCTTCAAGATGTGTAGGTATGCTTCTCAGAACCGAATAACATACGAAACCGAAATAAGGGGTCATAAAACCTTGAGAGCAAAATGAGAGTCTTGAAGCGTTATATTTCCCTACCGGTCTGAATGATATTCCTCATATGAACATGCGCAAATCGATAGAACTGTTCCTCATCATATAAGTCAGCCAAACGACCAATCTGTATTAGCTGGATTACAGAACGACGAACTACTGGAACGTACTGAGCTTATAGTTTGTTGGAGCAACAAACTGGGTATATTCTCATAACCCTTGCCAAACCAATGTGAATAGTTCTCAAATAGCGCTCTTAAACATGATGTTGTGTCTAATGGCTCCGTAAAGGTTATTCCTTCATTTTTAGAACTCTGAATACTTACTGCGCAACAATATCCCATTTAAAATACCTTCTCAAATAGCATGTTCATTCTGGTATCCAATATAGACGCTTCCTTACTCTCGAGTGAAATCATTGCTTCTTCCCCTCTCACCCTATCAGAAGAAAATAGATCTCGGTCTAATACCTGATCTCTGTATACCTCATTTTTTCTTCTTCTTCATCTTCCCCATCCGGTTCTGGTAATTGCTTCAGTTGTTTTCCTTCGTGAGCTCCTTGTAGCATCTCTGTTAACATGTTTATTGCTTCACAGCTTATCAAGATTTGATCAATCTACAATCAGCAATTGATAAAAGAAAGAATTGATGAAATCCACATTGTTTTCGTTGACTTCAGCACCAGTTGGTGTCAACGATAACACTCCGAAAAATGATATCCAAAATTCCTCGAACTGTTGACGTGTTGCGCAACCCAAGTTGTTAATACGTAGCATGAAGTCTTCCAAAATATTTTGATTCACTAGCTGATGAATGCTCACCAAGGGCACTTTCAAAGTTTCTAATGGTCTTATCACAATGTTGACTACCCAATCTTTCCTGAAAAAAACAAAAGAATGTTCAAGTCATGAAAGAATGTATTACATCATAGCTTCGCGAGGCGCTATGGCAAATTGATGAAGAAGAGGATGACGATGATATTCTGAAAAAAAATTGAATGCATGATTGATTTAAATTTCAAATAGTACGCCTGATAAATCCAGTCAAGTTCCGGAAATCGAGATTTTTTGATTGTGAAAGAAGTTTACTCTTCCATTCCAACTCTTGCGTTTTCAAAAACAAATCTCGGCATAATTCGGCATAGTTTGAGAAATTGCCTTGATGAATTCTTGAGTCCCCGAGCGATTTTACTTCAACGCAACTTGTAATAGCTTCAGTCGTGATTGGTAGTACCTGAATTTAATAAATCGAGAATGAAGTCTAGAAAAACTGACATAATCCATTTGTTTTGCTATTTCATTCGTTATGTTACTCAACTCCGGAAGATGAACAAGTATCTGATTCTCATAAAGCGATTTACAACATGGCTCTCTCCAAATAAAATTGAAAAAATCAGCAATAATCATTAGCTCGGAAAAACTATCTCTCTGAAAGCTGAATTTCCTTAAAACGATGAACAGTTTCTTTTTACCTGAATAATGGCTAGAGCTGCTTGCAGAATCATACTCATATCTTTATCATTGTATTTCTTTCCCCAACATACAAACCTTCGAATCAGCTGGAACAAAATTGAGATATACTTTTTTTTTAATTTTAACACACCAAAGGCTTCAAAGCTGTTACAAACTTCATGTGAAGAAAAGCGAAATCGTCGTTTCGCGTTTCAAGAAGATCATATTGTGTACATAGCAAATCTACCAATCGTTGACCTTTGTTTTGAAGTTGTGAATACAGATACGCATTATCTCTTTTGTGATGGAACTGCTTGTATAAGTAATTAAGAACGGCAACTGCTACTTCTCCTTTTTGAGTTAAATTCTGCAAACTTTTATCACATGTAAAAAATTGTCTCATTTACCATCATTCTGAGCATTTTTGTGATGAACTCGTCGGTTGAGAAGAAAATACCACGAGCGAGGTGCTCATCCACCTTATTCCCTGTTTTATGTAAAATGACATCATAGAACCATTCCGACTTCATAATACATCCCTTTGCGCTATATTTTTTTTTGTAATTTTAGAACAAGTGGTAGTAAGACAAACTCGTATTCTTCCGCCTCCATCGAGAACCGTTTCCTCATTTGACCGAGCTGAAACACATAGTAATCCCATATGAGACTGAAATGCTAGATTCGTTTTCTTCAATAAATTTTACAGACGTTAGTGGGTTATTCTGTTTCACTAAAACAGCAAAACGGCTCTTGCCTATCACATCGACAATCTGCATGATTTGTAAATAAACCCAAGCATTTTCAGTTCGGATTGCTTCTTCAAGAGATTTTTTTACATCCAACTTATCGAAAAAGTATTTTTTTATCGGTTCAAAGTTATCTGAAAACATTTGAAGTTACTATTCTGCTTAGATACTCAGATAGCACCATTCCATTTCAAAGCCGATAAAAGAATCTCCAAGAAAAGTTTGAATGAATCACTGAGAACTTTGTTTTCGAAAAATGACACCATTCCGATATCGAAAATCTCATACGTTACTCTGAATATTTGAATTTTACACATGAAATGAATGAATACGGATACTTCTGTAGAAGTTCGATAGTTGTAGCATTTAGTTCTCCGAGCGTGTTTAGTAAGAAAAGAGAAACAATGGATTGATTATAATACGAATCTTCTTTCTTTTGAGTCTGTTATTAGAGCATGATATAAGTATTCTGTTTTTCCATGAAATTGAATTCTTACCTCCAACTGTGATAACAGTAAAGCAAATTTCTGCCTAATTTCATTGCTTTGGAACAGAGGGAAGCGCATGAGGATTGCGAACGAGAATATTGAGTTAAACTTTTTTTCCATGCTTAATCTATCTGTTGAAAACACGTTCGCAATCTCCATCACATGTTCTGGACTACTGAACAACTAGTATACAAACGAATGATCGAGGTTGTGAACAAACCATAGTTTAGTTTTGGTGTAAAAAACCATGAGCAATGTCACATATTTTTTCCTAGAGTTTACAAAATAGTACTCTGTTCGGGCAATGAGCTCATCATACACAAGTTTACACTCTTTTTTCAGAACAATCAGCAGATAAAGTACTATTTCTCTAGCAATGTCCAGTGCTGAAACAAATGTTCCCCATTATGTATCATATAGAGTCAACATATGACTTATGCTGACTCTTCACCTTCTTACCGAAATCAAGCGTGTCCTTATCGGATTCTTGCAGTAAATATTGCGCCAGAATTTCCAAATCATCCATTTTAAAGGGTCCTTTAGGTGTTTGTGAGAGAGCGATTAGATATTGTATCATCTTCAGAAATAAATTCTGATTTATTACTAAAGTGATGAAATACCTCTTTGGAAACATGCCAAAAATAAGGTTTTCTTTTCCGACACTGTTTTGTTACACTTTGAAAAAATAAAAGCTTCGGGTCTATGTCCTGATAAACTAGGCCAGCTCGAACTAATTCAGTAAACAGTTTCAAACTCTGAAAAGCTTAGCGATCAGACATCCTGACATCATCCTCTTACGGATTTCTTGCACTCTATCGAAAAATACATTTGGTCGATCAAACGTATTTTTGTTACAAAGTATTCGAGCTTGCTTAGAACTTTTACAACTTGTTGGCGAGGTATTGCTGGTTCTTTCTGCTTCCCATCATATCTCGATAACCAGCCAAGCAATCTGAGATAGCTAAGATTACTTTCCCTTCTTTTCATGACACCTACTTTTCACTCTCTTTATCAAATAACTCCGTGTTCACAAATTTCGTACAATTCTCCAGATAATCTTTCTCTACAATAATTATTCATTGTTATGAATCTTCATCGTAACTCACCGTTCGAAAAGAGCTCCGTTTGTGAGATATCTTTCAAATGTAACACATTCTTCTTAAACACTACTTTGAAAACCTGTTGTAAACAAGAAATCGTTTTACTAGGGGTGATTTTTAAAAATATCTGAATAACAACTTTGCCGTTGATTTAAAACTGTAGTTCTCGATACCTTCAGATAAAACAACAGTTCGTTTAGAAAAGGATCCAAATCTGAATACTGATATATTTCTATCAGCACTTCCATTGCATCCAAAGATGCATTAAGTAACTCCAGAAACTTGGAACGAAGTTCTTGTTTGATAGATCGCTGAGTTAATAATTGTTATTTTTCTCATTTTCTTCATTACATGCCTCATAGTTATGTGCAGCTCCTTTCAAGCTTTCCATGATATTTTCTAAAAGAACAACATTTTGGGAAAAATCTGTTTCAATGAAAAGATCATCGGCTTTCGAACGGGATTTATCCGCTATGGAAGATATAATTTTGCGAGTATTCAGAGGTGAGAACTTTGGGTTCGATGAGCTCTGTTCTATAGGATCCCTTTTGGTGATCAGCGAGTAGTAAAGATTCATAACTCTGCGTGAAAACATTTGTTTTTCTATAAAAAGCGTTTCTTACTGTAAACTAAGCTTTTGCAGAGAAGAATGCCACGCTGGTAATATGTTTTCAATGTTACTCGAAGATGAAGCCATTCTTTTACGTCTTAATTCAAATTCGGCTGAAAATTTATTGTTATGAAACAAGTGAATTTTTTTGATCAACCTGCTAATAGTGCTGACACAACTTGAATGATGTTCGATAGCAAAGTGTAAGACTTTGCATATTTTTCGGCAATTAGAAGAAGCATGGACACATACCCGTTATCCACTTCATCTTTGGGGATAGTAACATTCCATGCAGCAGGATATCGGTTAGGAGGGTATTTCAAGCAAATATCGTTTAAAGTAAACACAAACGATTCCTGCAATCGGTCTCATTGAAGACTTTTTTCTACAAAACATACCAAATCTCTCTCATTAATTTTGAGAAAAAGATTACTGATCACGGCTTCGAGGTTCTTCTCTTGAGTTGTTTCATGTTTGCTGAATCGATTGGTGCTCGTAAATTTCAATGGAATATTGAAAACCTAAATATCAATGTTAACATCTGTGAAAGTGTTCCATACATTAGGATTGTAGTCACAATCTTCCAACAAATTGTCTTCGTAGGTTTTCGGAAGTGTGAAAGAAGCAAATCTGAGTTGGAAATTTTCGACAATTCTGAACATGATTATCGTTGATGTTTATCTACCAGTGTACCTTTCAAGCCATTTGATAGATACACCGTGGAGATGAACACCATGTTTGAGCATTAACCGGATGCAGTTTTTGAAAATGAGCTTTTGATAAAAATCTACGTTCACTATGGTTTTAGGAAGATCTATCCAATTGATTTGAGTGAGAAAGTCCATGCAACTTATCTGTAAAAGGGATGTTTGAAACCAAAAAATAGGTGTTAACAAACTGCTAGAGGCAGAGACTTCGATTGACACCGTAGTAACGCATTTTCCATCATGTTTTTGTAACATTTGAGATTTAAGAAATAGTCGTGAAACATCGCTGCCATTTGAAAAACTGTTTTCTCTCTTGCTATACACGCAGAGAGGAACGGTTGAACGATATGAGAGGTATCTACTTCAAGTTTCGATTTTAGTGCTGTTCTAATCAACTATAGTTTACATAATTTAGTTTCTCGTCCGTTATCGATAGTGAGAATGAACAGGAGAGTCACTGTGAACATCTTATCGTCAGAATGTTGCAAGAATGATTTCAACTCTCCAATATTCTGCTTATAATCGCCTAAAATGATTTTCCTAATCTTCAATCCAAATATAAGTCAACAGACCAAAAAGTATGTTTAGCTCATAGAGATTTGTGGTCTTAGCAAGAGCTAACAAGCATTTCATTGCCAAAATTTTATGAGAAACGCGAACCTTAAGCATAAAATGAATTTCATTAGGCTACTTATTTGCTTACATCTGAATCTTTGGCGAATCCTAGCATTCCTCGCAGAAGAAACAATTTAGCTATAGTAGCAGCAGCGAAATGATTAAGCATTGGCAAACACCCATCATCTAAATACGTTTAACGCTTTGTTCTGTATTTTGAACGTGAAGTACTCAATAAACAAACTTCAGGCCACGCTTCTAATAGAGCAGCATTACATTTCATTGTATCATCTTCTTCCATTTGCAGATGTTCGGTCATCTTCTTGTATTGTTCTGGATAGAACAGTGGATCAATGATAGCATCTGCACTCTTTTGAGGTTGCTGGAATAAAATCAAAGTTCCATACTTTATTTTAAAAATTTTTTTACTTCTTCTGTGCTAGATTTGACCGCTTTCTCAGAACTAATTTCTTTGTTCGCTGCAATAGCTTCGTTTTGAATGTGAACAATGAAAAAGTTTTACCATTATTAACCTCCTCAATGAAGTTAATCAAGCATTCTGTCATCTTTAAATCTTTTCTGTAATCAAAGAAATGAAATTAGCATTTCAATTTCTCATCTTACAATATGCCACTATTTGAGATTTTTTCAATAATTTCTAGACCAACGATCGTGCTTTCAGCTTGCTTCTTTCCTAACAATTGAATAACGCATATCACAATCTGCATGGATGAAGCTGATTTATGATTCACATAAATATTGAGAAAAACCTTTGAAAGTGCCTCCTTCTTTGTTAAATTCGTGAAATGTTCATTCTCAGGCATTTCTTGATTAGATTTTAGCAGGGTGGGTAACACTGCTTTGAACATATTCAAATTATTCAAGATAGCAGCATTATCATATAGCCCAAATTGTAAAAAGCTAGTGTAACATGAAGTAACACACTAAATACATGAATCAATTCAAATGTTTCTTCAAAAGCTCACATACCTTTGAATAAATATTTTTATAAAAGCTTGCTAAATATTCAATTATAATACAAGAAGCTCTCGTAAAAGATCCTTTTCGTGCAATATTCACAACAGCTGTGTTATATAAATCATCCGTTAACTGAAACTAATTCTATAAAAATAAATATTCATAAAGAATATACTTGTATAACGTTTCTATTCCACATAGCCTCTTTGATGATGCCAAAGACATTTGATAATTGCTCAATCAAAGCTTGTTGAACTATATCTTCATTTCTTCCAGCTAATTTACATAAAACTGGAAAGAGTTCGAGAACGAAAAAACTGAAAATAACAACATTATATGTAGATTGATTAGAATGGATTATGATATCTTACTCTAATTCATCACGGTTTATATATGGAAAGAGTATTGAGAAGCGATTAAAGGCAGCAACTGTAGCTCGAACATTCCCATTCAGTTTGAGTCTATGCATAAGGCATGATATAGCTAACTTTATATTACAACTTTCTATCAATGCCTTAAACGATATGAATTGTTATATGAAGCTATAGATATTGCAACCTGCAATATCATATCCAAACTATCATCAATATGTATTCTTGAGCTGTGATCCTCATTGTCGATTAATGAAAAAAACAATTCGAGGCTCTTCTCAACAACTAATAGTATTTGCTTTTCCTTAATGAATAATCAATTAATATATTATAAATATAAAAAAAAATGAAAATACTTTTAATGAATTATTGGATATTAATATGACTACATTTTCCCGTATTGATGATATGTTCGAGCATAGTTTACTTGTAAACTTTCTTTAATTAGAATATCATATGAGTATCGTATATACATAACCTACTTTCTGCATGTTGTATGAATATTACATTCATCAATCTCTTTCAATACTTTCATTGCTGTATTCTCCGCCATTCTTATCCTTTAATAAACTAAATATATATAAATCTTTGAGCCAAGACAAAATATTATTTTAAATAAATTGCTTTCATAAAATACGCAGTTTTCGGTTTTGTTATAAGTCTCACATCAGATACGTAATTGCACAACGGTCTTGCAACGAACCGCGTAGTTCGAATTTTTTAATTTAGGAAAAACCATCTGGTTATGATTCAGCTTTCTGAGAGACATTAGAATATATCATTATCCGCTCTCTCTTTCTCTTTCTTTCTCTCTCTTTCTCTTTCTCTCTATCTCTCTGTCACCTCATGTCTTTGTTCAGTATGACATTTCTTTTCATAAATCTTTTGTAGTCATTAGGCTATGTGAGTTCGCCATTCAGCTTGCTCGCTTTACTTGGCATGTTATCTTTATGCAAAAATGAAAAGATGTTAATTGTATTCATTAAATGAATACGGTCGACATATTTTATTTCTTTTCCATTTGAATGAAGAAAGATAATGAGCGGTCGACGATATTTAAGATCTGGCTCAATCGACCATTTCAGTTGGTTCTGATTCTCAATTTTCATTGAAATTATGCTATATTCTAATTACATTTTATGCATCTTGTGCAATATTTATTTTATTTTAAATCTCCTCGTCCTCACTTTGTTTACCATTCACATATAAATGAAATAACATATTTGTTTGTTAGAAATGCTTTCTAAAACAGCCAAAAGGTTAATCGTTTGCTAGCACCTGCTTGTTTTTATCGAATATTAGAACCGATTTCAGCCACATGCTCATTTAATAATCTCTTTTATTTTCCTATCCATGACGAAATTGTTGTTGGTGTGTTGTCGTATAAAAGGTTGTCCGCGATAAGCTGTGGGAGGGGCTGACCCATTCGATTGCTCTCTCAATATTTCATTATACCTCAGTGCGTCTGTCTCCAAATCGATATATGTATATATTCTGGTGACAGATAGTGAGCGTCAAGCTGAACGAAACCTTGCAAGGTCGTTGAGCAAACATGCCTTCTCGTTGGTGAATAGCAGTTGAAGAGTGCGTTGTTGTGCGTTTGTACCTTGTTCCCAGGTGACCAAGCAAGCATCATATGAAATATCACGCTCTGACTAAGCGTTCCTTTATCGACCACCCGTCGCTAAAATCGATTAGACGAATCATCTCATTGAATAGTCAATCCATTCTAGTCAGTTATAATATCGCCTTTAGTAATGATGATTCTCTCGCTTTTCTGACTTTGTATGCCCTTGTAATCTCTTTATTATTCGCCCACCCATATTATTCTTTGTCTCTGCACATATCTTGTGATCAGGATATTTTATAGGATTATATCTTCTGATGTTTTATATGTTTTATTTTATAAGTTATAGGTGACGGCCGAACAATGTCATATAATATTCCGCCGCAGTATTTGCAACTGCCTCCGCATCTGAGAGTGGAACATACGGATCCAGACTTTGCTCCTATCCGCATGAAGTGAGACTTACCAATTGAGTTTGGATTTGACAATTTCATTTCATTAAGAAACTGGAGTTGTTTACCATTCTTACGCTATGGTATTTTCGCTGCTAATATTGTTCATCTCATCGTTGGTGCTATATTGATGGCTCTTGGAATTTATTTGAGAACTGATAGCCGTTTCCGCGATTTTTTGAGTGAAAGGTGATAGGATCAGCAAATAAAGAAAAATAAACTTATAAAAATTTTTTCAGATATCGTCAGGCAGTTGGCGAAGCGTTTTGGGAGGCACCAACGTTGTTCATGTTCAGCTACATCATGATAATTTTGGGGGCGTTCATGATTTTAACTTCGTTTTTCGGTATAACGTCGGATCAGGAAAACAAATCGATTTTTTTACTCTAGGCTGCTGTGGAGTGCAAGATGGATCTCGTCTTCTATCAATAATTTATTGCATATCTTTGTTGATTCTGCTTACCATCAACATTAGTTGTATTGCTTATCTTAGTTACAAAAGAGACGCGGTTTTAATATTTTTTATTCATTTCATTGTTGCGGTTATGTAGATTGACAATGAGCTCTCGGATGCCCTCAACTATATGGTTCAACACTATTACCAAGGTGCTGGTGTCGTTCAGGAAGCACTCGACCATCTGCAGTTGGCTTTCAGATGTTGTGGTCAGTTTAAGTAGTATACAAATGAAGAGCACTTGATATTATAGGAAATGCTGGATGTTCGGATTTCCGAGCTTTTCGTCAAGACCCCCCGCGTTCTTGTGACATTCGATGTGATGGGTGTCATTATAGGTTCTGAAGGGTTGCCTAGGTCAACTCATTATAATAAAATTACAGAATTAGCATTGCTTTACATATTGGGTTTTCGGTGGCCGTCCTCATCTTTTCTGGTGTCATACTTTGTGAAATAGCAGCTCTATGCTTTTCGTTCTATTATGTTTTCCGAAATCGTAGTGAAGATGCCAACTTCATCGTAGATGTATGTTCATTTTAATGAATAGAAAAATATTCTTTTTTTTTTTTAAGGATTTTACTCATAGAGTGCCGAGTCCATTAAGAGAAAACAGAATGGATCGTTTGACTCGTAAGAATGTGGAACGCTTGAAGCTCCAATCTCTCGCATATCGCGGCTAACTACAACATTTAATTGATCTCATTGAACATTTCATTCAACCATTCGGTTTAAAAACTAATAACTTACTCTGGAAATACACATATTCTTTATTTTCATGATTTCGCTACAAGCTTTATCTCAGTCAATCTATTTTTTCATTTTTACTACTTATCGTAAATGAAGTTTTTTTTAAAGCACTTAGTGTTTGAGTGGTTAGTCTCAATAGGTTATAGATGAGCATATTAACGAAGGTTTTTTTGCCGTGCCGGATTATGGAAAACAGAGAAATCAATAATCTGCATTGCTATTGGTATAACTCACAGCAAGAATGTTTGCAAATATCATATTGACAACAATGAAGCTAATTTCCTACTATCTATTATCCCAGTTAAACTTCATTTGCATTCCGCAATGAACAATATACTCATTGAAATAATCTGAACTGCGACATAAGTTTTGAAGAAAAAATTTTTTTTTCATTTTTTCTTGATTCTGTTTTGCCTACGCAATATATATTTTGTTCTACTGCTAGACATTTTTAACATAAACGGCCACCCTCGTTCACTGAATATGAGTGTAACAATGGCAGCTGCTCTAGCGTAGGAGTTCATCCAGTCTCGATCACAGAATAAGTTGTAAAATGGCAGCTCTCTCTTTCTTACAGAGATACAAGTCACTAACAGTCATTTCAAGCAATGCCTCCTCACTTTTTTCCTTTTTCTTTTTTGCTGATGTCCGATCAACAAGAACCAGAGAGAATTACTGAACAAGTAATCAACAATGTACTGTATAATTGCTTGAATGTCAGGCGAGTATAGCTCTGTTTGAACAAAACTCGCTTTTTGTATACAGATATGTACTTAGCAGTTTATAAAATAGCTTGTTCTTCTTAACTGTGTTCCTTCTATCCCCTCAAGCTCTGAAACTTATTTAGTCTCACTTGCCTAGTGTATCATACTTTGATAAACATTGATCATTACACAAGCTAACAGCCGGGCAAATTCTTTCTCTCAAGAATCTTATCCCTCCTTATCTTTCTGTATAATAACATTTATCTCTCATTTCTTCTTTTCTGCCAAGCTTCTATCTGCTAAACTTTCCCCACCTCCTGTCGTTTTGTTCTTAAGTTCGTTTAAAGACCCGCCCTCATCTCCTCTGGTCTTCCGATCATCTTCTCAGCAGTATAGCCGTCTTTCTTCACCTGCGGCAGCATGACTTTTCATTTTAATCTGCAGCCATTCCACTTACTTCCCCACTTTGAAATTTCCTCTTTATAAACTAAAATGAAACATTTACAACACTCTAGTTGTTTTTTGTAAATTTAAAAAAGTAACTGAACTGAAAAAAGTTTTTTCAACAAGCATAAGTGTCATCTCAAGTTTTATCTTTCGATCCTTTCAATGAATCATGATTACAATATCTCATGATAAACGGCATTTCTATCTCAAAATTCGAGAGCAAATAAATGAAAATCGTCTTTCCTCTCCAGAATGTTTGATACGCTATTGATTAACTGAGTTAGATCAACAAATACGCACATTCTTTGTATTTCATATACATATATGTATAGAAAAGCAATTTATTGAGGTAGTTTAATTCTAGAATGTCTGACGGAAAGGCCCCTCACTTCCCACAGCAACCAGTTGCTCGTCAAAACGAAGACGGTAGCCTCGAGCTTGAATGCTACTTGGATGCCAGACCAAAGCCAGACATTAAATGGTTTTATGACAACGTGAGGAACACATTTTTTCGCTTTGTCTATTTTAACATTTTACACTTTTTCCATTTTTTATTTAAAAAAACTTTTTCAGAAAGAAATTAAGCCTGATGGCCGTTTCAACTTCAGAATGGATAATAAGGGAGGAGACTCTTACAGCGCTATCTTGCAGATTAAGGTAAAGTTTCGAGCTTGGAAAGATTGAAAAAAAACGTGAGACAGAGAACAAACATGTGTTTGAAGATTCTTCTCTTGTATATTTTATTATCGGATGCCAGGAAAGAAAATACATTTGCAACAGTTCTCATGAATGTTTGAAGTTTGAAAAAAGTTCATTATTTGTTGATCTTGGCTCTGTGTGTGATGGACTAAAACGATCGCGAGAAATATTAGCTGTTTTATGAGATAAGAGAGCTATTTTTCGGCGAACTCAAAATATAAAAAAGATTAGAAGCGTTTTCTTTGCCTTCTGCGACAACTGGTGCGCGGGGGAGTGCTCTCTGTTGAGTGAGTGAGAGAAAGCAAGAAAAGCGAAGAGATATGAAGAAAATTATAAAAAGAGAGTAGGCGAGATATATTCTGAAACTGAGGGATAAGGGATAGACAATGGCTGGCAATATGAGAGATAGAAGAAAGTGACACTACGAACATAAGATGAGCAGAGACATTGTGTAAGGTAGAATGTTTTAATGTGAGATGAGTGCCATTGGATAAAGAAGTTGATGTTTTAAAGTGTAGCGGGTGTTGAAGAACCATTATAAAAGTTTCTGTTACTTTCGAATCATTAAACGCTCAACTTTTATCTCATCAGGATTTGGCTGATTCTGATGCTGGAGCTTATAAGTGCGCCATTGTCAACCCCCACGGAAAGGGTAACGCTAACTTCAATCTGAAATTGACTGGTGAGAGACATCTTCTCATTAACTTTAACAGTTTGAAATTGAAGGATTCTCTTCTCCAACTTTCATTGAGAAGCCACAAATCTCTTCTCGTGATGAAGGACAAGTTATGGTTATGGAATTCAGAGCTAAGTCCATCTTGAAGCCAACTTTCGTATGGCAGAAGGTAACATAAACAAAACTTAGCAATCACTTCATCATTTTAAAGGGAGACGAAATCGTTCCTCAATCCGATAGAGTCAAGATTGTTCTCCGTGAAGAACCCAACCAAGTCTACTATTCCGCTTTAGAAATTAGAGTGAGTTTGTGATCTGCAACATTTTCCTAATCAGATATAATTAGGACCCTACCAAAGAAAAGGATGCCGGACAATTTGTCTGTACCGCCAAGAACGATTCTGGAAAACTCACTGCCACTTTCACCGTTAAATTCGAAGGTATAGTAATCTAACCAGATGAAAACTTACTGTTAGAATTTAGTACCACAAGGAGCCCCAACCTTCACAAGAAAACCTCAAATCCTCCAAAAAACCTCCGACTCTGGTGATCCAGCTATTGTCTTCGATATTGGATTCCAAGCCGACCGCAACCCAGAGGTATGAAAATTTTCTGAAAAAATTGAGTAAAGCTTCCTTAACCAGGTTATGTGGATCAACCCTAAGGGAAAGAAGATGAAGGAATCTTCCCGCATCAAATTCACCACTTCTCCCGATGGTGGTCAGAATACATTCACTGCTCTTCTCGAACTTAAGGCATTGACAATTATAGAGTTGAGAAAACAAAAGTAATTTATTTCAGAACTATAAAGCCAAGGACAGTGGAACTTACACCTGCAATATCAAGAATGATGCTGGAGAAGCTAACGTTGAACTTACCCTTAACATCGAAGGTATATAATTGACAACGCACCACAACTTGAGTAACACTCAATTTGCAGGCCCATTGGATGATGGAGCTGATGATGGAAGCGAAGCTTAAATCTAAAAGTCACCAATTCATATTTGAGAGGATTGCTCAAAAAATTTATGCTAATATACATAAATTATGTTCAAATCATTTTAATAACAAAAAATTTTTCTCTCAAAAACATCAACAAAACATGTTTAATCTTTTCGAGTAGAATATTGCAAATTGAATAAATTTTTATGATTTCTACAGAGTTGAATATACAGAGATCAAATTTATATATCAGTGGTATTCACAATAAGTTAGTTGAACTATTACGTCGAATAAGAGAAGATTATCATCAAAGATGGTCATTTTACCACCAAATCCAAGATAGGCGACACCAGAAGAATGAGGAAATACAAAGCTATTTCAACGAAAGAATATCTACCGAACTGGAGCACTGAACTGTTTGTAATTGACACATTGCTGACCGAGCAAGAAATCCAAGTCACGGATGACCTAGAGAACGAAACAATAGGATTAAGGTGTAAAAAGAGTCAGCACTCTCGTATTTTTGAACTTTTACAGTGAAATATTGCAAATTGAATAAAACATTTTTATGATTTCTACGAGTTGAATATACAGAGATAAGACAGCTGCAATGTTTTAAAATTCTATGGCATACACAATAAGTTAGTTTGATTATTATACAGCTACGAAATATAAATAATTATGTGGAATGAGTGAATAATTATCATCTAAGTTGTAAGTGAAATCACTATGAAGTGCTCACAACAGGAAGGGAGTGAATCCGTAATACTCCATCACTGCCGCATGCGAATAGACGCACTTTGCTTTCTAAATAAAGCTGAACGATCCCTTGTCCGGACGATTGACCACCTAAAAAAGGTTGTACATTAAAATAGACAAACGAATTCTTCCACCTGAACGGAAAGAGAAAACTTGTTTGTTCGAACTTTCCGCTGGTATTTCAAAAAGGAGTTGAGGGGTAGAGTCTAATGACCAAATCTGGAAAGATTACGATGAAATCGGACGTGAGACATCACTATCATACTTTTATGTCGCCATCACTAGAACCTGCAACAACAAACTCTTCGTCATTATCTACGACTAGAGATGTGATAGATGTATTAACATCGAACGTTTTCATTGAAGTTCTTAAGGATCTTTGACGAACATCCCAGAAGCACACTTCTCCATGTTTACCTCCCGATATAATTGTCTAAACAGCAGTAGTTATAATAATATTAAGAAAACTCCAACTTGTTGTGTTGTCAAGAAAGATGCACATGTTGCTCCATCTTGATGAGCAGCCCAAGATGAAACTAAAGCCCTGTTCTGTGGCAGCAAAGTATCCCATATGGCTGCAATTTATCTTGCTTAACATTATTAATTGTGTTATTTGTAAACCAATGTTGTAATCTCCAGTAGAGTTTCCAGCAGTCAGAAGTACTGAGGAACTAGGACCCAGAAAACGAACATCTGTTGCATACTTGTTATTACATCGTTGACTCTGAGAGGAGAATACATAACTTTTTATCATACAATAAACTTACGAAAAATGGCTTGCGAGTGCTGTCTGAGTGAGTTACTTGCCAGAGGCACAGTAACCCATCACCATCTACAGCAGCTAGCTTGTTCCCATTTTGAGAGAACGAGACTTTTGCAACCTGTAATCATTTCATTCCTTGCCGTTGTCTCTGTTCTTGTTTATACCCTAGCATATTGACCGGCTACACGTGCTGTGAACACCGGCTGTTTCACACCCCATTCCCAAACGCGAATAGATCCATCGTTAGCACCACTGGCATCTATAAAAATCATTGTAAACATATAAAAGCAATTGGTTTCTTACATATCGACTGCGATGGGTGAGAATCTAAACGTCGAACTCCAATGGAAGGTTTTCTGGGCAACTGGAATATGAGGTTGGAACACAGCATTTTTCAAAAACGATAATCGAGCAATAGCATTACAATCACAACTCAATAAAACACAACATCTTAAATACCTTGCACTGAATATGGGAAGTGCTCCATTTAACTTTTTGCTGGAGTAATTTATTTTTATGGAAAAAAAAAGCAACTCGTTTGAGAAAAAATAAAGAAAATAATGATCTCGTAAAAGCTTACCATGCTAACGGAATGTTCTAAATTAATCTTTGTGTTCTCGAACTCAAGATGATAATCGTCGGTTAAAAATTCTGTTACAGCTTCAGCATGTTCAATATCGTAGACATGCAACTGAAAAATATTTTTAGCGAAATAATCGGAGGTTAGTCAGAATTAGTTTAGCGATTCTTAGTATGAAGCTGTAGTACCAATTATTTGACTACTCTTCCCCAATCAACTGACTTTGTTATTATTATTATTGATTGTTGGTCCAGCGTGAAAATGTAAAGCTCTGCTAACATCCATCTCTTGCAGTTCTTTACCGTTCGATAAAACTAACAATCCTGGTTTAATCTAAAAAAAGGTTGTCCTTGCATGCTGACTTTGCGAAATATACATGGCTTGAAGCAAATGAAACGATAGAATCATTGTCTCTGTGTACTATCTTGAACGGAGTTGTTACTTCATTCGTATGTCCATATCCACAAGTCGAACCTATGTTATCAGAAGAATCATCCGGTTCATCCTAGACATCATTTAGAAATCAAATGATTTTCAATGTATAACCTTCAATGATTGAGACGTGAATATGTGAGGGAACAGAAGAGATTGTAAATGTGGTAAACGAATGAGTAGTTGCCACATTCTTTTATCAGAAGCCACAGGCCATAGATCCACGTCGAAAATGTCGTTTGACATACTTTGAACAATGAACGCATATCTGAGTTTAGTTGATAGACATGTACATAGAAGAAGATAATTCTAACTTTTTGGCAAAATCAGTTTTCATGAGACTTGACACTACATCTTTCATTATGTCATCTGGGGTTTCCATGGTAGAAATCAGGTTTTGTCTAGTCTGTAAACCAAATGATTCGAATTAAAACGGCCATCGCGCACCTGTAGGGACCAAGAATCCAAAAGCTGGAAAACAGAACTGATGGGACCAGATAAAGATTTGATTTCTAAAAGTAAGCATTCAAGAATCACCTGCACTAATAGCTATTTTACCATAATTGAGTAAAGGACCCAGTTGTTTCAGAATGAACTTTTGCTGCTCGAAAAGTCCGAGTCTCATTAGATGCCAAGCATAGGATGTTTTTGAGGGACTGGTCATTCTAATAAAGTGAGAATTAGTATTGAAAGAAAGATTCTTTGAACTTGTTGAGTTCTTTTTCTGTTTCATCTAAATCATCTTCTTCAGCTTCAGAGTCATAATCAATAGCATTCGTATCAACACCATCAGGAGCTCCCTTAACAGTATATAAGTTACATCCGCTACATCGTTTTGAACAACTTTTTCAGCGAAGAACTGCAAAATAGATTGCGTAGGAGGCATCCACATTCCCGATAAAACATCCCCAAACAAAGCGATGAATATCGGACGAGATATTGTTTGTGTAGCAAGTCGGTATAGCCATCGAGTATTATGAGTCGCCAGGGAGAAAGCAAACAAAGACCTGAATATGATAATAAAGCTGAAATAAAGATGAAGCTTACATGCTGACAGCCATGAAACTTTCTATGAGCATTTCATTAGGTTTGTACTTTTTCAGTTGAGTAATCGAGTCATTACCGGTGTTGCAATCGCTGTAACAGAAAGCGTTATTATTTTTTTATGTATTCTCTATTCGTGAATCTTACGTCTCATAAACAATATTGAACACTGATTCAATAGAGTTTTCTGTGATACTGCCCAAAGTTTGATATATGCAAGAAGACAGTGCCTGACCTTGCTTGAACATAGCATAGCACTAAAAAAAATCTAAATGTTTATTCACGATTAAGACACCTACTTTAGCTAAGTCTTTGGAGTCTGAAGGGACGAGCTTAATTTCTGACAGAGCCATCAGAAGTTCAGTTGATCGCTTCTGAATCATCTCAGCTGGTGATGGTACACATAGACTAGAGATCACAGACATGTTAACTTAAACAACTTTTTACTTAAGAAAAAGACTGGATAGTACCTAGTGA
The DNA here is from genome assembly GCA_030370435.1 of Auanema freiburgensis. Classification (NCBI taxonomy): domain Eukaryota; kingdom Metazoa; phylum Nematoda; class Chromadorea; order Rhabditida; family Rhabditidae; genus Auanema; species Auanema freiburgense. The sequence continues at coordinate 1,186,189 of CM059371.1, read as the reverse complement.
TGGTTCTTCAGTTTCATATCTTTTTAATAAGATAGACAATTCAGTTAATGCCGAACTCAAAGCCAAGTCATCAGTAGAATGTAAACTTGAGAACAGGTAGAAAGATCTTCAAGTTTAAATTGTAAATACTTTTCAAAAGGCCAGTCTACCTCAGCAGAATACTACGGATATCAAAATGATACGATTCTTTTGTGGTGCATATATCTTTCAATACATTCACCTCTTTTTCGAACCAATCACCGAACTAAACGATCTTGGTTGTGAAATTTCAATTTCAACTACCTCCTTGCTCATACTGCTCTCTTCAATGCTGAACTTATTCATAACCGACGAAAACTCTTCAAACAGTATTCTTAAACAAGACACCATTTTAAGGTACTGTGCGCTGGAATCAAATGGTCCTCTTTCCTGAAATTAATCATTTATGACATTTATATATCAGATTAAATAAACTTGGTCATTCTTCTTCGTTTCGTAATCCAATAAGTTACTCTAAAAACAGATTAAAATAAGAAATGGTAGACTGTAAATGTACCTCTTCATCTAACGATATGCAGAATGAACGTCGACCAGCAGCTGCTTCAATGACGGTTAAGTGAGGTGGGAGTCTACTGAGAACTTCTAAAGCTAACATCGGACAACCACAAGCAAGATGTTTAGCTGCTGTTTGAAAGAATAGCCTTCGTTCTTGTGGTAGAACTACACTTTCCAGGTTTCTACCAACAGCAATAAACTTTTCAATAGAGCCTATTTGTGCTCCATTGTCAGTTAAACGCTGTCTTACAACCATAGGATGCTTTCGTAGATAAGAATAGAAGTTAAAGATATCAGATATATATCTGTGGTCTGTACAACTGTTCGTCACATCCAAAAGAGTACTTGCGGCTCGTGAATAATCCTTGAGTATCCAATAAGCCATAGATCTTTCGAAAGGATCACTGAATACGGAATGTAACGCATGATATGTTACAATGAACCTACGAAGTATGAGTAACCTCTTCGGAAGTTTCGGGATCTAATCTGGCAGCGTTGAAATCTTCAACAGTAATGTTCAAAACTTCTCTGAAAAAAAGTTGAGTTGAAGTTCCGAACTTGGCAAGACAACCTGCAAAGCATTTCTTTCAGTAAAGTGGCTTGCTTTTCAAGATCTGTTTCGTAAACTCGAACAACTACCATTGCCAGTTGGATATCATTACATTTACTCAGTAATATCTAATAATCGATCAGTTTATCCGAAGAATGATGAATGATTAATACCTGAACAGCATCCTTAAGACTACCACTCAACAAGAAAAACGCCGCAGCATGTCGGAAACGCTGTTTGCTCATGAGAACAAAAGCGTTTTTGTTCGCAACCTTTTGCCAATGCTCATTATCAAAATCATTGTTGAAAAACTGTTGCATAGTTGTATTACGAGTCGTCTAAACACGATCTATTTACTTTTCAAAAAAATGTTGGGTTTACCTTGAACAGATGAGTAAGAATGTTTTTCTTTCTCAAAGCCAAGTAAAACAGAGAAGCATCCATAGGGTCTTGATTCTGCTGGAAAGCGGCTTTAGCCAACTGAATAGTCAAGTAAAATATGAGAGTTTCCTCTTCACAAAACTTTTTCGAAACATGTTTTCAACGTAGCTGGACTTTTGAGCCACCAGGCAATTCCCATAGATCTCATATCTTCCCAAGTAGAGTTAGCTTTAGTCCAAGCGGGAGTAGCTTGTAAGATCTCCAGTTCAGTTTCCGAATGCAGAGCCCAAATAACATGTGAAGGTGACAAACCTTGTTTCTGAATTGATTGCGAGAAGTTTTTGAACATTTCAAATATAACTCACAATAAGATCTAGTTTCTGTTTAGGTGGTAAACAGATCACCAAATATTCGTACTGCTTGATGGCCATCATATATCTCAAGCCGCACTCATCAACAGTTTCAATACCGTTAGCAGTAGTAGTGTAATCCGATTGAGCCAGCACAGTCCCACCTAATGCACCAACCACATTCGCAACTACAATTTGAAAAATAAGATTTTTTCAGTTTCTTTTTTTACTTGATCCGGAATTCAGTTTATCCATAACGTCTCCCGAAAAATGACTTAACGTATCTGCTATGGCTAACATGTGCATTTGATCAACAGAAGATAAACCAGGTAGATGGATGTGAGTTAAAAGTTCTGTTAATCGTCTTAAAAACTCTTATTAACTCATGTTTCATTCTCGATGTGAAACCTGTTATGTTCAGTCGTGAATCCTACTGAATATTCGTCTTCATCGTCAACATCATGGAACAAATTGTGTGGTGGCATTTCGAATTTATTCTCATCTTCATCATCATAATCAAACTCACTCATACTCGATACATCCGAAATATCATTATCGAATCCGAAATCATCCTACAAATCATGCTTATCAAACGTTCAAAGTTGGCGCGACGAATTTACCTTTGAAGATTTGTTTTTTTCTTTTCCAGCTTGTTTAGTGGATAGCTGGTCGACATTTATCAGAGCATAAATTGGAACAGGGCTGAAGTTTTTGAACTCATAATACTCAGCTGACTCGGCAGTGTTTTCTTGCAAGAACTTGAAAAAAATTGTCAAAACATAGACCTAAATAGCAGTAAACCTCATCAGCAACGTTCTCTGGATCGATACTCATTCTCCGTTTCATGGAAGGTTTACGCCCTGTAGTGTGAGAAGATTCATGAAGCTTAAGGAGTGAATTTAGGACGGAATGTTTAGTGAAAATTAACTTTAAGAGATTTAAGAACATTCAAAAGAATAGCTTTCACTCTCTTTGTTTTACCAGCGTTGAGCAGAGCTGTCAACTGTTTGGGATGATATTGTGGTAAACAAGGAGACGATAAATAAGACGCGTCGTATAGTCCATCCACAACATTACTATCGAAGGAGTTCTTGGTGAGTAGCCAGTTTGTAAACCTGAAAAAATGGAATGTATCATAATTATCAAGAATTCAATTAACATATTCTGGGAAGTTGATCGTGGCAAGTTCTGAGATTTATGCGATGCTGATTCCGCTTTCAGCTTCAAATCTCTAAAATCATATTTCATGTCATCTGAACTAAGTTAGATACGAACATTGTACTGTGTTTTTCCAGCTCCCATTGGTTATAGACGTTCAACTCGCGATTTCTTCCAACCAATAACAAACCGTCTTTCGTATAACTAGCAACGTTGGGCAAGGAAACACCTTTCTCATTGCTGAGTTGAAGCATGCGAATACAGAACCATTTAGACTGAAGTTAGATGCTTAGGCTGTTGATTCAGAACGGTGCTTACCTGATCGACTTTCTCAATATTCAATGATTCACTACGAACTGAGAGACGTCTCAATGAAAAATCTTTTTCTTTCATCAAAGAAACATTTTTCTGAACAGCGTCTGGTGACACTTTCGAATAAACTTGAATATTATCTTGTGTAGTAATCATTAACAAGAAACGACCCTCTTCTGTTGATATCCAGGATAAAGAAACTCTATGATCTGAAAACATTGTAAGAAATTATTTGAAAAACAGATTCAACCTTTTTCTTCAGGATTAGGAAGGAATGTATCCTCTTTGACCCAAGCAATACCTCCAGAAGACTCGCACTCATAAATGTCGCAAGCAATCTTTATTCAAAATTTATGTTGAAGAAAAAAAAATTCAAAAACCTCTTCATTCGCATTGACATAAGCGATTGCTATCAGAGAGTGATGAGCTGCTGACAAACCAATTACACGTCCTGTTCAAATAATAAAAGATCCAAAATATAAGAGTAGGAAAACCTGGTAGTTGTATTGAGCTATTTTTTTTATTAGTGAGAGTCTTCCATTCCTTCACAGCAATTTTTTTGTTCGAGTTTTCTTCTATTTTCCAGAAAAGCAACTGGGTGTCTAAAAAATAGAGAACTGTACTCACACGCAAGAGAATTTTTCTCACTTGAAACGCTCGTTATAAAATGGTAAGGAACAGAGCAAACTGGTAGAACACTTTCTATCGATGACATTCCCAATGAAGTAACTGCTTGACAAATCTGAGAAAAAAACAATCTTATCAACTGGTTCCTGCGCTTATTACCTTTGCATTGCTGGGAAGTTCTAAAAGCTGTGATGATATATGCTCACTGTTGATTACAAGTTGCTTGTTTTGGTGTGAAAAATTCAGTCCATGGAAAACGACTCTGCGTAAACTTTTAGTTAACAATATTGAAGCTCCTCTAACCTGCTACGCCCTTTTATTTCATCTATTATGCAAAGATAATATTTTCTTGCCGTGTCGAAAGTATTTTCCTCATCTGCCACATGCATGATGTGAGCAGCGTTATAGATGTGCAAAAATTTCACTTGTGAATCATCCTGGCAAAACATGAATAATTCGAACACGTGTTTTTCTCACCTTTAGCGCTCCACTTATTCGACCAACCTCTCTTATATTTCTGTTGTCGCTCACAGTGATTTCTTTCTCTTTGTTTGATATTTTAACCTTTAAAACAATATTAATGATCATCTCTTCAGAATGCCAAACTTGGTAGAAGACGAGATCTTGTTCCACATTGGTTAAGAAACAAGGCCATGGCTCCCCACACTCATCAGTATGAACTTCAGTACTATAACAACATTGCTTTCGCTTTGTGTATTCTAAAAACCTTAAGAAAGCATCAGGCTTGAGCCAACAGAAATGATTCAGAGCTCTTGATGTTTCCATTTGAATGCGAGCAACTTCATCAATGCCTCCCTTTTTCTGTAAAGGCCCTATTGGCTGAGATCTCCAAATAACAGCTTCTGAGTTTTTATTTATCTGAATTTCAATTATTCATGAAGATACCGCCTGTTTATCACCTTATCATTCTCATAATCTTCGAGAAGTATCTCGTTATGAGATGAAGTAATCACGAGAGGGAGAATGGGATGAGGAAGAATCTAAAAATTGCTTATAAATGGGAACTGTGCTCCTTCAAAACCTTTCTGATATCATTTTTATGCCCACACATGCGAGCCAAGTGACTGACGTTCAAGACTCCACTGAAATTGCTGTCTTGGTCGAGCTTCAAGTCCCATAAATTCAGAGATCCATTGTCGTGGCTACTCAACAAGTACAAACTATGATGCCTATTTTGATACTCGACGAATTGTTCCATATCTTTAAAAGCAACGCAAATATCATCGAATTTGCTTTTCTGCTTACTTGTCTCCTTCATATCTGAATCGTGCCTCAATAGGCATTGATACAATGGCTCGTACGCACAGAAAGTGCTAAGAGTAGGTCTTAATGTTTTAGAGTCCATCATGGTGAATAATGCTGCAAGATAGACATTCATTTAGATGGAAACATGGCTGAATGACCTGGTATTTGAGAACAGAAAGCGGCATTAGGTTGACGATTGCAGTTGTCTAGCCAGTCAATCGTCCTATTAACGAAATTTGTTTCTCACTGATAACTGAACAAACCATAAAATCAAGCTTCCATCCTGTGGAGATATTGCATAGAGAACATCAGATGTTTTCTCCCATTGTGATAGAAGCATCTCAATGTTGGTGTCCAGTATGTTCTGGACTGTCAAATCCTATGACATTTCATTCTTTCTCACGTTTTTATCATGATACATACCGCAGTAGCATTACGCTCTTTTCCTTTTGATTCTGTTTCTAATTTATAAGAAGAACCAAAGTCCTCTCTATCAGAGTTATCGCTATGATTAGATTCTAAGTTCTCGATTATTTTTTTGATGAAACTTTTTCATATTAAACCTGTAGATACGTTTTTAGCATGATTCATATCTTTCATCAGAGCATCTATCAAAAGTCTTTCAGATTCCAAATTGAAAGATAGCTCCTTGTTATTAAGCCAATGCACATGTAATGAACCAACAGTGATGTTCTCATTCGTTTTACATGATGAGCTCAATGGTATGTCTGCAAGTTTGTATCAATTGTATGTTTGATTTGTATTTAGTTTTATACCAATGTCAGCATTAATAGTAGCTGCTAAATGAAACTGAACTGTTCCTTGTGAATGGTGCGTAATTGGATAGACAGCCATAAGAGAGAGAGATGGGCGTATAGTATTAATGTCCCCAACTCGATCTTTATGCTTTCTCTTTTTTTCAGTCCTAAACTCAGTCAGCTGCTAGAGTCTCTTCTCCCCAAAACTTACATTATTTTTTTGAACTTACTGACAATTCTACTCGTTGTCTTTTTGAGATGCACTTCTCGACCAAGAAACTTTCGTGATCTAGAGTGTTCCCAGAAGGGCTCGCCTTGATTAAAATTCTATTGAAACCAGTTTCATTTAGTCCTGTCTCACCTCCATCTCCTGAAACTTCTATTGCCGCAAGCTCTGTAGTGTGAGTTTCTCTCCATATACGAGATGTGTTATCCTTACACCAGGTTATTAGAGCAGATGTTATGGATTTTCTGGGAACAGTTTTTTTCTAACCTTACGATACATGTTTTCTAATTACCTAGGAATGAATCGACCAGTTTTACGCCATTGAAATCCTGTAACCGGTGCTGGGTGATGAAGCAATATATAGTTGAAAGTAAGTGGATTATGTTCAGCAAATTCCTGGTAAAACAAGCGAACAGCAAAATCGTTTTCACTCGCAACTGCTAGAAAAACTCCGTCTGGACTGTAGCGAACATGCTTTATTGGCTGTGCCAAGGTGTTTTGCCAAACAATAGACCAATCAGACTTAACAAGAACATTTTTGGCGCTACTTCTGTTATTTTAAAACTTTTCTAGTTTCCTGCTCTTTTCCATTGCTATGAACACTCCCATGTTGGTACAAAGATAATGACTTTTGCTGAACAACAAGAAGACGTAGCCCTACAAAATAGATAATTTTTATATTATTTAAATCGCTTAACCTTCTAAGCTCCATAGCACAGCATCAATTAGTTGAGGAGTTGGTATTTCCTCTACCTTAGCCCACTTATAAGGGAAGATCTGAACGGTTCCTGCTTTAACTTTAAAATCGTTAACACTAACATGTTCATTTTGCCTTTCAGTTGAATTAGTTGGTGATGGCTCGAATATTTTAATTGAAGCTCCAAAAGCGATAGCGATCTGAAAATGTCAAAACTAGCAATTTTAATCCCATTTTGATTTTACTTTTCCTGAATCATAACAGCAACTTATCTTAGGTGACATGTTTTGTTCATTTGGAACAGATTGTAATAGCTTAAAATACAAAATTAGAGTTATCCAATTAATTTCAGAAAACCTGGATTCGTGATAACTCAGCATCCAATATCACTATATCACAACCTACAGCACAAGCCTAGAAACATTAATTGTGAGGTAGCATTTTCAAAAAGTGTCTCGTACAAGAAAAACAAATCCTTCAACTGATCCAATATCATGCGCATATTCGTCTCTATTAATGGCACCTGGTATCACTTGGTGAACCATCGTTCCGACAAATTATTAAGTTATATGATTATTATATTTATATATACTTATATATATTTACATATATGAATATATATCAATATACTGGAATGTATTTAAAGTGGTCTGTAAAAATCAATATTATAAAAGGAAGCTTTCAGTAGTTGTGGAGGCATATAGGGCAATGAAAACGTAATGTCAAGAACAATCGATGATTCCAAAATAAAAAAAAAGAGAAATGTATCTGGAAATTCTACTCACATGACAGGTAATGTTCAAATTGACTATGATTCAACTGCACAGATTATGCAACGAGGTAAAACACCAGTTTTAGCAATATATTGACTATCTCTAAATAGTCATTTGAAGGGCTCATGAGGTCGCGCCGGGACCAATACTATGGGAGAGTTCTTAAGAATCCAATAAATGCTTTTTTTTTCGACGTTTCGACCTTCGTGGTGGGACCTAGAATGTTATATAATAAAAAAAGTTAACATCATGTTCATTAGTGTATCGTTTCTATTGAAGGTCATTCATCATATAGAAGATCTGATAGATTCATGAGATTCTCTGTCGTTATGCGGGAAGGATAAGAAGGCAGTTGAATATATGATTGATTACATTGATATGCGAAAGCAATAAACAACTATATCAACAAAGGCATTGTTACAAAGGTTCACGTAATGAACCCTTCTCGAAACTTAACACCATGTTCCCCATCATGGAGTGTGGAAAGAGGAGAAACCAAAATATTCTGAAAATCATAAACATGTGAGATATTGAAGCATTGAGAAAACAATTCATGCACGAAGTATTTATTTTTATTAGATTGAATGTTAAGTTTAGCAATAAAGAATTATTTCAACTCATTTGTTTATCAAGTAATTTCAGTTTATAACAGTCAACACAGAAAAAAACAAATTACCGGATATAAAATGCACCCAGAAAACGAAATGCTGTTGTTTCTTATAACAAATTCGGATAAGCCATGAGTCACAACTGCTTAACTGACTTTCTCCATAACTGGATTGATTGGTTCTGGTTCTACTATGAACAGTTACACAGCTCTTCGAGAGGGATGAAAGAGTTTGTAATAAAGAATCATCGACAATAAACCTTAAATAGACAATTGATATATCTCAAATTCATTTAAACATTACCGATTGCGAACAAGCAGTGATAAGTATTGAAAATGAAACTAAAGCTGAAACCATAACTGCTTTTATGGAACCACAAGTATGAGAGAAGAACCTGAAACGATTAGCATTATATGCAGAGTTGTTTGTTCTTACCTCAGCTTCTATAACTTCAAGCATGAGAGCGACAAAGTATCTCCAACGAGCAGGTCCATCGACAGAATTGAAAGGAGTAAAAAAGTGTATGAACATATTGCAGAACAAGATTAAGCAACGAGATGGAGGAGAAAGGTTTTTGTTACCATCCCACTGGAACACAAAAAAATTTAAAAAACTGAATTTGATTGGTTACTTGAAGCAGAAACAGATGCAAAAGTGTTAGAAGACAATGGATAACAGCAAACCAGGCTGCATTGTAAGCAAAGACAATGATAGTCGTTACTATGATAAAGGCTCTTGAAGAAATCAGGAAAAACCGCCAGAAGAACTGAGAAAGAGAAAATGTATAATGAATGATCTATAACGGAACTTTACCTGAGCAAGAATTTCGTTAGGATGAATATTAATTTTGTCCATTCTGACCATTCGAAGGGTACGATGTTGGCAGCATAGGGCCCAGCATACACTGATCAGAGACGATAATATTGAAAAGTAATGAAATTTGGCTTAAAAAGACATAAATATGAAATATGATATTAAAAAAAGGTCAATATTACTCCAGAATGTACCATCCATGAAATGGTAAGATGACTTAGAAATGATTATCGTTTGAACAATCATTTGAGGTGCTGATTCCATAAAAGCTTCAACCAGTCTGAGAAGAGTAGCATCTCGCTCGCACTCTATTATTCTACAGAAAAAAAATTTTTTCAGTCTCACGGAGCTGACTCTCTTCATTCTATAAGCGAATGATATAGCATTATAGTTCCAATAAATAGGCCCAATCTATAATATTTTCAATTTTCACACTAAACTCAAACAATGCACTTACAAAAGCTTGGAAAGCGAAATTCAAGTAATCAAAGATATCGTGACGTTGAACAACGTTAGATAGGGGAAGTGTGGTAGAATGGCCATGATGAACAATGTGATCGTCACGATGCCAACAAAAAGACAAAATGAAAGTAGCTAAAAAGGCTGTCACGCAAGGAGCCGCTGTGAAGAACGCATAAGTATACTGTAACAGTTGACAAATAGAAAAACTTGGAAATGCTTGATTACCTGCTGCGAAGAGAAATAATTATATATTATCATGGAATCACTACAAACGTCCACAATATAAAAAATAATAGAGAGGAAGAAACAAATGATATGATGTTTCTCAACACGTATAATGCTTGGCATGGCGTCTGTTTCTAGCTTCGTTTGTTCTGTTAATGAATCTGGAACTGTTCCTATAATTATATAATTTTTTATACAGATTTTAGATTGAAAATCACCATTAGTTTCTCCTACTGAGTGTCTACGACTGAAATAAGCCATTTTAGAGTGCGGCACACTTCGGGGAGAACTCATGATGCCACTCAAGAGTTTTGGGTAATTTCCAACCCGACTGAAAATAAATGCTCTGATAAATCTCTTCCGCTACATCAATATTATGAAATATTTATGGAAAGACCGAGAGAGATTTTAAAAAGTTTTTTCGAGTTCACCTATATGCGAGCTGAAACTGTTCAGATCGTCTCTAATAGGTTGCTCGCTTAAAACAAAGTACTTTATTTTATGTAGTGTAGCGTTCCTTGTTGGCGACGCTAGCCTGATGAGGTCAAGGATTCAATACTCCTGACCCTCCCGCGTGATCTTGATGGGCTCACGGATTGAGGTCATCTACATAAAAGGAAAGTTGGCCTAGCAAATGCCGCTCACCTGACCTAATCTCGGGAGACTACCTAGCAATCCAATCTCAAGTATCAATGCTACTTAATCAAGTATATGGCTTCTCCCGTTCTTTTTCGTGCATTATTGGCCCTTTTTCACAACTCAGTCACTGCCAGAAAGGTGGCACTAAAACTAATTGATTGAACTGGTTTTGGAACATCCTCTGAGAATACGATATTGAAAATGCGATTACACCAAGTCAGCATTCATTGTGCAATAAGAGATCTCATAATTGAAACGATTTACTTTTTCCAATAATCTAGCTTCTTGTGAATAGCCCACAATTATTTGAAAATCCATGAAAAGTGTGAGCCTGGTCCAGTGAGGAGGCAATGAATAAGATCGCAAACTTCTATACTCAGTTATGTAGACAACAGCATGATATTCTCATTCCTGAGTTCTAATTCTGTGGAAGATATTTTATGTGGAAAAGATTAAAAAGTAATTCATTACGATCAAAATAAATGAGACAAATATGGCAATTCCAAAATAAATGTGTAGTACTAATTAGCTTTCAGATGACACGGGACTTTTGCCGAAAAACTGAAGTAAAGCCTAAGCACCGAGTAGTCCGTTGTTGTCTTCTTCCTTACAATTCCTCATAGCTTCCTCCAAAAAGCCTGAGAAAAGAATTTTTTTTAAAAATTGTTCTATGAAGCAAGATATATGAACCTCGCTTCATTTCTCGAACGATGACAGTCATTAATTTATTCCATCCTAACCGACTCAAACAGTTTTCACCAGTGTAAGGATTCAATTCCTGAAGAATTCAGTGAGCAAAAGTAAAAAAAAAAATTTGAAACTCTCAAAATCGTTTCCTTCTCTTCTTGGCCTCGCAAATCCAGACTAGCTGAATCGGATTGATCGGATGTTACCTGATCGACAGTGACTTTCTTGAAAACCAACCAGTTATCTGCTCCGAAGTTGACTCCTCTATAACATAATTGCTCAAAACCCGCGCTGTGATCAACTTACCGATAAAAATGAATTTGTCCTATCCTGTGAGCCATATCGTATATGCTTGAAATTGGACAGAAGCCAAGAGAACCAACAGCAGTATCCAAAAAGTTTTGTATACGATGAGCCTGAACTTATTGATTATTTTTTCGTAGATGAATGTTTAGGCTTCACTTGCAAATGAAACTCTTTGCTCATGTTCAGCTCTTTCGTATCTAACGAATCACTTTGAATACCAAAGTATTCAGCAAATTTTGGACGTTTTTCAATGAGTGTTGTCAAAATTTTTTTTCCGACATTGTTGTTTTTAGCTCTTAAATGAAAGAAGATGATGAAGCTTTTGAAGAATATTTGATAACCTAATCCAAACTTCTCGAATAGCAGTTACTTCCTCATCAGAAAGTTCTGTGGACATGACTGTCTTTGATGCACAAACCCCCATGCTGAAGAGATGGATATGAAGAGACAAGTACAGAATATGTTTCATATACATTAACTAATCAAGCAAATTCGTCAATGATAAGGTGACAGATGTTTGGAAACACAAAACAAGAAATGAAAGGGTTGTATTCACATAAATAGAAGTCACATCATCAGCTGAATGTTAGAATGACAATGAAAATATTTCATCTCAATCAGTGGTATTTAAAGGATTACAAATAATTGAAGCAATGATGATATAATTCAATTTATTCACAGTATTTTCTCCTAATACCAATTACAAATGTCTTTTTACCTATTAATTCTTTTGACAGCACACATGGATTATTCAAAAGAATTGCGTCATAATAGCTTTTGACTAGAATTGCTAAATTTTTTTAAATACCAAGGATTATGTGGAATCATTGAAGATACTCAACGAAAAGAATTGTGATTTTCTTCGAATCAAATAACGAGCATACTCTAAGCTTCGTTTTCTCATCACTCATAGTGAACAAAAGAAAAGGGTAAAATCAGATTGAATCTAATGAAATTGACTCTTTCAAACATGAAATAGACATTGAAACAATTTTTCTAGAAATTCTTACTAGTTGTTCGTTCGCAACTTTGTAAAATACAGATGCTTACAATCCTATCTACAATAGACGCTGAGAATGGTTTCTGTTTCAAAAAAATGGATTAAAGATTCAAAGAATGATACATGCAGATAATGATTCAATGAATATACTGAAAACAACTGATCTCAAAGAAAAAAAAAACAAAAGTATACGACACCTGGGATTCCCAAGCCGTCTCCGATCCAAGTACTAACCAGGCCCGACGTTGCTTGACTTGCCAGATCGGACGGGATGGCGTACTTTCAACGTGGTATGGTCGTATACATTAATCTACATCTTTAACAGAAATAGAATATTTAGATTCGGAAACTACAGATAGAAATTTCAAGTAATTTTTACAAAAAATCTGCATCTTGAGTGATGCGTAAGCCTTAATTTTTTCGAATTTCGGGGGACACAAGGACACGAACAAATCCATTGGATTCGAGCGAGCTCTTGACAGGAAATAACCTGTGGAAGGGAATAACCATATTAGAAAGATGATAGAAAGAGGGCTTACGAATCACAAGACACCGGGGGACGTATTATGTTAGGAACCCCAAACCTATCACCTTGCGAACAAGGCTTGCCCCTCCCAAGGGACGCAACTTTGGTTACTTGTTTCGTAAACCCGCACTCTACCATTAGACTACGGTTACATGTTATTTACATCAATATAGGTTTCACAAGTAATAGGCTGCTCAAACTACAAACCACATTAAAGGAAGTACGGAAATGTGGAAGCCTGCTAATGGATATGACTATATATGAGAGGAGTTATGATAATAATCGATAATAGTTAGCAATATATAGTCTCATCTGTAAATTTCTATGAAAGAATCTTCAAATAATAATTCTATCATGACAGATTAATATGTTTTTCTTCTTTTTTTTCGGTCTTCAAGTTTTTATGCAACTATCTTCCATCTTTTTTACATTTTTATTTACTTAAATTGTTTTTGAACTACCTTCCAGACGTCTTTTTTGGCTTTGCTCTACTTTGCGCCCCATTCGCTTTGTTATCTATTTATCAGATGCTCGTTCATGGATCCAATGTTGGATTTTTCGTGTTTGATGAAATCTTTTCGAAAAATAGACAGTCTAAGTGATTTTTTAAATGAAACACAATAAAAGTTTATTGATTTTACTCGGGAAAAGACTCAACGTATAAAAGTAGGCGGCACGGTATCTGCACTACAGTAACCTCACTTCAGAAAGTTCAGTTGGTTTCTGAAGTCTTGGGGATAGTAGATAAAAGACAAAGGAGAAGTTCAGCTGTTAATTTTTGAGTGATTGAGACAGTTTTCCTACTTCTTCAGTTAGAGGAAACATTCTCTAACTTTCTGACCAAAAATCATTAGGTCTTCCTGGAAAAAAAACTTTTTTTCTCGAAGATTACTGTACTTCGTCTGATGATAAAGTGATTTCAAGTGAAGCTGGATGTGTGTTTGAATAAAGTCAAATGCATGATTGAAAAATAAAACTCATCATTAAATCAGAAAAACTCTTTCTAATAATTTCAATGGATTGATGCAATATGTCTTTTGATTGCAAGCATGTGGAGCAAAGCTGTCTGTCAGGTTAATAAGACGAGTAAATCCAAATGTTTAGAACAAAATGATCATTCATTAACTCTTGTTTCCGCTATAAGTCGTCATCGTGACTTCACTATACGTATGAACTTGAAAATGTTCTGACAATCACGGAAATGTCTCAATTTGAGATTGTGTATTGCAGAGTGTCATGTAGTTTCATAAAAGAATCATTTATCACGAAATCCACGATGCATAAACTGTTCATGAAATGACATTCTAATTGTGAATGATCAATTATTCCATGCAAAGCTCTGATTAAGTATATCTACTGACATCACTGAATGAACTTGAAGAAAATAAGGAATGATTGTGTTAGTTCATTGAATATTCGTTCATTTGTTATGTAATTATGATTATCATTAACAGCTAGTTTATTGATTCAAATATTAATCAATGTGTTAACCATGTTCAGACGCATGACGGGTCAGTTTTCTTATTGATAGGATGATTTGATCAGCATTATCCAAAGCGAATGAATTCATTCTTTCTTTTGACCATTTCTGCAATATATCGTTATATTGATCATACTGTCTACAAAGTGCAGAGAGGTTTAGTTATTCACACATCTTCAAAATGGAAATTTCCTCTCAAGTATTAACCCAAAAGTTAAGAATATCTTGAAATGTCAATGTAATTCGTGATGTACGAACAGAAAAACATGAATGATTGCAGTTATTTCAGTCGCACGTACTTTTGCATGACTGATAAGGTACATCATACACTTCCGCTTACTATTTAAGAATTAGTATATATGACAACATACCATTGACATCATCGAGTACCATAGGATTCTGTGATCGACCGAATCTGTAAACAAGATCGTTTCATTTTAGCTTTTTCTATTCTGTCTTTTCTATATTTTGAACATTATTTTTTGTTTTAAACAAAATTCCAATGAGGAATCATTAGTCACATTTCTTTTTTTTTTTTCGAGAAATCAAGCATTCAAATGCTTTTTTTTGATGTTAAATGGTTTGTCAAACGGTGACGATAGCTACATGCATTCCTAATGACTATGTGCACATATTTTTAACCACAGTTTCGTGTAAATATCTGCGACCTTTCTTTTTTTTTCTCTCTTTTTTTTTTCATCATTATTGAACGATGTTTGGGTACTGTATACATTAATTTTTCAAACACGTGATTCTGTATCATTTTGATGATGCATGAACTTATGGTTGGAATAATTGTAGAATGATAGAGAGGCGTTTAGTAATGACAGAACAAAATTATATTATTGTTATTGTTTTTGATTCGAGTGGTCTTAGTGTTTTTAATTAATCCGAGAAATGCTCACCGAATGAACTCGTTTTTTCTTTTGCCAAATCTTATGAATTCATTCTTTCGTTTAGCAACGCTGCAAAAAAACATAATTGAAACGATTCATATATTCAGATAACAACTCACGTTCCGTCTCCTCTCTTTCCGAAGCGGATAAACTCGTTTTTGCGTTTCTGCATAGGTGCATCAGTCGTTTGAAGCCCTTAAGCGCATAAATCAATTATTCAAATATTCGAAACGTGTCCTAAAACCTAATACTTCATCTGGCTTAAGCAAACTCTCATAAAGATCAGAAACATCTTTCTTAAAACATTTGAGAATGGATATGTTAACAACATTCAAATACCTGTAGCTCACAAATTCGTTGAACGATAGCAGTACGCAGAGGATCGTCTGGATAGGTTGTACAACCATTCACCAAGTTAATAGTGAAAAGAAACAGTGATGCAAAGAAAAGAGCTTGCATGATCAGAATGAGTATACATCGTAGAGAGCAAAGCCTTTTATAGATAGCTGGCAGCACGCACCCAGCTCCGCCCCAAATGGTTCTATTTACTTCAAAAACTCTTCTTTCGAATCTAAATGAACTCATATCTTATGTTTTGTTGAAAATTATTCATGAAAGAATAATAAAGCTGTTATAACGGAATTTCGCAACAATGTTATTTCTCTCCACAGAGCTGACAGTTCCGAAGGGTCAGATGCGTTTGCGGAACACTAATCTGTAGTGTTCAGTTATGCAAGTATGCTTTCAAGTCAGAAGATGTTATGGTCAAATCTTTTTTCAATCTCGAAATGAGTTCAGTTAATCTAATTACTGACTTGGTGGTGGACTGAAGCTTCTCTTGTTTAGTTATTTTATATAAGCCTACTGTATATTATGAGGCTATAGGATGCAAGATGGTTATTACGTTTTGAATGAGATACACATTTTAAAAGTTTTATTATCCCATAAAAGAATAAATGAATGATAAATCTCCGGCCACTAATGAGTCTAAAAACTATTAGAACAGATCATGTCTTATAAGATTCAGTATAATAATTCAAATTGAATTTCATTGGTACCAGCCAAGCGCTATAGTCATCTTCATTCACGTTCTTTGTTTTATCATTCTATAAATATAGTTGGATTTAGTTAAAAGTAAAAGAAACATAGAGAGAGAGAGAGAAGAGAGAAATAGAGATAACGAGAGAGAGTGAGTGGGATATGGTGAACGTCTTCACACATTCAAATGATTTTAACCGAATCGCATTTTATTGGAATCGCGTAATTAGCATTACGAGTACTGGTAATATACGATAATAATTGCGTGATGAATAATAAAGTTTGTTCCGTCACCTATTTATTATACACGGATTTGTGGAATCAAATGATATTCATCTGATTCTCTGGTTGAATATGCGCATTTTAATAAATTGTTTGACGTTAATAAGCTTTTAATGAAAAAATGTTGAATATCAAAGCGAATACCTAAACGAATCCACGGGTTTATCAAGTTCATACAGAATCCAATAGCATTCAAGGGCTCATCTTATTGAAAAACCGAAACAAAGTGAAAAAAAAGTAAAAAAAATAAGGAAAGAACGAAATATGTTTAAACGAAAAAAAACGACGGAAAAAAAAATAAATGGTTTGAGGGAGAAGGAAATGGAAAGAGAAAACTTAAAGACTTCCGTTGGTGACACTTCAATTGTTGATTTGTTGCAACAATAGTCAATCGTCTGTCTTTATCGTAAGCAAATAGAAAATATATATTTCATCGGGAAAAAGTTCATAATCACAGAGTGTTTTGAAGTTCATCTATTGATCATTCATATGAGCTCTTACTCTTTGTCATCATAACCAATTCATACTATATGGATGATCTGAAAATTTGTAAATATTTTTCATAATTATCTCAATAATTAATTGATGAATGAAACGCACACAATATATTCTTGACAAGTAAATGGAGTACTTGCCTGTCCTTCTATCATTCTTTTTTTCAATTTTGCTCTTTGTTTCAATTTCTTTTTTTTTTCTCTCCCTCTATCTCTCTCTCTCTCTCTTGTTCTTATTGACGAACCAAAAAACAATTTTCTTTTTTGAACATGGAAAAGTCGTGCTCAAGAAGCATTTACTATTTATCGCATGTGAATGCAGCTATCTGTATCCGTATATAAATATATATTCAGTGACAGATCAATGTATATATTATATGTATTGGAAGCTAGCTATGTGAAGATATATGTACAGCAAATTTTGCTTTTGGAAGTTTTACCATTATGAGAGTTCATCTATGAATGTATGTGAGTGTGCATGTGTACGCGATCAGATGTTTTTGGTACATTTGTGTGAAGTGCGGGTGTAACTTGCAACTAATTACCAATTTTTATTCCCATTAACCATCTAATATATATCCTGTCTAACTAATAATTAATTTATATGTGTATATATGTAATTGAGGTTATATGACAATGAAACATTTAGTTCAAAGCATATAATGAACGTCATAGTTAAGAAATTATTTCTTTTAAAAATCTCCTTTGGGGCTACTGAATGTATCAGTCGGCTTGCTCCATGGCTTCCATACTGTAGGTGCGGGACCAGTTGGATTTCCTGCTCGGACAACCTGAAAATTACATTTTGATTGCATTAATTCGTTTCGGTATACCCCGCCGACGCGACCTCTCGCACGCTGAATTTGAACAGATTGCGGGGGTGATTTGTTGAAGAAATGAGTCAAATTGCGACTCGGTGCTGCAAACCCGGAAGAGTTTCGATTGTTGCTGAATGGAGCTGGTGGGGGTGGAGTAGGGTCACTAAAATATTCATCAGAGTTCTCAGGTTATATTGAACTTTACTCTATGATTGGTGTTTCTTCATTGTTCGCAGCCGTTAGGTTAATGAGTGGAGGGACCATAGGTGGGCGATTCATCGGTGGGCGACTCATCGGTGGAGAAGGAAACGAATGCGGCGCGTGCCCATTTTCTTCTCGGGGACTTTGGTGCTTTTGCTTTTGAGGCTTACTCCTTTAAAATTAAAAAATAGAAGAAGCATTCATTTCTTCCTTACGCTTGATCTCTTGCATTGTTCGGTTCCCTGAAATTCTGCATAGGCATATCCATTTGCGGTTCACGGGGATAATTTGGAGGGGAAATGAATCTTGGTGGCTTTTTCGGTGGTTCTCGGTTGGGGGGTGAACTGAAAAATTTGGTTTTTCAGCGTTGAATTGATGTATAGAATATCTTACGGGAAACGAGGAGCCCGCATCGGAACATAAAATGGGATATCTGGAATTTCTTTTAAGTTCATCTATTCGCGCCAGATGTTTGTCACCTGGTACTGTTGGTTCTGGGTCTAATCCTGGCTCTTTGTTTTGGGAGAAAACCGTGAAATCACCTTTCGGCTCAATTTCATCTTTAAAAATTTTGGTGAAAACTTTACAGTTTGAACTTATCCCTACCTTCAGGTGTATATGGTACATTGATGGATATGTCATCACCCAAAACTGTGTCGTCATCCAGCGGTACAGGAAGTTGAGGTTTCTGTTTTATCTTTTTTTTTTAAAATAATGAATGACATCTTACTCTCAATTTCTTTTTTGGTTTCACAGGAAAGATCATTGGCCCCATCGGAAAATCTGTTTGGGTAGATACATTTTCAGTGCAAATAGGATTTTCAATGATGTGAACGTCTGCATTAACCATGGGAGGCATGTAAGGGATTAAGAGTTGTGATGGTAATGCTAAATTTCGATCCTGAAACGCCTTTTTTTTTGTTTTATACCTGGCAAAGGTGGTGCTAAATCAGCAGGTGCAGTAGGCGTGTTGAACAAGTCAATATCTTATTTAATTAAAATTATAGTTAATTATATGTTAAAGATATTGAATACCTTTTTGTGGCTGTGGGGCATCATCACTTGAATTGAATTGATTATAAAGGTTCTATAACTTCTGAAACTAACCTCTCTTCTACATCAGGTTCTTTTTTCTTATTACATCGAGACAAGCAGACTAAGCACCAACATATCAAGTTGAGAAGTACCAATAAGAGACAAAATCCAAGAAGAAATCTCCAATCCATGCACATGTTGAAAATACGGAACTCCATATTAGTACACTCTTTATTTGTTTTGTAAGCTTTACAATCATTTGAAAAAAATAAACAAACTCACGTCGTTTAGCGCTTTTAGTTGTCGATTTCTGTGTCGAAGAAGTTAAAGAATAGTCAGATTCACTATATGTAGTAGATGAGTTAAGAGCTTCAGCACTGCTTGTTGCGCTAGATGAAACTAATTTGGAGGAGTTGGATGCTGTTGTCATTTGAGATGTAATGCTGGAAGAAGTCGTCGTTGGTAGACTCGTGATGGGAAATTCGGTACCACTTGATGTCTTAAACGAAGCTTATTAATTTGAAACCAACTTGTTGGTGTATTACATTTTCACTACTGGTAGTGGTAGATAAGTTTTGGGTATTTTGAGAAGAAGATTGTATATTTGAAACCGTTGATGACGTTACTGCCAAACTTGTGACTCTGGCAGAAGATTGTTCAGTAGTAAGATCAGATGAAACAGAAGTTGGAGAAGTGAATTGGTTTATGGGTGTTGTCGTAATTCTAGGCGCACTACTCGAGTAATCATTAGCAAATGATGAGCTATCAGAATTCAAAGCTGACGTAGT
This sequence comes from Auanema freiburgensis, assembly GCA_030370435.1. Taxonomy (NCBI): domain Eukaryota; kingdom Metazoa; phylum Nematoda; class Chromadorea; order Rhabditida; family Rhabditidae; genus Auanema; species Auanema freiburgense. The sequence goes on along the minus strand of CM059371.1, from coordinate 1,166,259 downwards.
GCTATAGCTCTGGGTGAAGTTGTTGCTAGCGTTTGGTGAAGTATTTATAGAAGTTTCTGATGCCGTATTAGTTGATTTAGCACTTGTAGGGGACTTTGTCGAACTTTCTGCTCCAGGATTATCTGGGTTTGGGATAATAGGAATTTCATTATTGGATGAAGTTGTAGTTCCGAATGAACTTATGGATAAAGATGCAGTTGGTGGGAAAGTTGTTGTTTCTTCTGATTCATCTGAAGGGTATATAGACGAATCGGAGGAGTCTTCGTTTTCTGATGTTGATATTTCAGAATTGTCTTCATAGTCTTCAGGAAAATTCGAAGTGGGATAGTAAATTTCTGAAGTTTCTGTAGAATCTTCCAAACTAGCCGTATCCATGTACGTCGGAGTGCTCATATCAGAATCTGATACTGATTCGTCTGTCACATACAATTCCGAACTTGTTACATCATTTGTGGAATATTCAAACTCTGTTTCAGAATCTGTTGTCATACTAGCATCAGACGAACTCTCTTCAGTTTCCGAAGAATCTTCAGTCTCTTGTTCGTTAGTTGTGGCATTCAACTCGTCAGAAGTGCTATGTTTATCATTCACTGTTGTACTTGAGGATGACAATGTATTGTCTGAACTGGTTGATTGCGAAGTTGATGACAACAAAACAGTAGAGGACCAAGTGTTATCAACCGTAGATTCACTCTCATTGTCAGTTGTTTCTGTAGTCATGTTCGACGAAGATGTACTTACTGTAGAAGGTTCTGGTTCAGAGGTTGTTGCAGTTGCCAAACTATTATAATCAGTATTCACTGTTGAATACTCAGAAGTTTCTGTTACTGTTGATGATGATGGAAATAAAGAACTGCTAGTTTCTAAAGTTTGATCTGTCAGGTTATCCGGTGTAGTCAAGGTTTGAATATTTTCAGTTGTGTTTGTAGATTCAATTATCTCTGTGCTGGAACTATCAGTGGAGAGATAGTTAGTTGTGTTTTCCGCAGGTGTTGTATTCAATTCAGAGTCATTCAGTGTTGTGTCAGTCGTACTCTCAGTGTCTAAACTCACATCATTATTTTCGATAGTTGACATAGTTGAAGATGATAATATTTCCTCTGATGTCGAAGTTGAATCTGTGAGAACGGAGCTGCTTGTTGAAGATTCTGCAGTTGTTTCATCCGTTTGTGTTGTGCTGAGTAACATTTCCTCTGATTGCGATGTTGTGTCAGTTGAGGCTGAACTGCTTATTACGGATTCCGCAGTTGTTTCATCTTGCGTTGTGTTATCAGTTACAGTTGAAGTGGAACCATCTGTTGAGGTGGACATGGAAGAAGTGGAACAGTCTAGCAAAGAGCCACACTGGTCCACCTCTAACATAGCTAGAGTTTATATAGTTCAGAGAATAGGATCACATTCATAACTCACGAATATCACAGACAGTATTCATGTTGCGTGAGCAATCATCATAAATATAGTATTGATACGATTGCGACATGTAAACACATTTGTTCAAGCTGGTTGAGTTCTAAACAGAGTGACGTATTGGTTCACAATTAGAACTCACGTTATCCATAAGCTTATCATCGGGGGTAATAAGACGAGGATTTGAAAAAGACGGACAAGGAATGTACCCTGTCAACGATGGCAAAGTTCCTAATCTTACACCAATCAAAGCTAGACTGTCACCAGTTTCCTAATTTACAGATGGAAAAGTATGAACTATCAATAACTAACATTCTTAATATATTCTATAACATCGTTGTTTAGTAGATCTGGATGAATTAAATGTCCGCCACGTGATAGACATACTTCTTCGGCATCAATGTGAGAAGAATGCCCATAATATATCTCAATGCAATGCCCCTGAAATATTTCGTTATCACAATATCAGTATTGTATTTAATAATATGAACATCAGTTGTTTCTAGTCCGTGACAATCACACTCTGCTTGAACTTTCACTAGAATAGTCAGTGATATGCATTACACAGTTCAACAACACCACTCACCGTTTGATAAAATAGCTGTCAACAAGAATATTTTTGTAAGCATAGTAAGAACTGGTTAGCTTTCATGAACGCTAGATCACGATAGAAAGAGAGAATTTCATTCGTCTTAATTTCATTCTACCTCGTTACCGAGATACCGAATCCATAGAAATTTATTTTTTTGTACTCCATGTCGGATAGATTTGTCATGGTTTCATTAAGTATCTAAGATTCCTTTGGATACGTGCAATAGTTACTAAGTAACCTAAAAACACGTCAACGCATAGCATCACTTGATCCGTTGAATAAATATTTATTACCTTTTTTTTTTTTTTGAAAAAAATAAAATGGGATATGCATATGTGGTTTGAGCATTCGAAACTATTTCGAAACATTGATACAGTTATTCACAACGAAAGTTTGAGAAAGATATATAAGAAAGATCTCGAACACAATCAATACTTACATACATTCTTATCCTAACAATACTTTTCTCATTTTCATCTGAGAAGATGGGGCAGATTCATCTTCGGAATCTGATGATGATGATTCAGAGCTACTGTTATTATCGCTATCCCAGGAACATTTGGGCGAACTGGAAATGTTCCAATTGATTTAGAGATCAAAAATCAAAAATTTACCATAAGAATTGCAGAAGTGGAACTCTGTATTTTCCGCAGAAATCGACAAATTTCACGTGCTCAACACATGCTTCGAAGTAGACGCCTTGACATTTTGGATTCACACATTGGTTGGCAGACTTCAAATAACTCAACAATTCTCTAAAACAATGTATGATGGCTACTTATTTATGTGTCTTTATACCTGGGCAGTACGGTATTTAAAGGCAGGTTCTTCATTTCCATTCTCACATAACGTCCCGAGATCTCTTTAAGCGATGGAGGGTCAAGGGCCATATTATGTACGAAGTTGTGAACTGAAAATGTCTCCTTTTAAATGCTGTTCTTAATCATTCTGACCTAATGGGTTATTACGTAAGCTCAGCTGCTGAAGATTTTGCAGATTAATAATTTCTGTTGGTAAAGTCTGGAAAGAGGGATGAGCATGCTAAAATGTGTTGAAGGTTTACTTTAATGTTATTGTTGTGAATAGCCAGAGATTCCAAGCGTTCAAGATCTCCAAGTGTGGATGGAATTGTTTCCAGAAGATTATCGCTGAGGGCTAAAGCTGTGAGTTTCGTCAATCTTCCAATTGATGCAGGGATATCCTTTAATTGATTACCACCCAAGTAGAGAATTTCAAGGCTATAAACGCGTTTTGAAAGAAAAAAAGCAAATGGTTCACGTTACTTGGCTAATAGTCCCATATTAGAAGGAAGATATTCAATACTATTTCCTCCGAGATGAAGAATTCGTAATGAAGGCAAGGTAAAGCATACGCTGGGCACAGCTTCTAATCGATTTCCAGAAAGATAAATAGCTTCTATTGCAGGCATATGCGCCATTGTTTTCGGTAATTCTTCTAGCAAATTATTACGAGCAACTAAGGTTTTCAAATGACGTAATGAGCAAATATCATCTGGAAATACGGTCAAGCTGTTGTGAGAGGCATCAAGACTGAAACAGTTAAATCATAGATCATCGATTGAACAGATGAAAACTCACGTCACAAGGTTTTGGAAAGCTGCTATTCCTTCGATATGAATGAGATCATTATGACTAATATCGATCCGGGTTACATTCAATGGAGAATAAATTCCTGCACGAGGTACACGAAACCTCATAGGAATTTCTCTTAGAAGTTGTTGTGATAACTCTAATTCTCCCATGCTGAAAAAATGTTCATCAAAGAATAAACGATAGGATTGAGAATGAAAAAAAATCAATCAAATATCACGTACCCCCTTGCTCCAGTTTCATTCTCTAAACAGTCTTGAGAAGATGATGATGAAGGAACTGGAGTGAAAATCTGATGGGGACGCATCTCCACGTTTGTCCACAAGTTTTCTTCGTATCAAGATGATATTCAATCTGAAAAAAAAAATGATATCCCCGTTCTGAAGTATTGAGAGATAACAATTAATTGATTAACGAAGATTCTAAAAATTATTCAAAGACAAAACGTTTTGAAGATTTATAAAGATATGCAAACGTATTGTGATGATATGTCATAAGAGAAATAGAGTGGGGTAGTTTATTTGAACGATGGGAATTTCTCGGGTACTTAAATAATCAGAAGGAGGCGGAGAAGAAGTAGCCGTTGTGCGACTTTCCTGGTCGTTCTACGTTTTAATTTCTTATCATACACGTGAAAGTCACTTGGCACAGAAGAAGATATCATCATGAAGAAAATAAGAAAAAATGAGAGAGAAAGAGAATACAGGGTTCAAAGGTCATTAAAACTGTTCTTTCCGATCATTATTCAAAACTAGAGATAAGATAGGGAAGAGGAGTGAACAAGAAAAGAAATAATGAAAGGATGAATAAGAACTGGAACTATTATGTTTCTTCATAAAAGAGAAAGAGAGAGGGGGGGGAGTGTGGAAACAGAAAAATATAGTTGTTTCGTTAGTTCTAAACATGAAGCTAAGTGAAGAAAAAGTTTCTTAATGATGACGGTAATAAGAAGATTTCCTTTATATTCTTATCTTCGTAGTGAAAATCATGACAAGTGCATGGTTCTTTGAGCGGCAGCATGAAGCCAAAGGATGATAAATATCAAGTGCAGGTTGCATCAGCCAATTTAATTGTCATCATTTTTAGAAGACAGGAGAGTAGGGGGGTCTCCAATTGGTTAAATATCTAGAAATGATTTGTCATTCAGTTCATTCGTTTTTGTAATATCTCTTAACACTACAGTCAGACATCATGAGTTTTTGTATTTTCTAGCTAGTTGCGAAGAATTTTCAAAAAAGATATTCCTGTCATTAGTTTCATTGATGTTCGTTAGTTAGTGTATATGAACATACACAAAATCTGAAAAAAAAAGTGAACTGGAATGTGAGTGATGTTATTATAAAACAAGTCGAGACAGTTTCATTTTCGGAAGTTTATGTTCCGGTTCTACTATTAGGCCTGATAAATGGATGAAAGGGTCACGTTTCAGTCTGATAAATAAAAATTTAGCTGATGCAAAAGGCCAAACAATTACATAAAACGAAATAAAAAGGTAACGATTGAATTTCTCAAAAAGGCAACAGTTCTGTCATATGTTATCATTTCACGAATCATTAAGATTAATTGTTTTGTTGAAGGACATTCAAGGAGAATTAGTCGAAGTAGGCACTGCAATGCTGGAATATAATACAAACCATATTATTATACTTAAATACATAATAAACTGTCATAATGATTGCAAAAGATGGGCTTTGTTTAATAAACAATACAATATATATAAAAAAAATGTACAAACGACCCGTGTTTTGATAATGTTTGTCTTATGAATGAAACAATCATGGCGAACTTGTAGTGTACTAGGTACGTCTCAGGTGTAATCTGTTAACATGATCACGCATTACAGACTAATCATTCGTTTACAATCGTCCATTTGTGGCTTTAATCAACAAGTACACAATCATAGCCTCTGAGATTTTATGTGCGCACTCATTATTTTTATTTCGTTTTGGATAATAAACCAGGAAGCTTTTGTTGTCTAATTTAATCGGAATATTTGTTTTTCAGTTTTTCTTTCCCTTTCGTTTTATTAGTATTTTTCATTCATTTTCGCTCCCTCTATGAAAAAATTACTTTTTCACTCAACATCACATATATATATATATATGTATTTGTTTGTATTACCATGAGTGAACGTTTCAAATTCATTCCAATAAACCAATTAATGTCTTTCTTCAATTTCCCTCTCAAAAATGTGATATACCAATTAAGTCATTCTTTCAAACATATATCAAATACATTTGTGTATATCGTGAAAAATGACCTCAGATTTCGCTAACTGAAGCCATTTTCTCGTTTCGAAGAACAATTTGAAGAGCATTTCGCTATATTTTGCTGAAAAACTCTATGTGGCTGAAGAAAAAAGTTTCTTATACCAGATAATTACTGAGTCATTATTGCAGTGTTATTGGAGCTGCTTATGCTTCCACCAATGCAATTTGATATTTCAATTTATATTAAAATGACCCTTCATCTACTCCATCATCCATATTCCACTGTGAAAAAAAAGACTAAGAACCGAAATTGAACTCTTCATTAAAGAAAGAAAATAAGGTAAACAACTACTTGGAAGCTTCTACAACAGATTCATTAGTGTAAACGTGATGTCTTTATTCCGAAAAAAAAGAGATTGACCGAAACCAAACGAGAAGATAACTAAACTAATCAACTATCAACAAATAGAAACTTATAGAAATTGCACCGAATTACATTTTAAAACTTTAAAAAAAAAAAAAGCATTTTAACGTTAATAATACGATAGAAAAGCATATACTTTACGGAAATAAGCGTAGACATCACAAAGACCATTCATACAGATAAGGAACAACCGAGTCATTCTAACAACTAGAAGAAGTTTTCAATGCTCCCGGCTAAGCTACGTGAATTGGTCTGTTAAGTTTAACTTAAGTCATCAACTTTACATAGGAATTATAATTGGCTACATCTCGCTTGAGAATATCGCGAACTGGTCCCATTACACGTTCAAATCTAGCGCGATCAAGCTTAATGCACTTGAGATGAGTTTTGGCAACAACGGTAGCAGCACGGGGACGATCCAAAAGAAGAGCGATTTCCCCTGAAATGAAAATATTGTTAAGATATTTACCCAATTCAAAGTTTCCATGATGAGCAAAGATGTTTCTTTCAACATAGTTACGAATTTGGTTTAGCTCACTTACAGCTGTTTGCCACGCAACAACATTTTTCAATTACGTTTCACTTGCTCCCTATTTTCGCATCAATGCATCGTTGTATGTATGTAAATACATTCATCTCTCCATCACATGATATTAATAAAGTTCACAATAACGACATTCACTCATGTGAAGTTGATCATTGCAAGTATTGTTATCTTTGGAGCGAAAAAATCTCATTATTAACTATATTGTGTTCAGAATAGAATATTCATTTCTTTATATTCATGTTCTTTTCTCATATAATTACTACCATCCGTTCACTATGATATTTCTTCCTTTCATCACATCTATCTCTCTTTCACATTTCGTCAAACAAAATAAACTAACCGAAGTAATCAGAGGTGGAAAGATGACCAACAACATCGAATGGAGCATCATCGCTTCTTTTCTGGAGAACATTGGCTTCTCCTTCGAGAATTATGAAGAACTCGTCCCCAGGCTGCCCTTGCTCAACTACGTGAACTCCAGGCTCGAAGTCACATCGTTCCAAAGCATCAGCAACATTGGCGCGCTCCCACTTGTCAAGATCAGCTGCAAATCAAAAACTGTTTCAAATTGTTTGAATGAAGCCATACCCAATATTTGAACTTTGGAGAGGAATTCGTCGTACATCTTTCTCTTCTTCATAACAGATCCCATCAAAATACGACGATAAGAGAGACGGTCAATAGCCCAAAGCTTGACATCAGTCTAAATGAAGATTGGGAGTTATGAAGTCAGTATTCATGAACACCTTGGCAATAACGGTGGCAGCACGAGGTGTTCCATAGATAAGAGCAAGTTCACCAAAAGATCCTCCTTCATTGATGGTCAAAACATATTCTTTATTCACGAAGACATCAACAATCTGAACCACTCATGCTCTCATAACATTTCAGGAAAGAGTACTCACTCCCTTATCGATAACATAGAAATTATCTCCATCTTCACCTTGTTCAATGATGGTCTCACCAGAAACTTTTTCAACAGGGAACATAGCATCAAACATAGTCTTAGCCTCGTCTTCCTAAAATAGTAATGGTTCACATTTGTAAAACGACCCTTTCGCTCCATATTTCAAAATTTTTTGTTCAATGATCTCTTGAAATCTCGTAAACAAGATGCTCATGCAAGTCTCATATACATTCGCCTATGTCTGTATCTTAATGAACTTGCAGTTTGGTGACCTATGACTTTTCTCTCTTATTTCTCAACTTATTGTGGAAATTTGACCACTTTAGCGTCACCAGATAAAGATTTGGCACCATATATTTTCTTCTTGATTGGATTAATTTGTGACTACGTGACATAAAAGAGCTTGCTGTCTTCCAATCTCAGACTCTCAACCCTCTCGAATTTCAACTTGAATTTGGAAGCGTACCTCGAGATGAGCGAAAAGAAGATTTTTCTTCATAGCCGTTTCGAGAGCTTTACGAGTGATCTCATCCTTAGGAATGACAACCTGGGAATCAGAAAAGTGATAAGAATTACAGCTGTTTACACACCTTTTTGTATTCGGTGTCATCTTCCCGAATAGGCTCTGCAGATATACCTGTTCTTCTACCTCCGGTTCTTTTGGGTGGTTCAATCATGATATCATCATCATCAGCGTTTTCTTGAGTATAGGTGGACTTTGTCTCTTCCTGGAAAAATGAAAAATTATTAAGAGTGAGAAATTATATGACTGTTTGATTTTTTTGGTTTTTTGAATGATCCAAGGTAAGTTTTGAATACATGCGGTCACCTTGTAGCCTTTTTGCCCGTTGGCTCCGGAGCTAGCGGTACGTCTCTTCTTGGTGAATACTTGACCCATGTCTTACGAAAACAGGTTAGTTCGAATAGGTGCGAAGACACAAGTTAGAAATTGTAAGAGTTTCGTCTAACAGAAAGCCTTGAGTTGACTATTCTGAGAACAAGATGGGCAAATGGAGTTACGCTTATATGGCGCGTCCAGATAGCTCCTCCTTTCCAGATGGTGAAAAAAGGCGGGGTTAGTCTAAATATTATTCAAATGAGAGAGAGTCATCTGCCCAAAGAATGAGACAAAGAAATAACAGGACAGAGGAGAACTTCAAAAGAAGGAAGATATGAAAAAATAGTAGAGAAAGACATGCTCAACTAATTTTTAAAAATTGGAGAGCTGGCCAAAAATGAGTAAATGTTTGGAAGCTTTGATTGATGAGCCTAATTTAACAGGAGAATGGATAGAGCGCGCAAATCTTAGCAAAAATAATTTGAATAAATCAGAATATTATTCAGAATAATCGCCAAGAATAAAGCATATATTTAAAGATATCTTGAGGGATGAGTGAGAACGCTGGAATTGAATTTTCAGCTCGAGAGTCAAACCAAAGAAAAATTGGAAAGCGCAGACAAGGCCAATGAGAAAATGAAGAGAAAACTCTTGAAAAGGACAGAGGAACTTGCGACAAAGACAAATCCAAGTATTACAGTAAAACGCAACTATGACAACTAGTAACATTACTTGAAATAGAAGCATGAGGAATGACATGACTCGGAAGAAGCTGAGTGATTGATCGCCTAAAAAAGTGTCGAGAATATGAAAAGCTGCGAAGAAATTTTTCATATGGGGAACTAAAAAAGCAATCGCGCCGATTACAATCAGCTGATTCAATTCTAACACGAGCAGCCAATCAGTTTTCTATGCAATTTTCCTATTTCATATAAACACAGCGGTATCGAGATATATGCTTTTAAAAAGTGATTAGTCTTCTATTGTATCAAACAATAGCTACAAATGATTCAAACTAGGTTACGTGAATCAAATTGTTGAAGAGGGTACCTCAACAAAAACTTGATACCTTCATAGAATCAATTAAATAGGTTGACTGATTGTAATCAATATTTGACAGAACTATTGGGGAATAGGAGAACAGTGCGCAAAACAAAAAATGGAATCACTATATTGCTGAATGAGAAAGAAACAAAAAATTCAACATCGGACTGAATGGGGACAATAATTATGTTAAGACAGGATGGAGGCTTATAGAATTAGTCAAAAATGTTGCCGACATGTTGATTATGAGCAAGAAACAACTAAAGTATTCTAAACATCTGCAGAGTACTAAGTTATTCAAACGCAGCTTCAAAAATCATAGATTGAATAAGTAGAAGTTTGCTAAAGCTGAGAAAAAAGAGTGATGAAGAAGTCAATTTGAAGAAACGATGAACTACGAAATATCATTATCATAACTTCTTTGTTAGACAAAAACAATTCCTTGTGAGAAAAAGTTCTTAAAAGGGTTTGTATAGAGTGGATAGGAATAGAACGTCTTCAGAACCTATATGCTCAGAATAATAATAATAATAATCAAATTATTATACTGCTATAGCATATGAGTGAGTAAAAAAAAGGAATCTCTTTCATTATGTTATAGACAGACGTGTATGAGGAAAAATGTAATTTCTTCAGCATAAGCACCGTCAACATACGGAAGATGTGTGAATAAACTGAATAGTAAAAGAAAATAATTGAAATAGATTGTTGTATGATTTCAAAAGATATAATTCAATTTATAAAAATATATAAAAGAGCTGATGGAGAATAGAAGATGAATTTCTGATGTTGCGAACAATAGGGAGATGTGAATGACATGTCAAGTGACAGAGTGACAGATAATCAGCCAATGCAACAGATCAAGCAATATAATAAACAGGTAATACGTAAAACAAAACAAAAAATTTTTTAGGACTGCCTGCTCATTTCGAAAACAGTTATTTTTTGAATATTGTAAAAACAGTGCATTCCGATTGGAGCAGATGTCATTACGATTGAGCTGTAATCAGTTGACCTTTAAACTAATTAATTTTCAAATTTCTAAATATTACGATTGGAGCATATGGTATAATGATTAGGTCATACTTTTCCAAACTAATTTGCAGTAAAATATATTTGAGTATATTTTTTTCAACTAGGTCCGAAAAATACATTACTCTCTTAAATGCACTGAGCATATGTTAGAGGGACAATTTGAATTAATACTTATTGCTCATGTTACGCAATGAAGTGAAATCGGAATCTTCTACTGCTGTGTGTAAGCATTTAGTCTTTTTCTTTTATGATCAACACTAACGATTTGGAGTTTATTTCCCTAAAATATGTCATTTTTTTCTGAAAATACGTGAAGAATACGAAAAACTGTCAGTTGAGAAATGTTCACAATTGTTGAAAAGGCGCTTTAAATTACATGTTAATCAAGGAGATTTTATCATTTAATGGAAGAAAATGCAGATGGAAAAGTTTTCGGGGTTAAGTGGAGACGTCGCAAATGAAGAGGAACCAGTAAAGAGCTCGTCTAGTTTGAATGAACAAGGGTTGGCGTGGAAAAGAGTTGTCATCATCATTAAAAAGTTTCATTGAAATGATGGAGAGCAAATCAATAGACAATACATGACTTTTGAGCTTCTCTTCAGAAACATGATCAACTATGACATATCGGTTTCGCTACACAGAGCAGCGTCTTTTATTCAAAGCTTAAAGGACCAAATTCAATGGAGCAAATGAGGTTGGTTTCCGCAGTTTGGACATCAACGTTTTCTGGCTGATTGAACCACTCAGAAATCGTGCTTGCAACATGATCGAGTTACAAATTATATGGTTCGGACTGAAAAAAGCTCTCTTTCTATCTCATCGTCTTTTTCTTCAAAAATTAAATTGTTAAAGAGATGACATGACATCATGTCTTTCAAAAATTTCAAACTCTTTCTAGACTTTTTGGTTCATCAATTTGAAGAATAAAAAAGTTGTATGTCCTCTCTCAATGGCTAACAAAGAAACAGATTTCCATATGTTCATTGAATAAAATGATGTTGAAACAGATTTAACTTTTCAACATTATAAAAGGGGATTTTGAATAAAGGAATGTTCAATAATGAAGAGCGCAGAACATATCTGCGTACAGACAATAGAATTAACGCATTTGGCATTCGACTTCTAGAGAATGAACCTACGGTACATTAAATGATGGGTGGGCGCGTAATGGAAGAGCAACTATTCGGAAGTAAATGATGAGAATTAAATGTGAATATTGCGAGAAGTATGATGTGGCAAAGTGACAATAGACAAGTGCACTTCCATTGTTGCAAACAGTTATGGAACATTCTGGATTTTTAGTATATACAATAGAATACTATTTAATAATACTGAGAATGGACTGGAAAATACATTAGTGTGCCCCTAGACCCATTATTACGAGGTTACAACATGCTGATATGTAATCAGCAGGGCTACGTCTTCAATCGAGTTTCATGGGGACGAGCAATCAGAAAGGAAAATAAGTTGATAAGATTACAAGTTGTATGAGAATCAGCAAAGTAACAGAGTTTTTCATTGCCCACAAATGAATGAAAAAGACGGTATCTCTCTACATCATTGTCTATTAATGATCATTGCTTTTTGGGAAAACGAAAGCAATAGAAAATGGAAGGGTAGGAAAAAAAAGGGGGGAAAAGGAAAAAAAAAGAAGGAGAAGAAATGAAATTAAAAATTCATAGCCAATTGTCAGAAAACATTTTTAGTATGTGCTCATAGCCATATATGTGTTTGTAATACAATGACAATACCTTTCATTTTTTTTTCTCATTTTTCATTTATTCATTTCAATATTATAACCATTTTCACTATACTTGTATAGTTTATTTAATGAAAACTCACACAGTTCATTATGTCGTCTTTTCGTCAAAGCGATTGCAACCAGATAGTTTCCTGATCGATGTGTGATATGGGAAGAAAATGTCACCAAGCGCGGAACACACTGAGGATTCAAAATTTTACAAAATATAATAGTTATCGAGAAAAGAAATATATATTATATATATATATATATATATATATGTGTGTATATATTATAATAAAAAACGACAAATATATATGATTTGACTCTTCCAACAATAGCAAAAAGAGGGGATGTATGACTCAACTATAATGATTCTTGACTATAACATACATCTAGTATGAACAGTTAGAATGCAATATGTATCGACATTATCATAAAATAAAATAAAAAATATTTCAAAGACATTCGCACATGAAAAGAGAGGATAACTGGCGCAACTGAACCATTGGGAATTAACCGAGGAAACAAATGAGAATGATGGATTGAAGTTGAGCCATGATTTGAGAAGAAAAGAGAGAGAACTAGAACGCATCCTCTTCATTTCACATTCTATGCACGAAAGGGGCGACTCAAGTCATAAAATGAAAAAATTGAGTTATCTATTGTTTTCTGAAGCTACAATGAAACATTTTTGGGAAAAAAAATGAAAGAAGAGAAAAAGAGAATTTCTTCTCTCTGTTTAGAAACGAAAGTTGTTCTACTGCATTTGAAATATATAAAAAAAAGAGGAGACTATTTCACAATTTAAAAATGCTATGTCAGTAGTATATAACAAAAAACAACCGGTGGTGCCAGATGGTTGAAAGAAGCAGCGGCTGGCAGTTAAAAACTGATGATTAGTGTTCTTGGGAAGAGAGTTGAGGAAACAAGAGAATAGAGAGGATTAAGGACACTAAGAACAAAAAACACATAGACATAGTGGAAAGAGAGAGATGAAGAAACTTTCGGTTTTCTCGAAAACAACATTTTTCAATTGAAGAGTCCGGCTGGAAGCTGCTGCTTTTTCTTTCCTCTCAACGCTCACCTCTCTCAAAAATGCAAAAGCTTTTAAGCAGCACAAAAAAGAAATATCTCTCTTTTTTTTCATAGTCCTCTTCCTCACTTTTTTAAGCAAAAAAAGGAAATATGTGCAAAAAGCGACAATCATTTTCAATAAATAACTAGATGACATCCTCATCGTTTGCATCATTTTCTCAAATAATATTAAAGAATATGCAGTTTTGACGCACTTCATTTTTTATTGTTGCGATGTATGAGAAGAAGAAACAACATATTATAAAGCTTGCAACAATATGGAATACTATGATGTTACATGAAAAAAGACTCACACGCACACTTGCAAGGCCTGCTTCTAGGCAGTATTGGTTATATAACCATGCGAGCATAAGAATAGCAAACACAAACTCTTTTCATTCTTGGAGCTTACTCAAAGCTCTCACTATTCAATGAAGAATAAGATAATAAGTTTTGCATTTACAAATTAAAATATTGCTATAGAAACAATGAATTGAATGTACTATGAAACGGTTAGCATACTCAGAGGCCTTAACACTATATACAGTTAGTATTGTTTGATATTTCATATCAACAATACATGAGCCATATATGTAAGAGAGAAATAAGAAAACACAGAAATTCTAGACGTCAACAAAAAATAAAAATGCGAAACTGATATCTAATTTTCTGAAGCGAAAGTGCTTGTCTCTAAGAGAGTGATAGATAATGAGAAGATATGAAGAAGAAAGAGATAGAGAAAGAGAGAGAAAGGATAGAGAGATTGAAGAAATAAATACATGATGAGAAGGAGTAAGAAGCAGAGAACAACAATTCATATAATGGTATATGAGTCTAACTATATATATATAAGTCTGATTATCTGAATTTCAATAAAATACGAGATCTTTGTGTCCTTTTGAAGATCACATTATATAGACTCAGTATTTATTTCAAAGTCATTAAATAGCTTTTGAATGATATTCGAGTCAAGTATCTATTGCTTCGTCTGGTATTTATGTGAACAGGAACCAGAAATGGTAGCAAATAAAAGTCTTCAAGAAACAATTATGGGATTAAAACATGCTATTTCATCAATTGAAATGCGACATATGTCTGTAGGCAATGGAATTTCTCTGTTTTTGATTCTTTCAATACTACGTGAGATATTCTTCAATATCATACAGAAGTTTAGATGTTATTCTCTCGAATCTTGAGAGAAAAGAGGAGATTTTATAATCATAAGCTGTACTTCAACAAAACAAACCATTTATAGTATGAATTGAACTTACTTGTGCCTTCGCATATTTCGAAACTAACTATTCGTAGTTGACTAATTCATTTAAAACAACTTTTAAAACTCAAGTACGTCATTAATGTCCCTTAGATGATTGTTTTTCATATAGTTAAACATATGAAAATGGGCAAAAATGGAAAAGAAAAACTAATCGTACCATGTAACTGGAACTCCTCTGCTCGTTAATTTTATCGAAGTGGTCTTTGAGAAATAGAACTGGGTTTTCAGGCTTATGTATGCAAAGGGCAACTGAAACATATAAGAAATAAATAAAAAAATAAAACAAAATATGAGAGATGTGAATGTGGAGGCCATATGAAGCTTTAAGACGTTTATGATGATGGTCAAGACCGTCAAATGCTTCCATACATTCATCAATAAAATATGCATGAATGAATCACAGCGGGATGCTTCAGAAAAGGAAACGACGTTAAACTATGAATAGCTTTTTCTTAAATTTGATCGTCGTAAAGACATTTTGTTCAAAAGGGATAAGCGAAACTATTAATTTCATATTTGAAGGACAATAAAGCATGAATAGCCGCTAAAAGGAGTACAATAGTGATTATTCCACTTTGAGAAATGTGCAACAAGTTCATTGACTCACCAATAGCTTCTTTGACAAGTTGCTGGATGTTATGCCTTTGTACGTAAGCCTGACACTGAGCTAACTGAGCTTCCTCATTTCCACCCGACATCCTGATGTGTGAACCTGCACAGTTTGCTGAAGAAACAAAATAAATTTTTTATAATGAAACATCAAGCTTAAGTGAACAATTGAAAAACAGAAAATGTGATGTTAAGTTTTAAAAACTCTTTTTTTAAAACCATGTGCTTAGTCTTTTCTTAGTGTTGAAGAGAAAGAAGCTTTCCCATGACTTGCATACAAATATGTGAAACTAAGAGATGACAGCTATACGCAACATGCATTCGCAACACTTTGACAGGAGAAGCTGCGTTATTGAATTACTTTGCCTAATCTTATTCAAATTAGGAAAATGATGTAGAAGAGACAGGAGACTTAAAGTGAAAGCGCAAGAAGAAAAGCCCAAAATGTTGCGAGTAGTGCAAGTCGGAAGCCAGCTTTAAGCCGAGTTTCTTCAGAGCACTTCCTTGAAAGCTTTTCGGAGAATAATGAGAGTAAAAGAAACATTAAGAGAGGAATAGAGAGTGAAGAAAACTGCACGGAAGTTTCGAAAAGGGTGAATATAGAAATGTTACTATAAATTGCGAAAGGGGGAACATGTTCATGAAGCTGAACAGATAGATAGATGTACTAGCACATGAAGTTTTGTACAAAGTTTAGAATTGAGATGCAGAAGTTTTGGAAGAAAAGGAAAAATAGTGAGAGAGAAGAAGAAGAAGAAAAAAAAAACCAAAAAATCATGTCAATGTGAATTATGTATGAGTATTAGCGGAAATAGGAAAAACATAATAAAGGCAACGAAAATAAGACAGAATACTATAATAGTATGTAGAGGCAAGAAAATTTGTGTATTCAGGAAAAAAAAAGGAAAATAAGTAGTTGAAGGCTGAACAGAAAACAAAATTCAATGTCAGTCTTGCTAAATGTTTTTTTGGGCAACAAATTGCAAAAGCGACAGACATCATTCAAGCTTTAGGCTTGACTCTCAAACAACTTTTCCTATAAATTGTAAGCTGTCAGAAAAATACATTCTCACAAATGAGAAGCGATTCTTTGAACGCGTCCGCCGTGAAACATCATGATGAAGGTACAAAAAATATAAGTAAACTGGTTTTTATCAGGCGGTATCATCATTATATACATTCAGAAACAGAATACCCGAATGAAACGACTAATTGACACATAGTTTTTGTGAATACCAAAAAAAAAAGGAGAAAATGAACGAAGAAGATGAATTAAGGAATATATTAAATATAAATGTAAACACATTCAATACAGTTCAGAGGATCACAATGCCTTAAATCCATACCAGCTGCTGCGACAGCTTTCGTCATGGTCTTTTCATCTGCCTCACTACCTTTTCCTCTCTATATTTCCTCTTTTTTTTTTCTTCTTCAAATTCCTCGATTGATCTACGAAAGAATGAAGATAATTCTACATGTTTAGCCCTATAGCTTAATACCAAATCTGTTGTGCTAAGCTTCTTTTCTCATTTTATATATCTATTTGAGCTTTTTTAGAATATATATAGTCAGCACCATACACTTTATGAAAACACTATATGAATGAATATAATAGAAAGGGGAAGAAAAATGCAATTGATCATCTCATCAAGAGCTCAAAGAGACAAATCGATTTTACTATGAACTTTTGAATTTAAAAAAATGATGAAATAAACACTGAATCGGAACTATGAGGAAAAAGAACAAATATCGACCTATCGACAAATAGGAAAAGCATTGAACCATACAGCCAAGTTGACGCACTACGAAACACCTAGCAAACATATACACACGGTGCCTTCTCTCGTTTATTCACCTCTCTCTACCGTCCTCATTACTTGTGTCTGTGTCAGCCACAGTTCCTCCATCAACTGTACAGTCTATTATACAGTGACATAATAGACTTCATACGCAGACAGTTAGAACATACGTGTATGCGCCGCGACACTTTTGTGCGAATAAACTGTTTTTTTCTTTCTCTACCTATTTATCTTCTCATATAATCGGTCTTTGCTCGTTTGAGAACGCTCAACAACTCGCTGTGAACTGTCAAAAGAACAGAAAAAAAAAAGAGAAAGAAAGAAAGAAGAAGAGAAATATGAAAACTATATGAAGAGTTTCAGTCTTTCTATATAACCCCTCACCAACAATTCAATATGTCTATCGGCTCCATGAATCATATGAAGCAATGTCTCATATGAGAATACGTTTCAACAACATGACATTGAGACTAAAACAATAACATCAAACATTGCAATACTATCAATTGACCTGACTATGAACATACAGCAATGACTGACAGGTAAGAAAATCTTTTATTTTTGTTATTTTATTTTCATCTTTCATCATCTTACCAATTCATTCGTTTATGTATAATACAATTAAAACATGTACTGTATTCATTATCTATAAACTACAACCTTTAAATGTAATATTTTTTATGAAAAATAAGATTTTGTATTGTTTTTAGCAACACATAACCCCCTTTTTCTCTCTCTCTCTTTATTACTTTTTACATTATGTAAGAATGATGAAACATATTAAATGAAATAACAAAATGATTAACCCCAATCTATATAGTTCGAGAAATGGAAACATTTTTTTTGTTCTCTTTTATCATTTCATGTTATCTGATTTAAGATATGAACACACCACACACACACATATCAAGTCTTAATACGTAATATTCTAAGAAAATCAATCATATGCAGCAATTATCTACATCAATCTTAGTCCGTACACTATATGGGTATGTCAATCAGCTTACGATACACTTTTAAATATTTCAAATCATAATGATATACAAATAATCATAAAATTAATTATAAATATATCAATTAAAATATGAAAATATGACTTGTTTTAAGCAATTCATATAGAGTACATTAATAACAAGCATATAAGCTAAAAGAAATAATGTGAAAGAAGCTGTCTATGATATGCTTTAACTATATTCATTCCAAAAAAAAAAGAAATATATGACATGTTAACTTATATTATAATGGTGAAGGTCAGTTGATGAGGTCAATGATATGATGATTTGCATCTACTTTATTTGGTTAAAAAACGCTAGACAAATGAAAAGGTCATTATTGTTGACAGATTCACAGCAATTCTATTCTCTCTCTCTCTCTCTCTCTCTCTCTCTCTCTCTCTCTCTCTCTCTCTCTCTCTTTGTGTCTTTTACTTTCTTTATGATCTACACACACACACATAGAAAATGATATTATTGATAGAATTATTCATCCATCTATCAATATCTTGCTTTTTTTTTTAAATAAAATAAGTAAAATAGAAAGAAATGAAATGAATTCACTAAAGAAATGATCATTTGAATCATTGCTTACATGATAAGCTTGAGATTGAATGTTACTTGATGAACAAGAGCAAACATCATAAAAGCATTCATGTACAAGTTCAAACGATTCCAAAATGAATTATATGATATCAGTAATCAATTAAACATATCTGTCCATTTATCAGTATAGCACATAACTATTCATATATCTACATCGTTCACGTTCATGATGTTTGATTTTCATTTTTTTTTAAAACATCATTTTGGGAAATAAATATTTACATTCGGCTATTCTATTCTTTGGCAATATTTTGTTCTCAAAAACAGTTTATTTCAATCTCTCGCAATCTCTTTCTCTCTCTTTCGCGTTTTCTCACTCATTTCAATTGAAAGACAGTCCGCTTTTCGCTTTGAGCTTCATTGATAGCTTTATCAATCATTGAATTTCTACAAGTTTTTTCGAGTTTAAGCTAATTCTACTATTTTCACATCTCTCATCACTTCCTTGTGAATGAGAATAGCGCCTAGAAGAAATGAAAAGGAATATCTTTTCTTTTTCACTATTTGCTTGTGAAATGTTGCAAAATGAAAACAAATGGAAAAATTGTTGCATAAAAGAGAGGGTGAACCTCTCGAGCTTTTGCAATAAAAAGAGGTAATTTCCTCATCATGGTTTTCAAAACATTAAAACGTTTAAAACCTAATTGTTGCGAAAATACGAGTTGGTCAATGAGTGAGAGAGAGAGAGTGTGAAGATAAAAAAAAGGAATGGAAAAGAAGCTGATGATTAAGATGGAAAGAGAAAGAACGAGAGAGAGAAAAAAAGACTTTTAAAAGGGAATGTGTTCATCTTCAACGAATATTATAAAAGATAGATGAGTGTGAGGGAAAGGAGTAAGAGACATTCGCATTAAAATGACATTTATCAAAGTTTCGTGAGAAATACTAATCGAAATAATAATGTTATTTAAGAATCTTAAAGTGTGAAAAACCGGAAATATGTAAATTATAATAAAATCAGAAAGATTGACTGCGAAGGATATAGGAAGAAAAGGAAAGAAAGATGAAGAGCAATGTAGAAGATGACAGAGAGAGAGAGAGAGAGAGAGAGACAGAAAGTTGAAGAAGGAAGAGGATGCAATACAATTACGCAAATTTGCAATAGTAAAACAATTGAAGACTAATTAAAATCTTGTTCAGCCAATTATTGAATGAGAGAACCAGATGTTTGAAAGAATAGAAGTAGTTAGGGCGGAAATATTGCTTTGATTTCGTATAAATACCATCAATGTATTCAAAGTGGCTAGCTATTGAGACAACAAGTGACTAGAGTGAAATTGAAAATGCTCATATATAGTCAATATATCTATTGAATAATGATATAATCAAAGCATTCCGATACCGATTGAGTGCGTTCAGACAAAATGACAATCATGAAAATGAAGTTTCAATTACCATTTTCTAAGTAATTTCAAGTGTATTAAATGAAATGAGACGAATAAATCACGCTCGAATAATAGCAAAATGAGGAGAAAAACAAAAAAAAAATGTGGAATGCAAATCAATTTGTATGACGAGCTATAGCCAACGATATTTCTTAACTCAAATTATATATAATTACAAGCAGTGAAAAATAATTTTTATGTTATATTTGGTCATATAAAAGCATATGCTAAACTCTTTCTTATTTTCTCTTTCTCTCTATCATTCTCTTATTCTCTCTCTTCATATATTTCTTCCATATTAGAATAATAAATCAATTTTATACTTGAACAGATGCTACAACTCTTGAGAATGCTATTCAAAATAAATGTTCCGTCGACGTTGTATGTGATATCACATACAACTTGTCTTTAAGAAATCTTTCTTTGAAGCTTTTATGATCAAATAAAGAATGTCTAAATGTGCATAATAACCATATGAAATGTGTTGAATCATTTACCATATAGAGGACTATGCATGTCTCACACAATTCTATTCTTACTTTATCATTTCAAAATATTTAAATTGAAAGTTTGTCTCTTTTTTTTAAAATTTTCCTCCTTTTTTTCCCTTTTTTTTCGTGAAATATAAGTTGGGAGATACAACAACAATAACAAACTCATTTTGTTGGAAAGGAGGGAGGAGGGAGAAGAAGAAAAAACGTAGAAAACAAAGCTTCGCCAAAAAACAATGGAATAATGAGCAAATATAAAGAAAACCTAATTGGAGACTCACAAATTTCATAAATAAATAAGGTAAATTCTTTCTTTCATTCTCTCTCTCTTTTATTGTTAGAAAGCAACAAGAAGGGAGGAGAGAGGAGGAGGAAAGGTACAAAACGTAAAATATCCATCGTCATCTCATAATGAAGAAGCTGACTTCAGAATATTGTCTTTTGCAACATATACATTATATATATATATGTATGAGGAGAAAGAATATAAAAAAATCAATCATTATCGAAACATATAGCTATGTTAAAGAGTTTCTCTATGTAATGGGAAATCGTCTCTTATGAGTAACAGTTGTTGCACCTTACAACCTTCTTCTCTGTCTATCTTTCTTTTTTGTCTCTGCCATTGAGTATCAATAGCGAAACTCTTCAGAACGCATATGTCTTAATGAGAAAGAGATCAGTTGAAGCTGTAATGCATTTTCTCTTCATATATCTATATGTGTGTATGTGTGTTGTAATGAACGTTAAAAAGAGAAAACGACAGCCAGGTGTAGAACTTCTAACAACATTTCACTTTTTTTGTTCATTTCACATTTCAGCTTCTACTATGCAACATTCTAGAAGATGAACGAGAAAAAAAGAAAAAAAAGAAGAAGAGGAGGAGAAGAAAAAAAAATTTTTCGGAAAAGACTTGAAAAGACGGGCCACGAAGACGCGATAGTACTGAACAAAGCAAGACAAATGGATTTCCTCAGTTTCATTTTGACAGCTTGGATCTTATTTGTCTCTTAGTGGCACAAGCAAGTGGAGAATGAAAATGGGAAGAATTGGGTTGTAACGTCAATGATTGATCCTCTCGTATTGGTCAAGAGGGACGAAATCGCGAAATATTGAATTTGGAGTGGTCCCAGCTTGTAGAAAGCTATCGTAGCTCACTCAAAGAATCAAATTCAGAACGGGCAAAGATGAAGAGATGTGAAAAAGAGAATTTTTTTTATTCCTCCTCTTCTTCCCCAACTGAAATGAGACAAACAGATGAAAAAGAAACGTAAAATGCGAAGAGGGAATTGCATTATTTCAAAATGGCAACATTAGCAAGATCTTGAAAGCTGATTTGTCGTTCAATTTCGATGAAAATGTTCTTAGAAATTTTGATGCAAAGTCGCATTGTCGATAGATAACAGAAAAGAATGATGGAAAGACAGAGAGAAAAATGAAAAGAGTAACGAAAGCTACTCCAAATAAGAGCCAATATTCATAACAATATATAGATAGATAGATATAATATCATGTACTATATATATTCAGTAACGACAAAAGAAAATAGGAAGAAGAATTGTAATGCTCAAGACAGCCAAATCGAAACTAGGTTGTTTTGAGCACAACGATGAGCATCCAACTGGGGACTGGGAAGCCTTTGAAAAACATTTCTGGAGCTCGCTCAGTATAATTTCTTCGTTCTTTTTGAGAAAGAAAAGAGGGACATAGAAAGAGGGAAAAAATGAAAAAAATAAAGAGAGAGAGAGAGAGAGAGAGAGAGAGAGAGAGAGAGAGGGGTGGGAGATAGAGAGAGAAGAAAATATATGGAATACGATTCACATAAACTCAAAACAACAAAAAAAGAAAGATATTGCTATCTTCAGTTAGCTTTTTACTTGATCAAAACTTGTTTGAGCTGTATAATTTGTTAACATTAACTATATAATTATATGTATAGTTAGTTAAATAGTAATTCTATCAATATTTTCACACATCTTCGATTGGTCAGTTGACATCTTTCTTCATCAGCATTGCTTTTATATTGTAAGTGAATAACAAGTTAGATGAAATGATGTAAAAATGAAAATATCCGTATAATAGATCTCTAAGATGATACAGTGAATAGAAGAAGATATGCATATTGAACGGATTGGCATCTAAATAAGAGGAAAAAGAGTCGAAGATGGAGGGGACGGAAGGAAGCTGAAGATGTTCAACAAGAACAGCTAAACGAATATTTTGTTAAGAACCAGATAAATTTCAATAGATGAATAACAAGTTCAATCATGAGCACAACATCTGTTTATGCTAATCTTAAGTGTTTATGGATTGTGAGTACATGCATGTAGATAATTTATAATTATAACCATAACATAATGTGAATAAAAATAAAAAAAGAACTAACCATGACTTGGAGATGCTGTTGATGATGTTGGTGATGATGATGATGATGGCGGTGATGATAATGATAATGATCGTGATAATTCACAGCATGAACCCTCACTATGCTCACTAGGCGTATTAACATAGTATTTGCCATATGTTTCACTATTTTCAAGTGTTTTTGTTAAATAATATTGAAAATAAGAATAAGGAATGAAGCGCAAGCTAGCCATTGTGTTGTCAAAGTGATATGAATAAAATTTGAATATTAAAATATAAATATATTTTAATAAACAAACAAACAAAAGCATATTGATCTCATGAGAGTCAGTTGCGTTTAATTCGTCCAAAAGCATATCATAGTCTCATCAAGATGTGTTGTCTATCAAACTAAGTTGTATTTAAGAAAATAAAAAGAAGAAATAAATAAATAAAAAAAACATGTTTCCCACATCATCATCATCATCATCATTATAATCGAAACATTTCCAAATCAATAGTATGATGTTACATTGTATTCATGCTTAGCGTCTCATGTTTCAAATATCTCATCAAAAGCTTTAAGCAAAGAGTAAAAATGAAATAATAAGAAAAGAAAAAAAAAAAAGAATTGAAAACAATCAGTCAGATGGCTGTATATTGCTTTCTAACTAAGATGAGGCAAGAAAGAGGATGAAAGATAGAGATAGATCTAGCGTGAGTTTCTCATCAATTCTTAATGATTCTCAACGATATTTATATTATTTACTCAACTTTTAACTTTTATGACTTAGCAAAGTAATCTATAAAGACAGCGCCATATTACAATCTAAGTCTCTAACCACCTGTTCAGGACATCTGCTCCAAAACAGTTGGTTGTTTACTTATTAATTATATTATATTAATAGAATTCCATCTTTTCCCTCTTTTTTTTAAAATATAATTAAACATTTATGTAATTTATATTATTCTAATTATATAGGAATAATATCGAGAGATCGCCGACTGTTTGAGAAATACCCGACTGTCAGCAGGATGGTCTCCTGTATGAGGCTTAAATGACTGTATAACAGATCAAAGCTTGTATTGATTGTTGAATAGATACGCATGAGCATAACAGTACAGAACTACAAACAATAAGAGACGATTGTTCAATATTATATTTGAAAGAGCCATTTAACTAGCCCATTACTCAGTTCATCTGTTAATACATAATTGTATTTTCTCTTCTTTATATAGTTTATAGAGTCATAGTTATACATCATAATACCATTGAAAGGTAATTAAATGGTTGAATAATGATCAGAAAGTGTCTAATAGGCTATTTAAATTTCATTTTATGCTCATCATTATAACAATCCCGATCTATTAAAGAATATTTGATATATAAATATATATATATATACACTATACTATACCATATTAGTTATATATGAAGAAATAGGTATTCTCAAATATATGGATATAATCACATGCAACCATGTACAGATTCCGACTACCCATCTGAGAGATATTTCTCAAGATTATATTCAGCTAGGATAGCAATCTCATTTGGAAACACTTCATTAGAGCGTCAGACGCTTATCTTCACATGTTTCCATTTTCCTCTTTTGTGTGCGTTCTGCTTCATCGTTACCTAGCAGCTTTTCGCCTTCAACTACTTATTACTCTGTCAAGTTAAAAAAGAATTTGAACGAGCCAATAAGGCTGTTGCCGACCACCTGGGCAATTCAACCAACGAAACGTTGTAGCTGACAGACCTTCTCAAAAATACAAGGCAACCAGACATATACTCTTTTCTTTATATTAAAGACAGAGACGGAGATTCTCAAATGAGGGAGAGAAGCAGACAATTGCAAAAGCAATCGCGAAATGTAAAAGTAAGAGAGAGAAAAGGTATGGAAAAGAAAGAAAGAGTTTTCTATGCTTCATGCGAAATTATATTTCCTTCCAACGTGTAAAGCTTGTGTTTACTAGCTCATTTCTCATTTCTATTCCGTTTCTTATAAATGACAGGAACTTCTTCAAACTTGATAGTAAGTTTAATACATTTGATCCTATTATATCAATAACTATGTGAAATAGTAAGCGTTCTAATTATAATTTTAGTATATATTAAAACTATATTGTAGTATATTGAATATTTTTGCTAAAATTTCACACCGAATATGAAATCGATTCATTTCACTGTTTCTATCAATAATTGAATCTTACAATCTCATGATGAACACACGTTCGTCCGAGATACAACTCAAATCTGTCAGTATCATGAATTGCTTCAATTGACATCGTTTATGACATTATTGGATGATCTCAGCTCATCAATTCCATGTCTATCGAAATCATATGATTCTATTTATACGATTTATTAGTCACAGAATCGTTTTGTACATTGCACTAGCTTGTCCACAACTACTTGATTTCTTTAGAGTTTCCGCTTCTTACATTTCCAATTGAAGTGACCGGAAACAGTTTTCAATGAAATTCTTCATTTCATGCTGTGATGTATGCCGCCAAAAAAAATTTTTTTTTTGCTTCTCAGCAGAGTTCATTGCATAGAACGGAATTTCCTTTTTTCTTCTTGCTATGCCGAAGAAATTTGGCTTCATTCTATATAGAAGCACTATGGGGAAGTGCAAAACAGTATGTTGGGTGAAGACAGCTTTTCCTGTAACGTTTGAAGCAATTGGTTGAGAAGGAAGAGAAAGAGTGAGAGAGGGAAGTTGCGAGATGAATAGTATTTCAAAGTCTTTACATATTGAAACAAAGTTGAGTGCTGTTTCAATACAAACTTCTCTTAATAACAGGTTGACTGAAATAAAAAAAAAGAGAAGGAAAATTGTATGTCTTCAATAAAACTCTTCTATATAACTGTTATTATATAAGAAGTATTATAAATGATTTGAGGTTGCTGTACGAGTTCGACCGCTCAATAGCTCTGAGAAGCAGAAAAAATACTTTCAATGTGTATTTCAATTAGATTCAAAGGTGATAATGATTAATATATAACGAAATTGAAAACATTATTACTTTTCAGAGACTATTATTAGTTGATCCTGAGAAATATGAAAAGAATGTGTTAAGACAGAATAGACAACATGAAAGGCAATTTACATTTGATTATACGTTTGGTCCATCTGCCACTCAAGTAAGCATGATTATACTAATCAATCAAAAGATTTGTTGCAACTTAAAGGAAGATGTTCATACATCAACAACAGGACCAATCATTGAAGCTGTTGTTAAAGGAATAAACGCAACTGTTTTTGCATATGGAGCAACAGGTTACTATCGTTGTTTTATCAAAAAATGAAGCAAAAATGACAATTTTAAATGAAAAAGGAGCATTGAAGATAATGAAAAATGAAGAAAAAATTAAAAAAAATAATTTTTAAAATTGATAGGTTCTGGCAAAACATATACGATGCTAGGAACAAAAGAAATACCTGGGTTGATGACGTTGTTGACTCAGGCGTTGTTTGAAAATATAGATATGGACGAGTTCTCTGTTCAGATGTCCTACCTGGTAGGATGGGACAGAATCTGAAAAACAATAACAATATTTAAGGAGCTGTATAATGAGGTCATTCGAGATTTGCTTAATCCCAATAGTGGGACGTTAGAAATGATGGAAGATGAACAGGGTAATGTTCAAGTTATTGGATTATCATCTGTTCGGGTAATGAAATTGAGCACGGTAAGCATATAAGAACAGAATGAATTGTGAAATAAACGTTATATTCATATTTAGATAATGAATCTATTACAAGAGGGCAACCTTAGACGCACGCAAGAGGCTACTGAAGCCAACAAAACTTCTTCTAGAAGCCATGCAGTCCTGCAGGTGACTTGACATAAATTATAATAAGAAAAGACATTTGTTCTAATATCTTAATAACTGTTAGAGAAGCGACCGCTAACTAGTTTCGTTTATGTTTTCTATAAAGAGCAACAGGTGTCTGTAAGTATGAAAGAACGAATGCTGATGCTTTCAAAGATTATAAAAACCATCTGTCAAGAACAAAGTGTTGCTCAAAGAATGACTTCAAAGGAGATATTGCGCTAAATGAGTATTAAAAGACTTTGTTATATGAAACGTCATAATGAGCTAAGTTATAATATCTAAAACAAAGTACATGAAGAGAGAGAGAGAGAGATAGAGAGAGAGAGAAAGAATGAGTATTCTGTAGGATACACGGAGTAACACTGAACTCTAAGAAGTTATTGCAAAAACATAATTAGTATATTTGAGGCAATAATTACAGTTGCTTCGTAGCATATGATTTGGCTTTATAATTAGATGCCAGATGGAATATTATTATGTGGAAAGAGAGAACTAAGAGAGGAAGCAAAAGTTTTTTTCCGTCTCTCCGTTCTCTTCCTAATCCAATACAGTACACAATGAGAATAGTAATATATATTTATGTTTTAGTTGTTCAATCAATATTATAATTATATTGATAGATTATGTAAAATGATCGGATTATTTGAATATTCAAAGATTAACACAATATAAAGTTAGTAGTGTGAGAGAATATAATAGTATTTTATAAAATCATATAAAGACAATAATATATATATATATAGTTATATGAATTGAGAAGAGAAATAATGATAATATCAAATGTTCAGGTATATTTGATGAAAAAACGAAAAGTCTATTCAAAACTGTTCATGATTGATTTGGCTGGATCAGAAAGAGCATCTAATACAAAGGTTATACATTTATACTAACTATATCATATTATATATATACATATATATGTGTAGTAGTGATGGAAAAAGCCATAACATTCATATAACATTAATATGTTTTTAGAATAGAGGATTACGTCTTAAAGAAGGAGCTGCTATTAACCGATCTTTATTAGCACTGGGAAATGTTATAAATTCTCTTAGTTCTGGTAAGGATTAGTTTAAGACACTTAAAGTTTATTATATGATATGTTTAGGAGCTAAAACGAAATTTATAAACTATCGAGATAGTAAACTGACGCGTCTGCTCAAAGAATCATTAGGTTTAGTTTTTCAATCTAACTGTTAAAGATAGTGACAGATAATGATGAATAAGATGCCGATAATGCGAAGAGTAACACGATTGATTGTAAAAAAGCTGAGAGAAGACGAAAAAAATGCAACTTTTCCAAATATGTTAAATGCTTATTCTAGGTGGAAGTGCTAAAACATGCATGATCGCTCATGTTACTCAAGCTAGTGGTCATTTTGAAGAAACTTACAATACGCTCGTATATGCCGCTCGAGCGAACACAATCGTTCTTAAGGTATGAGATAAATGTAAAAGAATCAAAAAACAAGCTTTTCATTTCAATATATATGTATAGATGAAAATAAATATATTTAAAAAAAAATAACATTTATAGACGAACCTCTATCGACCAGCGTCAGTTGATATGAGTTATGTTACAAAAATGAATAGAGGAGCGAAATCGTCATTGGCGCATGCGTCATCTACGACACAACGTAGGTCTTGCTATTGAATGAAATGAATAAGAATTATTCAAGAATTGATTACATTTTAGAAATATGAATAATTTGAAAAAGAAAGATAGAAAGAAAACGAAATTTTTTTTTGTTTATGAGAAGAGTGAAGAGCGATCTATTGAATCAGTGTTGGATGACGAAAAGTGAAATGTGTTTGGCGAATATTAGCAGCTTTTCCCACAATGTGATAGCTAAAGGTTGAGATTTCTTCAAGAATTCAATCTAAAAATCGATGAAAAGCATCATGATGTGTGAATGTGTGTGTATCTATGTAGTCATTGATTGAAGCTAATTCCATCACATTTCATTTTTAGATGTATTAACATTCATTTGATCGAAAAGCTCTCCGAACTTTTTTCTTGTGATCAAGATCCAAGATCCAGCTGTGAGAAAACGTGTTACGTTCTCCAAGGAGTGAGAAAAAGAGAGAGAGAGCAGAGATGGAAACTGTTATGAAAAAATGAGGAAAAGAAGAAAAAAAAATTTTTCTGTGAAGAATCATACGACAAAGGAAGATAGTGCATTTGGTTGTCATTGGAGAGACGTGTGACACTGTCGTCTGACAGCCAGTTGCCCATATACGTTTAGCGTTGCAATAAAAGAAATTCGAGATCCTCATATCCTGTAATTTGGTATTTGAGAAGTATTATGTTACAGTTCATAAAATGAGGTTATGATAATTTTTGAAATGCTTATGATGTGCTGGCTGTGTATGTGTATAACGAACTAATAGAAATTATATGGTATTGATAGAAGGAACGTTGTTGTTTTTTTCTAGTTGCCGACAACAATTACTCAAGAGCAACATATAATCGATGGAATGACAATTACCAGACGACGGACAGTAATCGTAAACAGAATGACAGATTTGTTAAGGCATGTTTCATATATATTTCTTTTTTACTCTATGAAACCGACTAAAAAAATAATGATATGCCAGCTATAAGGCATTAAGTTAGATTATTTTGTTATTTTGTTTTTAGAATAAGTACGAATTTTCGAACCTGTTCAACCAGCTTAAAGCTCAATTCATGGATATAGTGGATAAACAAGACACTTTGAGGTCAATAAATTATTCATTAATTTAATTTTATAAACGAGTTTATGCTTTCAGACAGCGCTTAAGTGTTGCCAACCAAGAGTTTTACAGCCTTGAAATGAGTGCAGCTGCTAAGAAAGGCATAATTGATGCTTGGGAAAAACAAGGCGGAGGTCGCACAGCGGAAAGTATAGAACGCTTAAAAAGTGAAGTTGAGGACATTGTGAGTAATTTTGCAAATAGTTATCCGATTTCACAGCACCAAAAGCTTTCGTGATTCAATTCTGAAGATTCAGGCAGAATGAAATGAGAATCATCAAGAATTTTATTATTTCTTTTTTTTTTCGCAACAAAAAAACGTTTAAATTTGACGAGTTGTTGAAGAAACCCAATTTAGAGCCAAAAGTTGATGGAATTGAATAAATCTCGCAATTTGCTTGAAAAATCGCTGATCAAAGGTCACGAGATAAGTTCACAAATCGAGAATCGTCTTCGGGCTTTAGCTACAACGCGGGAACAAAAAGAGCTGATAGAACTTCTAGTACGGATGTCTAGTGTTCGAGCAGAAAGTGAGGCAATTAAGAGCAGCTCATAATGTTATTTTGTTTTTGTAGAAATGACAGCTGTTAATGATTTGGCACTTAAATCGATCATTCTGGATAAAGCTGATACATCAATGATGAAGTTACATAAGTATGAGTCTATAGCTGAGAAGTTGATAGAAGGAGGACTTGATGGTTTGTATATTAAACATTACATTTCTACTAAGATTTCTGCAGATGCTGATCGTGAATTATTAGAAAAGGAATATCGTGTCATGAAAAATCAGTTTCACTATCATTTATTTTCTTTGAGAGAAATGAAAAAGCGTGCAGATTCATGGAATGCTATGCTACTACCACGTATACCGGCGAACAAAAAGTAATTATGATCATCATTGTATTTATAAACAAATATAAATGTTTCAGATCCGTTAAGAATGTTTTAAATCAGAAAAAGCCGGAACTCACCTCGTTTCCACAAGTGAATAGTAGGAAATCATTGCGTGCAGACAAGGATGCTATAGATGTTGGAAAACGAGATGATGATGGTAAATTCAATTGGATAATGCCATTGTTATGACTAATTATAGATTTTGGTACACTGCCATCGATAAGCTGATTTCCTGCCATTGTTATTGGTCGAGCAATAGAAATTTCTTCTGACAATACATCCGAACGAAAAGATTTATTTTCATTTTAATACAAGCTGTCCAATATATTTGAATATGAATGATTCAGAGAAACTGTTTACAATTATAATTTAGATTTCGAAAATTTCTTCATAATACGCTCAACCGTTGCTTCAGACGTCATCAGCTTAATCAAAACATCGTGCTCAATCTCGTTGGATTTGTGCAGTTCGTCCAACTGCTGTTGATTGCGCAGCAGTTGTTTACTAGCTAGCAAGCTCTGAATAAAACTTTATCATGGCATATATTTGCATAAAAGAATACTTGAGGAGACAGCTTAGCATACTTCTCAATCAGTTGAGCCGACAATGTGTCGAAAGATTCAGATGGTAAGAGCTGGAATATAAATTGATATCATGTGACTATGGTCTTAGCTGACCTTGGACACTAATCCAGCTTCTAACGCTTCAGATGCAGTTATGATTTCTCCGAACATCAACATTTTTGCCGCTTTCAGATATCCCATTGATTGTATAAATGAAAAGCTACTTCCCGCTTCAGGACATAGCCCCAGTGTAGAAAATGGACACATAAATGTAGCCTAATTCAACCGATATTCTCTTTTTCTTTTATTATCAATTTCTTACTTTGTCAGAGGCGATAACCATATCAAACAGAGCTAGCGTTGTAACAGCGATACCTACAGCTGGTCCATGAACAAGAGCAATTATAGGCTTTTTGTGATTTATAATTTCTTCAACCAGATAGTAGTAGCTGCTTTTCTCGTCACCACTCCTGGAACGTTTTCAAGATATCTGTGTTGAAAGTAACTACAAACATTTCACTCAATTCCTCCAGCGAAAAATCACTTCCTGCTGAATAATATCTGCCCACTCCTACAAACTCAGATTGCTTCTTGTATAAAAGACATCCTCACAAACCTTTGATCACTGTCAAATGAACATTATCATCATTGTTAGCTTTGTTGAATGATTCTTTTAATTGCTTATACATCTGGTATACTCAAATTATATATGATAATCAAAATGAATAAACCTCATTCGTAATCGAATTCAGCCGATTTGGCCGAGATAATGTAATATAGAAAACACCATTTTCTAGCTGAGTGATGACGTGATTAGCCATTGAAAGAAATCGAATGACGGGAATTATAATCAACTGTTCTTATCAAAGTCAGGCGATTGGAGGCTACATCACGTTTTTGGGTACAAAGTACAAACATTGCGTACAATAACAGTACACAACATAATATATTATGAAAAAGAAATCTGTTGGATGATATCCCTTTTATGGTTTCTGAACATGTTTATATGATGAGTCTTCTTAATAACATGATGAGTGGAGCAATCTGTTGATCGAGGAGCACATTGAGTATCATTTGACTGAAAAACAAACATGAGATGATATATCGTAATGAAATGTGATTATGTCATCAATCTTATTGTGTTTCTCAATAGAATGACATGAAATGTATATTTATATCATTAGAAATGGAGTTGATATTCTTGAGCAAATATATATTGCATTGTACAACCTCAATATGATAGAAAGATGAATGAGAACAGAGTAGGTTAGGAAGGATTAACAGGGATCGACGGTTTTGATTACATTGCGGTAGTAGAACACTATGTTCATACAAACACATCATTTGAAGGATGTTAAGAGGGTCAACGGTGACAAGATGATTGAAATCAAGAGACATCATCTGTCGCATTTATATGAAGAAAGAAGAATGATAGATTAACCGACGAGTGCCTCCTAGATGTCCGACAATAAGATTATCAAGTGGATAAGCACATTATAATATCATCAATGGAATGTTTTATTAATGATACTCAAAGAATACTTTTGATGTCTGTTAATCAGGTACTTGTACTTGTTTACAATTCGGTAGACAGTCCTTCTATAACTATCGCTACAGAACTAATATTCTATTTGTATTTGCTTTTTCTTTCTGATATTCCACAAATAATTCTCTGGAAAAGTATTGGAGTGAACATTCCCCATTGAGTCTGACTAGTAGAGACCATTTACATGAAGGATTGCTTATAAAGATGGGCTATTGCTAACAAATTTGCAATGTGATACCTTTTTGAGAGACGGTAGAAATTCAATTAGTTGTATTTGCTCGTTTGACATTTGATTTTTGAGAAAGAGTTTTGTAAAGGCAGTTCGTAGTAATGTGATACCTCAGGAGTAATGGGAACATTGCTTGTAAATGATGACAGCAAACTCTTTATAGCTTTACGCTTTCAACAAGCATTGTTTGGTTTGTACTTGTTGAGCTGGAAACTTCAATTAAACTGAAAGAGCGGTGTAATACATATCTTCAATACACTTTACTCATTCTCTCACTTGACTCTTCTTTTCATAAACTCTCAATCATCACTCAAATAAATCTGTTTGCGATAGTCGAATGATTGTTTCTCCATTAAAAGAATTAGTTATTTGTTTAAATGTTAACTACGAAAACTATCGTCGATTACATAACACTGTCTATCCGAATCTTGTTTGACATGAGACACTGGTTTCGTGCTGTTTTTTTCTTAATCTATTTACATTTCCAAGAGGAGAAGTACGAAATGCACGGATTCTTATAGGTTTTTAATTGGCCATCAAAGAAGAGCTAATACCGTTAACGCACGGCAGCTTCAAACGAAATAACAGAGCTGGAGTTCTCTTAAAACAACACTCTCTACTCTACATATATGGATAAGCTATGTAAGTCTGCTCCAGATTTCACAGTCTGATGCCCAAAACAGTATGATGATTGGGAAATGTGTTTGCAATCATCGGAATGATTTCCATTATTCGTACGCTGAAGAAATATATCATCATGTCGGAAATCAACAATCACAGAGCCGATCTACATCGAATTTCATTTGCTCACTTCGAGTTGATCAGAAAAAAGGGAAAAATATTTTGAAATACGCGAAGTATAAATTGAGTCTTCTCCTCGTGTAATGAACAAATGAAAAGTATGAAGAATGAAGTCGTAATTTCGGAACTTAGATGAGCTCCGAAGAGATCTGTTTAGAACAAGAGATCTGTGATTCATAGAACAATGAGATACTCGTTAACTGGTTGACAACTATTCAGCCACAGTAAAATGCACAACTGGCTAATAGCATTCGAGCCAGCGTTCTGCCATCACCCTCACAAAAAGAATTGTTACCCGGAAATTTTAAGATGTAGGATTATTCACTCGATTGCTAGTATTTATGATCGGTGAAAATGTTTTTTTTCGATCAAGTTGTTTGACAGAATATATTATAGTATACTCTTCAGAAGAGGGTCCAGAGAAAAATACTGTAGAGAAAAAGCAAAGATGAGCAAGAACATACCGTAAAATACGTCTATCCATTACCGATCTCCGCCCAATTAAGTAAACATTGTAGATTGAAGAAGCCAGATAGCTTCTTCAGCAATTCATTTCTTACAGCTTGCTATCTGCTCCAATCTTATACTATGAATAATAATAAAAAGTTTTCGATTAATAATCTGTTGCAATCAGCAGTAGCTGATTCGTCGTGTCGAAAATTGGTAAGTAACAAACGCTTCATACGTACCGCATTTATTTGTTCTGAAGAATGAAACACCTTCTACCTCTTCTCCAAATCAGGATCCATTAGGAAGTCTGACACCTACTTCAGTGTCAAACCAAGGTGAGATAGAGTTAACTTGTGGAAAGAAATGTGTTTATTCAAGCCATGTCAATATACAATGCTGCCAACATTATGAACCTGCAGTTAGCGGCAGCTCAAATGGCTGAGATTTCAAATTTTGGAAACCAGTCAACGATATCTCCAGTGTCCACCTCAAACTTTCTAGGAAGTCAGTTCATCTATCAATTACTTCCTTCTATTACATATCTCTCGTTCAGCACCATCCATACCATCAGTTCAAAACATTTTTGACTCACCATTAAATAGATATTTATTTTTTTCAAATTTCCCCACAAAGAGTTCTCAGAAAAGAAAAGGTGGACAAATCAGGTACTACGCCTCACACTTATTGCATGAGAGGCTTATAATTTAATTACAGATTTACCAATGAGCAAACAGATGCTCTAGAATCAAAATTCGATTCTCACAAGTACCTCAGTCCACAGGAAAGGAAAAAACTTGCAAAATCATTAAGTTTGAGTGAACGACAAGTGAAAACTTGGTTTCAAAACAGACGTGCTAAATGGCGCCGCGTTAGGAAAGATGGAGAAGAAGAAGATGATTTACCAAGTCGAAATGGACAACAGAAATCATTGGTTTTAGTTTGCAGTGCTCGTTAATTATGTGTAATCATATTGATATCATTGAAATGAATATTACTTAAAACTCGGCTTAACTTTTAATGATTCGATGAGACAACACGCGTTGTAATACAAATGAAGGTATCTCACATACTAATTAGGAAATAATCCAATAAAAAGGACAAACAATCTCACAAATCCATTGCATCTTATATGTCACTGGAGCGGATTAACATCAGTCAACATCTTAACAAGAAATACATTGGTGAGCAGCTTTCGTTATTGATAAACTAGAAAACAAATAAATTTGATAATTATAGTGTAATACACAGATGCTTACAATCCTATCTACAATAGACGCTGAGAATGGTTTCTGTTTCAAAAAAATGGATTAAAGATTCAAAGAATGATACATGCAGATAATGATTCAATGAATATACTGAAAACAACTGATCTCAAAGAAAAAAAAAACAAAAGTATACGACACCTGGGATTCCCAAGCCGTCTCCGATCCAAGTACTAACCAGGCCCGACGTTGCTTGACTTGCCAGATCGGACGGGATGGCGTACTTTCAACGTGGTATGGTCGTATACATTTATCTACATCTTTAACAGAAATAAAATATTTAGAATCGGAAACTACAGATAGAAATTTCAAGATTTCCCTTTTGCGTACTTCCTTTCATGTGGTTTGTAGTTTGAGCAGCCTATTACTTGTGAAACCTATATTGATGTAAATAACATGTAACCGTAGTCTAATGGTAGAGTGCTGGTTTACGAAACAAGTAACCAAAGTTGCGTCCCTTGGGAGGGGCAAGCCTTGTTCGCAAGGTGATAGGTTTGGGGTTCCTAACATAATACGTCCCCCGGTGTCTTGTGATTCGTAAGCCCTCTTTCTATCATCTTTCCAATATGGTTATTCCCTCACCACAGGTTATTTCCTGTCAAGAGCTCGCTCGAATCCAATGGATTAGTTCGTGTCCTTGTGTCCCCCGAAATTCGAAAAAATTAAGGCTTACGCATCACTCAAGATGCAGATTTTTTGTAAAATTTCTTGAAATTTCTATCTGTAGTTTCCGATTCTAAATATTTTATTTCTGTTAAAGATGTAGATAAATGTATACGACCATACCACGTTGAAAGTACGCCATCCCGTCCGATCTGGCAAGTCAAGCAACGTCGGGCCTGGTTAGTACTTGGATCGGAGACGGCTTGGGAATCCCAGGTGTCGTATACTTTTGTTTTTTTTTTCTTTGAGATCAGTTGTTTTCAGTATATTCATTGAATCATTATCTGCATGTATCATTCTTTGAATCTTTAATCCATTTTTTTGAAACAGAAACCATTCTCAGCGTCTATTGTAGATAGGATTGTAAGCATCTGTGTATTACACTATAATTATCAAATTTATTTGTTTTCTAGTTTATCAATAACGAAAGCTGCTCACCAATGTATTTCTTGTTAAGATGTTGACTGATGTTAATCCGCTCCAGTGACATATAAGATGCAATGGATTTGTGAGATTGTTTGTCCTTTTTATTGGATTATTTCCTAATTAGTATGTGAGATACCTTCATTTGTATTACAACGCGTGTTGTCTCATCGAATCATTAAAAGTTAAGCCGAGTTTTAAGTAATATTCATTTCAATGATATCAATATGATTACACATAATTAACGAGCACTGCAAACTAAAACCAATGATTTCTGTTGTCCATTTCGACTTGGTAAATCATCTTCTTCTTCTCCATCTTTCCTAACGCGGCGCCATTTAGCACGTCTGTTTTGAAACCAAGTTTTCACTTGTCGTTCACTCAAACTTAATGATTTTGCAAGTTTTTTCCTTTCCTGTGGACTGAGGTACTTGTGAGAATCGAATTTTGATTCTAGAGCATCTGTTTGCTCATTGGTAAATCTGTAATTAAATTATAAGCCTCTCATGCAATAAGTGTGAGGCGTAGTACCTGATTTGTCCACCTTTTCTTTTCTGAGAACTCTTTGTGGGGAAATTTGAAAAAAATAAATATCTATTTAATGGTGAGTCAAAAATGTTTTGAACTGATGGTATGGATGGTGCTGAACGAGAGATATGTAATAGAAGGAAGTAATTGATAGATGAACTGACTTCCTAGAAAGTTTGAGGTGGACACTGGAGATATCGTTGACTGGTTTCCAAAATTTGAAATCTCAGCCATTTGAGCTGCCGCTAACTGCAGGTTCATAATGTTGGCAGCATTGTATATTGACATGGCTTGAATAAACACATTTCTTTCCACAAGTTAACTCTATCTCACCTTGGTTTGACACTGAAGTAGGTGTCAGACTTCCTAATGGATCCTGATTTGGAGAAGAGGTAGAAGGTGTTTCATTCTTCAGAACAAATAAATGCGGTACGTATGAAGCGTTTGTTACTTACCAATTTTCGACACGACGAATCAGCTACTGCTGATTGCAACAGATTATTAATCGAAAACTTTTTATTATTATTCATAGTATAAGATTGGAGCAGATAGCAAGCTGTAAGAAATGAATTGCTGAAGAAGCTATCTGGCTTCTTCAATCTACAATGTTTACTTAATTGGGCGGAGATCGGTAATGGATAGACGTATTTTACGGTATGTTCTTGCTCATCTTTGCTTTTTCTCTACAGTATTTTTCTCTGGACCCTCTTCTGAAGAGTATACTATAATATATTCTGTCAAACAACTTGATCGAAAAAAAACATTTT
This sequence comes from Auanema freiburgensis, assembly GCA_030370435.1. Lineage (NCBI taxonomy): Eukaryota > Metazoa > Nematoda > Chromadorea > Rhabditida > Rhabditidae > Auanema > Auanema freiburgense. The sequence goes on along the minus strand of CM059371.1, from coordinate 1,128,620 downwards.
CACCGATCATAAATACTAGCAATCGAGTGAATAATCCTACATCTTAAAATTTCCGGGTAACAATTCTTTTTGTGAGGGTGATGGCAGAACGCTGGCTCGAATGCTATTAGCCAGTTGTGCATTTTACTGTGGCTGAATAGTTGTCAACCAGTTAACGAGTATCTCATTGTTCTATGAATCACAGATCTCTTGTTCTAAACAGATCTCTTCGGAGCTCATCTAAGTTCCGAAATTACGACTTCATTCTTCATACTTTTCATTTGTTCATTACACGAGGAGAAGACTCAATTTATACTTCGCGTATTTCAAAATATTTTTCCCTTTTTTCTGATCAACTCGAAGTGAGCAAATGAAATTCGATGTAGATCGGCTCTGTGATTGTTGATTTCCGACATGATGATATATTTCTTCAGCGTACGAATAATGGAAATCATTCCGATGATTGCAAACACATTTCCCAATCATCATACTGTTTTGGGCATCAGACTGTGAAATCTGGAGCAGACTTACATAGCTTATCCATATATGTAGAGTAGAGAGTGTTGTTTTAAGAGAACTCCAGCTCTGTTATTTCGTTTGAAGCTGCCGTGCGTTAACGGTATTAGCTCTTCTTTGATGGCCAATTAAAAACCTATAAGAATCCGTGCATTTCGTACTTCTCCTCTTGGAAATGTAAATAGATTAAGAAAAAAACAGCACGAAACCAGTGTCTCATGTCAAACAAGATTCGGATAGACAGTGTTATGTAATCGACGATAGTTTTCGTAGTTAACATTTAAACAAATAACTAATTCTTTTAATGGAGAAACAATCATTCGACTATCGCAAACAGATTTATTTGAGTGATGATTGAGAGTTTATGAAAAGAAGAGTCAAGTGAGAGAATGAGTAAAGTGTATTGAAGATATGTATTACACCGCTCTTTCAGTTTAATTGAAGTTTCCAGCTTAACAAGTACAAACCAAACAATGCTTGTTGAAAGCGTAAAGCTATAAAGAGTTTGCTGTCATCATTTACAAGCAATGTTCCCATTACTCCTGAGGTATCACATTACTACGAACTGCCTTTACAAAACTCTTTCTCAAAAATCAAATGTCAAACGAGCAAATACAACTAATTGAATTTCTACCGTCTCTCAAAAAGGTATCACATTGCAAATTTGTTAGCAATAGCCCATCTTTATAAGCAATCCTTCATGTAAATGGTCTCTACTAGTCAGACTCAATGGGGAATGTTCACTCCAATACTTTTCCAGAGAATTATTTGTGGAATATCAGAAAGAAAAAGCAAATACAAATAGAATATTAGTTCTGTAGCGATAGTTATAGAAGGACTGTCTACCGAATTGTAAACAAGTACAAGTACCTGATTAACAGACATCAAAAGTATTCTTTGAGTATCATTAATAAAACATTCCATTGATGATATTATAATGTGCTTATCCACTTGATAATCTTATTGTCGGACATCTAGGAGGCACTCGTCGGTTAATCTATCATTCTTCTTTCTTCATATAAATGCGACAGATGATGTCTCTTGATTTCAATCATCTTGTCACCGTTGACCCTCTTAACATCCTTCAAATGATGTGTTTGTATGAACATAGTGTTCTACTACCGCAATGTAATCAAAACCGTCGATCCCTGTTAATCCTTCCTAACCTACTCTGTTCTCATTCATCTTTCTATCATATTGAGGTTGTACAATGCAATATATATTTGCTCAAGAATATCAACTCCATTTCTAATGATATAAATATACATTTCATGTCATTCTATTGAGAAACACAATAAGATTGATGACATAATCACATTTCATTACGATATATCATCTCATGTTTGTTTTTCAGTCAAATGATACTCAATGTGCTCCTCGATCAACAGATTGCTCCACTCATCATGTTATTAAGAAGACTCATCATATAAACATGTTCAGAAACCATAAAAGGGATATCATCCAACAGATTTCTTTTTCATAATATAATGAAATGAGGGAGAACTTTAATGATTATCAGATATTATTATGTTGACATCTGAGGTCTGCAACTTTTTGGTGCTATTTTCTGAGTTTAATCTGTTCGACAACTTGTTGTACTTCTGAAGGGAGCTGAAGCACCGCAATAAACTATATTACGTATATTAACACAAACCAACAATCTATTCAACCTTTTTTAAGTTCGTGAAGGACCTTTGTGGATGCTTGCTGGGATTTCAACCTTTTTCAAGATTTGGCGATAGTGACAGATTACTGGAGAAAATCATCATCAATCCAAAATATAGACAGTTTCTCTTTTCATTCGAATATCACTCAAAAAACGGCATCGTCTTTTGTAGACAAGTTCAATTTATGGAATACTTCGAAGTCACAGACCTTCAAGATATACTTCATTCACTTCTCAACAACTGGCTGGACTCTCCGGATGGATTTATTCGTCACATGAGAGATACAAACAAACCAGCAATCATTTGACATATCACAGTGGAATCATTCAAAAACCACCCGATCATACATTTACACATAACTCTCCCATGTTGATCATTCACTTGCTTCCTATCATTTATGAATAGAATGTGGTTCAATAAACATTAAACTTGTTGTTCGAGCATTACTTCTGAAAATAATATTTGCATTTTTCAGGTGAGATTCTCATCCGAAGAAAACTCCCCTTCTCTGTGGTCAACGAGTTCTGGGATACAGAGGGGAGGGAGTCTCTTCACGAAAAGCATTGGTGTGCTGATCAACCATTCGCAGGATGGGGTTGAAGGTAAGATCGAGCTAGCGGAGAAATAATAATATTTCGACTTTTCAGATCAGATTCTCATCCGAAGAAAACTCCCCTTCTCTGTGGTCAACGAGTTATGGGATACAGAGGGGAGGGAGTCTCTTCACGAAAAGCATTGGTGTGCTGATCAACCATTCGCAGGATGGGGTTGAAGGTAAGATTGAGCTAGGGGAGAAATAATAATATTTCCATTTTTCAGATCGGATTCTCATCCGAGAAAAATCCCCCCCCCTCTGTGGTCAACAAGTAACAGGATGCAGAAGGGAGGGAGTTTCTTACGTGAGTTACATTGATGTGCTGATCAATCGTTCATTGATTGATGTAGTGATATGCAAGTTACAGTTATGATTGTTTTTTGCAATTTTTCAGAGTTGTATCATGTGAGAAGTGTGTTTGATGACAGATATGTGACAAGATGGGAATATAAAAATTTTCACTAAACTTGAAGGTTGTCTGAAATGTGTATTCGATTAACGTTATCAGGCCTTTTTTCCTGAAATTTGAGCTGCTTCCATTGAATATTATTATTTTTTCTGTCATATGACTAATCAGCATATTCCTAATAGTTTTCAGAACATGAGTTATATAATAACATTTAGTTTGTTCGTGTTAGTCATTTGCGTCATAAGAACAGACACCAAGTCATTTCTGTTCGTTCTGGTCTGAACAGATTGTTCCTCAATTTTCATTATACATTCTTAGTAAGATTTCGAATTTTTTCAGGTTGAAAATACTCATATCGATTCACAATGGTTGAAGTTTTCACATTCATTCACATGCAAACGATTTTGTTGTATCTGCTCAACGAAATTTATAAACGTGATTACCCGTGGGCTATAAGCCTTCACCAATCCGAAATGCTTCATCTAGTTTGTATATTAATGTTTCGCTTAATACCGATTTTTTTCAGTTCATAAAAGATCTTTGTGATTGTTTGCTCGGGTTCCAACCACGCGCAAGATTTGGGAACACTGGAAATTTGATTGGACGACTGATAAGCTTTCATGACTTCCGCAGATTTTTACTATCATTTGAGTACCACATAGAGGATCAGTTGGTTGTAGGGAGGCCTGTGAGAGCTGTGCGTTACAGGAACCGCTCACAACTGAAAAATATCTTGGAGTTATTGCTGGATGATTGGCTCGACTGCCCTGCTGGTCTGGCAAGACATTTGAGCGAAGTCGATAGATTATTACTAAGTAGTATGTGAAAGTTGACACTGGGACAGCTTTTGCCCAAACTTGATTCTTTACAGTTTTTGGTCATGTTTGTTACACATTACACCTTTTCTTTGTGTCTTAATTACAACGGAAAAAGTCATTTTCGAATAAAATAATTTCAGGCCAAAATGACTTTTAACCATTTTGCTCATTTTCCATTTCACCAGCATTTTATGCGAAAACATTTCATGTGATGAATAAAGAGCATTATTTTACGATACGAAATGAAACGATTGACAAATTGTGACCTCGTTAAGCTCGTGAAGGAGTTGAAAATCAAGTATTTCCGCGGTGTTTTCAACAGAGTCGCTTCCTCAGATGAAATACATTTCCAGGATATCAGAATTGTGAATCTCGATTCTTTGAATAATAATGATGGATACTGACTGAGTTATGTTTCACTGAAAAGCTTATTATCTCAAGCCGCAAAAATTCGATGTATTTCAGGTCAATTTGATCCACAATATGATCCGAACTCTGAACTCATGTTCAATTAAGCAGATGGAAGTTTGTTCTGAGGTGTAAACTATTGATCAATCTTTTCATTGGCTATGAGTGTTCATTCCTTATTATTCTAACATATTTTGAAGATTCTCATAGCTTTTTGTGTATAACTATCTTATGCAATTCATTTGCGCATATTATAATAATCATCTTACTGGTTCATTTTTGTCAAAATGTTATGGATGAATCATTTAAATATGAGTATGAATTTACTTTGAGATTCAAAAACTTATGTTGTGTACACTCATGTATTCATGTACTTCTTCGATTATAAAGTTTATGATAACATTTACTCTAGCAATTACCAAATTTACGGCAATGACGCACTGCTACATATGAATAATATACTTCTTTATAAATCAAACAATAGTTTTCAAAAGGCAGTCATCATTGTTCCGTATGTGGAAGTACGTTTTGACCATCATTTCTCATTTTTTTTCGACACCCTGTATTGTTCTTTTCTTCAACTCACCGTGTGAAATACCCATTTTTCAGAAACAAAATGAGTGCAGCAGACATTAGAACGTTCTTATCAATGCAAACTACTCTACTTTGCTTACTTAATCAAATAACTCGTCGAGACTATCCTTGGTCAATCAATGTGAAACACCGCAATAAACTACATTACGTATGTTAACACGTAACCAACAATCTATTCAACCTTTTTTAAGTTCGTGAAGGACCTTTGTGGATGCTTGCTGGGATTTCAACCTTTTTCAAGATTTGGCGATAGTGACAGATTACTGGCAAAAATCATCATCAATCCAAAATATAGACAGTTTCTCTTTTCATTCGAATATCACTCAGAAAACGGCATCGTCTTTTGTAGACAAGTTCAATTTATGGAATACTTCGAAGTCACAGAACTTCAAGATATACTTCATTCACTTCTCAACAACTGGCTGGACTCTCCGGATGGATTTATTCGTCACATGAGAGATACAAACAAACCAGCAATCATTTGACATATCACAGTGGAATCATTCAAAAACCACCCGATCATACATTTACACATAACTCTCCCATGTTGATCATTCACTTGCTTCCTATCATTTATGAATAGAATGTGGTTCAATAAACATTAAACTTGCTGTTCGAGCAATACTTCTGGAGAAAACAAAAATCTCATTCTTGGACACTATAAGCGAGCAAAAGGCTGTTGCATATTGTAAACTAGGGCAAACGCTCTATTGTCAATGAGCCGCACGCGGCTGAGACGCGTAGCGTGTTCAAGGACGCCGTGGTCAGCTGGCAATCAATTTTTCAATAATGTGTAACGAATGTGAATAGTGAAAGTTGTTTCTTGTTTCTAAATATGTTTTGCGAATTGATTTTGATTGATTATTTTCAGAAGGTAGATTAGACATGGATATCACCTATACTGGGAATGTAGAAGAACACTCTAAAAGACGTGTGGCATACTATTATGATGGTGGGAGTGTTTTATCGTGTTGTCGTTATTTTACTGAATAAACGTTTAAGGAAACATTGGAAACTATTACTATGGTCAGGGACATGTTATGAAACCAAATCGCATACGAATGACACATCATCTCATATTGAATTATGGAATTTACAGAGATTTAGAAGTTTATGTGAGTGTGACAGCCAGTTTTTGAGTCCATTTTGTGTCCAGAGACCTTATCCTGCATCCTTCGAAGATATGACAGTCTTCCATAGCGAAGAGTATGTTCAATTTCTGAAGTGTGCTAATCCTGACAACCTTCGCAATTTCAAACCACACATGCTGAAATGTAAGTATTAAGAGCAGTTTGATCACCATGCAAAATCTAAAATTACAGTCAATGTTGGTGAAGATTGCCCAGTATTTGATGGTCTTTATGAATTCTGTCAGTTGAGCAGTGGAGCTTCCATAGGTATAAGATAAAACTTGTTAAGTTTGCGGAAAGACAGAAATTCAGCTGCTGCTGTGAAACTGAATAAAAACAAAACTGATATAGCTATCAATTGGATGGGAGGTCTTCATCATGCGAAGAAAGGGGAAGCCAGCGGTTTCTGCTACACCAATGACATAGTCCTTGCTATTCTGGAACTGTTGAAGCATAAAAAGAGGTAGCTGTTGAAGTGTGGAATCCTTCAGATCAATAATATTAAAGAGTGTTATACGTTGACATTGATGTTCATCATGGAGATGGTGTGGAGGAAGCTTTTTTTACCACTGATCGTGTAATGACAGTGTCTTTTCATAAGTATGGAGAGTTCTTCCCAGGAACAGGAGATTTCCGGGTACTGTCACGAGATTACATTCTCAGATTATTTCTGATAATTTTAAGGATATCGGTGCAGGTAAAGGCAAACACTATGCCGTGAACATCCCTTTGAGGGAAGGAATCACTGATGAAGCATATCAAAGCATCTTCAAACCAGTTAGCAATAAGCTTTCAATCCCGATACGATTTAATATTATCAGATTATGACCAAGGTTATGGAACGTTTCCAGCCATGTGCTGTAGTTCTTCAATGCGGAGCTGACTCTCTTGCAGGCGACCGCTTAGGACCTTTCAATTTGACTCTAAGAGGTGAATTGACAGATGTTAAAGAAATTTTGAATCAGAAGTCTAGGACATGGAGAGTGTGTTTCCTTCTTCCGCAAATACAATATACCGTTGATGCTTGTCGGAGGAGGTGGTTACACTCCACGCAATGTTGCTCGCTGTTGGGCTTATGAAACATCTCTTGCTACGAATAAGGAAATTCCCAACGGTTTTTCACATCAGAGAGAGTAACTCCGTAATTTTTGTTCTCTAGAAATACCGTACAATGACTATTTCGAGTTCTATGCTCCTCACTACAAGCTTCATTTGGCTCCGTTGGGTAGAGCCAATATGAATAGTGTCGATTTCATGCAGTTTGCACTGTAAGTCTGCTCATCATTGCATTTCCATCCAGTCTGGTATTTTAGAGAAAAAGTGATGGAAAATCTCAATAGTTTGACTTTCGTCCCCAGCGTTCAGATGCAACGTAAGAAATCTGTGCTCAAAGATAGCTAAATCGCTCTTTCAGCTCTCGAAGAGGATTTCCAACCACCTTATAATGATCCGACTGTTCTTTCGGATTATGTCAATCCTGATTCTCGTCTTCATCGTATGTCTCAACTGTATAATCTTCTTAATATATAAATATTACAGCATCTATCATGGAAAGCTTAACGGATGATGTTGGGGAATATTATGATAGAGAACAAGAAGGCGATGATAGGTTTGTGAAAAGATATATCAGCGGAACAAAGAAATTTTTTCAAGAAGAAATGATTTCAACGCTAAAAGAGCAGCTGAACGATGCGACAACAAAGGTTCCCCGGTTAAGAAGAGCAAAGAGAATCATGGAAGAGTATGAAGTGCAAGTGTTCTGTTCTGATGTTTTACTTTTCAGAAGTCCAAATGATTGGTGTTTCGAAGTTAGAAAATGAATGGAGTGTTCTCCTGAGTCTAATCTCTCTCGGTTTTCATATTTATTCGAATTCGTTTTTACTGTTTCCTATTGATACTCACATATGAAAGTTTTACAATTGTATCTTCAGTCATCCATGACTTATATCGCAACGATCTCGCATTGTTTTAAAAACATTATTCCATTTAATAATAATAAACTTATTAATTTCTTAATTCCTTATGTTTTGAAAATATCTGAAATGATAGATCAACCAACGATATAAAATCTTTAAATTGAGATGTTCTTGTCACAACATTGGAACAAATTCTTAATGTTCCAACCATCTTAAGCAGATGAATGGTATCTTAATCATAGCAAGCAACTATGACAGCCGTCTGTCCAATTCTCTTACTTCTCGAAGTTCTTAAAAATGAAGAAGAGGTAGACTTCATGTTTTTTTTGTTGCATGTGTCACCTTGAGAGCTTGGCCTTATCTCATTTGTGGATATTTTGAGAGATTGACGGGTTGTTTGGGAACACATGTCTATGACAGAGCAATTTGGAAGCCTTTGAGGGATATGCTGAATGTTCATCAGGCTCTAGAAATGAATTGAAGAAATTTCTCCTCCAATTAACTGCTTCAATTAATTCATTTGAATGTTCATTTAACTCGAACTATCTTCTCAGCCTTCATTAATTTCTCGTTTATAGTCTCACATTTCCTTGCAGATATCTTTTGGAAGGCTAATTAAAGCCTGCTTCTCAAAAGTATTCTCAAACACAGTCGATAAGACGTCACCATTATTTTATGTTCACATGCCTTTCAATTATCGTTCTTTTAATTTCTGAGCTTTTTTTTATATGTGAAAGCGCAAGCTATTGATTGTGAGGAGAAAAGTTTTCAGCAGTCTCCTCCCTTTTTTTCGCCATTCATATCGACTGCCGTCTCGACAAACGTTCGTTTTTGATTATTACTCAATCTCTCAGTTTCCAGATGATGAAGCTGAACATCGTTCTTCTCTGTTTCATATTCCATCAATGCTTAGCCATGAAGGTAAACAGTTATTGTCGATTCGTTGAATGATTCTTACGATTGCAGGAGGTCATGCCAGACACTGAAACTTGCTTCCATGGCTTCGATTCTGACCGAGATGGTAGAAAACCACAGATAACTATAATTAAAATGTGTTTAAGGAGAACTGAGTTTCCAAGAGATCGAGCAGTTCTTCTATGAGGAGATGGAAGCCATCTACAACAAGAGCGGTCTTCAGATCAACACCGAAGAAAAGTAAAACTATTTGTATCAATTAGATGAAACGTTTATTTGCCAGGAAAGAGCAGCTCTCCTGCTTTTTGGAAAGCGCTATCAAAAACTTGGATCTCAACAATGACAATAAGCTCACGTTCGAGGAGCTTACTAGTGCTTGAGCCACGTAAGCACAGTCTTGGATAATCGTGGAGCTCAACAGCTACCGTATACATGTGTCTCCAATTGTGCAATTGCAAATAAAGATTATTTCTTTTTTTTTCTTTTTAATAATTGATATCCAGAGGTAGTTGTTACGACTGAAGCAACTTATTAATTCTAGAAGAAACATCAGCAGTGGGCTTTTTTGCGATAATTATTAATTCAGGCGAGTAAAAAAATTGGAAGAGAAAGGATTGATTATCCATGGGCTGACAAAAAGCTGTCAAGTAACAATTGCCAGTCGTACAGATATGTGGTCGATAATGACGCCAATAGTCGCAGCCTCACGTTTTTCTGTCTGTGAGAACGTGAGATTAAGAGAAAATCGCAGTGTTAACGTTGTTGGGAAAGTTTGAAATCGCTCAATCTCAACTTTTCAAAGTTTTCCAAACACCAGAGCTTTTGTAGAAAAAATTGTTAGAAACTGGAAGTACTCTTCTCAAAGCTCACATTATCAACCACACGGCTGCGACTATTGGCGTCATTAGCGACCACATATCTGTACGACTGGCAATTGTTACTTGACAGCTTTTTGTCAGCCCATGGATAATCAATCCTTTCTCTTCCAATTTTTTTACTCGCCTGAATTAATAATTATCGCAAAAAAAGCCCACTGCTGATGTTTCTTCTAGAATTAATAAGTTGCTTCAGTCGTAACAACTACCTCTGGATATCAATTATTAAAAAGAAAAAAAAGAAATAATCTTTATTTGCAATTGCACAATTGGAGACACATGTATACGGTAGCTGTTGAGCTCCACGATTATCCAAGACTGTGCTTACGTGGCTCAAGCACTAGTAAGCTCCTCGAACGTGAGCTTATTGTCATTGTTGAGATCCAAGTTTTTGATAGCGCTTTCCAAAAAGCAGGAGAGCTGCTCTTTCCTGGCAAATAAACGTTTCATCTAATTGATACAAATAGTTTTACTTTTCTTCGGTGTTGATCTGAAGACCGCTCTTGTTGTAGATGGCTTCCATCTCCTCATAGAAGAACTGCTCGATCTCTTGGAAACTCAGTTCTCCTTAAACACATTTTAATTATAGTTATCTGTGGTTTTCTACCATCTCGGTCAGAATCGAAGCCATGGAAGCAAGTTTCAGTGTCTGGCATGACCTCCTGCAATCGTAAGAATCATTCAACGAATCGACAATAACTGTTTACCTTCATGGCTAAGCATTGATGGAATATGAAACAGAGAAGAACGATGTTCAGCTTCATCATCTGGAAACTGAGAGATTGAGTAATAATCAAAAACGAACGTTTGTCGAGACGGCAGTCGATATGAATGGCGAAAAAAAGGGAGGAGACTGCTGAAAACTTTTCTCCTCACAATCAATAGCTTGCGCTTTCACATATAAAAAAAAGCTCAGAAATTAAAAGAACGATAATTGAAAGGCATGTGAACATAAAATAATGGTGACGTCTTATCGACTGTGTTTGAGAATACTTTTGAGAAGCAGGCTTTAATTAGCCTTCCAAAAGATATCTGCAAGGAAATGTGAGACTATAAACGAGAAATTAATGAAGGCTGAGAAGATAGTTCGAGTTAAATGAACATTCAAATGAATTAATTGAAGCAGTTAATTGGAGGAGAAATTTCTTCAATTCATTTCTAGAGCCTGATGAACATTCAGCATATCCCTCAAAGGCTTCCAAATTGCTCTGTCATAGACATGTGTTCCCAAACAACCCGTCAATCTCTCAAAATATCCACAAATGAGATAAGGCCAAGCTCTCAAGGTGACACATGCAACAAAAAAAACATGAAGTCTACCTCTTCTTCATTTTTAAGAACTTCGAGAAGTAAGAGAATTGGACAGACGGCTGTCATAGTTGCTTGCTATGATTAAGATACCATTCATCTGCTTAAGATGGTTGGAACATTAAGAATTTGTTCCAATGTTGTGACAAGAACATCTCAATTTAAAGATTTTATATCGTTGGTTGATCTATCATTTCAGATATTTTCAAAACATAAGGAATTAAGAAATTAATAAGTTTATTATTATTAAATGGAATAATGTTTTTAAAACAATGCGAGATCGTTGCGATATAAGTCATGGATGACTGAAGATACAATTGTAAAACTTTCATATGTGAGTATCAATAGGAAACAGTAAAAACGAATTCGAATAAATATGAAAACCGAGAGAGATTAGACTCAGGAGAACACTCCATTCATTTTCTAACTTCGAAACACCAATCATTTGGACTTCTGAAAAGTAAAACATCAGAACAGAACACTTGCACTTCATACTCTTCCATGATTCTCTTTGCTCTTCTTAACCGGGGAACCTTTGTTGTCGCATCGTTCAGCTGCTCTTTTAGCGTTGAAATCATTTCTTCTTGAAAAAATTTCTTTGTTCCGCTGATATATCTTTTCACAAACCTATCATCGCCTTCTTGTTCTCTATCATAATATTCCCCAACATCATCCGTTAAGCTTTCCATGATAGATGCTGTAATATTTATATATTAAGAAGATTATACAGTTGAGACATACGATGAAGACGAGAATCAGGATTGACATAATCCGAAAGAACAGTCGGATCATTATAAGGTGGTTGGAAATCCTCTTCGAGAGCTGAAAGAGCGATTTAGCTATCTTTGAGCACAGATTTCTTACGTTGCATCTGAACGCTGGGGACGAAAGTCAAACTATTGAGATTTTCCATCACTTTTTCTCTAAAATACCAGACTGGATGGAAATGCAATGATGAGCAGACTTACAGTGCAAACTGCATGAAATCGACACTATTCATATTGGCTCTACCCAACGGAGCCAAATGAAGCTTGTAGTGAGGAGCATAGAACTCGAAATAGTCATTGTACGGTATTTCTAGAGAACAAAAATTACGGAGTTACTCTCTCTGATGTGAAAAACCGTTGGGAATTTCCTTATTCGTAGCAAGAGATGTTTCATAAGCCCAACAGCGAGCAACATTGCGTGGAGTGTAACCACCTCCTCCGACAAGCATCAACGGTATATTGTATTTGCGGAAGAAGGAAACACACTCTCCATGTCCTAGACTTCTGATTCAAAATTTCTTTAACATCTGTCAATTCACCTCTTAGAGTCAAATTGAAAGGTCCTAAGCGGTCGCCTGCAAGAGAGTCAGCTCCGCATTGAAGAACTACAGCACATGGCTGGAAACGTTCCATAACCTTGGTCATAATCTGATAATATTAAATCGTATCGGGATTGAAAGCTTATTGCTAACTGGTTTGAAGATGCTTTGATATGCTTCATCAGTGATTCCTTCCCTCAAAGGGATGTTCACGGCATAGTGTTTGCCTTTACCTGCACCGATATCCTTAAAATTATCAGAAATAATCTGAGAATGTAATCTCGTGACAGTACCCGGAAATCTCCTGTTCCTGGGAAGAACTCTCCATACTTATGAAAAGACACTGTCATTACACGATCAGTGGTAAAAAAAGCTTCCTCCACACCATCTCCATGATGAACATCAATGTCAACGTATAACACTCTTTAATATTATTGATCTGAAGGATTCCACACTTCAACAGCTACCTCTTTTTATGCTTCAACAGTTCCAGAATAGCAAGGACTATGTCATTGGTGTAGCAGAAACCGCTGGCTTCCCCTTTCTTCGCATGATGAAGACCTCCCATCCAATTGATAGCTATATCAGTTTTGTTTTTATTCAGTTTCACAGCAGCAGCTGAATTTCTGTCTTTCCGCAAACTTAACAAGTTTTATCTTATACCTATGGAAGCTCCACTGCTCAACTGACAGAATTCATAAAGACCATCAAATACTGGGCAATCTTCACCAACATTGACTGTAATTTTAGATTTTGCATGGTGATCAAACTGCTCTTAATACTTACATTTCAGCATGTGTGGTTTGAAATTGCGAAGGTTGTCAGGATTAGCACACTTCAGAAATTGAACATACTCTTCGCTATGGAAGACTGTCATATCTTCGAAGGATGCAGGATAAGGTCTCTGGACACAAAATGGACTCAAAAACTGGCTGTCACACTCACATAAACTTCTAAATCTCTGTAAATTCCATAATTCAATATGAGATGATGTGTCATTCGTATGCGATTTGGTTTCATAACATGTCCCTGACCATAGTAATAGTTTCCAATGTTTCCTTAAACGTTTATTCAGTAAAATAACGACAACACGATAAAACACTCCCACCATCATAATAGTATGCCACACGTCTTTTAGAGTGTTCTTCTACATTCCCAGTATAGGTGATATCCATGTCTAATCTACCTTCTGAAAATAATCAATCAAAATCAATTCGCAAAACATATTTAGAAACAAGAAACAACTTTCACTATTCACATTCGTTACACATTATTGAAAAATTGATTGCCAGCTGACCACGGCGTCCTTGAACACGCTACGCGTCTCAGCCGCGTGCGGCTCATTGACAATAGAGCGTTTGCCCTAGTTTACAATATGCAACAGCCTTTTGCTCGCTTATAGTGTCCAAGAATGAGATTTTTGTTTTCTCCAGAAGTAATGCTCGAACAACAAGTTTAATGTTTATTGAACCACATTCTATTCATAAATGATAGGAAGCAAGTGAATGATCAACATGGGAGAGTTATGTGTAAATGTATGATCGGGTGGTTTTTGAATGATTCCACTGTGATATGTCAAATGATTGCTGGTTTGTTTGTATCTCTCATGTGACGAATAAATCCATCCGGAGAGTCCAGCCAGTTGTTGAGAAGTGAATGAAGTATATCTTGAAGTTCTGTGACTTCGAAGTATTCCATAAATTGAACTTGTCTACAAAAGACGATGCCGTTTTCTGAGTGATATTCGAATGAAAAGAGAAACTGTCTATATTTTGGATTGATGATGATTTTCGCCAGTAATCTGTCACTATCGCCAAATCTTGAAAAAGGTTGAAATCCCAGCAAGCATCCACAAAGGTCCTTCACGAACTTAAAAAAGGTTGAATAGATTGTTGGTTACGTGTTAACATACGTAATGTAGTTTATTGCGGTGTTTCACATTGATTGACCAAGGATAGTCTCGACGAGTTATTTGATTAAGTAAGCAAAGTAGAGTAGTTTGCATTGATAAGAACGTTCTAATGTCTGCTGCACTCATTTTGTTTCTGAAAAATGGGTATTTCACACGGTGAGTTGAAGAAAAGAACAATACAGGGTATCGAAAAAAAATGAGAAATGATGGTCAAAACGTACTTCCACATACGGAACAATGATGACTGCCTTTTGAAAACTATTGTTTGATTTATAAAGAAGTATATTATTCATATGTAGCAGTGCGTCATTGCCGTAAATTTGGTAATTGCTAGAGTAAATGTTATCATAAACTTTATAATCGAAGAAGTACATGAATACATGAGTGTACACAACATAAGTTTTTGAATCTCAAAGTAAATTCATACTCATATTTAAATGATTCATCCATAACATTTTGACAAAAATGAACCAGTAAGATGATTATTATAATATGCGCAAATGAATTGCATAAGATAGTTATACACAAAAAGCTATGAGAATCTTCAAAATATGTTAGAATAATAAGGAATGAACACTCATAGCCAATGAAAAGATTGATCAATAGTTTACACCTCAGAACAAACTTCCATCTGCTTAATTGAACATGAGTTCAGAGTTCGGATCATATTGTGGATCAAATTGACCTGAAATACATCGAATTTTTGCGGCTTGAGATAATAAGCTTTTCAGTGAAACATAACTCAGTCAGTATCCATCATTATTATTCAAAGAATCGAGATTCACAATTCTGATATCCTGGAAATGTATTTCATCTGAGGAAGCGACTCTGCTGAAAACACCGCGGAAATACTTGATTTTCAACTCCTTCACGAGCTTAACGAGGTCACAATTTGTCAATCGTTTCATTTCGTATCGTAAAATAATGCTCTTTATTCATCACATGAAATGTTTTCGCATAAAATGCTGGTGAAATGGAAAATGAGCAAAATGGTTAAAAGTCATTTTGGCCTGAAATTATTTTTTTCGCAAATGACTTTTTCCGTTGTAATTAAGACACAAAGAAAAGGTGTAATGTGTAACAAACATGACCAAAAACTGTAAAGAATCAAGTTTGGGCAAAAGCTGTCCCAGTGTCAACTTTCACATACTACTTAGTAATAATCTATCGACTTCGCTCAAATGTCTTGCCAGACCAGCAGGGCAGTCGAGCCAATCATCCAACAATAACTCCAAGATATTTTTCAGTTGTGAGCGGTTCCTGTAACGCACAGCTCTCACAGGCCTCCCTACAACCAACTGATCCTCTATGTGGTACTCAAATGATAGTAAAAATCTGCGGAAGTCATGAAAGCTTATCAGTCGTCCAATCAAATTTCCAGTGTTCCCAAATCTTGCGCGTGGTTGGAACCCGAGCAAACAATCACAAAGATCTTTTATGAACTGAAAAAAATCGGTATTAAGCGAAACATTAATATACAAACTAGATGAAGCATTTCGGATTGGTGAAGGCTTATAGCCCACGGGTAATCACGTTTATAAATTTCGTTGAGCAGATACAACAAAATCGTTTGCATGTGAATGAATGTGAAAACTTCAACCATTGTGAATCGATATGAGTATTTTCAACCTGAAAAAATTCGAAATCTTACTAAGAATGTATAATGAAAATTGAGGAACAATCTGTTCAGACCAGAACGAACAGAAATGACTTGGTGTCTGTTCTTATGACGCAAATGACTAACACGAACAAACTAAATGTTATTATATAACTCATGTTCTGAAAACTATTAGGAATATGCTGATTAGTCATATGACAGAAAAAATAATAATATTCAATGGAAGCAGCTCAAATTTCAGGAAAAAAGGCCTGATAACGTTAATCGAATACACATTTCAGACAACCTTCAAGTTTAGTGAAAATTTTTATATTCCCATCTTGTCACATATCTGTCATCAAACACACTTCTCACATGATACAACTCTGAAAAATTGCAAAAAACAATCATAACTGTAACTTGCATATCACTACATCAATCAATGAACGATTGATCAGCACATCAATGTAACTCACGTAAGAAACTCCCTCCCTTCTGCATCCTGTTACTTGTTGACCACAGAGGGGGGGGGATTTTTCTCGGATGAGAATCCGATCTGAAAAATGGAAATATTATTATTTCTCCCCTAGCTCAATCTTACCTTCAACCCCATCCTGCGAATGGTTGATCAGCACACCAATGCTTTTCGTGAAGAGACTCCCTCCCCTCTGTATCCCATAACTCGTTGACCACAGAGAAGGGGAGTTTTCTTCGGATGAGAATCTGATCTGAAAAGTCGAAATATTATTATTTCTCCGCTAGCTCGATCTTACCTTCAACCCCATCCTGCGAATGGTTGATCAGCACACCAATGCTTTTCGTGAAGAGACTCCCTCCCCTCTGTATCCCATAACTCGTTGACCACAGAGAAGGGGAGTTTTCTTCGTGTGAGAATCCGATCTGAAAAATGGAAATATTATTATTTCTCCGCTAGCTCAATCTTACCTTCAACCCCATCCTGCGAATGGTTGATCAGCACACCAATGCTTTTCGTGAAGAGACTCCCTCTCCTCTGTATCCCATAACTCGTTGACCACAGAGAAGGGGAGTTTTCTTCGGATGAGAATCTGATCTGAAAAGTCGAAATATTATTATTTCTCCGCTAGCTCGATCTTACCTTCAACCCCATCCTGCGAATGGTTGATCAGCACACCAATGCTTTTCGTGAAGAGACTCCCTCCCCTCTGTATCCCATAACTCGTTGACCACAGAGAAGGGGAGTTTTCTTCGGATGAGAATCTGATCTGAAAAGTCGAAATATTATTATTTCTCCGCTAGCTTAATCTTACCTTCAACCCCATCCTGCGAATGGTTGATCAGCACACCAATGCTTTTTGGAAAGAGACTCCCTCTCCTCTGCAACCCATAATTCGTTGACCACAGAGAAGGGGAGTTTTCTTCGGGTGAGAATCCGATCTGAAAAATGGAAATATTATTATTTCTCCGCTAGCTCAATCTTACCTTTCATCCCATTCTGCGAATGGTTGATCAGCACACCAATGCTTTTTGTGAAAAGACTCCCTCCCCTCTGTATCCCATAACTCGTTGACCACAGAGAAGGGGAGTTTTTCTCGGATGAGAATCTGATCTGAAAAGTCGAAATATTATTATTTCTCCGCTAGCTTAATCTTACCTTTCATCTCATTCTGCGAATGGTTGATCAGCACACCAATGCTTTTCGTGAAGAGACTCCCTCCCCTCTGTATCCCATAACTCGTTGACCACAGAGAAGGGGAGTTTTCTTCGGGTGAGAATCCGATCTGAAAAATGGAAATATTATTATTTCTCGGCTAGTTCAATCTTACCTTTCATCTCATTCTACGAATGGTTGATCAGCACACCAATGCTTTTTGTGAAAAGACTCCCTCCCCTCTGTATCCCATAACTCGTTGACCACAGAGAAGGGGAGTTTTTCTCGGATGAGAATCTGATCTGAAAAGTCGAAATATTATTTTTTCTCCGCTAGCTCAATCTCACCTTTCATCTCATTCTGCGAATGGTTGATCAGCACACCAATGCTTTTCGTGAAGAGACTCCCTCCCCTCTGTATCCCATAACTCGTTGACCACAGAAAAGGTGAGTTTTTGTCGGATGAGAATCCGATCTGAAAAATGGAAATATTATTATTTCTCGGCTAGTTCAATCTTACCTTTCATCTCATTCTACGAATGGTTGATCAGCACACCAATGCTTTTTGAAAAGAGACTCCCTCTCCTCTGTATCCCATAACTTGTTGACCACAGAGAAGGGGAGTTTTCTTCGGGTGAGAATCTGATCTGAGAAGTCGAAATATTATTATTTCTCCGCTAGCTCAATCTTACCTTCAACCCTATCCTGCGAATGGTTGATCAGCACACCAATGCTTTTCGTGAAGAGACTCCCTCCCCTCTGTCATCAATATCTCATTGACCACAGAGAGGGGGAGTTTTTTTCGGGTCAGAATCCGATCTGAAAAATAGAAATATTATTATTTCTCCGCTAGCTCAATCTTACCTTTCATCTCATTCTACGAATGGTTGATCAGCACACCAATGCTTTTTGAAAAGAGACTCCCTCTCCTCTGTATCCCATAACTTGTTGACCACAGAGAAGGGGAGTTTTCTTCGGGTGAGAATCTGATCTGAAAAGTCGAAATATTATTATTTCTCCGCTAGCTCAATCTTACCTTCAACCCTATCCTGCGAATGGTTGATCAGCACACCAATGCTTTCCGTAAAGAGACTCCCTCCCCTCTGTATCCCATATCTTGTTGACCACAGAGAGGGGGAGTATTTGGCGCTTTTCTGTTATATGCCCCCCCCTAGGCTCCGCCCATTTTTTTGTGCGCCAACTGAGATCTGGGGGCTCTTCCCCCAGACCCCCGGTTTTTGGAATGTATGCGTGAATTGACAGTTTAGTATGCTTTGACATTTATTAAAAATAACAACTGAGACAACAAAACTATATTTTAATTTTTGAAAAAGCCTCTTCTAACCTTATATGCTTGTCTTCAAAAAGTTCGCGCATGTCATCTAGAATCGTTACGAAAATATCCGTATCTCTATATCTCCGTCTAAACACAAACTCAGCTATGCGCATATTAATAGTACTGGTTGCTACCCCAAATATATCTTTACTCATCTCTTTCTTTAAAAGTCCCCACAACCCTTCAATCATGTTAGTACAAGTTTTAGTCTCAGGATCAACGAAATTCTTACTTTGATTCACAATGAAATGCTTATAGTTGTTCGGAAGCCTAGGGAGATACAAGTAACCTCTCCAACAATCAGTAAGAATGATGGAGCCATCGCTGACATTAGATCTAATAACATTCTCAAGGGTAAATGCGCTGCGGCTCAGAATAGGAAAAATAGAAATATCTTTAGTTTCACATTAAATCCCCCCAATTATCCAAATGTTTCTCTTCACTCTCCCTACATTATACTTACGCTTACAAAGAACACTTTCATCTATCTGAACGCTTAAACCATCCCCTTTTATCTTACGCGGAAACCGATCTAACTTCCAAGCACAAATCCTTATGATGATTTTTCCAAACTTCGTGAAAGTATCACGACTCATTTTACATTCATTCTTAACAGTCGTATAGCATAACTGCTTACAAGACCAAAAGAAAATAAAGCGAACAATGGTAGTAAAAGGCAAGCGAGAACCTTCAAAAATAGAGTTTGTTCTACATCCGATTTCCTTCCTACAGTTCTTCTTGCCACAGCGAAATTTAAACTTCTTTAAACTAAAGCTCATTCTTGTTGCACAATTGGGACAGACCTTGAAACCAAAATTAAATTATCAAAAAGATCCCAAATCATCACATACAAGTTCTCTTACTAATAAACCCCTTTCTTGCAGAAAAAGATAACTTTCTTCCTGATTCATCTTGAAAACTTGCAGTGGTGTACATTGTTAAACCCTTAAAAACAAAACTGTTATACCTCGAAACACTTAAATCAAAAATGCCCAATTCATTCATTTCCCAATTCATAAAGCTAACCAGACGCGCGCACGAAAAAATGGGCGGAGCCTAGGGGGGCATATATCAGAACAGAACCGAGTATTTCTAGGATGAGAATCTCACCTGAAGAATCCAGATATTGATTTTTCTCCACTAGCTCAATCTTACCTTTCATCCCATCCTGCGAATGGTTGATCAGCACACCAATGCTTTTCACAAAGAGGTTCCCTCCCCTCTGTAATCAAAATCTCGTTGACCACAGAGAGGGGGAGTTTTTCTCCGATGAGAATCCGATCTGAAAAATGGAAACATTATTTTTTCTCCACTAGCATAATCTTACCTTCAACTTCATTCTGCGAATGGTTGATCAGCACACCAATGCTTTTCACAAAGAGGTTCCCTCCCCTCTGTAATCAAAATCTCGTTGACCACAGAGAGGGGGAGTTTTTCTCCGATGAGAATCCGATCTGAAAAATGGAAACATTATTTTTTCTCCACTAGCATAATCTTACCTTCAACTTCATTCTGCGAATGGTTGATCAGCACACCAATGCTTTTCACAAAGAGGTTCCCTCCCCTCTGTAATCAAAATCTCGTTGACCACAGAGAGGGGGAGTTTTTCTCCGATGAGAATCCGATCTGAAAAATGGAAACATTATTTTTTCTCCACTAGCATAATCTTACCTTCAACTTCATTCTGCGAATGGTTGATCAGCACACCAATGCTTTTCACAAAGAGGTTCCCTCCCCTCTGTAATCAAAATCTCGTTGACCACAGAGAGGGGGAGTTTTTCTCCGATGAGAATCCGATCTGAAAAATGGAAACATTATTTTTTCTCCACTAGCATAATCTTACCTTCAACTTCATTCTGCGAATGGTTGATCAGCACACCAATGCTTTTCACAAAGAGGTTCCCTCCCCTCTGTAATCAAAATCTCGTTGACCACAGAGAGGGGGAGTTTTTCTCCGATGAGAATCCGATCTGAAAAATGGAAACATTATTTTTTCTCCGCTAGCATAATCTTACCTTCAACCTAATCCTGCGAATGGTTGATCAGCACACCAATGCTTTTCACAAAGAGGTTCCCTCCCCTCTGTAATCAAAATCTCGTTGACCACAGAGAGGGGGAGTTTTTCTCCGATGAGAATCCGATCTGAAAAATGGAAACATTATTTTTTCTCCGCTAGCATAATCTTACCTTCAACCTAATCCTGCGAATGGTTGATCAGCACACCAATGCTTTTCACAAAGAGGTTCCCTCCCCTCTGTAATCAAAATCTCGTTGACCACAGAGAGGGGGAGTTTTTCTCGGATGAGAATCCGATCTGAAAAATGGAAACATTATTATTTCTCCGCTAGCATAATCTTACCTTCAACCTCATTCTGCGAATGGTTGATCAGCACACCAATGCTTTTCACAAAGAGGCTCCCTCCCCTCTGTAATCAACATCTCGTTGACCACAGAGAAGGGGAGTTTTTGTCGCATGAGAATCCGATCTGAAAAATGGAAACATTATTTTTTCTCCGCTAGCATAATCTTACCTTCAACCTCATTCTGCGAATGGTTGATCAGCACACCAATGCTTTTCACAAAGAGGCTCCCTCCCCTCTGTAATCAACATCTCGTTGACCACAGAGAAGGGGAGTTTTTGTCGCATGAGAATCCGATCTGAAAAATGGAAACATTATTTTTTCTCCGCTAGCTCAATCTCACCTTTAACCTCATCCTGCGAATGGTTGATCACCACACCAAGGTTTTTTAAAAAAAAACTCCCTCCCCTCTGTATCCAGTTACTTGTTGACCACAGAAGGGGGGAGTATTTCTAGGATGACAATATCACCTGAAGAATGCAGATATTGATTTTTCTCCACTAGCTCAATCTTACCTTTCATCCCATCCTGCGAATGGTTGATCAGCACACCAACGCTTTTCAAAAAGAAACTCCCTCCCCTCTGTCATCAATATCTCGTTGACCACAGAGAGGGGGAGTTTTTGTCGAATGAGAATCCGATCTGAAAAATAGAAACATTATTTTTTCTCCGCTAGCTCAATCTTACCTTCAAACCCATTCTGCGCATGGTTGATCAGCACACCAATGCTTTCTGAAAAAAGACTCACTCCCCTCTGTAATCAAAATCTCGTTGACCACAGAGAGGGGGAGTTTTTCTCGGATGAGAATCCGATCTGAAAAATGGAAACATTATTATTTCTCCGCTAGCTTAATCTTACCTTTCATCTCATTCTGCGAATGGTTGATCAGCACACCAATGCTTTTTGGAAAGAGACTCCCTCTCCTCTGCAACCCATAACTCGTTGACCACAGAGAAGGGGAGTTTTTCTCGGATGAGAATCTGATCTGAAAAGTCGAAATATTATTATTTCTCCGCTAGCTTAATCTTACCTTTCATCCCATTCTGCGAATGGTTGATCAGCACACCAATGCTTTTTGGAAAGAGACTCCCTCTCCTCTGTATCCCATAACTCGTTGACCACAGAGAAGGGGAGTTTTCTTCGGGTGAGAATCCGATCTGAAAAATGGAAACATTATTATTTCTCCGCTAGCTTAATCTTACCTTTCATCTCATTCTGCGAATGGTTGATCAGCACACCAATGCTTTTTGGAAAGAGACTCCCTCTCCTCTGCAACCCATAACTCGTTGACCACAGAGAAGGGGAGTTTTTCTCGTATGAGAATCTGATCTGAAAAGTCGAAATATTATTATTTCTCCGCTAGCTTAATCTTACCTTTCTTCCCATTCTGCGAATGGTTGATCAGCACACCAATGCTTTTTGGAAAGAGACTCCCTCTCCTCTGTATCCCATAACTCGTTGACCACAGAGAAGGGGAGTTTTTCTCGGATGAGAATCTGATCTGAAAAGTCGAAATATTATTATTTCTCCGCTAGCTTAATCTTACCTTTCATCCCATTCTGCGAATGGTTGATCAGCACACCAATGCTTTTTGGAAAGAGACTCCCTCTCCTCTGTATCCCATAACTCGTTGACCACAGAGAAGGGGAGTTTTCTTCGGGTGAGAATCCGATCTGAAAAATGGAAATATTATTATTTCTCCGCTAGCTCAATCTCACCTTTCATCTCATTCTGCGAATGGTTGATCAGCACACCAATGCTTTTTGGAAAGAGACTCCCTCTCCTCTGCAACCCATAACTCGTTGACCACAGAGAAGGGGAGTTTTTCTCGGATGAGAATCTGATCTGAAAAGTCGAAATATTATTATTTCTCCGCTAGCTTAATCTTACCTTTCATCCCATTCTGCGAATGGTTGATCAGCACACCAATGCTTTTTGGAAAGAGACTCCCTCTCCTCTGTATCCCATAACTCGTTGACCACAGAGAAGGGGAGTTTTCTTCGGGTGAGAATCCGATCTGAAAAATGGAAATATTATTATTTCTCCGCTAGCTCAATCTCACCTTTCATCTCATTCTGCGAATGGTTGATCAGCACACCAATGCTTTTTGGAAAGAGACTCCCTCTCCTCTGCAACCCATAACTCGTTGACCACAGAGAAGGGGAGTTTTTCTCGGATGAGAATCTGATCTGAAAAGTCGAAATATTATTATTTCTCCGCTAGCTTAATCTTACCTTTCATCCCATTCTGCGAATGGTTGATCAGCACACCAATGCTTTTTGGAAAGAGACTCCCTCTCCTCTGCAACCCATAATTCGTTGACCACAGAGAAGGGGAGTTTTTCTCGGATGAGAATCTGATCTGAAAAGTCGAAATATTATTATTTCTCCGCTAGCTTAATCTTACCTTTCATCCCATTCTGCGAATGGTTGATCAGCACACCAATGCTTTTTGGAAAGAGACTCCCTCTCCTCTGTATCCCATAACTCGTTGACCACAGAGAAGGGGAGTTTTCTTCGGGTGAGAATCCGATCTGAAAAATGGAAATATTATTATTTCTCCGCTAGCTCAATCTCACCTTTCATCTCATTCTGCGAATGGTTGATCAGCACACCAATGCTTTTTGGAAAGAGACTCCCTCTCCTCTGCAACCCATAACTCGTTGACCACAGAGAAGGGGAGTTTTTCTCGGATGAGAATCTGATCTGAAAAGTCGAAATATTATTATTTCTCCGCTAGCTTAATCTTACCTTTCATCCCATTCTGCGAATGGTTGATCAGCACACCAATGCTTTTTGGAAAGAGACTCCCTCTCCTCTGTATCCCATAACTCGTTGACCACAGAGAAGGGGAGTTTTCTTCGGGTGAGAATCCGATCTGAAAAATGGAAATATTATTATTTCTCCGCTAGCTCAATCTCACCTTTCATCTCATTCTGCGAATGGTTGATCAGCACACCAATGCTTTTTGGAAAGAGACTCCCTCTCCTCTGCAACCCATAACTCGTTGACCACAGAGAAGGGGAGTTTTTCTCGGATGAGAATCTGATCTGAAAAGTCGAAATATTATTATTTCTCCGCTAGCTTAATCTTACCTTTCATCCCATTCTGCGAATGGTTGATCAGCACACCAATGCTTTTTGGAAAGAGACTCCCTCTCCTCTGTATCCCATAACTCGTTGACCACAGAGAAGGGGAGTTTTCTTCGGGTGAGAATCCGATCTGAAAAATGGAAATATTATTATTTCTCCGCTAGCTCAATCTCACCTTTCATCTCATTCTGCGAATGGTTGATCAGCACACCAATGCTTTTTGGAAAGAGACTCCCTCTCCTCTGTATCCCATAACTCGTTGACCACAGAGAAGGGGAGTTTTCTTCGGGTGAGAATCCGATCTGAAAAATGGAAATATTATTATTTCTCCGCTAGCTCAACCTCACCTCTAGCCTCATCCTGCGAATGGTTGATCAGCATACCAACGCTTTTCAAAAAGAAACTCCCTCCCCTCTGTAATCAAAATCTCGTTGACCACAGAGAGGGGGAGTTTTTCTCGGATGAGAATCCGATCTGAAAAATGGAAACATTATTTTTTCTCCGCTGGCTCAATCTTACCTTTCATCCCATTCTGCGAATGGTTGAGCAGCACACCAATGCTTTTTAAATAGAAACTCGCTCCCCTTTCTAATCAATATGTCGTTGACCACAGAGAGGAGGAGTTTTTTTCGGGTGAGAATATCACCTGAAAAATGCAAATATTATTTTCAGAAGTAATGCTCGAACAACAAGTTTAATGTTTATTGAACCACATTCTATTCATAAATGATAGGAAGCAAGTGAATGATCAACATGGGAGAGTTATGTGTAAATGTATGATCGGGTGGTTTTTGAATCATTCCACTGTGATATGTCAAATGATTGCTGGTTTGTTTGTATCTCTCATGTGACGAATAAATCCATCCGGAGAGTCCAGCCAGTTGTTGAGAAGTGAATGAAGTATATCTTGAAGTTCTGTGACTTCGAAGTATTCCATAAATTGAACTTGTCTACAAAAGACGATGCCGTTTTCTGAGTGATATTCGAATGAAAAGAGAAACTGTCTATATTTTGGATTGATGATGATTTTCGCCAGTAATCTGTCACTATCGCCAAATCTTGAAAAAGGTTGAAATCCCAGCAAGCATCCACAAAGGTCCTTCACGAACTTAAAAAAGGTTGAATAGATTGTTGGTTACGTGTTAACATACGTAATGCAGTTTATTGCGGTGTTTCACATTGATTGACCAAGGATAGTCTCGACGAGTTATTTCATTGAATAAGGAGAGTAAAGTAGTTTGCATTGATAAGAACGTTCTAATGTCTGCTGTGCTCATTTTGTTTCTGAAAAATGGGTATTTCACACGGTGAGTTGAAAAAAAGAACAATACAGGGTGTCGAAAAAAAATGAGAAATGATGGTCAAAACGTATTTCCACATACGGAACAATGATGACTGCCTTTTGAAAACGATTGTTTGATTTATAAAGAAGTATATTATTCATATGTAGCAGTGCGTCATTGCCGTAAATTTGGTAATTGCTAGAGTAAATGTTATCATAAACTTTATAATCGAAGAAGTACATAAATACATGAGTGTACACAACATAAGTTTTTGAATCTCAAAGTAAATTCATACTCATATTTAAATGATTCATCCATAACATTTTGACAAAAATGAACCAGTAAGATGATTATTATAATATGCGCAAATGAATTGCATAAGATAGTTATACACAAAAAGCTATGAGAATCTTCAAAATATGTTAGAATAATAAGGAATGAACACTCATAGCCAATGAAAAGATTGATCAATAGTTTACACCTCAGAACAAACTTCCATCTGCTCAATTGAACATGAGTTCAGAGTTCGGATCATATTGTGGATCAAATTGACCTGAAATACATCGAATTTTTGCGGCTTGAGATGATAAGATTTTCAGTGAAACATAACTTAGTCAGTATCCATCATTATTATTCAATTCATTATTTTTTCTCCTCTAGCATAATCTTACCTTTAACCTCATTCTGCGAATGGTTGATCAGCACACCAACGCTTTCCAAAAAGAAACTCCCTCCCCTCTGTAATCAAAATCTCGTTGACCACAGAGAGGGGGAGTTTTTCTCGGATGAGAATCCGATCTGAAAAATGGAAACATTATTTTTTCTCCGCTAGCTCAACCTCACCTCTAGCCTCATCCTGCGAATGGTTGATCAGCACACCAACGCTTTTCAAAAGGAAACTCCCTCCCCTCTGTAATCAAAATCTCGTTGACCACAGAGAAGGGGGGTTCTTGTCGGATGAGAATCCGATCTGAATAATGGAAACATTATTTTTTCTCCGCTAGCATAATCTTACCTTCAACCTTATTCTGCGAATGGTTGATCAGCACACCAATGCTTTTCACAAAGAGGTTCCCTCCCCTCTGTAATCAAAATCTCGTTGACCACAGAGAGGGGGAGTTTTTCTCGGATGAGAATCCGATCTGAAAAATGGAAACATTATTTTTTCTCCGCTAGCTCAACCTCACCTTTAACCTCAGCCTGCGAATGGTTGATCAGCACACCAATGCTTTTCACAAAGAGGATCCCTCCCCTCTGTAATCAAAATCTCGTTGACCACACAGAGGGGGAGTTTTTGTCGGATGAGAATCCGATCTGAAAAATGGAAACATTATTTTTTCTCCGCTAGCATAATCTTACCTTCAACCTTATTCTGCGAATGGTTGATCAGCACACCAATGCTTTTCACAAAGAGGTTCCCTCCCCTCTGTAATCAAAATCTCGTTGACCACAGAGAGGGGGAGTTTTTCTCCGATGAGAATCCGATCTGGAAAATGGAAACATTATTTTTTCTCCGCTAGCATAATCTTACCTTCAACCTTATTCTGCGAATGGTTGATCAGCACACCAATGCTTTCTGGAAAAAGACTCCCTCCCCTCTGTAATCAAAATCTCGTTGACCACAGAGGAGGGGAGTTCTTGTCGGATGAGAATCCGATCTGAAAAATGGAAACGTTATTTCTTTTCCGCTAGTATAATCTTACCTTCAACCTCATCCTGCGAATGGTTGATCAGCACACCAATGCTTTCTGGAAAAAAGACTCCCTCCCCTCTGTAATCAAAATCTCGTTGACCACAGAGGAGGGGAGTTCTTGTCGGATGAGAATCCGATCTGGAAAATGGAAACGTTATTTCTTCTCCGCTAGTATAATCTTACCTTCAACCTCATCCTGCGAATGGTTGATCAGCACACCAATGCTTTCTGGAAAAAGACTCCCTCCCCTCTGTAATCAAAATCTCGTTGACCACAGAGAGGGGGAGTTTTTTTCGGATGAGAATCCGATCTGAAAAATGGAAACATTATTTTTTCTCCGCTAGCTCAACCTCACCTATAGCCTCATCCTGCGAATGGTTGATCAGCACACCAACGCTTTTCAAAAAGAAACTCCCTCCCCTCTGTAATCAAAATCTCGTTGACCACAGAGAGGGGGAGTTTTTCTCGGATGAGAATCCGATCTGAAAAATGGAAACATTATTTTTTCTCCGCTAGCATAATCTTACCTTCAACCTCATTCTGCGAATGGTTGATCAGCACACCAATGCTTTCTGGAAAAAGACTCCCTCCCCTCTGTAATCAAAATCTCGTTGACCACAGAGAGGGGGAGTTTTTTTCGGATGAGAATCCGATCTGAAAAATGGAACCATTATTTTTTCTCCGCTAGCTCAACCTCACCTCTAGCCTCATCCTGCGAATGGTTGATCAGCACACCAACGCTTTTCAAAAAGAAAATCCCTCCCCTCTGTAATCAAAATCTCGTTGACCACAGAGAGGGGGAGTTTGTTTCGGATGAGAATCCGATCTGAAAAATGGAAACATTATTTTTTCTCCGCTAGCTCAACCTCACCTCTAGCCTCATCCTGCGAATGGTTGATCAGCACACCAACGCTTTTCAAAAAGAAACTCCCTCCCCTCTGTAATCAAAATCTCGTTGACCACAGAGAGGGGGAGTTTTTTTCGGATGAGAATCCGATCTGAAAAATGGAAACATAATTTTTTCTCCGCTAGCATAATCTTACCTTCAACCTCATTCTGCGAATGGTTGATCAGCACACCAATGCTTTCTGGAAAAAGACTCCCTCCCCTCTGTAATCAAAATCTCTTTGACCACAGAGAAGGGGAGTTCTTGTCGGATGAGAATCCGATCTGGAAAATGGAAACGTTATTTCTTCTCCGCTAGTATAATCTTACCTTCAACCTCATTCTGCGAATGGTTGATCAGCACACCAATGCTTTCTGGAAAAAAGACTCCCTCCCCTCTGTAATCAAAATCTCGTTGACCACAGAGGAGGGGAGTTCTTGTCGGATGAGAATCCGATCTGGAAAATGGAAACGTTATTTCTTCTCCGCTAGTATAATCTTACCTTCAACCTCATCCTGCGAATGGTTGATCAGCACACCAATGCTTTCTGGAAAAAGACTCCCTCCCCTCTGTAATCAAAATCTCGTTGACCACAGAGAGGGGGAGTTTTTTTCGGATGAGAATCCGATCTGAAAAATGGAAACATTATTTTTTCTCCGCTAGCTCAACCTCACCTCTAGCCTCATCCTGCGAATGGTTGATCAGCACACCAACGCTTTTCACAAAGAGGCTCCCTCCCCTCTGTAATCAATATCTCGTTGACCACAGAGAGGGGGAGTTTTTTTCGGATGAGAATCCGATCTGAAAAATGGAAACATTATTTTTTCTCCGCTAGCATATTCTTACCTTCAACCTCAGCCTGCGAATGGTCATCAGCACACCAATGCTTTTCACAAAGAAACTCCCTCCCCTCTGTCATCAATATCTCGTTGACCACAGAGAGGGGAGTTTTTGTCGGATGAGAATCCGATCTGAAAAATGGAAACATTATTTTTTCTCCGCTAGCATATTCTTACCTTCAACCTCAGCCTGCGAATGGTTGATCAGCACACCAATGCTTTTCACAAAGAAACTCCCTCCCCTCTGTCATCAATATCTCGTTGACCACAGAGAGGGGAGTTTTTCTCGGATGAGAATCCGATCTGAAAAATGGAAACATTATTTTTTCTCCGCTAGCATAATCTTACCTTCAACCTCATTCTGCGAATGGTTGATCAGCACACCAATGCTTTCTGGAAAAAGACTCCCTCCCCTCTGTAATCAAAATCTCGTTGACCACAGAGAGGGGGAGTTTTTGTCGGATGAGAATCCGATCTGAAAAATGGAAACATTATTTTTCTCCGCTAGCATATTCTTACCTTCAACCTCAGCCTGCGAATGGTTGATCAGCACACCAATGCTTTTCACAAAGGAACTCCCTCCCCTCTGTCATCAATATCTCGTTGACCACAGAGAGGGGGAGTTTTTCTCGGATGAGAATCCGATCTGAAAAATGGAAACATTATTTTTTCTCCGCTAGCATAATCTTACCTTCAACCTCATTCTGCGAATGGTTGATCAGCACACCAATGCTTTCTGGAAAAAGACTCCCTCCCCTCTGTAATCAAAATCTCGTTGACCACAGAGAGGGGGAGTTTTTTTCGGATGAGAATCCGATCTGAAAAATGGAAACATTATTTTTTCTCCGCTAGCTCAACCTCACCTCTAGCCTCATCCTGCGAATGGTTGATCAGCATACCAACGCTTTTCAAAAGAAACTCCCTCCCCTCTGTAATCAAATCTCGTTGACCACAGAGAGGGGGAGTTTTTCTCGGATGAGAATCCGATCTGAAAAATGGAAACATTATTTTTTCTCCGCTAGCATAATCTTACCTTCAACCTCATTCTGCGAATGGTTGATCAGCACACCAATGCTTTCTGGAAAAAGACTCCCTCCCCTCTGTAATCAAAATCTCGTTGACCACAGAGAGGGGGAGTTTTTTTCGGATGAGAATCCGATCTGAAAAATGGAAACATTATTTTTTCTCCGCTAGCTCAACCTCACCTCTAGCCTCATCCTGCGAATGGTTGATCAGCACACCAACGCTTTTCAAAAAGAAACTCCCTCCCCTCTGTAATCAAAATCTCGTTGACCACAGAGAGGGGGAGTTTTTCTCGGATGAGAATCCGATCTGAAAAATGGAAACATTATTTTTTCTCCGCTAGCATATTCTTACCTTCAACCTCAGCCTGCGAATGGTTGATCAGCACACCAATGCTTTCTGGAAAAAGACTCCCTCCCCTCTGTAATCAAAATCTCGTTGACCACAGAGAGGGGGAGTTTTTTTCGGATGAGAATCCGATCTGAAAAATGGAAACATTATTTTTTCTCCGCTAGCATATTCTTACCTTCAACCTCAGCCTGCGAATGGTTGATCAGCACACCAATGCTTTTCACAAAGAGGCTCCCTCCCCTCTGTAATCAATATCTCGTTGACCACAGAGAGGGGGAGTTTTTCTCGGATGAGAATCCGATCTGAAAAATGGAAACATTATTTTTTCTCCGCTGGCTCAATCTTACCTTCATCCCATTCTGCGAATGGTTGAGCAGCACACCAATGCTTTTAAATAGAACTCGCTCCCCTTTCTAATCAATATGTCGTTGACCACAGAGAGGAGGAGTTTTTTTCGGGTGAGAATCCGATCTGAAAAATGGAAACATTATTTTTTCTCCGCTAGCATAATCTTACCTTCACCTCATTCTGCGAATGGTTGATCAGCACACCAATGCTTTCTGAAAAAGACTCCCTCCCCTCTGTAATCAAAATCTCGTTGACCACAGAGAGAGGGAGTTTTTTTCGGATGAGAATCCGATCTGAAAAATGGAAACATTATTTTTTCTCCGCTAGCATAATCTTACCTTCAACCTCATTCTGCGAATGGTTGATCAGCACACCAATGCTTTCTGGAAAAAGACTCCCTCCCCTCTGTAATCAAAATCTCGTTGACCACAGAGAGGGGGAGTTTTTCTCGGATGAGAATCCGATCTGAAAAATGGAAACATTATTTTTTCTCCGCTAGCATATCTTACCTTCAACCTCATCCTGCGAATGGTTGATCAGCACACCAACGCTTTTCAAAAGAACTCCCTCCCCTCTGTAATCAAAATCTCGTTGACCACAGAGAGGGGGAGTTTTTTCGGATGAGAATCCGATCTGAAAAATGGAAACATTATTTTTTCTCCGCTAGCATATTCTTACCTTCACCTCATTCTGCGAATGGTTGATCAGCACACCAATGCTTTTCAAAAGAAACTCCTCCCCTCTGTAATCAAATCTCGTTGACCACAGAGAGGGGAGTTTTTTCGGATGAGAATCCG
This sequence comes from Auanema freiburgensis, assembly GCA_030370435.1. Lineage (NCBI taxonomy): Eukaryota > Metazoa > Nematoda > Chromadorea > Rhabditida > Rhabditidae > Auanema > Auanema freiburgense. Next base: position 1,097,038 of record CM059371.1, on the reverse strand, counting down.
ATCTGAAAAATGGAAACATTATTTTTTCTCCGCTAGCATAATCTTACCTTCAACCTCATTCTGCGAATGGTTGATCAGCACACCAATGCTTTCTGGAAAAAGACTCCCTCCCCTCTGTAATCAAAATCTCGTTGACCACAGAGAGGGGGAGTTTTTTTCGGATGAGAATCCGATCTGAAAAATGGAAACATTATTTTTTCTCCGCTAGCTAATCTTACCTTCACCTCATTCTGCGAATGGTTGATCAGCACACCAATGCTTTCAAAAAGACTCCCTCCCCTCTGTAATCAAAATCTCGTTGACCACAGAGAGGGGGAGTTTTTCTCGGATGAGAATCCGATCTGAAAAATGGAAACATTATTTTTTCTCCGCTAGCATAATCTTACCTTCAACCTCATCCTGCGAATGGTTGATCAGCACACCAACGCTTTCAAAAAGACTCCCTCCCCTCTGTAATCAAAATCTCGTTGACCACAGAGAGGGGGAGTTTTTTCGGATGAGAATCCGATCTGAAAAATGGAAACATTATTTTTTCTCCGCTAGCATATCTTACCTTCAACCTCATCTGCGAATGGTTGATCAGCACACCAATGCTTTTCAAAAGAAACTCCCTCCCCTCTGTAATCAAAATCTCGTTGACCACAGAGAGGGGGAGTTTTTTCGATGAGAATCCGATCTGAAAAATGGAAACATTATTTTTTCTCCGCTAGCATAATCTTACCTTCAACCTCATCTGCGAATGGTTGATCAGCACACCAATGCTTTCTGAAAAAGACTCCCTCCCCTCTGTAATCAAAATCTCGTTGACCACAGAGAGGGGGAGTTTTTTCGGATGAGAATCCGATCTGAAAAATGGAAACATTATTTTTTCTCCGCTAGCTCAACCTCACCTCTAGCCTCATCCTGCGAATGGTTGATCAGCACACCAACGCTTTTCAAAAGAAACTCCCTCCCCTCTGTAATCAAAATCTCGTTGACCACAGAGAGGGGGAGTTTTTCTCGGATGAGAATCCGATCTGAAAAATGGAAACATTATTTTTCTCCGCTAGCATAATCTTACCTTCAACCTCATCTGCGAATGGTTGATCAGCACACCAATGCTTTCTGAAAAAGACTCCCTCCCCTCTGTAATCAAAATCTCGTTGACCACAGAGAGGGGAGTTTTTTCGGATGAGAATCCGATCTGAAAAATGGAAACATTATTTTTCTCCGCTAGCTCAACCTCACCTCTAGCCTCATCCTGCGAATGGTTGATCAGCACACCAACGCTTTTCAAAAGAAACTCCCTCCCCTCTGTAATCAAAATCTCGTTGACCACAGAGAGGGGGAGTTTTTGTCGGATGAGAATCCGATCTGAAAATGGAAACATTATTTTTTCTCCGCTAGCATATTCTTACCTTCAACCTCAGCCTGCGAATGGTTGATCAGCACACCAATGCTTTTCACAAAGAGGTTCCCTCCCCTCTGTAATCAAAATCTCGTTGACCACAGAGAGGGGGAGTTTTTGTCGGATGAGAATCCGATCTGAAAAATGGAAACATTATTTTTTCTCCGCTAGCATATTCTTACCTTCAACCTCAGCCTGCGAATGGTTGATCAGCACACCAATGCTTTTCACAAAGAAACTCCCTCCCCTCTGTCATCAATATCTCGTTGACCACAGAGAGGGGAGTTTTTGTCGGATGAGAATCCGATCTGAAAAATGGAAATATTATTTTTTCTCCGCTAGCATATTCTTACCTTCAACCTCAGCCTGCGAATGGTTGATCAGCACACCAATGCTTTTCACAAAGAACTCCCTCCCCTCTGTCATCAATATCTCGTTGACCACAGAGAGGGGGAGTTTTTGTCGGATGAGAATCCGATCTGAAAAATGGAAACATTATTTTTTCTCCGCTAGCTCAACCTCACCTCTAGCCTCATCCTGCGAATGGTTGATCAGCACACCAACGCTTTTCAAAAGGAAACTCCCTCCCCTCTGTAATCAAAATCTCGTTGACCACAGAGAAGGGGGGTTCTTGTCGGATGAGAATCCGATCTGAATAATGGAAACATTATTTTTTCTCCGCTAGCATAATCTTACCTTCAACCTTATTCTGCGAATGGTTGATCAGCACACCAATGCTTTTCACAAAGAGGTTCCCTCCCCTCTGTAATCAAAATCTCGTTGACCACAGAGAGGGGGAGTTTTTCTCGGATGAGAATCCGATCTGAAAAATGGAAACATTATTTTTTCTCCGCTAGCTCAACCTCACCTTTAACCTCAGCCTGCGAATGGTTGATCAGCACACCAATGCTTTTCACAAAGAGGATCCCTCCCCTCTGTAATCAAAATCTCGTTGACCACACAGAGGGGGAGTTTTTGTCGGATGAGAATCCGATCTGAAAAATGGAAACATTATTTTTTCTCCGCTAGCATAATCTTACCTTCAACCTTATTCTGCGAATGGTTGATCAGCACACCAATGCTTTTCACAAAGAGGTTCCCTCCCCTCTGTAATCAAAATCTCGTTGACCACAGAGAGGGGGAGTTTTTCTCCGATGAGAATCCGATCTGGAAAATGGAAACATTATTTTTTCTCCGCTAGCATAATCTTACCTTCAACCTTATTCTGCGAATGGTTGATCAGCACACCAATGCTTTCTGGAAAAAGACTCCCTCCCCTCTGTAATCAAAATCTCGTTGACCACAGAGGAGGGGAGTTCTTGTCGGATGAGAATCCGATCTGAAAAATGGAAACGTTATTTCTTTTCCGCTAGTATAATCTTACCTTCAACCTCATCCTGCGAATGGTTGATCAGCACACCAATGCTTTCTGGAAAAAAGACTCCCTCCCCTCTGTAATCAAAATCTCGTTGACCACAGAGGAGGGGAGTTCTTGTCGGATGAGAATCCGATCTGGAAAATGGAAACGTTATTTCTTCTCCGCTAGTATAATCTTACCTTCAACCTCATCCTGCGAATGGTTGATCAGCACACCAATGCTTTCTGGAAAAAGACTCCCTCCCCTCTGTAATCAAAATCTCGTTGACCACAGAGAGGGGGAGTTTTTTTCGGATGAGAATCCGATCTGAAAAATGGAAACATTATTTTTTCTCCGCTAGCTCAACCTCACCTATAGCCTCATCCTGCGAATGGTTGATCAGCACACCAACGCTTTTCAAAAAGAAACTCCCTCCCCTCTGTAATCAAAATCTCGTTGACCACAGAGAGGGGGAGTTTTTCTCGGATGAGAATCCGATCTGAAAAATGGAAACATTATTTTTTCTCCGCTAGCATAATCTTACCTTCAACCTCATTCTGCGAATGGTTGATCAGCACACCAATGCTTTCTGGAAAAAGACTCCCTCCCCTCTGTAATCAAAATCTCGTTGACCACAGAGAGGGGGAGTTTTTTTCGGATGAGAATCCGATCTGAAAAATGGAACCATTATTTTTTCTCCGCTAGCTCAACCTCACCTCTAGCCTCATCCTGCGAATGGTTGATCAGCACACCAACGCTTTTCAAAAAGAAAATCCCTCCCCTCTGTAATCAAAATCTCGTTGACCACAGAGAGGGGGAGTTTGTTTCGGATGAGAATCCGATCTGAAAAATGGAAACATTATTTTTTCTCCGCTAGCTCAACCTCACCTCTAGCCTCATCCTGCGAATGGTTGATCAGCACACCAACGCTTTTCAAAAAGAAACTCCCTCCCCTCTGTAATCAAAATCTCGTTGACCACAGAGAGGGGGAGTTTTTTTCGGATGAGAATCCGATCTGAAAAATGGAAACATAATTTTTTCTCCGCTAGCATAATCTTACCTTCAACCTCATTCTGCGAATGGTTGATCAGCACACCAATGCTTTCTGGAAAAAGACTCCCTCCCCTCTGTAATCAAAATCTCTTTGACCACAGAGAAGGGGAGTTCTTGTCGGATGAGAATCCGATCTGGAAAATGGAAACGTTATTTCTTCTCCGCTAGTATAATCTTACCTTCAACCTCATTCTGCGAATGGTTGATCAGCACACCAATGCTTTCTGGAAAAAAGACTCCCTCCCCTCTGTAATCAAAATCTCGTTGACCACAGAGGAGGGGAGTTCTTGTCGGATGAGAATCCGATCTGGAAAATGGAAACGTTATTTCTTCTCCGCTAGTATAATCTTACCTTCAACCTCATCCTGCGAATGGTTGATCAGCACACCAATGCTTTCTGGAAAAAGACTCCCTCCCCTCTGTAATCAAAATCTCGTTGACCACAGAGAGGGGGAGTTTTTTTCGGATGAGAATCCGATCTGAAAAATGGAAACATTATTTTTTCTCCGCTAGCTCAACCTCACCTCTAGCCTCATCCTGCGAATGGTTGATCAGCACACCAACGCTTTTCACAAAGAGGCTCCCTCCCCTCTGTAATCAATATCTCGTTGACCACAGAGAGGGGGAGTTTTTTTCGGATGAGAATCCGATCTGAAAAATGGAAACATTATTTTTTCTCCGCTAGCATATTCTTACCTTCAACCTCAGCCTGCGAATGGTCATCAGCACACCAATGCTTTTCACAAAGAAACTCCCTCCCCTCTGTCATCAATATCTCGTTGACCACAGAGAGGGGGAGTTTTTGTCGGATGAGAATCCGATCTGAAAAATGGAAACATTATTTTTTCTCCGCTAGCATATTCTTACCTTCAACCTCAGCCTGCGAATGGTTGATCAGCACACCAATGCTTTTCACAAAGAAACTCCCTCCCCTCTGTCATCAATATCTCGTTGACCACAGAGAGGGGGAGTTTTTCTCGGATGAGAATCCGATCTGAAAAATGGAAACATTATTTTTTCTCCGCTAGCATAATCTTACCTTCAACCTCATTCTGCGAATGGTTGATCAGCACACCAATGCTTTCTGGAAAAAGACTCCCTCCCCTCTGTAATCAAAATCTCGTTGACCACAGAGAGGGGGAGTTTTTGTCGGATGAGAATCCGATCTGAAAAATGGAAACATTATTTTTTCTCCGCTAGCATATTCTTACCTTCAACCTCAGCCTGCGAATGGTTGATCAGCACACCAATGCTTTTCACAAAGGAACTCCCTCCCCTCTGTCATCAATATCTCGTTGACCACAGAGAGGGGGAGTTTTTTTCGGATGAGAATCCGATCTGAAAAATGGAAACATTATTTTTTCTCCGCTAGCATAATCTTACCTTCAACCTTATTCTGCGAATGGTTGATCAGCACACCAATGCTTTTCACAAAGAGGTTCCCTCCCCTCTGTAATCAAAATCTCGTTGACCACAGAGAGGGGGAGTTTTTCTCCGATGAGAATCCGATCTGGAAAATGGAAACATTATTTTTTCTCCGCTAGCATAATCTTACCTTCAACCTTATTCTGCGAATGGTTGATCAGCACACCAATGCTTTCTGGAAAAAGACTCCCTCCCCTCTGTAATCAAAATCTCGTTGACCACAGAGGAGGGGAGTTCTTGTCGGATGAGAATCCGATCTGAAAAATGGAAACGTTATTTCTTTTCCGCTAGTATAATCTTACCTTCAACCTCATCCTGCGAATGGTTGATCAGCACACCAATGCTTTCTGGAAAAAAGACTCCCTCCCCTCTGTAATCAAAATCTCGTTGACCACAGAGGAGGGGAGTTCTTGTCGGATGAGAATCCGATCTGGAAAATGGAAACGTTATTTCTTCTCCGCTAGTATAATCTTACCTTCAACCTCATCCTGCGAATGGTTGATCAGCACACCAATGCTTTCTGGAAAAAGACTCCCTCCCCTCTGTAATCAAAATCTCGTTGACCACAGAGAGGGGGAGTTTTTTTCGGATGAGAATCCGATCTGAAAAATGGAAACATTATTTTTTCTCCGCTAGCTCAACCTCACCTATAGCCTCATCCTGCGAATGGTTGATCAGCACACCAACGCTTTTCAAAAAGAAACTCCCTCCCCTCTGTAATCAAAATCTCGTTGACCACAGAGAGGGGGAGTTTTTCTCGGATGAGAATCCGATCTGAAAAATGGAAACATTATTTTTTCTCCGCTAGCATAATCTTACCTTCAACCTCATTCTGCGAATGGTTGATCAGCACACCAATGCTTTCTGGAAAAAGACTCCCTCCCCTCTGTAATCAAAATCTCGTTGACCACAGAGAGGGGGAGTTTTTTTCGGATGAGAATCCGATCTGAAAAATGGAACCATTATTTTTTCTCCGCTAGCTCAACCTCACCTCTAGCCTCATCCTGCGAATGGTTGATCAGCACACCAACGCTTTTCAAAAAGAAAATCCCTCCCCTCTGTAATCAAAATCTCGTTGACCACAGAGAGGGGGAGTTTGTTTCGGATGAGAATCCGATCTGAAAAATGGAAACATTATTTTTTCTCCGCTAGCTCAACCTCACCTCTAGCCTCATCCTGCGAATGGTTGATCAGCACACCAACGCTTTTCAAAAAGAAACTCCCTCCCCTCTGTAATCAAAATCTCGTTGACCACAGAGAGGGGGAGTTTTTTTCGGATGAGAATCCGATCTGAAAAATGGAAACATAATTTTTTCTCCGCTAGCATAATCTTACCTTCAACCTCATTCTGCGAATGGTTGATCAGCACACCAATGCTTTCTGGAAAAAGACTCCCTCCCCTCTGTAATCAAAATCTCTTTGACCACAGAGAAGGGGAGTTCTTGTCGGATGAGAATCCGATCTGGAAAATGGAAACGTTATTTCTTCTCCGCTAGTATAATCTTACCTTCAACCTCATTCTGCGAATGGTTGATCAGCACACCAATGCTTTCTGGAAAAAAGACTCCCTCCCCTCTGTAATCAAAATCTCGTTGACCACAGAGGAGGGGAGTTCTTGTCGGATGAGAATCCGATCTGGAAAATGGAAACGTTATTTCTTCTCCGCTAGTATAATCTTACCTTCAACCTCATCCTGCGAATGGTTGATCAGCACACCAATGCTTTCTGGAAAAAGACTCCCTCCCCTCTGTAATCAAAATCTCGTTGACCACAGAGAGGGGGAGTTTTTTTCGGATGAGAATCCGATCTGAAAAATGGAAACATTATTTTTTCTCCGCTAGCTCAACCTCACCTCTAGCCTCATCCTGCGAATGGTTGATCAGCACACCAACGCTTTTCACAAAGAGGCTCCCTCCCCTCTGTAATCAATATCTCGTTGACCACAGAGAGGGGGAGTTTTTTTCGGATGAGAATCCGATCTGAAAAATGGAAACATTATTTTTTCTCCGCTAGCATATTCTTACCTTCAACCTCAGCCTGCGAATGGTCATCAGCACACCAATGCTTTTCACAAAGAAACTCCCTCCCCTCTGTCATCAATATCTCGTTGACCACAGAGAGGGGGAGTTTTTGTCGGATGAGAATCCGATCTGAAAAATGGAAACATTATTTTTTCTCCGCTAGCATATTCTTACCTTCAACCTCAGCCTGCGAATGGTTGATCAGCACACCAATGCTTTTCACAAAGAAACTCCCTCCCCTCTGTCATCAATATCTCGTTGACCACAGAGAGGGGGAGTTTTTCTCGGATGAGAATCCGATCTGAAAAATGGAAACATTATTTTTTCTCCGCTAGCATAATCTTACCTTCAACCTCATTCTGCGAATGGTTGATCAGCACACCAATGCTTTCTGGAAAAAGACTCCCTCCCCTCTGTAATCAAAATCTCGTTGACCACAGAGAGGGGGAGTTTTTGTCGGATGAGAATCCGATCTGAAAAATGGAAACATTATTTTTTCTCCGCTAGCATATTCTTACCTTCAACCTCAGCCTGCGAATGGTTGATCAGCACACCAATGCTTTTCACAAAGGAACTCCCTCCCCTCTGTCATCAATATCTCGTTGACCACAGAGAGGGGGAGTTTTTCTCGGATGAGAATCCGATCTGAAAAATGGAAACATTATTTTTTCTCCGCTAGCATAATCTTACCTTCAACCTCATTCTGCGAATGGTTGATCAGCACACCAATGCTTTCTGGAAAAAGACTCCCTCCCCTCTGTAATCAAAATCTCGTTGACCACAGAGAGGGGGAGTTTTTTTCGGATGAGAATCCGATCTGAAAAATGGAAACATTATTTTTTCTCCGCTAGCTCAACCTCACCTCTAGCCTCATCCTGCGAATGGTTGATCAGCATACCAACGCTTTTCAAAAAGAAACTCCCTCCCCTCTGTAATCAAAATCTCGTTGACCACAGAGAGGGGGAGTTTTTCTCGGATGAGAATCCGATCTGAAAAATGGAAACATTATTTTTTCTCCGCTAGCATAATCTTACCTTCAACCTCATTCTGCGAATGGTTGATCAGCACACCAATGCTTTCTGGAAAAAGACTCCCTCCCCTCTGTAATCAAAATCTCGTTGACCACAGAGAGGGGGAGTTTTTTTCGGATGAGAATCCGATCTGAAAAATGGAAACATTATTTTTTCTCCGCTAGCTCAACCTCACCTCTAGCCTCATCCTGCGAATGGTTGATCAGCACACCAACGCTTTTCAAAAAGAAACTCCCTCCCCTCTGTAATCAAAATCTCGTTGACCACAGAGAGGGGGAGTTTTTCTCGGATGAGAATCCGATCTGAAAAATGGAAACATTATTTTTTCTCCGCTAGCATATTCTTACCTTCAACCTCAGCCTGCGAATGGTTGATCAGCACACCAATGCTTTCTGGAAAAAGACTCCCTCCCCTCTGTAATCAAAATCTCGTTGACCACAGAGAGGGGGAGTTTTTTTCGGATGAGAATCCGATCTGAAAAATGGAAACATTATTTTTTCTCCGCTAGCATATTCTTACCTTCAACCTCAGCCTGCGAATGGTTGATCAGCACACCAATGCTTTTCACAAAGAGGCTCCCTCCCCTCTGTAATCAATATCTCGTTGACCACAGAGAGGGGGAGTTTTTCTCGGATGAGAATCCGATCTGAAAAATGGAAACATTATTTTTTCTCCGCTGGCTCAATCTTACCTTTCATCCCATTCTGCGAATGGTTGAGCAGCACACCAATGCTTTTTAAATAGAAACTCGCTCCCCTTTCTAATCAATATGTCGTTGACCACAGAGAGGAGGAGTTTTTTTCGGGTGAGAATCCGATCTGAAAAATGGAAACATTATTTTTTCTCCGCTAGCATAATCTTACCTTCAACCTCATTCTGCGAATGGTTGATCAGCACACCAATGCTTTCTGGAAAAAGACTCCCTCCCCTCTGTAATCAAAATCTCGTTGACCACAGAGAGAGGGAGTTTTTTTCGGATGAGAATCCGATCTGAAAAATGGAAACATTATTTTTTCTCCGCTAGCATAATCTTACCTTCAACCTCATTCTGCGAATGGTTGATCAGCACACCAATGCTTTCTGGAAAAAGACTCCCTCCCCTCTGTAATCAAAATCTCGTTGACCACAGAGAGGGGGAGTTTTTCTCGGATGAGAATCCGATCTGAAAAATGGAAACATTATTTTTTCTCCGCTAGCATAATCTTACCTTCAACCTCATCCTGCGAATGGTTGATCAGCACACCAACGCTTTTCAAAAAGAAACTCCCTCCCCTCTGTAATCAAAATCTCGTTGACCACAGAGAGGGGGAGTTTTTTTCGGATGAGAATCCGATCTGAAAAATGGAAACATTATTTTTTCTCCGCTAGCATATTCTTACCTTCAACCTCATTCTGCGAATGGTTGATCAGCACACCAATGCTTTTCAAAAAGAAACTCCCTCCCCTCTGTAATCAAAATCTCGTTGACCACAGAGAGGGGGAGTTTTTCTCCGATGAGAATCCGATCTGAAAAATGGAAACATTATTTTTTCTCCGCTAGCATAATCTTACCTTCAACCTCATTCTGCGAATGGTTGATCAGCACACCAATGCTTTCTGGAAAAAGACTCCCTCCCCTCTGTAATCAAAATCTCGTTGACCACAGAGAGGGGGAGTTTTTTTCGGATGAGAATCCGATCTGAAAAATGGAAACATTATTTTTTCTCCGCTAGCTCAACCTCACCTCTAGCCTCATCCTGCGAATGGTTGATCAGCACACCAACGCTTTTCAAAAAGAAACTCCCTCCCCTCTGTAATCAAAATCTCGTTGACCACAGAGAGGGGGAGTTTGTTTCGGATGAGAATCCGATCTGAAAAATGGAAACATTATTTTTTCTCCGCTAGCTCAACCTCACCTCTAGCCTCATCCTGCGAATGGTTGATCAGCACACCAACGCTTTTCAAAAAGAAACTCCCTCCCCTCTGTAATCAAAATCTCGTTGACCACAGAGAGGGGGAGTTTTTCTCGGATGAGAATCCGATCTGAAAAATGGAAACATTATTTTTTCTCCGCTAGCATAATCTTACCTTCAACCTCATTCTGCGAATGGTTGATCAGCACACCAATGCTTTCTGGAAAAAGACTCCCTCCCCTCTGTAATCAAAATCTCGTTGACCACAGAGAGGGGGAGTTTTTTTCGGATGAGAATCCGATCTGAAAAATGGAAACATTATTTTTTCTCCGCTAGCTCAACCTCACCTCTAGCCTCATCCTGCGAATGGTTGATCAGCACACCAACGCTTTTCAAAAAGAAACTCCCTCCCCTCTGTAATCAAAATCTCGTTGACCACAGAGAGGGGGAGTTTTTGTCGGATGAGAATCCGATCTGAAAAATGGAAACATTATTTTTTCTCCGCTAGCATATTCTTACCTTCAACCTCAGCCTGCGAATGGTTGATCAGCACACCAATGCTTTTCACAAAGAGGTTCCCTCCCCTCTGTAATCAAAATCTCGTTGACCACAGAGAGGGGGAGTTTTTGTCGGATGAGAATCCGATCTGAAAAATGGAAACATTATTTTTTCTCCGCTAGCATATTCTTACCTTCAACCTCAGCCTGCGAATGGTTGATCAGCACACCAATGCTTTTCACAAAGAAACTCCCTCCCCTCTGTCATCAATATCTCGTTGACCACAGAGAGGGGGAGTTTTTGTCGGATGAGAATCCGATCTGAAAAATGGAAATATTATTTTTTCTCCGCTAGCATATTCTTACCTTCAACCTCAGCCTGCGAATGGTTGATCAGCACACCAATGCTTTTCACAAAGAAACTCCCTTCCCTCTGTCATCAATATCTCGTTGACCACAGAGAGGGGGAGTTTTTGTCGGATGAGAATCCGATCTGAAAAATGGAAATATTATTTTTTCTCCGCTAGCATATTCTTACCTTCAACCTCAGCCTGCGAATGGTTGATCAGCACACCAATGCTTTTCACAAAGAAACTCCCTCCCCTCTGTCATCAATATCTCGTTGACCACAGAGAGGGGGAGTTTTTGTCGGATGAGAATCCGATCTGAAAAATGGAAATATTATTTTTTCTCCGCTAGCATATTCTTACCTTCAACCTCAGCCTGCGAATGGTTGATCAGCACACCAATGCTTTTCACAAAGAAACTCCCTCCCCTCTGTCATCAATATCTCGTTGACCACAGAGAGGGGGAGTTTTTGTCGGATGAGAATCCGATCTGAAAAATGGAAATATTATTTTTTCTCCGCTAGCTCAACCTCACCTCTAGCCTCATCCTGCGAATGGTTGATCAGCACACCAATGCTTTTCACAAAGAAACTCCCTCCCCTCTGTCATCAATATCTCGTTGACCACAGAGAGGGGGAGTTTTTGTCGGATGAGAATCCGATCTGAAAAATGGAAATATTATTTTTTCTCCGCTAGCATATTCTTACCTTCAACCTCAGCCTGCGAATGGTTGATCAGCACACCAATGCTTTTCACAAAGAGGTTCCCTCCCCTCTGTAATCAAAATCTCGTTGACCACAGAGAGGGGGAGTTTTTCTCCGATGAGAATCCGATCTGGAAAATGGAAACTTTATTTCTTCTCCGCTAGTATAATCTTACCTTCAACCTCATCCTGCGAATGGTTGATCAGCACACCAATGCTTTCTGGAAAAAGACTCCCTCCCCTCTGTAATCAATATCTCGTTGACCACAGAGAGGGGGAGTTTTTGTCGGATGAGAATCCGATCTGAAAAATGGAAATATTATTTTTTCTCCGCTAGCATATTCTTACCTTCAACCTCAGCCTGCGAATGGTTGATCAGCACACCAATGCATTTCACAAAGAGGTTCCCACCCCTCTGTATCCAGTTACTTGTTGACCACAGAAGGGGGGAGTATTTCTAGGATGAGAATCTCACCTGAAGAATGCAGATATTGATTTTTCTCCACTAGCTCAATCTTACCTTTCATCCCATCCTGCGAATGGTTGATCAGCACACCAATGCTTTTCACAAAGAAGCTCCCTCCCCTCTGTAATCAAAATCTCGTTGACCACAGAGAAGGGGAGTTTTTCTCGGATGAGAATCCGATCTGAAAAATGGAAACATTATTTTTTCTCCGCTAGCTCAATCTTACCTTCAACCCCATCCTGCGAATGGTTGATCAGCACACCAACGCTTTTGAAAAAGAAACTCCCTCCCCTCTGTAATCAAAATCTCGTTGACCACAGAGGAGGGGAGTTCTTGTCGGATGAGAATCCGATCTGAAAAATGGAAACATTATTTTTTCTCCGCTAGCTCAATCTTACCTTTCATCCCATTCTGCGAATGGTTGAGCAGCACACCAATGCTTTTTAAATAGAAACTCGCTCCCCTTTCTAATCAATATGTCGTTGACCACAGAGAGGAGGAGTTTTTTTCGGGTGAGAATCTCACCTGAAAAATGCAAATATTATTTTCAGAAGTAATGCTCGAACAACAAGTTTAATGTTTATTGAACCACATTCTATTCATAAATGATAGGAAGCAAGTGAATGATCAACATGGGAGAGTTATGTGTAAATGTATGATCGGGTGGTTTTTGAATCATTCCACTGTGATATGTCAAATGATTGCTGGTTTGTTTGTATCTCTCATGTGACGAATAAATCCATCCGGAGAGTCCAGCCAGTTGTTGAGAAGTGAATGAAGTATATCTTGAAGGTCTGTGACTTCGAAGTATTCCATAAATTGAACTTGTCTACAAAAGACGATGCCGTTTTTTGAGTGATATTCGAATGAAAAGAGAAACTGTCTATATTTTGGATTGATGATGATTTTCGCCAGTAATCTGTCACTATCGCCAAATCTTGAAAAAGGTTGAAATCCCAGCAAGCATCCACAAAGGTCCTTCACGAACTTAAAAAAGGTTGAATAGATTGTTGGTTACGTGTTAACATACGTAATGTAGTTTATTGCGGTGTTTCACATTGATTGACCAAGGATAGTCTCGACGAGTTATTTCATTGAATAAGGAGAGTAAAGTAGTTTGCATTGATAAGAACGTTCTAATGTCTGCTGTACTCATTTTGTTTCTGAAAAATGGGTATTTCACACGGTGAGTTGAAAAAAAGAACAATACAGGGTGTCGAAAAAAAATGAGAAATGATGGTCAAAACGTACTTCCACATACGGAACAATGATGACTGCCTTTTGAAAACGATTGTTTGATTTATAATGAAGTATATTATTCATATGTAGCAGTGCGTCATTGCCGTAAATTTGGTAATTGCTAGAGTAAATGTTATCATAAACTTTATAATCGAAGAAGTACATGAATACATGAGTGTACACAACATAAGTTTTTGAATCTCAAAGTAAATTCATACTCATATTTAAATGATTCATCCATAACATTTTGACAAAAATGAACCAGTAAGATGATTATTATAATATGCGCAAATGAATTGCATAAGATAGTTATACACAAAAAGCTATGAGAATCTTCAAAATATGTTAGAATAATAAGGAATGAACACTCATAGCCAATGAAAAGATTGATCAATAGTTTACACCTCAGAACAAACTTCCATCTGCTTAATTGAACATGAGTTCAGAGTTCGGATCATATTGTGGATCAAATTGACCTGAAATACATCGAATTTTTGCGGCTTGAGATGATAAGATTTTCAGTGAAACATAACTTAGTCAGTATCCATCATTATTATTCAATTCATTATTTTTTCTCCTCTAGCATAATCTTACCTTCAACCCCATCCTGCGAATGGTTGATCAGCACACCAACGCTTTTCAAAAGGAAACTCCCTCCCCTCTGTCATCAATATCTCGTTGACCACAGAGAGGGGGAGTTTTTGTCGGATGAGAATCCGATCTGAAAAATGGAAACATTATTTTTTCTCCGCTAGCTCAACCTCACCTCTAGCCTCATCCTGCGAATGGTTGATCAGCACACCAACGCTTTTCAAAAAGAAACTCCCTCCTCCTCTAATCAAAATCTCGTTGACCACAGAGAGGGGGAGTTTTTCTCGGATGAGAATTCGATCTGAAAAATGGAAACATTATTTTTTCTCCGCTAGCTCAATCTTACCTTCAACCCCATCCTGCGAATGGTTGATCAGCACACCAACGCTTTTCAAAAAGAAACTCCCTCCCCTCTGTCATCAATATCTCGTTGACCACAGAGAGGGGGAATTTTTCTCGGGTCAGAATCTGATTTGAAAAGTCGAAATATCTGTTTTTCTCCGCTTACTCAATCTTACTTTTCATCTCATCCTGCGAATGGTTGATCAGCACACCATTGTTCTGAATTTTGTATTCTGTATCATATTCTTCGTTCGTCATATAAGGTACGAGACGGAAAAGTTGAATCTGAAGTCTATAGCAATGAGTTGGGTAATAACATTATAAGGATAATTTCGAATCTTTTGAGAAAATGATAGTGATCGATATCAGGAAACATATGTGAAATGTGTCATCAAGAATAAGTGATATGAACAAACTGAACTATGTTCGTTAAACAATGAAATAGAGCTCATAATAAAGTAAAATTCCATAGCGATGTCTTCAGTAGTTAATTCTTTGAACAGATTGGCCTATTCTGAAAGAGATCGATTCATTCAAAAAGTACATCTACGTCTGACAACTGAAAACAACTGGATCTCATTGATTGAGGAGTGTTATACAGAACATGAGAATGTTTTCTTTTTGTTCATTATTATCGACCTCGTTTTCTCTATCTGATATTTCTTTATCTCGTTCCCACCTTCCTTCTTAGTGTTCTTACATTTGCAACACTTTACTAACGGATAGAATCCAATAGTAAGTGATGTGACATTCAAGCTCTTTATTCTTAATAAGACGTATGTCGCTCAACATCTGCTGTAACTGTCAAATATCTGTTTGTCCAGGACTATGATTACCTCAAGCTTTCCTCAAAAGCTGATTCTCCTTCCTTTCCCTTCAACCTTTCATATACTACTAGTGATGTTTCTATTTAACACTTTCAATAAAACGAGAATCACAAGGACTGATGTATAAGGTAACCATTGAGACCCAAGCTTATCCGGTGGCTCAAGCACTAGTGAGCTCGCTTCATACGAACCTTTCCCAACAAACTTTTCTACAAATGCTCTGGTGTTTGGAAAACTTTGAAAAGTTGAGATTGAGCGATTTCAAACTTTCCCAACAACGTTAACACTGCAATTTTCTCTTAATCTCACGTTCTCACAGACAGAAAAACGTGAGGCTGCGACTATTGGCGTCATTATCGACCACATATCTGTACGACTGGCAATTGTTACTTGACAGCTTTTTGTCAGCCCATGGATAATCAATCCTTTCTCTTCCAATTTTTTTACTCGCCTGAATTAATAATTATCGCAAAAAAGCCCACTGCTGATGTTTCTTCTAGAATTAATAAGTTGCTTCAGTCGTAACAACTACCTCTGGATATCAATTATTAAAAAGAAAAAAAAAGAAATAATCTTTATTTGCAATTGCACAATTGGAGACACATGTATACGGTAGCTGTTGAGCTCCACGATTATCCAAGACTGTGCTTACGTGGCTCAAGCACTAGTAAGCTCCTCGAACGTGAGCTTATTGTCATTGTTGAGATCCAAGTTTTTGATAGCGCTTTCCAAAAAGCAGGAGAGCTGCTCTTTCCTGGCAAATAAACGTTTCATCTAATTGATACAAATAGTTTTACTTTTCTTCGGTGTTGATCTGAAGACCGCTCTTGTTGAAGATGGCTTCCATCTCCTCATAGAAGAACTGCTCGATCTCTTGGAAACTCAGTTCTCCTTAAACACATTTTAATTATAGTTATCTGTGGTTTTCTACCATCTCGGTCAGAATCGAAGCCATGGAAGCAAGTTTCAGTGTCTGGCATGACCTCCTGCAATCGTAAGAATCATTCAACGAATCGACAATAACTGTTTACCTTCATGGCTAAGCATTGATGGAATATGAAACAGAGAAGAACGATGTTCAGCTTCATCATCTGGAAACTGAGAGATTGAGTAATAATCAAAAACGAACGTTTGTCGAGACGGCAGTCGATATGAATGGCGAAAAAAAGGGAGGAGACTGCTGAAAACTTTTCTCCTCACAATCAATAGCTTGCGCTTTCACATATAAAAAAAAGCTCAGAAATTAAAAGAACGATAATTGAAAGGCATGTGAACATAAAATAATGGTGACGTCTTATCGACTGTGTTTGAGAATACTTTTGAGAAGCAGGCTTTAATTAGCCTTCCAAAAGATATCTGCAAGGAAATGTGAGACTATAAACGAGAAATTAATGAAGGCTGAGAAGATAGTTCGAGTTAAATGAACATTCAAATGAATTAATTGAAGCAGTTAATTGGAGGAGAAATTTCTTCAATTCATTTCTAGAGCCTGATGAACATTCAGCATATCCCTCAAAGGCTTCCAAATTGCTCTGTCATAGACATGTGTTCCCAAACAACCCGTCAATCTCTCAAAATATCCACAAATGAGATAAGGCCAAGCTCTCAAGGTGACACATGCAACAAAAAAAACATGAAGTCTACCTCTTCTTCATTTTTAAGAACTTCGAGAAGTAAGAGAATTGGACAGACGGCTGTCATAGTTGCTTGCTATGATTAAGATACCATTCATCTGCTTAAGATGGTTGGAACATTAAGAATTTGTTCCAATGTTGTGACAAGAACATCTCAATTTAAAGATTTTATATCGTTGGTTGATCTATCATTTCAGATATTTTCAAAACATAAGGAATTAAGAAATTAATAAGTTTATTATTATTAAATGGAATAATGTTTTTAAAACAATGCGAGATCGTTGCGATATAAGTCATGGATGACTGAAGATACAATTGTAAAACTTTCATATGTGAGTATCAATAGGAAACAGTAAAAACGAATTCGAATAAATATGAAAACCGAGAGAGATTAGACTCAGGAGAACACTCCATTCATTTTCTAACTTCGAAACACCAATCATTTGGACTTCTGAAAAGTAAAACATCAGAACAGAACACTTGCACTTCATACTCTTCCATGATTCTCTTTGCTCTTCTTAACCGGGGAACCTTTGTTGTCGCATCGTTCAGCTGCTCTTTTAGCGTTGAAATCATTTCTTCTTGAAAAAATTTCTTTGTTCCGCTGATATATCTTTTCACAAACCTATCATCGCCTTCTTGTTCTCTATCATAATATTCCCCAACATCATCCGTTAAGCTTTCCATGATAGATGCTGTAATATTTATATATTAAGAAGATTATACAGTTGAGACATACGATGAAGACGAGAATCAGGATTGACATAATCCGAAAGAACAGTCGGATCATTATAAGGTGGTTGGAAATCCTCTTCGAGAGCTGAAAGAGCGATTTAGCTATCTTTGAGCACAGATTTCTTACGTTGCATCTGAACGCTGGGGACGAAAGTCAAACTATTGAGATTTTCCATCACTTTTTCTCTAAAATACCAGACTGGATGGAAATGCAATGATGAGCAGACTTACAGTGCAAACTGCATGAAATCGACACTATTCATATTGGCTCTACCCAACGGAGCCAAATGAAGCTTGTAGTGAGGAGCATAGAACTCGAAATAGTCATTGTACGGTATTTCTAGAGAACAAAAATTACGGAGTTACTCTCTCTGATGTGAAAAACCGTTGGGAATTTCCTTATTCGTAGCAAGAGATGTTTCATAAGCCCAACAGCGAGCAACATTGCGTGGAGTGTAACCACCTCCTCCGACAAGCATCAACGGTATATTGTATTTGCGGAAGAAGGAAACACACTCTCCATGTCCTAGACTTCTGATTCAAAATTTCTTTAACATCTGTCAATTCACCTCTTAGAGTCAAATTGAAAGGTCCTAAGCGGTCGCCTGCAAGAGAGTCAGCTCCGCATTGAAGAACTACAGCACATGGCTGGAAACGTTCCATAACCTTGGTCATAATCTGATAATATTAAATCGTATCGGGATTGAAAGCTTATTGCTAACTGGTTTGAAGATGCTTTGATATGCTTCATCAGTGATTCCTTCCCTCAAAGGGATGTTCACGGCATAGTGTTTGCCTTTACCTGCACCGATATCCTTAAAATTATCAGAAATAATCTGAGAATGTAATCTCGTGACAGTACCCGGAAATCTCCTGTTCCTGGGAAGAACTCTCCATACTTATGAAAAGACACTGTCATTACACGATCAGTGGTAAAGAAAGCTTCCTCCACACCATCTCCATGATGAACATCAATGTCAACGTATAACACTCTTTAATATTATTGATCTGAAGGATTCCACACTTCAACAGCTACCTCTTTTTATGCTTCAACAGTTCCAGAATAGCAAGGACTATGTCATTGGTGTAGCAGAAACCGCTGGCTTCCCCTTTCTTCGCATGATGAAGACCTCCCATCCAATTGATAGCTATATCAGTTTTGTTTTTATTCAGTTTCACAGCAGCAGCTGAATTTCTGTCTTTCCGCAAACTTAACAAGTTTTATCTTATACCTATGGAAGCTCCACTGCTCAACTGACAGAATTCATAAAGACCATCAAATACTGGGCAATCTTCACCAACATTGACTGTAATTTTAGATTTTGCATGGTGATCAAACTGCTCTTAATACTTACATTTCAGCATGTGTGGTTTGAAATTGCGAAGGTTGTCAGGATTAGCACACTTCAGAAATTGAACATACTCTTCGCTATGGAAGACTGTCATATCTTCGAAGGATGCAGGATAAGGTCTCTGGACACAAAATGGACTCAAAAACTGGCTGTCACACTCACATAAACTTCTAAATCTCTGTAAATTCCATAATTCAATATGAGATGATGTGTCATTCGTATGCGATTTGGTTTCATAACATGTCCCTGACCATAGTAATAGTTTCCAATGTTTCCTTAAACGTTTATTCAGTAAAATAACGACAACACGATAAAACACTCCCACCATCATAATAGTATGCCACACGTCTTTTAGAGTGTTCTTCTACATTCCCAGTATAGGTGATATCCATGTCTAATCTACCTTCTGAAAATAATCAATCAAAATCAATTCGCAAAACATATTTAGAAACAAGAAACAACTTTCACTATTCACATTCGTTACACATTATTGAAAAATTGATTGCCAGCTGACCACGGCGTCCTTGAACACGCTACGCGTCTCAGCCGCGTGCGATTGCAGAGGGTGAAGCACCTGCTCTTACATCACATTTGACCAGACAATAAATATATCCGACACTGTCGTATCTAAAAGAGATACGGAGAAATTAAAGTCCGGACGGCAGATTCTCGAGTAGAATGGAGTTGTTTGGTAGCATCAAATGTTTCCAAGATGTTTCATGAAGCTTGCATTTACTTGGCGTCAAACATGCAAAAGTTATTTAACGTACAGTTCTTGAGGTTCTCAGATTTGTAAGATAACACTTGATTCCTCAATAATAAACTGGAAATTAATCATATATCGCGCTGAACTCTCTAAGTTCATTGATGGAATCGCACTAAGGGAAAACGTCTGCAAATAACTATGCGTTTGACCCAAGTCATCTCATCTAATGACAAGGAAACAGCTCTACAAGTATAAAATTTCAACATCAACATGTGTTTCCAATATTCCAAAGATAACTGATCATCTTCTATTATTGCGTTCAAGTGTTGCATAATTCCTAGTCCCTCGTTCTTTGCAGGAAAAAAGATACATTGGCTAGAAATCGGTGATCGATATTTTTTTTCGCTTCCGTCAAGAGAAAAAAACGTTCTATTGCCTTTGGAGTAGATCCGGAAGTGTAATACAAATTGCTTTGAAACGTTAATGGAATGCTTGAAAAAAATGTTGCGGCTGTCATTTGCTCAACGAAAGCAACTCAGATGATTGGCTTTCACACAAGAGTTCAGCAAACTGGACATGGAAGAACTTTCAATTTTTTACTTTCTCGAGAAACCACTTTGTATGTAACTTTCATCCTTTCCGGAAATTGAAACTGGAAACTTTAATAAAATGAAAAAGTTCTCAACCAGCGAGCATAGTGAATTGGGTTCCAATTTCAGACAAGCCCTCGCATTATGACCACCGTATACTCGAAACTGATTGAATGTCATCTTTTGTTTTATAAGTAACCTCTGCTCGTCAACGTTCGCGAGTTCGTTTCGGAGCGAGCAGCAGCTTATCGATTTGGAGAGTTTTTTCGACAAGCTCCACCCTTTTCACCATTTATACTCCCCTCATTTCATCTGGAACGTTTGTTCTATGCTTGGAGGTTCTTCACTGAAAATGAAGTTCTTGAAATTGATCATCTCGTCTCTCTTACTCTGCCGATGCTTAGCGATGAAGGTAACCGATATCTCTCAGCTAAATTTTTATTTTCTTTGTAGGAGGTCATGCCAGACACTGAAACTTGCTTCCATGGCTTCGATTCTGACCGAGATGGTAGAAAACCACAGATAACTATAATTAAAATGTGTTTAAGGAGAACTGAGTTTCCAAGAGATCGAGCAGTTCTTCTATGAGGAGATGGAAGCCATCTACAACAAGAGCGGTCTTCAGATCAACACCGAAGAAAAGTAAAACTATTTGTATCAATTAGATGAAACGTTTATTTGCCAGGAAAGAGCAGCTCTCCTGCTTTTTGGAAAGCGCTATCAAAAACTTGGATCTCAACAATGACAATAAGCTCACGTTCGAGGAGCTTACTAGTGCTTGAGCCACGTAAGCACAGTCTTGGATAATCGTGGAGCTCAACAGCTACCGTATACATGTGTCTCCAATTGTGCAATTGCAAATAAAGATTATTTCTTTTTTTTCTTTTCAATAATTGATATCCAGAGGTAATTGTTACGACTGAAGCAACTTATTGATTCTGAAAGAAACATCAGCAATGGGCTCTTTTGCGATAATTATTAATTCAGGCGAGTAAAAAAAACTAGAAAAAGAAAGGAAGAAACGAGATTACATTACAAGAGGAGAAACGGCGGGGTTGGGAATGCATTGACAAAATGAAAAGATTTTCGATGTTCAGCATTGCGCTCGTGAATTACGTCATCTATGTTTCTGAGGAAAGACATTCGTTTTATGAATATTCATATTACTCAGGTGAATTGAGACCGCTTTTTCATATGATAGGAACAAGCCAGTAGACTCATTTGATCGATCCAATATGACTCAAGAGGAAAAAAAATTCCAAGAAATGGAAAAACTAATGTTCTCATTAGCAACACAGAACGGAATCTCAGAATGCGACTTGATGATATGGTTTGAAGAAATGGCGAAAAAAATATGTCCAAGCTAATTTGTTACTTGAAGAAGATTAGAAAAAAGCTGCATTCTTTGTGTTTACTTCCAGCTGACTTTTGATAAATGACAGCAATTTTGAAGACAGATATCTACATACAACTCATTTTTTCATTCTATCACAAAATTAAACATCAACAAGCGTTTTTGACAAAAGTATCATAATGAGAGTTGTGAAACTTGGTTTACAATCAGAAAATAAGTGTTATGTATAAGGAATCATTAAACTATCTGCAAGTCAGTAATGGATAAAATACCGTTCAAGCTCATCTTCTCGTCCGGTATTCATTGGTTTTGAGCCATTTTAAGGCTTGTTACCTCGACATTTTCGGATCAGATGAACCATCACTACTTTGAGAATATTCGAAAAATGAAAATAAATAAAAATCTCATATCGTGTTATCTTCCTATTCAAGAACTCGGAACTCATCATTGTGGTAATTACTGTTTAGTTGTTTCCAAGTTACTGAAACAGTCAACTTTTCAGAATCTTGTTTTCTCTCTACTTCGTCTAAGTGAATACTTGCTGATTATTTTATTACCAGGATTGCAGATTGTTTGGCTTCACTATTTCTCATTAACAATGAAAGCCTAAATTGCTGGGACACCCAGAAACTTCCAACCAAAACTATAATACCTTCAATCACAACATATTACTAAGCACCATAATGTTTTCCATAACCACTTTCAAATATTCATTATACCCATCTCTCCAGATAACGTTCTTCATCTCGCAATCATTCACAATGCTCTCAGTTGTCAGTGTTAAATTTCAGAGTTGATTCCAATTTTATGAAGTCATGTGCAGTGAATGATGGTCGAGTCGCTGATCAAAAAATGTAGCATTAAGAATACAATTTTCTTGGGGTAGTTCCTAGAAAAAGCTTGCTCTGTTTCATGTTATATCGACTTTTGTGAACTGCCATCGTTTCTTAGATCATATCGCTTCATACGAATCTTTCCCAACAAACTTTTCTACAAATGCTCTGGTGTTTGAATAACTTTGAAAAGTTGAGATTGAGCGATTTCAAACTTTCCCAACAACGTTAACACTGCAATTTTCTCTTAATCTCACGTTCTCACAGACAGAAAAACGTGAGGCTGCGACTATTGGCGTCATTATCGACCACATATCTGTACGACTGGCAATTGTTACTTGACAGCTTTTTGTCAGCCCATGGATAATCAATCCTTTCTTTTTCTAGTTTTTTTTACTCGCCTGAATTAATAATTATCGCAAAAAAGCCCACTGCTGATGTTTCTTCTAGAATTAATAAGTTGCTTCAGTCGTAACAACTACCTCTGGATATCAATTATTAAAAAGAAAAAAAAAGAAATAATCTTTATTTGCAATTGCACAATTGGAGACACATGTATACGGTAGCTGTTGAGCTCCACGATTATCCAAGACTGTGCTTACGTGGCTCAAGCACTAGTAAGCTCCTCGAACGTGAGCTTATTGTCATTGTTGAGATCCAAGTTTTTGATAGCGCTTTCCAAAAAGCAGGAGAGCTGCTCTTTCCTGGCAAATAAACGTTTCATCTAATTGATACAAATAGTTTTACTTTTCTTCGGTGTTGATCTGAAGACCGCTCTTGTTGAAGATGGCTTCCATCTCCTCATAGAAGAACTGCTCGATCTCTTGGAAACTCAGTTCTCCTTAAACACATTTTAATTATAGTTATCTGTGGTTTTCTACCATCTCGGTCAGAATCGAAGCCATGGAAGCAAGTTTCAGTGTCTGGCATGACCTCCTGCAATCGTAAGAATCATTCAACGAATCGACAATAACTGTTTACCTTCATGGCTAAGCATTGATGGAATATGAAACAGAGAAGAACGATGTTCAGCTTCATCATATGGAAACTGAGAGATTGAGTAATAATCAAAAACGAACGTTTGTCGAGACGGCAGTCGATATGAATGGCGAAAAAAAGGGAGGAGACTGCTGAAAACTTTTCTCCTCACAATCAATAGCTTGCGCTTTCACATATAAAAAAAAGCTCAGAAATTAAAAGAACGATAATTGAAAGGCATGTGAACATAAAATAATGGTGACGTCTTATCGACTGTGTTTGAGAATACTTTTGAGAAGCAGGCTTTAATTAGCCTTCCAAAAGATATCTGCAAGGAAATGTGAGACTATAAACGAGAAATTAATGAAGGCTGAGAAGATAGTTCGAGTTAAATGAACATTCAAATGAATTAATTGAAGCAATTAATTGGAAGAGAAATTTCTTCAATTCATTTCTAGAGCTTGATGATTGTTCAGAAAACACTCTCTGAGACAAGCTTGCTTAACCTTCCCTATGTTCGAACGCTAAGCCAGACGGCTGAACACAAATAATCAAGAAGCACTTACATGCAAACACCCTGACTAACTTGACAGAATTTATCAGAGAAGTAGCAAAACTCATTTAAGCTAGTATGATTAATTATAGAATGTCGTTCTAGAGCACTTTTTCTATCAGAAGCGACGCTTTCAGAGTGCAATTTCTTGATGCCTAGGAGTGAAGATTTTCTTTATGTGTCATCTTTTTTTTTCTACCTTTGAGAATTCATCATTTGCAGAAATGAACTAGTTGCAAGACACGCGATACAGAAACATGTTCGACTAGAGTAAGAGAACCAGAAAAACGAAAGACTTGCTCTTCATTTGGTTAGTGAATGTTGTAAATTATTTCGTATTAATCCAGCTCTTGATTTAGGTGAAATGTTAACTGTTATCGACTCTGTTTTTCGTTTCGAATGTTTTTCATTCATTTACAATTCCCGTAATAATTGTGAACACAACTATCATTCTGACCATCCATTTCAACCGCATTTTATCATGCGACGCTATTCTACCATTCTGTCATTCTTGAAAACCGCTGGAAATGAGCCATTTGAGAAAAGTTAAGATACGAAACCAATGATAACAAGCCTTAAAATGGCTCAAAACCAATGAATAGCGGGCGAGAAGACGAGCAATGAAAAAATGAGTTGTATGTAGATATCTGTCTTCAAAATTGCTGTCATTTATCAAAAGTTGATTCAAGACCTCGTAGAGGGTTAGACCGAATCATCTGTACAAGATCTCAACTGCAGATTATCGTTTATCTTTTACTGACAGTAAATGAACGGTATCGATGAGAATGTCCTCATCGCATTTCAAGGCTAGACTGAGTAGAATCTCAACGAGTCTGTTAATCTTGTGAGTAAGTTGATTATATACTAAGCGCTCTATCTTTCTATACTATCTCTAGTTGTCTGGTTGTGTGATAATGACTGATACTGAGGTTTCATGTCTGTCCCAAAGAAACGACAATGTTAATTGATGTAGTGATAAACGGAAACTGTATTATAAGAATACGGATTTCATTACAAAATCTCTTCTTCTGAGTTGGACGAAGATTTCCATAAAGATTATTCATCGAAACAATATTCTGATTTCAGTGTAATCAGAGAGAAAGATAGTAATTTCAAAGATGAGTTGAATGGCTTAATGATGGAAGAACTTGTTATCTTGAACACAAAAACATTATGTTTGTGCAATTGCCGAAACAGAGAGGAATCATCCCAAATCTAAAATGACACAGTCACCTAAATTTAAATGAATTCTTCAACGTTAAAAGCTCATTTAATGTACAAAGTTACCTGAAAGAAAAAACAAAAGTATCCGACACCACCCATTTGTCAGGAATACAACACAAAAGATTATATTTCAGTAGTTCCATTATTGAACGATGTTCGTTATACAAGCAAGAGTTTTCATTTTCTTATGATATGTGGACACTGCTATGATGGCTTATCAAGTCATGGTACAATCATGACTGCATCACGAGTGATGAAAGCATAAAACAAGAACAAAAGAGCTCTTATCGTGATGCAACACTATTGTTGAATGAATCGAAAGACATCTGTATTCTCAGACTTTTCTATTTTCAATGGCTTTCACGAATTTCTTCGACATGACCTTTTGAGAACAATCGATCGATCGCGAAGGACACACCTTTTTCGATCATGTCGTATAAACATTTTCATTTTGTTGTACATCATTGGAAGTGAATTTCATTAAATGATGACAAAAGATTTCAAACTCGTATTTCATTGAGTTTTCCTCTCCTTTCATATGTAAAACTATGTGACGAAGGAATATTTTTATAATTATCCCTACCAATATGCTCCTCTCTCATGAACGCGCAAGCATATTTGAATGCGCTCCATTATTAACTAGACGCACGCGGATAGTGGCTAATCCCTGACGTGAGCGGCTTTGTCATCGCTCGATAAATGCCTCCAATGACCCAAACTCTGTAGAAAGCAGCTTTCGTGCTTAGACTCTTTTTTCGAATTTCATGCTTAAAAAAATTTTTTTCCACTGATATTTTAGTTCTCAAATCAGACTTTCATTTGAAGATAATGGATTTTACACCAACTGGAATCGTACGCGAGCATTCAACAAAGCGCGTAGCATACTACTATGATGGTATCACATTTATTTTTTTAAATTTGGAATTTTTAAACGTTTGAAGAAGACATCGGCACTTATACTTATGGAGAAGACCACTTCATGAAACCGCTACGTATCAAACTCACACATGAACTTATTGTGTCTACTGGTATGTATCGCTATCTGGAAGCTTTTGTAAGTCATCTTCGACATACTTCATTTCCCTATTCACGATTTCAGAGACCTGTTCCAGCATCGATTGAAGATATTTGCAAGTTTCATGACCCCGGATATATCGATTTCATTAGAACAGCTAGTTATGCCACTGCTGACTTCGAGTACCTCAATAAATGTATGTATTCTATGTTCCGATATGGTCGAAAGTTCTATTTCTCTCAGATAATATTCTCGATGATTGCCCTCTGTTCAATGGATTGATGGACTACTGCAAGAAGAGTTGTGGAGGCTCTATTGGTTGCTAGCTCATTATTATGCCAATTATATATTAGTTGCAGCTGCTGCGATCAAAATGAACAAGAAAGAATCGGATATAGCAATCAATTGGATGGGTGGAATGCATCATGCAAAGAAAGGGAAAGCCGGTGGCTTTTGCTATACAAATGACGCCGTTCTTGCTATTATGGAGTTATTGAAGTATCATAAGAGGTGATTCCTTCTTCAAATCTTTTCAAATGCCGTTCAGAGTTTTGTATCTCGACATCGATGCACATCATGCTGATGGAGTTGAAGAAGCTTTCTACTCAAACAACCGTGTTATGACTGTGTCTTTCCATAAATTTGGAAATTTCTTTCCAGGAACTGGTTCTTTTGCCGTAAGTTGATGTTTTTAACAGAATAGTAATTGAATCAACTAGGAAAAAGGAACTGGAGAAGGAAAAGGATATGCTCTTAATATACCTTTGCTGGATGGGTGCTCCAATACTTCATATCAGAACATTTTCAAACCGGTATTAACTCAAGATAATGAACCTTTTTGAGTTAAACAACATCTCTTTAGATTGTAACTGAAGTGATATCTCGTTACCAGCCCTGCATCATTGTTCTGCAATGTGGTGCAGATAGTCTATGTGAAGATCATCTCGGCCCTTTCAATATGAATCCTATAGGTTTGAACTGACATTTGGTTTTTCTACCCAATCTTCATATAGGACATGGAGAATGTGTGTCGTTCATTCGAAAATACGACATTCCATTAATGTTGATGGGAGGAGGAGGTTATAACCCGCAGAATGTTGCTCGTTGTTGGACCTATGAGACATCATTAGCTCTTAACAAAGAAATAGGGAATGGTGAGAACAGAAGCCATACATCAAGTGTCCAATTATTCTATCCTAGTTGTGCCTGAACACACATTTTCTGACTACTATGCACCTAATTATCTACTGCATTTCGAACCAATTGATAATACATATGACTACAATACCAAACAGTACTTGGGCACGATCAAGTAAGAGAATCGAAATGACTGGAAACATTAGTAAAATCTTTCAGAAGCAAAGTCATGAAGAGTCTAGCTAAGCTTACTTTCGCTCCCAGTGTTCAGATGCAACGTAAGGATTTTCTGAAGAAAACACGAATATTGAAATATTGCAGCTATACCAGAAGATAGCGATCATCATGTACTTGATCGATCAATTGCTCTTGATTTAGCAAACCCCAACAAGAGACTTCCATGTAACGTATCTAGCAAAATAATTTCTACAGCTCACTTACAGGCGCTGTGAAAGATAAAATGGTGCAGCACGAGAATGAGTTTTACGATGATGAAGAAGAAGGCGATGATAGGTTTGTGAAAAGATATATCAGCGGAACAAAGAAATTTTTTCAAGAAGAAATGATTTCAACGCTAAAAGAGCAGCTGAACGATGCGACAACAAAGGTTCCCCGGTTAAGAAGAGCAAAGAGAATCATGGAAGAGTATGAAGTGCAAGTGTTCTGTTCTGATGTTTTACTTTTCAGAAGTCCAAATGATTGGTGTTTCGAAGTTAGAAAATGAATGGAGTGTTCTCCTGAGTCTAATCTCTCTCGGTTTTCATATTTATTCGAATTCGTTTTTACTGTTTCCTATTGATACTCACATATGAAAGTTTTACAATTGTATCTTCAGTCATCCATGACTTATATCGCAACGATCTCGCATTGTTTTAAAAACATTATTCCATTTAATAATAATAAACTTATTAATTTCTTAATTCCTTATGTTTTGAAAATATCTGAAATGATAGATCAACCAACGATATAAAATCTTCAATGAATTTATAAAACAACAGAGTCTACAAATTCAGAAAAACGAACAATACAATGCCAGCTGTTCACTAAACAACCGAATTCAAATGGATGTGAAAATGCTTTAGATTTTCTCGCACCGTGTCGATGTATTCGTTAAGTTTTTCGGTTGGACTGAGCCGTAGTTGACGTTTCTCGAAACCAATTTCTAGCCTTTCAAGGATGCCTTCTGTTGGATAGAAATGTTCACGAGCCGATCGTTCCATCCGGAGAGAAGACAGTCTGTGAAAACAACATCAAGACATTGTTAATACATACGGCTATACCTTCCTTTTTTTCATTTCGTAGACCTGCAGCTCTGCTGTATCTCGCTTCTCTCTGCTCACACACCTTGATCATAGGAAGATTTGAATACGACGAAAATCTTGGCGATGCAGACCAGTTCTAAAACCCTGTTTATAACATAAAACTGTCCCAATTAGAACAGGATTATGATATATGTGTACGTTCAAGTTTTCTGAGATGGTTCGAATAAAAAAGAGCAATTGATGGATCGAAAACATGTTGATTTCTACCTTCTGGTATAGCTACAGTAACCTTATATGAGAGTTTTCTCTTTAAAACTTCATCATATCTACTCTACGGCTGTTGTTTCAATTTTGTCATTTAAGGAGTATTGTTTTCATGGCTCCGTTATGATGGTAGTACTATCTTATATTGATATGGTAACAAGTCATGAAGTATGTTATTCATGCCTTAGCGACTAATCGATTTTTGTTTCAGACGAATCGAAACGATGAGAATGTTAGAAACTCTCGACAATACTATTTGTATAATTAAACGATTGCTGTTTATTTTAAAATTTATATTCATACAGGAAAACATTTTATGAACTTGTTCTACTACAACTTCTATTCAAATAAAATTCTTTTCCGTTCGAGTGCTTTCAGCAGTTTCCATCAGCTATAATGCGATTTTATTTAGGATAGTTAGTTTTGATCAAAGTCTTACAAGCTAGATTGAGTCCAGGGTTGAATGCATAAGATCTATAAGTTCCATAACCATATGCTATCACACTTGAAATGAAATGAATTATTAGCAAATTTGCTATTTCTTACCCAAATAAAACGTTTGCGTTATCTCCTTGAACAATCTGTTGGCCTGTTTTGATTTGCACATCAACAAAGTAGTAATCGCTCTTACCCATTCTATCATATGTTATGTTGACTTATTCGATTTGTTGTGTAAATTTTTTTAAAACCTTCTGTAGATTATTGGATTTGGTTTGTAGCCGTTCACGCTTATGTATCCGGCCGCATCAAGCGTCGTAATGATTCGAGCAAAGTGTTTCATGTTTGTTCCTTCATCATTGTTCATTCCCGTTCTTCAGATATGAAAAGATTTTTGTCAAAACTATTAAATACTTCTTACGCAAAAATGACTGGTCCTGAAGTCATGTGAGACTTTCCAACAAGATTAACCAAAAACGGAGCACCATCTGCTTGAATGTTTGCTGTTCCGATCTTCAAAGTACTGCTCTTTTTTTAAAATTCTTATTTTTCTTGCCATCATTGCATAGATAGGTTTGTCTGCTTGTATATACAGCCCATTGAAAATTTGAAAGATAATGAATTGGTCAGCGCCAAACAAATCTGGTACGGTGTAATCATCCAGAGTTAATGTAGTGTTGTCTTGCTGAAAGAGGAGACATGATACAACGTCAGTAAGAACCATTTACCAAAAAGAAAATCATAACTTCTGTTGCATCTTCATAGTTGAACCTGTAATGTGGATATGCCGTATCCCAATCGTTTGTTGGATATTCCATAGTAGCCTGCAGAATGATTGTTTTTTGAATGGAACAACAAGTTGACTCACTTCATGACTGCAATGTTGAGGATTGTAATATCCAAAACCGCACAAGCTTCCTGTTATAACTGCTACTTTCTTATTCGATTTTATATCGAATCCGCTCATTGCTATGTCTGTCGCATATGTGAAAACTTGACCCTTGTCCAAATTTTCTGTAATATCCAAATATCCTACATGAATCTTAAACAATTCAGATAATCATACACTCTAATAGTTTTAAAAACCTGCGTGTTGTCTTCAGTAGCAATGACACTGAAAAGGTTTAAGGTGGTATAATTTTTTTGTGGAGCTTCATCGGCAATAACGATATACTCTGTTCCCAATTGACAGATCTGAATACAATCTTACATTAAAATCTGAATATCCAGGAGATAATACTGGTAAAATTGCGAATTTATCTTCAGAACCACCATCAGATGCTTGATTAGTTGCTACAAGCTTAACAGTTGCGTTGGAGTTCACGAAAATAGATCTATAATCTGAAATTGAAGAGGTTTGTTAAAAAAATTGTTGCATTATGAACCAATGGCGAAACTGCGATACAAGCTGTTGTCATAATCCGTTTGGATGTTAGTCGGGACAATATTGATCTTTAAGAATATTTGTCAATCTCAAGTAAGGATCATCATTTTCTTACAGGTAAAGATTGATGAGCAGGTATGGTTCGAGTAATGTTATTGAACCCTGGGAACTGAGACGTTATTGTAATAAGGGCTGGTCCGTCATTTGGGTTTGAAACAGTCAGGAACAGACGTTCAGAGCTATCAGGCTCAAGATGATTGTTCAAATACGCATAAACGAAAGAAGTTCCTTTAGCCATTTCATCGTTGGAATATCTCGGTGGGCCAAACGGTTTGTCGTCTTTACCTTTCATTTTCAATACGTCAATGCTGACTGAGAATAAAAAAATTTTAAACAGAAGTCTTCAATAAAACAAACCTGTTGTCAAGTTTGCAAAACTGCCAGCAGTAGTTTTCAGAACATTCAGCAAGAAAAAAAGACTCAGCAGTTTCAATGCACCCATTGTAACTCTAAGAAGAAAATTTCAAATTGTTAGGAAAACGAAACTATTCTGATTATGAAACTGATACATAGAAACTGTAACGCCCATTTAACTATCTTTTATGGCATTTTAACTCTCAACAGATAGGCTTATCAAGCTAATCATTTGAAGTTTAATGACTTTTTACAGATTTATTAATTATAAAACTGTTCGGTACTCAAAATAATCTTTCAATGAGTAATTTCAAACAGAACTTTCCATCATTCAATTGTTTCATAGTGAGATTAGGATCAAAAGAACTTGAAACGAGGAACTTTTATCATTTTCAAACTTACATGAGATGATAGCAGTTGAACTCACAGAATGACTGCGGAGGCAACTCTCACTTTGTCTCAGAAGAACTTTTTTTGTCTATTACATTTTCAACTCGTTCCTCAGTTGCGAAGAATGAACTTGAGAACATAGCTGAACAGTTGGCACCATTCTAATGAATGAGAGATGATAAATGTTGCGTTTATTAATGGATTACACAGTATGAGACACGAAAAAAAGGAACAACAAGCATTATGAAGTACTGCATGAATATTATGAAATCTTGTTGATGAAAATTATTAGTAAAAGACAAAATTGAAATTAATGGATTACAATCTTCAAAAAATGTAAGTTCAGGCTCCAAATATCGAAACATTGTCTTTAACCGCTTGAACTGAAACACACGCTGTTTGGTAAGTTTATTTAATTCTTAACATACTTCTGACTCTTTGTAATTCTGATTGTCCACACCGAATATAGACGAAATCACCGGATGATGTCATAATAGCATGCTCCATTGCCAAATGATTATTCTCCTAAAATATTCAGGTCATTTATTATGATTTCTTTAAACTTACGAGCGATAATGGTAGCCGGACGTTTTTACCTGGGTTTGACAGTGAGTACAGTCGAATCTCTCCGTTGTTGACCAGTATCATTAAGAAGCTTTGCTTTGTTCCTGAAAAAAAACCAGTTGAAATATGTACGTATGATTTAGTAGTTACCATTTTTATGCGTTAACTGAACAATCCGTGACTTACGATTCTTCAAACCTTCTTTACATGTAATTTTGATTTTATAGTTAGTAGATTTGAGTGAAGGAACTAGGAATAAGCGAACTTGTTCTTGTGTTACTATAAGAAGTCTGGAAACAGCGCCATTCTATAAAAGAGAGCTCAAGTTATGACGCGATGTATATTTACCAACCTTCGTTGAATAATCGATGAAATGTTCAACATCTATGATGGGAGCTCCGTGAGCCAGAACAATTTCTTTGTCCTGTACAATTGTCACATCGTGACCCTCTTCGGTAACAGTGCAGCAAAACAGTTTTCCTCCATTAGTACCAACAAACAAAACATCTGTCATCTGCAATTCCTTATAATGAAAATCAACCATCATTGTGCTCTGACCCCATTTGTCCATGGTAGTTTAATAAACTTAGAATATCGAACTAGCCATGGTTTATATACTTGTCTTCTAACAGTTCTACTTTCCACGCATCTTTCCAAAGGTTTCATATCGCTTTGAGCGTCTTCTTTCACGAGTTCGCTAGGTTGCAGTTGTCTTCCTTCGCTCTTAAATGTAATTCTGAATGAACCGGAGGATGAAGCTGAAGCTTACAGTGGATGCGGATTGTTCTTCATCTTTCGGCTTTTTCCGACGTCGGAACGTATCACGGATAGACTTTTTCATAGACTTGAAAACGCTCCATGTGTCGTTCGGTAACAAAACATCACTCAAATCTGCAAAACACAGTAAAGACTAACTCGATAAAGTCATCTATACATACCATCTACTGTTATGAAGGATTTTTGGAAAATAACCATGTTAGCCTTGTAATTTATGACAGCGAAACCAAATTCTGTAGCTGCAACTACTAAGTTGCGATAACATAGAAGAGACAAAGAGTAAATTGGCGTATTAGGAACTACTTGAGCAAAAAAACTGAAAATAATTCCCAGTGATTGAGAGCACAGTATTTAAGATTACCTTTTTCCATTCTCGAACGAGTACGGTTGATATCCTGGCCGATAATGGAAATCAGTACGCCTGGGACTATTCAAGTTAGTTTGAATTTTTTTTATTTTCGAATGAGAAGCTATCTCTTTTCCACATAACATTATATGAAGTGGCTCTGGTGTTAAAGTCTGCAAATGCAAACTATATTTCAATGATATGCTGTTCAACTACCAAATCTTCGTTGTTCATCCTATATATTAAAACTACTCCCATTTTAGATCCAACTGCTAAGACACCTGTATGAGGGTCTATTTCTATACAACCGATCTCCAATCCAGGCTCGTCCGAATAAGTATCATAGACGCCAACTTTATAAAATTGGCATCCACTGACGCATTCTTCGTTTGATATGGATGAAGAAAAATCGAATCCCTCCATGTACTCAAGTTTGGTAGGGATTTGGAACAAAACAGTCCCGTTCTTAACTCCAGGCTTGGTGATATTGATACCTCCATCAGAAAATCTTTAAAATTCAATTACTTTTTGTATCAAAAAAAACCGCAAACCCCGTTAAAACCAATTGATTGTTATCATATTTTATGTCCAAATCTGTTGTATTTGAAGAAATATAAGAGAAAAACGGATGACTCCTAGTTGTGTACTTGGACTCATCACACCAAGATAGTTTTGATATCTTAAATAAGCGGTTACCAATAAGTTTAACTTCTTGCCGTACCTCATTCAACTGTGTGAGTAGCTGCATTTCAGCAGTAAGACTTTGTGTGCAAGTTATCTGAACGAGAGTGTTTATTAAGCCATTTTTTGAAGAAATCTCACATCATGAGCATCTAATGGGTACAGGAAGCGAGTTGGATAAGGACGATAGCATTCACTTTTCATATCAATGAAAACTATTTCGTTTTTCGCCAGTATTATGAGTACACTTGCAATTTTTTTGTCGCCTAAATATACGGATGTATCTTTCTGATATTAGAAAAGGATTACCATCCATCTCATGAGCTATCTCAATAGATTGCACAGGAGATCCAAGCTCTAATGAACATGTTTTTGAATCAGATCGTAATGTGACTATATTCCTATCCCCGAATATGGTTTCTGTAACGCCACCAATGAAAACAAGAGTTTTCTCTAACTCATCAGTTTTGCTAAAAAGAAAAGTTTTTGAGTCAAAATCAAGTTACTTTATACTAACTTCTTGCAATAACAATATTGTACTTGTCTGAGTCCCCTATTAGGAAAACAACTGAAAAAACCATTGGATGCATTAGTATCTGCGTTTTGTGTCAAAGTCTGGACACATAAACTATAAAAGAACAGTTGATATTATTAAATGCAAAACAACGTACTCTATGATGTTTCCACTTCGCTCTTGAACGCAAATGACGTCTTCTATATTCCAGGTAACATTCTGAACATGTTGTCATTGATTTTCGTCATTTTCAATTTTCAAACTTCAATGTTTATGGATAAATCCAGGACAGATTCTGTTATAATCTTTTGAGTTTTAATATCAATCATTGTCAAAACAAAATGATTTTCCTCATCAGATTCTACTGTTGAATCTACTTTCTGGGTGATAAGTATCTTATCAAGATTAGGAGAAGCAGCCATTTGTACAATTGGAGCATTCCGAAGTACCCTGGAATATTGCGTGTTCCTTTACTTTCAATCTATTCATTTTATTACTGTCCAAATTCATCACATCTCGTGTATTCCTCACATGTTAATGTTTCTAAGAATGTTCGAGAAATGTTACCACCTTGTGTTCCTTTAATGTATAATGATTGTTTTTAGAGTTTGATTCGACAGAATACCTTGTAAGAATATGAATTTGTCGTCAACGTTTTTAGCGATTGAATAAGCATTAGTCACTTTCCATCTCGGATCTTTCTGCATTTCCTCAACCGCCACACCGGATGCTGAAAAAGCATATTTGTATTTCAGGTGTTTCTTGCCTTCATTGTGTAATCGATATGTTCTTACCATTAACAAATAAGCGGAAAAATTTAATTTCTTTTCTAGAAGATGCTTCTATGACGGCAAAACCAGATCCGGAAGCGAATACTATTTTTCGAGGCACATAGTCTTTAGTTTCCGTCAAAAAACAACTTAATGACTTTTCTTGCCCATAACTGGAGTAATGCATATTCATATGATTAGTTGATTGCCACATATATATTCTTACATTGATATTTGTCCTTCACATGTTGCTACACAAAACAGATTTAATTTTTCGTCAAAAGCAACAGCGGTAACATTGGATGGATATCCGATCGTATCTACCTAAAAGACAAATAGAACATTAATAAAACTATTACATATTAATATTACCTTGCTATATTCAAAAAAATCTGATATTTGAACATGATCATCTAGTAAGGTATTAAACGAATTTCTGATGAACCTCAGCATAAATACCTAAGAGATACTATATTTGAATTTTAATGTGTGTGTATATGTATGTCGGTTGAAAGTATTAAGAGAACTGAGTTAAAATCCAAAAAGACGCCATATGTTTGTCTGCGTACACAAAATGACAAAATGTAAGGTCAGGTCACCACTATGTTTAGTTTATTCAGGTGGAGGACAATGCGTACAAATTTTATACAGTACACTAGGCGCGAAAAATAAAAATTAGAATGAACAGTTGTGTCGCTCTACACATAATAAAAAGAAACGTTCCATTTCAATAAGAAACGCCAGAAATATCGATATTGGCGACTAGCAATGAGTCACAAAGTGGTTTGTTTGTAACAGACAATGTTTCGCAATCAATTTTTTTGATCGTGTGAAACAAGTTTGAATGTTCATATTTTCTCGGTTGAAAAAAAAAATCTCAGATGTAATAGAATATTGTGTAGATGGGTGAAATGAGAGTTAAGAAAGAGTTCAGTGTGTGTATATGTGTGTGCTGGATATAAGAATAGGATGTGTGAGATGAAGGTAAGAGAGAAAGAGAGAGAGATGTATTTGAATGGATTATAAGAACATCATCTTCCTTCCAACTTTTCCCATTTATTATTCAAATAATTGTTTATTCTCTGAAATCTTTTTAATATTCAATTCCTCTTTCATGTTTTATCTCTTTTGATGAATATGATTGGCAGATTGCTCTTTGTAACCTCCCTCTCTTCATTTACACTCTTCCACAATCCTTTATCTGCAATTTGTATTCTTATCAGCTGCTCAAAGTATTATCTATAACCTAGTTTTAGGTGGTGAACCAGTGTGGTTCCATTCACATTCATCTCTTTTTTTTTTATTTTTTGCTGCTATCTGTACTCAGAACACAGACAATCATAGAGTTGAACTATGATATTACAACCGTGATAGGCAGTATTGATTTATGGGGAGAGAAAGTAAACCACTTCTAAGATAAAAAAAATTTTTCTTCACTCAGTCTGTAATTATCTACATGCGGACTATACTCTTAGGAATTGTATTCTATCAAATGAAGCAGTCCAGCTGTCAGGAAGAAAAAGGAAAAGATCAGTTGGGTTGACTCCAAAAAAATCGAAACAAAAAGAAGAAGAAAATGATGAATCAGACAGAAAGTAGAGAGATCATTGATTCTTAACTAACTCAACGTATGACTTATAACAATGAACAACTGAATATACAAATTGAAGTAATAACTAAATCATATTCAAATTTCGTGGGATTATTATTGGTTCATTGAATAACATATGACAATTGTTTTGAAAAAGTTGAAAAGGCAGGTTGAATAAAACAAAGGAATTGTTTCTCGATATGACGCCAATAAAGAATAATGGATGTATAACTATATAAAATAGGCAAATTCAATAGAGTTCAAAAAAACAAGTCTAGCATAAAGTAGATGACTCAGAAATGATATCATACGATTTCAAGTAACTTTATGTGATAAAATGAAATGAACCATTTTTACAGTTAT
Organism: Auanema freiburgensis; assembly: GCA_030370435.1. Classification (NCBI taxonomy): domain Eukaryota; kingdom Metazoa; phylum Nematoda; class Chromadorea; order Rhabditida; family Rhabditidae; genus Auanema; species Auanema freiburgense. Next base: position 1,059,991 of record CM059371.1, on the reverse strand, counting down.
CATTTTGACTCTAATGAGAAATCATCATTATTGATCGATGAAAATTGAGGGCACATCTTGATAGAAACGATCATGAGGAAGAAAACAGAAAGAAAAAGAAGAGAAAGTGTGAAACAGAAAAATAGAATGATTGGAGCACATTTGAGAAAGAATACAAACTGTAATAGCTTGTATATTGTACGGTCGAATGGTTATAAGTGATGATTAAACGCACATGTTTTTCATGATTCATCACGTTCACAAGTTTGTCAGGTCTTTTTTTTGATCAATCGATACTTCACCATTGCATAGCATAATATAAAATAGTTAATATCGATTAAAGTATAATTATAAATAATAATACATTTGTTTAGCTTTAGATTGACTACTTGAGTCAGATGTGTGAGCTTAATAGTAAGTGAAAGTGGTTCTAATTTCATATTGTATGTTATTAAGGAAATATTTTGAAGTTGAGAAACATAACGTCAAAGGAGATGAAATGTAGAAGTAGAAAGAGAGCACATTATATTTCAAAGTGAAAGACTCATAAGAATTTCAATAACAATTACCATCCAGATAACACTCATTCTATTAAACATGTTCCGGAATTGCTTAGTGTTTGTTATTCAAAGTAAAATGATATTTAAACTTGTAAACAGAGTGCAAATGCTCTAACTTCATTCATTATGAACACAGACTTTGATTGAAAAAGAAAAGAGAAGAAAGTTCTCGTTGACCTCTAACATGTGTGTCTATGTATGAAGAAGTAAGTTATATAAACATAAATGACATGAAAGAGTGTGTAGGTCAAGTAAGTAAGTTCACATGTACTTGTACACTTGTATGTTGAAAATGCTGTTCCATCTGTCAGTGGTATCGAATTGCATTTTTTCAAACAAGTAATCTAAATTGAATTTAAAAGTAATTTTGTAAGAAAAAAAGGACAAAAGAAATGAAATTTCAAATCAATTTCTTCACAAAATGAATGCGTAGAATAGAAAAATGTTTGTTTTTGAGTAAAAATACATTGTAGTCTGACCCTCGTATACAGCGCGCAATTAAACGGTCTTGAGTGGAATTACCAATTGACTAATCATTATAATCTTCTTTTTTCCATATTAAGAAAAGATTAAACCTTTGTTCGGTTCGCGCACACTTTGATTCTTCATCATTCTTGTTATCCGAGAAAGCAAAAAGGTCAATGCGTGCTTGAACTATCGTGATAAGGTTTCTTCATTGTCAAGTGTTTTCTTAGACTAGGTAACTGTGATTTATCTGAAAAGGTTAAACTATTTCATTTGGTTTGCTATTTTTTATCTTTGAATGAGTGTTTGCATAGTTAACTTATGAATTATGTTATCAGTTTTGCTTGAAATATGATTAGTTTGGAATGGTTATTGAGTTCGCTTGTAAAAGAATATTGTGTAGATGGGTGAAATGAGAGTTAAGAAAGAGTTCAGTGTGTGTGTGTGTGTGTTGGATATAAGAATAGGATGTGTGAGATGAAGGTAAGAGAGAAAGAGAGAGAGATGTATTTGAATGGATTATAAGAACATCATCTTCCTTCCAACTTTTCCCATTTATTATTCAAATAATTGTTTATTCTCTGAAATCTTTTTAATATTCAATTCCTCTTTCATGTTTTATCTCTTTTGATGAATATGATTGGCAGATTGCTCTTTGTAACCTCCCTCTCTTCATTTACACTCTTCCACAATCCTTTATCTGCAATTTGTATTCTTATCAGCTGCTCAAAGTATTATCTATAACCTAGTTTTAGGTGGTGAACCAGTGTGGTTCCACTTTCCTTCTTCTTTCATCACTCATTTATTTCACAATATTACCTATTAAGACATTTTTTTCCTGTCGTATTAACACTGGCTTATAGACGTCCGTCATTTCAAATTATTTTGAATACCATTCTTTATTAGTCATAATGTTTCTTTTTCAGTAATTATAACAGCTGCCAGCATGGACTTCAGCGTCAAGAGCCTGTATGAGAACAGATCTGTTTTCGTAACTGGAGGAACTGGATTTCTCGGAAAAGTTTGTTATCAGGTTTTTTCTCTCAAAGATGTTTTTGTTTAAGGTTATCGTGGAAAAGTTACTATGGTCCGTTCCTGGAATTGAAAATATTTACCTTCTCATTCGTCCAGCAAAGGGCATGACTCCAGCACAAAGATTAGATAAAGTTCTTCGGGTGAGTGACATACATAAGTAGTTTTCAAAATATCGCAAAGATAAGAAATGTATTTTACTTCTCCATCACTTGCAGGATCCACTATTTTCCCGTCTGAAAGAGAGAGATGCTGGTATATTCCAAAAAATCATTCCAGTATCAGGTGATATGACGCATGAAAACTTAGGAATCTGTCAAGAGGATGAAGAGAGAATGATAGACAAGGTACTGTAAATGATGCTTCAACTTTATGATCCTCATTTTAGGTGAACGTTTGCATACATAGCGCTGCCACTGTCAGATTCGATGAGCCATTGAAAGATGCCGTTGAAATGAATGTAACTGGAACAAGCAGAGTCATAGAATTATGCAAAAAGATGAAAAATCTCATTGTTAGTACACGAGTGTACTACTTATCGTAATTTTACTCTATTTAAGTCTGTTGTCCATGTCTCTACCGCCTACGCTAATTGCGATTTGAAGGAAACGCAGGAGAAGGTATTCTTAAAAACGATTCACATTCTTTATCAGCCCATTATAGGTATATGAACCTCCTGTTCCACCCAAGCCAATCATTGATGCTGTAAACTGGTTGGGAACAGATATTCTCGATATGGTATTTGTAGTTAAGATAGTTCTTAAGTATTGGCTAATTCTAGATAACTCCTAAGCTTTTGGGAAAACGTCCAAACACATACACTTTGACGAAAGCTCTAGCTGAGGTTTTTTTTTATATAATCTTTCACGACTATACTGACGTTTTTTCCAGAAATATTTGCAAGAAGAAGCGAGAGAATTGCCCCTCATCATCATTCGTCCTTCAATTGTTGGAGCAGCTTGGAAAGATCCTATTCCAGGATGGACAGACAATATTAACGGAGCCACAGGAGTCTTCGCAGCTGTAGGATACTTGAGTTCGAGCACTTTTTCATTTTAATTTCAGGTCGGCAAAGGCGTTCTTACTAACATGTGTGGTTCAGTAGATGCTATTGCTGACATAGTCCCCGTGGATGTTGTTGCTAACATGATCATTGTTGCTGCTTCTTACAGAGCTTCCACCGAGTAAGAATGTCATTACTAATAGCTTAGGCTTATTTGATTGCAGAGCTAATGAAATTCCAATCATGCATTGTGTAACCGGGGATTTGAATCCAGTTAAATGGCAGAAGATAGTTTATTATCTTGAGGAGTTCTATAACGAAGTAAAAGAAAAGATGCCACTCAATTACACGATTTCTGATTTCAGTACCCATCAGAGCAATGCATCGGAGTTCCTTCCACTCAAATGCACAAGAATCGCTCCGTGTTCGAGTTCAATTTTTATTACAAGCATTATTTACCAGCTCTCTTCTTAGATTTTATTAACTCACTCATGGGAAAGAAGAAGATGTTCGTATCCAAAACTTTATTATAATTAAGCTTATTAATGAATCCAGATATGCGAGACTATATGGCAAAGTTTGGAAAATGGTCGAAACTCTTCATTTCTTCACTCTTAATGGATGGCTTTTCCGTACAGAAGGACTTACTGAGCTCCTCGGAATAATGAGCATCGAAGATCAACAGGTGAATTTTGATTTTCTTACTTCAATCATCTAGTTATGTAGGAATTTGACTTTGATGTTCGCAACATCAACTGGAATAACTATTTGCATTGTTATGCCATGGGAATCAAAAAGTTTATTTTGAAAGACAAAAACCAGCCGTTAGCTCGCACCCATCTCAACAGGTAAAATTTTCGTTATATTATGATTCTTAAAATTTGAATTCAGATTACGAGCCTTTAAAACCATTGTTCAAGCTCTCGTGCTGTTCGTTCTCTCCAAAGTGTTACCGTGGAATGGGAGACAAAAGCTCTTGGCGTGGGGAGTAGGATTGATCTTGACATATCTTTATTCCAATAGTGTTTACCGACAATACTTGACACGTTCCAAGTAACCTGAGCGGCTGAATTTAATATTTTCAATTTTTTCTTTTATAATTCCTTTTGATTTTCTCATATAAACTTTTAATAATGAAAGAGACATATTTATTCATTTAAATACCAAGTAATATGTAAAAAAATCATGACATGACGAGATCAGGAAGAGTGAACATATTTCTTTTTAAAAGAAGGAATTATTATTGTCATGAAATTGGAAAACACATTTGAAACTATACAATACAATTTTTTGTAATCTTGAAAAATAATTTTATAATTATTACATGAATAGTAAAACATGATCAGAGCATAAAACGTTTTAGTTGAATAATTTAATGAAAAAAATCCTATGCATCAACCAGGTATGAGATCTTCGAAACATAAATTATGAATGTTAATATACGATTTAGTCATTGGAATTCAAAAAAGTAGCGGATATACCCATTCTCGGCATTTTCTTGTGCGTGGTTGTTAGTGGACCGTCGTGCAATGATTGTAATTCTTCGTCTTCATCAGAGAGTAGTGAAGATCGTTGACTTAGCTCATCTGCGTTTTTTGTTTTTTGCAATCTCGCTGCTGTAAAGAGGGTCATACAATTGAAGACATGTCAATTTGCTCAAGTACCTGTTGTACGGCTACCAGCTACATCTGCTGCTCGACGAGCTTCCTCATAACGGTCGGCAGCTATCTGGAAATTGAGATAATTTTTTTTCATTTTTTATATTAATCTCTCACATTATTAAAAATTGGGGGTGGGTTCATCGGTGGCGGAGGGATGAAATCAAAGAGGGTTTGCTTTGGGGGAGACCGTGGTAAAGTAGAACCCATTGTGTTTTTTAACCGGTGTCCGTAACTGGGATTGTGTGGGGGACTAGGATTGTTCCTTCTTCTGTTCGTCGTTCTCTCGATGTACTTGTCGTTGATTCTCTCAATTTCGGTCTCAATTCTGTGATGTTTTAATAAGAGTTCGGGAAAAAAGTTTTTCATATTCGTACCCGAAAGGAGGATTATGAGGGATAGTGTTACTAGGTGGGGGTCTCAAAATTGTTCCATCATTTCTGAATGTTGTCGATTCGTTTCCCATTACAATAGTAGTTGTGGCGTAAGGAGAAGGATCATCTTGGAACTGAAAACAGATGATCTAATGAACACTATAACTTAGATTAGAATACTTTGCTGGTATAATTATCGCCAGGTGCTTGAGCGTAATGATACACCCCGTCCTGACCACCCATTGAGTATTCATGCATTTCTCTCCCAGCAGGTGACCCTGGTATGAATGGTTGAGACATAATAGGTCTAAATCATAAAGATATGATCAACGCTGGCATATGTTCACTCTGACCTATTTCCATGAGGTAATCGACCTAAATGAACAGTGCCTCCTTGATCCCATAATGTGTTCTGGCCAACATGAATGGAGCCATCATTAATTTTTATGAATGATCCATTACGCTTCTGAAAAGGACAGTTAGCACATGGTTCGATGAAATATAACTGACCTTTATTCCAGATGAGTTTCTCTTATATCGCATGAAGAGGAACACTGCCAAGGCAATTAACACAATCCACCCTAAGACTGTCAAAAGAACGATGAACCAAGGTTGTCGTAACAAAGCTAAAATTGGTGAAGCCGTTTCTCCGTAAAGCTCTTTGTGCTGTTCCAGAGTCTCAGAATCTGGTAATGAAAAGTTAACTATGCTTTCCTTATAAATGATTATTACTCATTTTGATTATCTCTACGGGGTGAAATACACCTATTCCGGCATTAGTACGAGCAGCAACGCTTATACGATATGTCATTTTAGGTGTCAAATGGAATAGTGTAACACTGGCTGCCCTCTCCTTTGTTGAGATATTCCTGTTGTATTTGTTGCCCTCTCCTACGATTTCAATCTGAAAAACGATGAATGAATCAGGGAATAAAATTTTTTTTGTCTTGCCTGAAAGCCTTTCAAAATGCCATTGAGTCCTTCAAGAGGAGGTGGTTTCCATGATACGCGTACTGAAGTAAGGTTCAGCATGCGAACACGTACCTCAAGTGGGGGAAGGGAAGGTGCTGAATATAATTAGTTATTGAAATTGAACAAGCGTCGGAGTTGTTACCTGCTTCCGCCGTCAAGCCCTCCATAGAATTGGATGGAACACCTTGAACTGAACCTTTGAAAGGAATAATAAAGAACTTGTAATTGGTAAACGCTTGCAAGTCGTTTACAATGCAATCATTCTCATTGGCACTCCTAACCAAAACCGAGCTAAAACAATATTTGTCCCACGCGAAATAGTTTTTTGATACCGTTGACTGTTGTTTTGAGTAGGACCTCTCCATTTGATGTAAAAGCCATCCAGAATATCTCGATACTTTCGAACAGTCCAGAACAGGTGTATGGCTGTAGCATTTAAAGTACGGGCCTAAAATACGGCGTATTATCGTAATAGAACGAGTAACAACATACCTCTTTTAAATTTATGATTTGTTCCGAGGATAGGCGGGAGTTTATGTTTTCAGCATCATCTGTTGAACTATCTCCAGGAGCTGAAATAAAACGTTGGGCTCAAATCATCTTTACAGCCTCCTTCTTTACCTTCTCTTGTTTTTATTGTTGACGATACGAGACTAGGTAGGCCCAAGCCGTTTTCACCTCGTGCTCGAACGAGGAATATGTATTCAGAAGAAGGTTTCAAATTTTTCACGCGAAACTTTGTTTTTTCTATCAATTCAGGAAGCGTCACCCATGTCTTAAAAGTTTTGAGTTTCCCAATCACTTGTTCACAGTAGTTCACCTTGTTTGCTTGAGGAGAGAAATATTCGATTGTGTATCCTAGCACTGCTGTTTCATTAACAAGAGAAGGAGTCCATTCCAACTCAATTTCCGAATCGGTGAATTCGATAAGCACTGGTTTTCCTGGTTCGTATAGAGTATTCTCAGAATCACCAATGACTTTCACTCCATTGATATCTCCTTTTTCTTAACTCAATTTGTTATTAAAGCCGAATATAACTCGATAAAACCTTCTACTTTCAGAACGGAACTGAATTGCGTTTTGCCACCATCAGAGCTAAGAGTGCAAGTGTAGAGACCGCTGTCTTCAAGTCTGTTAATTTTTCTTTCACAGAATAATATGATCGGAAACTCACTTGACACTATTTATGATCAAACTTCCGTCATCTATTTGGCGTACTCCTGGTTTTGTTGTGTCGATTAATACGTTATTATGCTCCCAGGCAGCAACCCCATAGGTTTCACTTTTGGTAGTGCATTTCATTTTGATTCTCATTCCAACAGCAGCAGTTTGATTCTGTGGTAGATTTTCAATTATTGGCGGCAGATGAACTGATTGATCTAAAACTCAAACTAATCTTTGTACGCATAATTTAAAATACCCGAATTCAAGACAGTCAGCTTAGCTTTACTGAGAGCACTTCCTGCTGAGTTCATAGCAGCGCATGTGTATGAACCACCATCCGAACTTTTGATGTTTTTGATAGTTAAGGTTCCATTATGTTGAACAGAAATACGACTATCAGCGCTCATATATCCAGGAAAAAACATGTTCTGTGAATAAACTTAGTAGAACGATATGAACTTAAACGATACCTGATCTCCTCCTTTACTCCAGAATGATGCCGGTGCGGGTTGTCCGTTTGGCACACAATGAAATGATACTTGTCCTCCTAACACAACTTCCTGACTAACCGGAGATATCTCAAAACTGGGAAGTACCTGAAAAATCTATTCATCTACGTACAAGAAAATTGTTCTACCTGAACTCTCAGCCTGGCTGATGTTTCAATAGACCCAGTAGGATTGCGAGCATGACATACATATTCTCCTTCATCGGACTTTTGAATACTGAAAATATGATTATAATAAGTCTATAGCCTTCTTCTCTCACTTTTCTATACGTAATCCTTTATTGTCTCTGGCGATGAATGCGCGAGCTACCGGCATTTGATCTCCTTTTTTAGTCCAATACACTTGTGGCTGAGGTTCACCACCTACAGTGCAATTAAAAAGGATTGAACCTCCAAGTTCGGAAGTAACATCTTCGGGTTTTTTGATGAATTGCGGTTTCTCATAAACACTCAGGCGAGCAGGGCTAGAAACTCGTTCACCAACCATGTTGATTGATACACATTGATATGTGCCGGAATCAGAATATTCAACCTTGAAAACACTCGTTGTCAGTCAAATGGTATTTCAAATGAAAGTCTCACCGGTGAAAAAATAAGATTACCCGTGGGATCAAGAGTGGCGCGAGGATTATCACTCAAAGTGAATTCTTTCTCATTTTTCCTCCACGATACAGCAGGTTCAGGAAAACCAAGAGGCGCTGAACATTCCAAGATTGCTCGAGAACCAGCCAAGCTCTGCAATTGATTTTTCATCCATTAGTTATTCGATTAAAACGGACCATTGTTGTTCTTGGACGAACTCGAAATTCATCGCCTAACATGGCAATTTTCAAAGAGCCTTCATTCGATTTTGCTTCTCCATATTGATTTTTTGCTTTACAAAAATAATTTCCTGCATCACCATCTTTACTATTTTTACCTAAAATAAAGATACTTTTTGATTATTTCATTCTTCTATCATTACCAATATTAGTTTTTAACAAAAATAATGAACCAGAATCTAGAAGGATCCTATGACTGTGCGCTTGGTCTTTGTTTGTTATCACTCGCTCTCCATTGCGATACCTAGATGATTCATTTATATTATGAAACATATGTCTAGATGGTTACCATGTGAATGATACATTCAGCCCACGAGCCGCACAATTTAATGTGGCAGGAGCACCTTTGGGCACAATGACATCAATAGGATGTTCAACAATGATAGGTGGCTCTTTGGAGCCTTAAAAAAGAATAATTTATATAAATTTGAATATAAATTAAAAATAATATTACCTTCAATACATGCTATGCACGATAACAAAAATAATATAAAGCATTTAACATAATAAGCACCCATTTTCAATACATGTATTTCTGAATTAAAATTATTTAAAATAAATGAAATATATAAGAAAAACGACACAAAAATGTAGAAAAGTATGAAATATCGATTCACATGTATAGTGCAGCGCAAAGTCGTAAAAACGCTCCTCCTTCAAAATTAACTAAAGATGTACACAATCAATAAATAATGTGTAATGAAACAATCACTTGAAAGACTTTCGTTATAATAAAACAAACGTTAGATCGAACGCGCAAATATAAAGATGACCGACGCCGGCCCTTCGGCTAGCGTTTGTTTTTAGGCGCGCATTGATTACAACGCCGTGCAGACTAGTGCGTCGCGGTCAACGCTTGACCCCAACATATCGGTCTGCGCTTTCCTATCCACTGGTCATTTCAGCAATAAATCAATAGTGAAAGAGACAAGAAGCAAATGTGTAATACATAATGATTAGTGTAGAACAGCAGTTCAAGAAAATGAATTAAGAAGCACAATCCATTTATTAACAAGACAATCGAATACGACAAAGAAAATTTAATTTATCTTCCAAAAAGAAAATTAATTTTAAATCTTACCGTAATCCTTTCATATGGATAATTCTATATGAATATCTCTGTCTATGTGATTATCAAAAATGAATTTATTCTCTTTTCAATTATATTGCTCTCTTGAAACAATGTATACGAAAATGAAATGTTATAGAAGCGAATTGAAGGGTATGGTGAATGATGATGGTTGGCATGAGAAAGACTGCCAACATTGCTTTTTACTTGCCTTATGACTTCCGGCACATCTGCTTTAGCTCGCAGGAGAAAAAATGTCAAGTGGATATGTGAATATGTCTTTTCTGCTGCTGTGGCAATGTCAAGAATACTATTACATTGTAACATCGTATTCATCATTCTGTACTTTATTATTATAGCATATAATCTGTTTGTATTTTATACTACTTTAACTATAGGTGTCTCACTATAATCTTCTCATCCATCTTATACTATATTCTTATAAGCATATATTATTTCTTTTTTTTTTGTGTATTTTCATTTTATATGAATACAGATGCATTCGAATAAATTTCTTTATTCTTTTTTTTTTCTTCTACCACAACAAGCGATCAAGTGTTACAATACATGAGATAAGCAGATAGCTGTTGCTTCAACTATAACAGGAAAAGAAATGACAGAATAACTGCAGTGTTGGGTAGTTGGATGATGTGGTTAAGAAATGATTATTATTATATATGTTATTATAAGATAACCTCACACAATCATGACTGGCATTATGATTTTTGCATATTACAATAAAGTTTTCGAAATGTTTTGAACTTTCTATTAAAACAAAACAAAATGTATATGTGTGAACTAAACAGATGCCGCCCTTTCAGCATTTTTGTTTTACAAAATATCCTCAAAAATGTATTTTTTTTTATTTTTTTTTTGAATATTTTTATTCGAAATTTCAATTTTTTTTTCTTTTTTTAAAAATTTTTTTTTGCTTTTTTTTTTTGCTTTTTGTTTAATTTTAATATTTTTTTGGATTTTCTTTTTTGTATAGAAAAGTTCAGAAAGTAATGCCAAGTCATGAGTGATTGAATGGAGGGTAGGGGAAGATAGTTGGGAAAAATTACAGATTTTTTTGGATTTTTATAATTTTTCTAATTTTTTTGGGTGATACATTCGCATTCAAAATGGATGCATCGAGTGATTGGAAACGTTATACAATAGTATCGTTTCGGCATTTCTTAAAGAAATGGATGGTTCAATGGCCTGTATTTTGAGAAAAACTACAGAAAACGTGGCTTTGTTGTCTCTAGCGCACTCATATAGGGCGTTACTTTATGTAACTAGTGATGAGTTGAGACTACGCGCAATAGTAATAGGAGCAGAATTTTCAACCAAGAGTGAGAAGGAGTGCAGTCACGGAGGGAGACTGAATATGGTGCATATAGCACTCTAATAGTAACGCTTTCAGACGTTATTTCACGGGCTGTGAAAACGCTGAATCATTTGTCGCGAATTTGCGCTAGGATTTTTCGCAGGAGTGTATCGAACCCGGTTAGGGCAGGTTGATAACTATTTCATCTTTCAATGAGCTGGTTGCGAATCAGCTCGAAAGGAACTATGAATGGCCGTTGTTAATGGCCGAGGCAGAAAGACATTCGGTTACGTTGAACGTCTGAAACATGAAAAAAAAAACACAAAACAAAACACAAAAACAAACATAATATGTACAAAAGCGACATCAGAAACCATAGATGGAATTAGGAGAAAGAATGGTTTCTTTTTTTCGTATAGGAATCGTTCTAGCTCGTATAAGTATTCCCTTTTACACAAAGGGGGAGGAGGGTTTAGAGGGAGAGAAACAAAGAGGAGGATGGATGAGACGGTATGGTGATAAAGAGAGAACAATAAGCGGATGTACAATAAGACAGAAACACAAAATCCGCTGTTTATACATGAAGGACTATCGTCGTCCTTATATCCTATATACATGTAAAGGCCAAAACACTTATTCGTCCACTAGCAATTGAAGAACACAGCAGGTCATTTGATAATTTGTGATAGTTATAATGAGAGAGCAGTCATCTGACTCCAACATTGATTACCTTCGTACTAGAGAATAAGTACATAATAAGTACTTCTTCATACTACAACTGGATCTAGTGAGATTATCTTCTCAAACTATTCTAGTTACTCAAAGTATTTCTGAAGGTTTTCAATTTGGAATCATAGGATGTTTACTCCGGATTTTGTTGCCCAGATGGACCAGGTTCTGGTGGGCATTCGTTATCACTGAAACAAAAATATTTTTTTTTAACATCAATCAAATTTTGAACGATCATTCATCTAACACCAATGTCTCACCTGAGATCTTGAACAGCAATATTGATCATGTCTATGGCTTGATCGTTTGACATAGACATTTTCTGTTGAAACATCAACCCTCTCATAGGATGGTATGGTATAGGCCTGTGTAGTGGTGCTTTTTTTACCAGAACATGTGGTGTTTTGCTAATTAGATTATCCATGATATCAGAGGATAAGTTCTGGAAGGTATCAATTGCCAAGTTTGAGGGCCCCGCAGATCGATCGTTTTGTTGCTGAGATACATGAGACAGATGCGATAATGATGATGTCCTTTCGACAGCTTTACCGGATACCGGCTTCCCCTTCTGTAATTGATTTATGACTAACGAAAAGCTTAACGAGCTTACCCGGAGAATAGGGGGGTTGTGTTGGTTCGGTACACCATTATCAGCTGGACCTTCCGTTAATATGCTAACGAATCCGGGTGTTCCTATCTCTTGCCGCTTACGGGGATACTTATCGCTCAATAAGTTTTCAATTGAAAAGTTGAGAGCATGTGGATGTGAATAGCACATCTGCCCTTCTCCTATGGTCAGCATTTTACGTTTGCGACCACAGGTAGATCTTTTCTTTGGTGGCGGCGTGGGGAGCACAAAGGGTTCCGGAAACATATGCGCTTTCAAATACATCATGATCCGTCGCGGCTCTTGCTTTTCTTCCTCGAGGAGAAGCACTTTTTTCTCTGAAATCACTTATTCCATTAGGCTTTAAAGCTTTTTTTTTTTAATGCTTCCTCATTTCAAAGCTTTCATGAGATTATGTTTTCAGGGTCTTTCATATTTCACCAATACCATAAATCTTCATAGAAAGGAAATCTAATTAGGTGCTGATCTTAGGATTGAGAAAGCTTTCAAACTAAAGCTCTTAGGCACGTCATGAAAACTCAGCATATTCAATTTATTTGAATGACACTTTGCCTTTTGGGATGACACATAGATTGTGAGGATAATTGAGTTGACGAAAAGATGATAGCTTCTAACGCTAAAAGCTACCACTTAGTTGACATCATAATTCAATCAAAGTTTGTCTATTCTAATATTATCTTTATCACATCCTTACGCATCTTGATCTCATTTGGCATTTAACTTCTTCTTGAGTTTGATTTGATTTGTTGAGATGACTGTCTAGCTTCTTTGCGCTTCCTTACACAATCATAGACTCTCATTAAGTACTTGTCTCTCTCACATACAATCTCATCTTGTTTCAATGAATGTGTGACCATCCCATCTTACAGCTTCCAGTCATCGGCTTATGATCTCTGGATCCTCCTCTACTTGAATTCTTTCTCATATCTTCTCATTTTCTCCACATACAACACTCATATCTTTTCTTTCATTCTTTCTTCTATTCTTCTCCAATTTAGTCCATAGTTCTCTCAACCTCTACTTTTCCAATGCCCACTCATTTGGATACAGTAGTCGTGGAATCTCTCTAGGCACCATCTACTCGTCTTCCGCTTAAAATCTCTCTCATTCTCTTCTAATCTCTAACTTTAGTTTTTCTTCTAGTTCTATCACATTCTTGAATTATTTTTTTCAAACTATAACAACCTCGGCTCTCCGTCTCTCAAAAAAGAAAACAATGAAAGCAAGCGTGCAGTATATTTTCTCTGTTCTCTCTTCTGCACACTTCTCTTTCTTGTTACCGTAGCTCAAACCCACGCTTTGCTTCCTATGTTATTTCTGTGGTGAGAACGAACTTTGCTCCTCATATATTATATCAAAATCTACTTTTGAACTTTGAGTTCAATTCTCTCGAATACGCTCTCTGTTCTCAATTTCTTTTGATCATGAAATTCTCATGAAATTCTACTAATTTGGCGAACTTTTCGTTTTTGGCCTTTTCACATTTTAATTAATATTTTCATGTTCATATTCTCTCTATTCCGAATGGTACCTCTAACTATCTCGTTCAATAATTGCTCATACCAATTTTATACGTAATCAATTTTGTGACTTTTGAGCAAGTTATTATTGGAGAACTATTAATTGCTATTGAAAAATGCTATTGATCTCTCAAAATTTCTGCGAATTCCCATGCTGAGAATGCAGGATTTATATTATTATTTCCTTCTTCATTCACTTCTGTCTCTGTCTCACTCTCTCTCACCCTCTTCCAGCATCTCCTTTTATGAGTTTCTCTCTGTTATTTTACTATTCATCTTTCTGTACTCGTATCACGTGCTCTATTTTTCACTCACTTACATCATACGTTGAATTTTTTAAAAGATTTTTTTTGTTTTTTTTTCTAATTAGTTAAATACCGTACCTTGTCCAGGCTCTTTTAAATGTAGGTACAGTTTTGCCACACGAGTCAGGAATTCATCTTTCCTACTGTCAACCGTAGGATCCTGTGATGCTACTGCAATATGGAACGGATGTGGTGGCAAGCTGAGTTCGGCCTGGTTGATACAAAAGAACAGTGGCTCTCCACGAGCGCATCTCAGCACCTGAAAATTGAAACTAGAGTTATTAGAAACAAAGCAACTGGACACGACTAGAGCACAAGACAAAAATGAGAAAGGGGTGGAGCTGGCAAGCTAGGAATGAATCAGCGGTCTTCGCGGACTCTATCTTGAAGCGGAAGGTGGTATGGGGGAGGAGCTTAGGAAGAGCTCTGTAGAAGCTGCTTGCCAGCAAAGGACTATTTGATGAACTGAAAGTTTAAAGGAGGAGCTTAAGTATCGATGTGAGAGGGGAGGGTGTAGTTTTAAGACTAAACTCATGAGTATGTATAGAAAAAGAACAGAGTGGGGATAAATACTTTTCTTCAGGAGTAGCTGTCAATTAGAAGAGAAAACGCTTACGCTACCAATCTGTCACTAACTTGTACATACAGAAATTAATCTTCCAAATTATAGTAAAATCATAGTAATTAACGAATGAAGATACCTCTTCAATGGCGAATGTTCTAAATGCAAAAGCAGCCAATTCAGTATGCCATGTATCAGGGGATATCAAGTTAAAGAAACGACCTTCATTGGAACCATCATAAACTGAAAGAGCAATTATTAGATGGAAACAAATCATGCACATCGAACAAAAAAATTGGCATCCCATCATCAAACAAAGAAATATTCACATTGAAAATACAATTTGAATTCGTTACGTAGACGATAGCTCATAAAAATGATTTTTTATATTATTGTTATATTCTTTTCAGCTTTGTGTCACATCTTCAACGACTCTTCTTTATGTGGTCATTATAAAACCACATATTAAAAGCTTTGAGGTATTGCTTCTCATTAAAAAAGCTCTTTTAGCTTTCATTCTCATTTAAAAGCTTTTAAAGAGATGCGCTTTGCAAGTTGCTAGGATTTAAAAAATAATTTCTATAGCAACATACTTGCATCAACGTGTATTGGGATTTCCGTCTGCAAATAATCTCTTTCATTCAAAATGAGACTTTGATCTTCATTATAGATCTTAATCTGAAATATAGATCAATGAAGCAATTGTTATATAAATCAGGCTTACATGATTTCGGCGTACATAGCGGAGTAAATCGATATTGGTATTAATAAATAGAGCACGACGTTTAGCCATATGAAGAATGGGATTTCGGTAAATCTTCTTGAAAAACGTATCATTATCAACGCATAAATAGATGACATCAGCTGCTTCCAAGAAGCTTCCTAGTTCGGAAAAGCTTAAAGACAGATATTCAGAAGCTCTCTTCTCTTGTAATGAATACCTTGTAACGTTTTGGATAGTTCGGTTTTTCGAATCATATGTGCATAGTGTCATTTGGGCAGATTGAACTCTTTCAGCAATTGCATATCCTATCTTGTTGATTCCAAGTATTCCAACACATGGCTTAGCATGATTCTGGTTTCCTCCCATGAAAGCATCGCTATCATAATCCTCAAGAGCTGCATGCTGTGAAAGAAGAAAATTAAATTAATTGACAGCTTTCTTAGACTTTTTTTTTTGATTTTCATAATATCATTCTTAAGTTTTAATAACATGATGCATTTTATATAGTTGGCATCAGCTTTACGCATGACTAGCACTTTTCTCATTCATTATGAGTGAATTTCTTTTCTATGTTCCACAATTAATTCTGACGAAGGAAGGTCATCGTGGAAAAAAATCTCAACTATCTATTCATTGCATTTCCATGAAAAATATAAATGTTCTCATTGATCATATAATAAGTGGGATGAATGAAGCATGTTTTCATTTTTTTAAGCTTAAAAACAAAACATAATTATACATGTTCGTTTGGTCTGAATGATTGAATGAACATTCACTATAAGTACTTATTTGAAGGTTGTTAACTTCTCCCATCTTTTTCGTCGGAAGTGTCAAAGAAGATTTATTGGAGGGAAAGCTAATGGAAGCTCATTTAAACAGCTAATTCTTCTTCAGGGCGAGCAATGTGCTTCCTGAACTTCCGTTTCCTCACTCAATCTCATAAGAAAAATCATTTCCTGCCTTGGATTTAATAGATCTCTATTGCTCTTGAATAATTCTGATGATAGTTCCGCGTAAGAAGTTCACAACTTTAAGTATGTAATTCACTGAGTGCGGTTGAATTTTAAATGACTTTTGAGAGGCGCGATCGTTTTCCCATAAAATCATTCTTTATTCAATGGTATAAGTCTTATATGCTGTTGAAGATGCCTTGCAAATGAATGGAGTAGGTTCTTTTCACCCCTCATTGTGAGAAAGATGCGAAGTACAAGACCACTTACTTCAATCAATATAATAGTAACCTTGGGAACATTAGTAAGTAACTCAAATTGGATGAATCAGTAATGAAGCTTTGCTACTCATTTCTCATCCTTCTTCTTCTTCTTTTTTGTTTTAAAACACATGAAGATACATTTTAATAACCGCATTCATGTAACAGTTGGTCTGGTACAAAATTAAAATGCAATTTTATGATCTAACATTGACATATTGTTAAAACATATAAATTTCATTTATATGTTCTCATTCTGAATGATCTTGTATTGCATTTGATCCAGAACATCTATTGAACCAGATGAAGGCAAGGAATATGAAAGGAGGGATTGTCTCAAGCATACTCATGTTAATACGTATGGAATGTAATTCATCTGACTCTCACGATATTCTGCTGTTAACAACATTTGTGTTAATAATATCCATCTATATATCTTATACTTTATATATATATATATATAGTATAAGCTATACTATATAATATAATGCAATCCGTTTGCTATGCTTCAATTATTTTAATATAAGAATATAAAGAACAATTGGTATTGAATAGTATATGATGAATCTTTGTTTCATTTACAATGCCAAAGGTTTCTTTTTGGGGGGGGGGTGAGCTTTTGAAAATTTAATGAGACGATGTCTACACAGTTTGTTAAAACAAAACTATAGGAAGAAGAACAATTATGGATTATATGAACAATCATGCTTGACATCATTATAAAGATTATTTATGCAATTAATGCGGATATCGGCGGGGGTAGATGTATTGTCATACCGTATCTAGCGAACAAAAAAGAAGAAGAAGACTATTTATAACCTCTAGCATATGCATTCATCTCCTAATTGGGACTTAATAAAGATCAAAGTATAAAAAACCTATTCTATATTCTTGTTTCTTTATTCAAAAATAGCCTTATGGCTCAATTATATGTTCATCTGCTGTTCATTGAACGAATACAAAATGATTGCTCCAATTTGTTCTTTTATATTTTAAATTGTCATTTCAAACTAAGAGCAAATTCATTTTCTAACTAAATTCAATTTTCTAAAACCAATCTTCCAAGTAATCATTACTTAACTTCATGTTCTTACGGTATATCTTAAGAAAATTCAGCTCAATTGAGAAACAATGAAAAGGGTCATTTGAATAACTAAAAAGATGCTGATTATGAAATATTATGTTGGATTTGGCAACATTTCTCAGCAAATTCAATGCTTTGTAATGAGTTATCTATACGAAAATTATGTTAAATAGCGTATTCTATTGCATTTTAGAAAAGATTTGGCAACATTGACTTAGTCAAACGTCAATACATTGATGCTCCATGATTATACTTCATAATAGACATACATCCATATATATATATATATATATATAGATGTATGTGTGTGTTATTCATATTATTTCGTATTCATTCATACTTTGAATAAGATGCCTTATAATATAAAGTTATAGAAGGAAGTTACAAATGTGAGACATGAATATCTCTTACAAAGAAGATTGACCGCAATATAAAGAAGATCACTTTTCACCAAATGGAATGTTTACTAATTGAATAAACACATTGCAATTATTATTTTTTCTTTGGGATATTGAAAAAAGGAAAAGCTAATTACGCAATGGGATAGAGAATCCCAATTGTACTCTCTTGCCAGATTAGCACCTTTATGCATGTGAAAGGATTTTGAAGTTATGGATCAAACTATCTCGCATAACATAACATACTCGATAATTTCCAAATACATTAGGTTTCAAACAGTTTGTTGAAAAACCATACGCCTACCTTTTTCTCTGCTTGGACAGAAGACTGGTATTCCATAGTGTTTTCATCTGATAACATCTTCTTTAGCGAATGCTCTGCTATTTCGTGTGTGAAATCCATTTCGATGACGGATACAGTGATACCTAGTGTTCATAAGAATTAGTAATTATGAGATTGAACTCTTATTGTAGCAGAAATTATATCCAATCATTAGATTTCCGATGACTGATGTCACATATCTGTCAATAAACGGTTCATGTTCAAAATTAACCTCTTTCAGTAGCAGCTTTCTTATCAATACTCTGCCCATATGCTGTTGCTTGTACAAAATGGCTCAGATGACGGAATTTTCTCAATTCTTTAGCATCAAAGTATAAACCACCTGGATTGGTATAAACGATAACCATTAGAGAACTCTCATAATCCTTAAAGAGAAAAGCTGTTCAATAATACACTTATCATGCTACCTCAGCTGTTAGAGATGAGAGACTGAAAATAGGCTTTGAGACAATACGAATTCTTTCATTTTTAAAGAGAACACTAGCATAAGTCTTGTGAGTGTCTCTCTGCCAAGTCCAATCTTTATTAGTTGATTTCAATGCGTTGCTGAGTATATGCTGCTCAATACGAGGATCACCTTCTCCAAACACCAAAATATTGAATTCATTCTCAGAACGTTCAATCTCTTTGATATATTTTGGAACAGGGCGAAGTTGATGCAATGATTGCATTAGCTTTGCAAAATAAAAAAGATCTTAACGGTATATACTCAATGATATCACAATAAACAACACCTACTTGGGAAAAAACAATTTTTTCGAGTCAACCGACTCACCAGATCCGAAAAAGCTGAAACATTAGCTAAATGCTCGTTAAAACAAAAGTCTCAATCGAGTTGATATACTTGATGAGAAAACAGTTTTTAACACTTACTTTTCGCTTTCTTACGTTCTGCAGTTTTGCTTTCTTTCGGAGGAAGCTGTATTCGAATTTGGGTATCAATCTGGTAATAATTGGAATATAACGTTGAAGATATTACAAAAAAAAACCGATGGATCAGGTACAGGAACATCGCCTTCTTTCTTTTCTCCTCCCAAAAAGTGAGCGGAGCATATGCGGAGCTGAATAATAATAAAAGCCAATATCAGAAGTACAAACTAATCCAGACTATCAAAATGAAAAGAAAATTAAATTTACCTGAGAAACGACTGTTTCTTCTGTGCGCCCAATAGCTTGCAACCAGTTTTGCCGTAGAACATGAGGTCTTTTGGGTATGCGATAAAAATGACGATTATCTTCCTGTCCACGATATCGTGATCGAAATTTGCAGTTAGGAAATCCACATGTTGTCGGCATGGCATATCCTTTTGATTTGTTCAAAAAGATTACTTGTCTGCTGTTTTTTTAAACTTCGTCGAGCGTAAGATATAGAGCAAGTAAGTGACTTTGAAATAATCGTATGTATTATATATTATTTACAGGATGAACAGAAGAACTGAAAGGAACACAATGTCACTTTAAATTAGTATTGAGTGATAATGGAATATGTCCCAACAAAAATATTTTTTTGTTCAAGCGTTCAGAAAACTTACTTGAAGCTTAGTAATAGAATGAACTCACATGTGACATCTATGTGATCAGTATAATCACATCGAATTCACATGAAATTAACGCAGTTTAAGCAATATCTAGAAATAAGCTCTTTAACTATATTAATTATAAGCTATTGAGAGGAATACGGAAGAGAGAGAAATACAATTTAAAGAAGAGAGTGTTCAACAATATTGGCTGGTTTTTAGAAATGGCGAATAACATCGCAACATCCATGGAGACCAGTGAAACGTTAAAGCCTCTGATAGATACAATTGGAAACTTATATTGAGTTCATGACTGAGTATTAGTTTACTATATAATTCTAAACGAGATGAATGTGAAGCTTAAAAATGCTGTCCAACACCTGATTAATCGTAAAGGGCAGTAAGTTGAGACAGAACGTCATATGATTCTAACTACATGAAGTTTGAGATATATTAGATTTGGCAACAACTTAACCCAACAATAATTAGAATTATTTCTCCAAGCTTGAGTATAAGATTTAGAGTGAATTCAGTGAGTTAGATGGAGTATTATAAGATATTCCAAAAGCTCCGAATGGAAAACACAGTCCTTGATTCTGAAGTGAGATGCAAAATGAAAACGGAGCTTTTCAGTTGGATCCGTGTACATATATAAATTTTCTTTCATGTGATATTGTGAAAACAGGTTCTTAAATCGAAGTAATTCGCTGAAAAACTTTTCTTCAACCCGTATTAGAATCGAAAAATATTCAAATTTCGTCGACTAATTAGGGATTTTTGTTGACTACGTAAAGCGTTTAGAAAAAATAAAACAGATCAGTAAATTAATATCAGACGTTGGAGATATGAATCGTAATGCATCTCAGAGTTTAGTATTATCATCGAATATTCATTTTCATATACAGTACGGCAGTTTGTTTTAAAAGATTCATAACTTAATTCTTTTATTTATTTATTTGAAAATAAAAAACTGAAAGCTTAGCTTTGGTTCTGGTTTCAAGATTCTAGAATCTCAAAACCCCACTTGTCTTGTCGTCAACTTTAACTTTACACCATTTTCATCTATCTTTGACCCTCAATTGAAACCCAATTTGCGACATCACCGCCTAACCCCTGGCAGCGGAACTGAAAGAATACGATGAGAGATTCAAGTTGTACACAGAAGCTCAGCGAAAACACTAAAACCCCTCTGAGATTCCTTTGTTGTCAACCAAAACCAATTTTTAAAGTTTCCTGAGTGAAAACTCAAGTCAATAATGTTATATTAGATGATCAGTCAGAGGTTGAAGGTTAGAGCTCTAAAACAGCCGATCAAAATTAGAATAGAATAAGCAACGAAGCGACACGGGATATGTCAAAGCAATTTTCAGTTAATGCTATTGGTGTCTCGTGAAGAAAGAATCGAAGAAGAAGGATTCGAAGAATGAAACGAAAAATATTTTATTTTTTATGAAAATTCTTCTCTTTTTTATGCAAGAATACGGTATCAAAAACAATTTCAACTGATCATTTAATCAGTTTCGTCAAAGATATTTATTCTTCAAACGTATAATGAGATCTGATATAACCAATTATGACGATGAAGCTTGTATGAATGAACCCAATTTCATTGTTTTTTACAATATTTCAGACCGAAAGTTATCAAAATTTTTCACAAAAATAATATTGCTGAGAAGCTGAAAATTAATTTTTAACAATAAAAAAGTGGTAATGGTTGAGATCTGATGTGTTATAACAGCAAAAGACTCATCTACACTTATTCACAACAGAACATCATCATCGTTATCACCTCATCTTTTATAATTCATGATATTTATTTTATTTATTCAAATGTACATTACTTTCACTATCCTTGTATTTATTTATTTATTCATCAAATAAACATCTTAATAGTCAGTCAGAAACAAATCTCTTCAATCGATACCGTCTTCCTTATCGAGAGTAAAAGACAAGAAATCTTTTATCAATACTATATGCTGAATTGGCAGAGAATAGAACAGAATAGATATAAAAGTTGTATATGGAAATAACAAGGAGATATAAGATTACGTGGAAGAATATACAGATCACTTGATCCTTATCCTACAGTATCAAGGTAATCAATATTCCAGATCAGATAGCTGTTCTCTAATTCATTCCATTTTTTAAACGTTTCAATCTTCCTTATCGAGAGTAAGAGACAAGAAATCTTTGATCCGAGATGCCAACTGCACTGTGGCTCTCAAACGTCTTAACTTCAACTTTGGGGCAATATGAGTCGTGGCCATGATAGTTCGCTGCGCGAAAAAAAAGGCAAATTTCTGATTTTTAAGGCAAGAACTTAAGGAAAAAAATGTTTCAAAGAAAAAAATTGATCTTAAACAGTAGTTTTCATGTCTCCTAATACTTACATTTTTTTAAAATCGCTACACATGACGTGTGTTTGGGGTCGTTATCTTGTTTCTTGCTGTGTGAAACCTCTTCTCAGTTTCGATCTCGCGTAGGGCCACATAACAAGTTCCAAGATCTTCTTATAACCATGTTGGTCGAGAATCCCTTCAATCCTACGCAGAGGGCTGACTTCTGTAGCCGTGAAAGCTCCCCAGAAAATCGCGGAGCCTCCTTCAAACTTCTTGGTGCCAGCTGTGTATCTTCGATGATACCTCCGGCCACGTGGACGTCGGACACGTCTTTTTCCGTCATTTCCGCTGAGCAAGAACTTGTCTGTCCAGATGACTTTTCTCCAATCACTGACGGTCCAAGAGGAGTGTTCACGTGCGAACTCAAGACGTTTGGCGACGTTCTTGACACTCAACTCTGGTTTTCTAGCGGCAGAAAACGATCTAGACCTTGAGAGATCAATCTTCTTCTGATTGTTCTTGCAGAAAAAACGTTAGGGTTGAATTCCCTTAGCTTCTCTCTCATCTCTTCTGAGGTCGTGAACGGTGACAACACAGCGTACCTCCTGATGAGCCTGTCTTCAAGTTCCGTGGTTTTCTTGGGTCCACCTTGATTTCCATTCCTTTTGTCAGCCAGTGGAGCTTGTTTTTTTAGGATATCCCTCACAATAGTTCTTGGGAGAAGCAGAAGCTTGCTTATCTCCGTTTGAGTCCTTCCAAGATGTTGATGTTGGAAGACGGAGCGTCTTGTTTCTTCAGAGATGAATTTTCCTCTTGACATATCCTGAAAACTTCTAACATGAACCGATCTACCATCCGAACATAAAACTAGTCAAAAATTTCAAAATTGAAAGAAGATATATACTTCTTAAGTAAGCCCAAATTTGAACAAATTTCAAACACTCATACCTCCTCGGAGAATCGATTTTTTGTGGAGATCAGAACATTTTCTGGAAGCCTGAACCCTTACAATCTATTATATCTCAAGAAAAATTTTAATTTTTTGAGTTTTTGAAATTTTTGTTTATTGCTTTCAATGACGTCGCGGCGAACTATCATGGCCACGACTGTACATGACTGTTGCAGCAGTTATAGTCTTCGCTATCAAAACAATTAGTGAAACATACCATTCATCTAAAACCGAACAGATCATATTATGAGAGTTTAGAACAATTTACTCGGCTTTCTAACGGTTTTTCGAGAGAACGAGAGACGATTTTCCAATAACTCTTCTCCCAAGTGTACTCCTATAACCACGTAAAGCTGCATACGATTTCCTGTTAATACCAGCGACAAACTCATAAATAGAGTGTCAATTACACTTTCAGAACAGAAAAGGTTACCTTTTGAAAACTGTGAATGGATTTGTATTTGTGTACACATTTATTTCGATAATGGGTTATGATAAGCAATTGTGAAACTTTTACTGCATCCACACACTACATTATGATGAACATTCAATAGGTTGATACAGAAGGTGCTGCTTGTAAACCATATACTGTACTTCTTGACACTGAAAAAATTGGAAAATGAAATTATTTTTCTCAAAAAGACATACCGCGATTGGTATACCGAAAGATAACCAACACAGTTATATCCAGGAAGAATACGATTAAGCATATAATTAGCATATCTGTTATGATAAGGTCGAAAAAATCATTTTCTGTATAACAATAAGAATGACTATCATATACTAAATTGTGTAGATTCACATTTTTCACATTCCAACAAGATAACGACCCCAAACACACGTCATGTGTAGCGATTTTAAAAAAATGTAAGTATTAGGAGACATGAAAACTACTGTTTAAGATCAATTTTTTTCTTTGAAACATTTTTTTCCTTAAGTTCTTGCCTTAAAAATCAGAAATTTGCCTTTTTTTTCGCGCAGCGAACTATCATGGCCACGACTCATATTGCCCCAAAGTTGAAGTTAAGACGTTTGAGAGCCACAGTGCAGTTGGCATCTCGGATCAAAGATTTCTTGTCTCTTACTCTCGATAAGGAAGATTGAAACGTTTAAAAAATGGAATGAATTAGAGAACAGCTATCTGATCTGGAATATTGATTACCTTGATACTGTAGGATAAGGATCAAGTGATCTGTATATTCTTCCACGTAATCTTATATCTCCTTGTTATTTCCATATACAACTTTTATATCTATTCTGTTCTATTCTCTGCCAATTCAGCATATAGTATTGATAAAAGATTTCTTGTCTTTTACTCTCGATAAGGAAGACGGTATCGATTGAAGAGATTTGTTTCTGACTGACTATTAAGATGTTTATTTGATGAATAAATAAATAAATACAAGGATAGTGAAAGTAATGTACATTTGAATAAATAAAATAAATATCATGAATTATAAAAGATGAGGTGATAACGATGATGATGTTCTGTTGTGAATAAGTGTAGATGAGTCTTTTGCTGTTATAACACATCAGATCTCAGCCATTACCAGTTCTTTCCTTTCGTTGAACAACTGGCTTCCCAAAATGAAGATAGTTCAATTGCAGCCTGAAACAGTCGATAGTCTAATATGAGTTGTATTTGGAGAACTAAGTGAGCAATGTCTATCTTAACAACGTTCACCTGATTAAGGGAAGGCATTATGATGAGAGGCTCCTTTAACCACATTTTTTCTTTTTTAATCTTCGTTCTTACATCTTCCAATCGTACTCTTTTGCCGTTTATTGTGCAAGTTTTCTTTGGTCTTGGCCTAACAAACAGATGAATTCTCTGCATACTAAAAGTACTTTCTACCTGTAACGGTAATCTGGATGTTGTTCCATGTGCAGTTTGCTCAATCGAGACTGCTCTTCATAGAAAGGCTGTTTTTCCTGATTACTCATTCCTTTCCAACGAGACCCTAAAACTTTCAAATAACGCTTGATATACTGTTTCTGTTACCAAGGATTTTACTAATGCTACTGTTATGCATATCTGGACAGGATTTCAGAATGCGTCGGCGTTCGTCTCGTGCCCAGACCATGAAAGCATTCATTGGTCGTTTTATATGAGCGCTCGGTTTCTCATTCTTAGTGAGAGATGTTCTTGGTGTTGCTTCCGAATTCTGACTGGAAGCATTGTTTGACTTATATTCTTCATGCTGAATCAGGCCTTCCAAATCCTCTTTACATGAATTTTCATCTGTAATGATACAAAAGTTCGATGAGTATAGTTCCATGAACAACCTTCAGAATTACGACTTGCTTGTTTTGAGTTAGATGAGCTTTTATCCGTTTTAATTTGGATTGAAATGTTCTCAGATACGTTATCGGGTGAATTCTCAAATTTCCAAATTACTTTCATAGTTCGATGATAACTCACTCGTGATAGCGTTTCGCATGTGTTTTTTTCTGCTTCGCTCATAGCAGCAGCGGCTTTTAACTGATTCTGGACAGCAATCATCATAAGATGTTGAATGAATGGTAAGGTTGGAGATGGGGTCATCAGATTATTGTTGAATAGATTATCATAAGCTGAAGCATTGTTTATAACATTTTCCAGAAAATTTCTGTACCTGAATGCTTCAATGAGTTCATGTAGCTCAAATATTGGTTTGAATTCAAAGTAGACTCGTTATAACCAAAATCAAACTTTTTGCCATTCTAAAAGCAAAGTATCAAAAGGTTCATTGCCTTAAATAATACTTCTCTTAGTTGTTGGAGAGCAATGTGTTCTGGAAAGTTTTCATTTTCAAAATGTGCAGAACAATCGGATGTCAAACGCTCACGAATTGAAACCAACTGAATAAACCATATGCGTTGCATAATTCAAGATATTTGAATGAGTATCTCATTGTAATTTAGAAATGAGCAACTCAAATGAATCCTACCTGCTGAATAATATTTTCAATTAAACGCTTTTTATTTTCCAAGTTTCTGCAACGACTCAGAACTTCTTTCCACGTTGTTCCATCAATCAGTATAGTGCAGTCCATATCCGTATGAGCAACAATATCAGGATATTCAGTTACGGATTTTGTTGTTGAAGTACTGAAAAGAGATATCACGTTCAGACAGACATGACGATTTGTTGTCTTTTTCATAATTCCTCTTAATTATTTAACATGGCTGGTTGGAATGATAATAATCAGCTATTCAACAACAATTAATTATTTCAGCACATGATAAATGATCATGAAATGAAAGAGGGTTCATGAAAATAGAATATAACTTCTCATTCATATAATTCATGAATATAATGAGGAGAACAAGGATATCAAACTATCTTGACAATATTCTCAGAAAAATTGTTTTTTCTATTTAATTTTAAAAATTTACTTTGTGTTATCTGAAGCCCGACTGCTGGTACTGTATACTGTACTCTGCGAAGGTGAAACTGCCATCAGTTTTGGAGATAAATCCAATTTCTGAAATGTTCATATACGATAAGAACATGCCTGAGCCCCAGTATGCTTTCATTTAAAAAATAAAAACTTCAACTCACCTTATCCAGAAGCCAAGCTGATGAATTGGAATCATTTGTTTCAAGCTGTTCAAGTGTTTGTTGCATCATTTTTCGTAAAAGTATTCACAAAGCACTGCAAGAAGTATATGAATCTAGCTTGAAGATGATATAAGAAACAATATATTGAATAGTTATCATAATATTGAAGAAATATTAAAAAATATTATTGCAAATGCATCAGCTGTAGTATTAATTGATGTATTTAGAACAACATGCCATTGACAACTTAATTATAGACAGTCATCTGATGAGTTCACAATAGCCAGACGTTAATTTATTACATGATACAATACCTAGAATTGACATTGAAGCTGTGAGATCTAGCATGAATACATGTGCGTGCTGATGAGCATTTAAAAACTACGGTAGATTTCTGAATGGCTGAATTATTCCTTATTTCTATGATCCCACCCATAGCTTTTAAGTCTCTATCGTTTCTCTCTTTCTCTGTATCTATAATTCTCTCTTTCTTTCTCCTTCTCTCTCTCTCTCTCTATCTGTCTTTAAGCTTTTATCTAAATTTCCTATTCATTAGTTACCTCATCACGGCTTATTCGTTAAAGAACAGTGTTAATATATGGTTAGCAGCTAAATGCTTTCTTTTTCAATCGAAAGAATAATTAGTTATTTCGTTAAGGTAAACGAAATATCTCTCTTTGAACTCTTTCTGTCTTACACGACAGATGTTCTGAAACAAATGCTTAAGAAAGGTCGTTTCAGCATTTTCACTCTATCATTAGAGTAATATTCGCTAATGGAACATCATAATGTGTTACATCCGCATTCAGATGTTATAAGGAAGACAGCATGAGGAAAAAAAAGAAGAAGACGTTTTAAACGATTCAAGCAAAAAGTAGAAGCAATTCATCTTTAATGGATATAGATTTCTATTAAGAATCTTAATGGCACAGATAATATTTATATTATTATTAAGGAAAAGATATGTTATATTCGAATATGCAGTTAAGCATTAACAAAAATATTATTCGAAGGAAAATGAAAAAACGTTATGTTAAGCAGTTTGATACAATTGATATTGAGATTATTCTTCTTTTTTTTTTGAGTAATATACTCCTATTGCTTGATTGTACAAAAACAACTTTGAAATATGAGAGAACAGTGAGCCTTCAAAATAGAAATTACTTTTGATTCTTTTTAAATTTTTAGTGAAATAGAGTTATAGATGACTATCAGATGTATAAAGATAGCTAGCTGGCAGCTAGATCTAAATGCAAATGGTCTATTATTGTTTTTTTTTCTCAAAATAATAAATGAAATTCAAACTACAGTAATCACAAGTTAGACATTTTGTTTTAATATATGCAAGAAAGTGTCACGCTATCGGTGTTAAAAGCATAAACAACAAGTTAGTTTTGAGTATTTAAAACCTATCGCTAAGTTAATTGCTTAAAATATTTCAAAAACAACTGTGATGGAAAGTCATGTAGACAGGTTGCAATGATATGAGATAAAGCTATATGGTTCTTCCATAATGAAACTCATCTATCGAGTAATAAGCTGAAGGGGGGGGGGAGAGAGAGATATATGAGAGGGAATTTGATAACTAGAAATATGAAGATAGAACTTTAAATATTGAAATATGAAGAATAGATAGTGTGATGATGCTTATATCTTAACAACTACTAAAATGAAACATGATATGATGCTGCTTATGAAGAGAAGCTAATGAAATAGCAAAAGTATAACAAAATTAATTTTTCATGTCTTAAGATATCCATCAAATGAGAAAATAAGAATCAGCTTGTCCTCAATATTATGATGATTTTGCAGAGAAAATAAAAGAGAACAGGTAGGATATCTATCTATCTTTTCTCTCTCTCTATCATTCTCTCACTTCTCACCTTTTTCTCACTTAATACTTAAAAGCTTTTAGCTAAAAGAAGAAATTGATGAAGGAAGAAGGCTCAAAGCATTAAAAAAAAAGGGGGAAAGCAAAACAATAAATGAAGAGAGCTAGAAAAAAAGGAAAAAAAAAAGTTTGTGTGGGAACATATTTCAGAAATCCGAAACTTTTTGAATTTATTTTTCCGACAAGACTATGTCAAATGAAATGTAATTGAAATTGGTGATGGATATTTAAAACGAACTGTCACAGAGTCTTTGTGCTTCATCAAGTCTTTCCAATGTTCTGACAGACGTCTGCTGAAGCAAAAACAGATAATAGTCTATAGTGTCATCAATTCCATGTTCACTATGTATTTCAATGAAGTATCAAGTATTATATATAAAGTGTCTTATACATTTAAGGCTTGTTATTCTAATATTGGCTTAAAAGATCAAGCAAGCTTCGAAGCTTTAATGTTTTCTAGAGAAAGAGAGAGAGGAGGAAAAAAAATGAAATAAAACAAAGTAAAGCCACGTATAGACATCAGAGAATGAAATCATACATCTGACGAGATCTATGCGTAATGAAACATTTGAAATATATTTTAAAACATATATCAATGAATAGATAGTTGAGTTGCGTTGTTGACAATAGATGAATAGATACTAACATGATTATGCAGATATTGCAATAAGTGTAAGTTAAGAAAATTTGTTCACTTGAAAAGCTAGTGAAAGTGCCTAATCGTGTGGATTGTAAGCTTTTGCTTATCTTTATTCACGTCCAAAACACTTGCTAATCCTGTTTCATTCCTAATCAAAAGAAAGTGAATTATTGCGCAACGACTTGTTCCAGTTTCAATTGGAAATAGAGATATAGTCGCGAAGAAAAAAAGCATAAGAAGCTTTACGGATAATTAGAAACATTCAATTGACCACGACTCATCAAGAAAGAATCAAAAAAAAAGTTGAACAAAAGCTGTTTGGAATGTTTGAATTGCTGAATAATCGTCTTACCAATATACATAAGTGCACCATTGATCATGCATTTTATGATTTCAATCTGTGGATTTTAACATTTCAAAGTTATATCAGAAGAGCGTTATCTCTATGATAGAGTTGATCAGCCTGAATGCAGCCAGATGTGCCATGCTAGCCTCAAGATCATGTGTTCATCATCTTTATGTGATTGAAATGAAATCGATAGTCTTCACAATATCCTTTTAATTTCTTATGTACTCATCTTCGTTATTCTTTTTGTAATCTATTATGAGATTAATGAAACGATTCCATTTTTTTTTTGTTGTTAGCCATGTAGCATCAATTCTTATCCCAGTCTTAGTGTAAAATCCATTTTGTCTTTGCTTTTTTTTTTCGCTCTCTCATATTCATTTTGATGAAGTCATTTAAAACCTGTTCTTGCGTAATGACCAATGAACGCTAAAATCATCAGAAGTTTCAATTGGAATCATTGACAAAAATAGATTAAAATAAAAACTTTATTTCAATTATAATTGAAATAAAAATGACATTATAAAGTGATGAAATGCTTAAACTGCCTATTAAATGCTTGCTTAAAATCTGGACTGAACACTGCATAGATGATTGGATTAACACCAGAGTTAACTGATAGATCATTTATAATATGAATTGAAAAGATGCTTAAACTCACAATAGCCAAGCCAGAAGATGGGCTGGAATACTTCATTAGGCAGGTTATATCCGAATCCGCCAATAACGTATAACGTCTACAACAATACATATATGAATTGATTATAATCATCAATGATTACAAAAAATGGTAACCACAATGCAATGAATCCAATAAGTATAAGTCCAATAAGGAAAGTTGCTTGACGCTCTTTATTTCGTAATTTCTTATGAATTGTCTGTCTGCGTTGTTGCAATACATTGTCGCTGTCACCAGCTTAACATTGAACATAAAAAAACAATGACTAATGATGTGAACATACATAAGCTCTGGGATTGTTCCAATACTTTTGAACATCGATAACTTTCACGCAATCGTCTTCTCGAATATTCATCTGTTATTTTATGTATTCTCCAATAAACAAATAAAATTATAGTAATAGGAATGAAGAAAGAGCCACTTGCTGAATACAAAACATATCCTGTAACAGTTGATGATGTTTTTTTCAGAGTCATTTAAGGAAAGCAATTGGCTGTCATATAGCGATAGTTCAACAGAAACACATCCGAACAAATATGTTTTCTTTTAGGTTTTTCTTCTCTCTCTCTCTCTATCTTTATGCATAAAAGTTTGAAAAAGCATACCCAAATCAGAGCTTATTACACATTCATGATTCCGTTGTTTATGTCTCCATCCTATAAGTGGAGGAAGAGATATTATAAGTGACAACACCCAGGCTAAAACTAAAAAAAAAAAGTATTTATTGATTAAGAATACTCACTTATAGTTATAGTAATGACCTTGTTATGTGGTAATGATGCATACTTGACAGGAAATTTCATGGAAAGAAATCGATGAATAGCTATAGCACAGATATGAAGATTTGAAGATGTTACAAATAATACATCCAATGCCAGCCATAATTCACATAAAACTATTCCTTAAATATAAACAATCATATTAGATATAATAGACTGTTTTCAGTTGAATAATGCTAATAAACAGACCCAAAACCCATTTTTTCCATATCTCATACATCAACGTCATTGGCATTATAATTAATCCAACAGACAAATCAGCTGTAGCCAATGATGCTACAATCCAATACTGATGTTGCTGGCGTAAACGGCTGTCATGTAATATTGTCCAAATGACAATGCTATTTCCCATAATTATTATCTGCAGGAAGGAGGAATATATAAAGAAATTGTGAAATTAAAATAAAAAAAATGTTTTTTTTTTTTTTAAACTCATTTTCTTTGTTTTTAATGAAAATAATGAAAAAGTTTGTCAATATTTTGATGACAGAATAATATATATCAAATAATCACATAATATATATAATTAACTTACAACAATAATGGATAGAATGCTGGAAGATGTCATTATGGCACATAGCCAGCTTATTGAATGATTAATTGAATCAGTTGACATTACCCTTTATATAATAACAAAATCATTATAATCAATACCATTTATATATATAAATATGCATAGTTATAGATATAACATGAAAGCAATAAGCATATTATACCAGATTGTTGAACATGTGTTTAGATGATAGATAAGGTTTTGCTCAGCTATTCATTATATGAATGAATTGCTCGTTACAAACATCTGATTTTATCTTATTTCTTTTGATCCATCTTATTCAACATTTATTTCTTTTTATAATAAAAAGAAATAATTTGAGAAAAGTTCCCGATTTCATTCCATTTATAGAGTTGTGATGGTGATGGTGGTGGTGGGGGGGGGGGGAGGAAGATGCTCATCCTGAGTCATCCGAACATGTATATAGTTTAAACCATATCTGATTGAAACCTCTCCTTCTATTTCTATTTTTTCTTCATCATCATCATCATCATCTTCTTCTTATTTTACCATATAAGCATGAGCATTTGCATTGGAAGAAAATGAACGAAATACTATTTTCTTCATTTAGTTTTCGTGAGAGAGAGAGAGAAAGAGCTTGGTATCCTATTTCGAGAAAATTTGAGTCACCCTTAAGTGCAGGATATTTAGTCAACATATTGTCTTTCATTTCGTTTAATTCAATTCATGATCAATTTTTCATAGTTCATTGCTTCAGAAAAAAAAAACATTTAATTGTTCGCTTTTTTGTGTGTTGATGCAATCACTATAACAGTCGTCTTTGAATCTTTTGTTAAACAGCTACCCTCTTTACTTTCTCTTTCTTACTCTCTCTCTTTCTCTCTTTCTCTTTCTCTCTCTCTCTCTCTCTCTGTCTCTCTCTCTCTCTCTCTCTCTCTCTCTCTCTCTCTCTCTCTCTCTCTCTCTCTCTCTCTCTCTCTCTCTCTCTCTCTCTCTCTCTCTCTCTTCCTCTCTCTCTCTCAAATTTCAATAAAAAAAAATGCTTAAAAAACAGGAAAAAGTCTGTGAAGAAATTAAACATTTTTCTTCCATTTACCCATTCGGCATGCTTCAATTGTAACCTGGATACATACACACATGGATGCTGTTCCTATGCAATGAGGATATGCATTTTTATGTTTTTTTCTCACGTTATACGCTAACTTTATGCTAACCATATATTTTTTTTCTTTTTTCTTTTCCAGCTATTAATTTTAATTATCTTCACGAGGTCGTTTGTTATTGTTTTTTAGTAGGAGATTCTCTTTGAACTCTGTTTTACTCTCATTTTCTCTTTCTCTTTTCATCTATTTCTTTTTGACAGTTAGGATTTTCTCTTCAGTTTTTTTTTTCTGCCAATAATCTTGGTGAAAGCCATAGCATTTTTTGAAAGCTCCGCCTATTCAGCACCATTCCAGTGGGGACACTCTTAGGCAAAGAACACAGATAGCTAGCAGTTGTGCATTTCAACCATGTCATCATTTTTGTCTGATACTGAATACTATACATCATCATGGAACAATATGGATAATTTGCATACTAATCATTTACCTTCTTTTCAAACTATCTGTCCAACAGTTCTAACAGTAAGTTCATTCATACTATACATTCAAATCTATTGATGCTTTTCCACATTTCACATTAACCAAATTGATCGGAATCATATTTTTATTCAATGACTTTGTCAAATATATTGATTGTTTCTTATTGAAGGTACTGGAAATTGTCATGGCTCTATTCCTTATCCTTGTAACTGTCGTAGGAAACGTACTTGTTTGTATTGTCATTATGAAAGTTTCAAAACTACAACAGCCTGGAAACTTTCTATTAGTCTCCTTAGCTGTAGCAGATGCTCTTGTAGGATTAGTCGTAATGCCGTTAGCATTAATTGATCTCATATTTGAGAAATGGCTTCTAGGACCGTAAGTTGCTCTTTCTCTTTCTTTAAATTTATTTTTTGATCAAAATTTATATTTTTTAAACCTTGCGTCTAGTGTTCCATTGTGAGAAACATTTGGGGGGATTGGATGAAGAAAGAGATCTCATCAAAGCATTTAGCTTTGAGATCTAGTGTGTGCGAAAAAGAAAAATGATGCACATTGCTTTTAAACTCAAAAATCACTCCACACATTATGACAATGTTTTATTGTTTTATGGGTGGGTCAGACGTCTCCTCTTCTCTTAATCGAAATTTGTGAGAGAATCAAAAACGATTCAAGAAATCTAAAGTGTACTAGCACTAAAGAGAGAAAAGAACACGAAGAGAGTATTGGGGGGGGGGGTTTCCTATATTCACAGCTCAATGATCTGAATCCTTTTTCACAAAACAAAAAAAAAGATAGAAAAACGCTATAAAATACAGTTTTATTTTTGTATTTAAATTATGAATGAAAAACCAAATGTTTTTTAATCAGTCTTTTTCTGTGTTTTTTTTGTCCATGTTTTCATAAACAAAAAAAAGAACGTTAAAGAATGCATATATATGTGCGAGTACTAAAATCTATACTGTCGTTGGCGTTGTTGATATCATTCACTGATTGTTCTGTTTGTGTTTATTGTTGTTTGACACTGGTTAGTCGATCATGCCCCCCCCCCTCCACCAACTAAAAAACACATAGAGACATCTCAGTTAGTTAAAAAACGTCAAAAAAAAAAGAAGAAAAACTTAATGTTAGATGAAAACTTTACTTATTTAGTTTTTCTATTTCGACAGACGTCTGAAGATAGTTCACAAAACAGCCATTGGACGCTTGTTTGAGTGAAAGATGAGGGACATTTTTCATTCGTAGATGGTTTTGTTATCCTATTAAATGGGATTGAGAACCTGAACAAAATTGTTTTACGGGGGAGAGAGATGAAGAAGAAAAAAAAAAAAACTTTTTGATTCATAGCCTCATAAAGCTAAGCTTCAATGCTCATTTGATGACTTTCTCAGAGTTTTAACGATAACGATGAAAAGATAATCCTTAAAAAAAAGACTATCCAACGCCTAAAATCAATTACATTTTTCAGATATATGTGCAAGCTTTACTTAACAGCTGACTTATTTTTATGTACAGCTTCAATCGTGAATATATGTGCTATATCAGTTGACCGATATTTAGTCATTTCACGTCCATTACATTACGTGACTAGAAGAACAAACGGCCGAATATTACTTTATATAGCAATTGTATGGACAGTAGCAGCTTTTGTCAGCGTATCATCACATATCATGACAACCGTCATACCAGATTCCGATTACAGTCAGCCAGATACGTGTCAGGTAAGGGGTTTTCTCCATTCAATACAATCAACACAATATTGATCTTTCAATTTTATATTAAAAACACATAATTATAACTTTATATGATTTATAGTTAACTATATGAAACAAAACAAACATATAATCATCTGTCCAATAACATAAATTATAGGTTACACAACATATAGCATATCAAATATATGCTACCATTATTGCATTTTATGGTCCAACATGTATAATGGTTGTGTTGTACATCAAAATTTGGAAATCTGCCAAACGTGTTGCGCGTGAAGAAAATTATTGGATTAATTTAAATCGAGCTGATATTCATACAACAGATGATGAAGTCAAAATCTTATTAGAAAGTTGTTCACCAATTAAGAAACAAGATAATGTCAGCAAGCAAGTATCAAATCCAGTTACACGCAAACGTACTATCATCATGAAAAAGGTATATCCATGTAATCATATTTTGTCATCTCATATTTTATATATATGAATAGCATATTCAATTTTCTTTCTATTTATAGATTAATATAAAAAATGGATGTAAAGCACGAAAAACTTTACTTGTCATCATGAGTACTTTCATTATATGCTGGCTGCCATTTTTCTGCTTTGCCATTGTTAAATCATGCTTTCGAATCAAAATTGAACCATGGCTTGATTTATTAGCATTATGGTTGGGTTATTCTAATAGGTATATAATTATATTTATTTTATGTCTTTGTTGCTCTTTCTTTTTGTCATTTCTCACTTTCTTATTCATCTTTTGAACATATTTTTTGGCGAAAAAAAAAATTCTATAAATTAGATGCTTGACTATAGGTATTATGGTTATATTCAAATTTATTTTCAGTGCATTGAATCCAGCAATTTATTGTAAATATAATAGAGATTTACGAACACCTCTAAAGGAAATGTTGTTATGTCGATGTAGTACACTACAGAGCGTTTTGCGTCAACAAACTTTCAACAATCGCTATGGTCCAAGTAAAGGGTATAGTTTTGTTTGAATAATAAAAAATAACCATTTATATAAAATAACCATTTATAGAACTAAATAAAGATGAAATGAATACAAACGGGATGGAGGGAAGAAGAAGAAGAAGAATGAGTTTAAATGGTTGCCATACACTTGAATACTCTACTAACTGTGATTATCAATACAACCTGGATGACATGTGTAAAACGTATATAATGACTGGTTGCTTTATTATATTTAATAAATTATTATTTTTTTATTATTAATAAAACAGTTTTATATATATAATCTATAAGCATAGTGAGTTAGTGGCAGATGAGCTTCAATCGAAATAGCATATTTTCAATTTTGATGAAAATTTATTCATAAAATGAGGTCAAAGTTTAGGATATTGAACTAACGTAATGAAAGTCGCTGAACATCACTCCATCAACACTCTGCTTTCAACATGTTCTTTTTCTTATTGTAAAATGTAAGTTTTCTTCTTCGCCCATTGATTTAATTATGTCGCTGTGGCACTCTGCAAATCCTTCAATACCCAATTTGTTCGTCAACGCTCTTGTGAGTATTCTCAGCAGCATGCATATGCTTTCTCGTACCATGTTGATACATCGTCTTCTTTATTCATTTCTGTATTTTCATGTTTCTAAAGCTATTTATCTCAATATAGTTCGTCTTCTTCTTTAACAAAATAAAAAGAAGATTTCATGTGTTGATGACTCAATGTATCCTCAATAATATTCTGTTTTGTATTTGTAAACTGCACTGATTTGAAGCAACAAGTAAGATTGCATTTTCGTTTTTCTTCATTCTTTATAACAAACGACTGAAAATGTGGGAAAAAAATGGAATGAAGATATGAAAAAAAAAAAAATTTTTTTTCATCCCCTTCAAGACAGATAACTGTCTTTATATTCCAAAATACTACATTTGTAAGTATAAATGAAGAGAGAACAGAAGATATTTGTCTTCTTTGACATATGAATTCACTTAAAAAATGGTGTCTCATAATCAATACTTGAGGCAAGAGGGACAACGAGTTTGGATAGAATGGAAGAAGCACCAAAAAAATGAATTTGAACGAACGCAAGAGCAATCGTTGTACGAAAAAAAAAAGAGAGAAGCTTTAAGTTAAAGCTTGCACTTATAAATTGATATTTGTTGATTGTTTCTTACAATATCTTGTTGGCATATCTGTTTTTACTTCCTTATTACATATAGTGTTTTGTATCTCGTTTTATATATATTTGATTTAGAATATGGCTCAGCTTCTGCATTTTGTTTTATTAACAGAATTGATCATATCTTGTGTGATTGCTAGTTACACATCTGAGATGTTAGATCGTTGTGCTAATGATACAGAAATAATTGATCATTTGTTATTTGATACTGCACAACATTATAACAAGCATAAGCTGCCTTCAAGTCCAGTCAATGTTCGAATAGAGATGTGGGTTCAAGAAGTGACGTCTGTATCAGAATTGACGCAAGACTTTGAAATAGGTTGATGTGATCATTGATCTATCTATATAATATATAAACTGTTAAAGATTTGTATATGAATGAGTATTGGACAGATCCAGGATTAGCATATGATTCATTAAATCCTTGTCAAGGTAATCTTTCGTTTGATTGGACTGTTTTACAAAACATCTGGACACCCAATACTTGTTTTGTCAATTCCAAAGCTGCCCAAATTCATAGTTCGCCATTTCGAAACGTTTTCCTTATGGTTTTTCCAAATGGTGAGTAATGACATCATTTAAAATGATTGAATGACAACCTTTAAGGATCTATTTGGTCTAATTGGAGAATAAAGAGTACTGGCCCATGCACAATGGATCTATCAAAGTTTCCCATAGATCAAATAGAATGCACACTTACCTTTGAATCTTTCAATTATAATAGGGTATGCAAATTTCAGATTACTTTCAATCTCCAAAAGGAAACTCTATCATGTTTCTCTTTTTTTTTTATTTCAATGTTCCATTTTCAGGAAGAAGTACACATGATATGGAATTCCATTCCCATCATTCAATACAAAGATATTGAACTACCAGACTTTAGTATGGTTAGATATAATGTTTCTGCAAATAAAACGGTAATTCTAACCTGATTTTTGAGACTACCGTTGAGTGTTTTAGCATTATGCTGCTGGATATTGGGATGAATTATCTGTTAACTTTCTGTTTCGTCGTCGTTATGGATGGTATTTGCTACAAGGTTATAGTTTAAGCTTATAATTCATGACAAACATCTGTTTATAGGCTTTATACCAACATATATGACAGTGTTCATATCCTGGATTCCATTCTATTTAGGTCCAAGAGCTATACCAGCCAGAACAATGATAGGCGTTAATGCATTACTAGCCATGACTTTTCAATTTGGAAGCATAATTCGTAATCTTCCACGCGTGTCATATGTGAAAGCAATCGATGTATGGATGTTAAGGTTTGTATTGGAAAATGTTATAATGAAAAGGTAACACTTGTTGAATGATTCAGCGGGATGTCATTTGTTTTTGCATCTTTAATTGAGCTGGCAACAATAGGCTACTTGACACGAGATGAAGGACGTGCTAATCCATCCTCAAGTAGTATTGGCAGTATAAGGTAGATATACGATAGGATATAACAATCATCTTTAACTATTCAAGATGGAAAGTACCTAATGTCAAAGAAAATACAGGCAAATCAAGAAATATGTGCATTTGTGAGAATGTTGATTATTGGGCAAGAATAGGATTTCCATGTAAGTTATTATACTTCTTATATTATTATAACTATTATTATAGTTATATATTCCGTATACAATGCTATATATTGGCTTGTCTATATGAGAAGTGCCATGAAAGATGCTGTTATGTAAACGTTTCAACATTTCAACGAATATCTTTAATATATGATTAACTTAATAAATAATATGTTTAAGTCATCTTACACATGTCAAACAGCTGTTTTTTTTTATTTCTTTTCATTATATAGATGGATCCAGCTTCATCTTGTAGCTCAAACTACCAACCCCCTTGTTAACTTTTCAAAGTCATGAGATCTTCCTTCGTATGCCATCATCCAATTCAGATAGAAAATCCTATTTCCACATATCAAAGTGTAAACCTGCTGTTTGCAAAATGTGAACGGGGGAAAACAAGAACGGAAATGAAAAAAACTTTCTTCGAAAATATCTTTATATGATATGGGAAAATCATGTACATAAAACAGAAACCGGTTAGCTCAAGGTGTTATCATCATGGTTTCGTGAAAACGTTTGGCTCATTGCGAATGCCCTTCTTAACGTATTTCATTGCAAAAGCAAATGCAATATTATGGTTTTCAATAAAGTTTCAATGGAATCTCAAGTTGTATTTACCAAGAAAGAATGTTTCTATAACACTTTCATATACAATATTATAACCAATCCAGTTTTAGTATTGTACATATGGTGGTTATACGATAAAGTAATTGATTCATCTTTATACAAACTACAGTTTGAATTAGCCGCGTAAATGATTCACAGCTGATTTGAACCTCTTATATGTTCATTGTTAACAAATGTTCTAAAATCAATCAATATCTGTGAATCTTTAACCTTAAAACGATGAGTAAGTGACCTATTAGTATTACTCACAAACACTTTTTGTCTCCGTTTAATGCCATTCACATGAATGACAAAAAAAAAGAGAAAGAAAGCAATTAATCCATTGAAATCGTTTATGAACCGTTTGAAAATTGAATAGATCAAAGTGTTATGCATAGATTTCTATAGATCATATTGTATGAATGCTAATGACATTCACATTCGTAATGCACTATTTCCATTATAGAATTTCAAAATAATTTCAAGATAGTGAATGACCCTGTTTATTGAGATGTAATTGCCGCCCTCACATAAGATAATGTGAATAGCAAGCGTTCACATATTTTTGACCTTTTTTGTTCAGCGCGTGGTCAGTTCTTTAAATAACGCACATCTTTGCTAGTGCAACTTTTTCTTTTTTGTTTCTCAAGAGAATTGACCTTTGTCATTTCTTGCATATCATTCTCTCATCTACTTGTATGGTCTATGCTACAGTCTTTTACCTTTTATGTCGCCTAAATCGTCCCACTCTCATTTCCTTGAACCATATCTTGTTTGCGACGCCTTCTATTTCTCATTACTCTCATCAAATAGTATTATGTCTTGGACACGCTACCTTGCGTCTAGGTCATTGTATTCTATCTTTGCATACCATCAATGACCTCCATGTCACTACCTCCATCCGACCTCTTCCCAAATACAAGTATTTGGCGTCATTTCTTCTTGCTCTATGTTTATACGAACGTTTTTTGCTTATTTTAATAATTGTAATAGTTAACATGTTACTAATATAATCATACAACTCTTATCCATATCTAGTTTGATCAACACGCCAATATCATTATGTTCTCATTCACATTACATTCTCATATATATATATATATAGCTGTTTAAGATCTGTGCTCGTTTCAAAGTATATAGGAATCGATTTCCTCAAAAAAAAATTTTTTGAAATGATTTTATTTTTATTGATATTAGTATTAGCAGAAAGTATAACAGGTGACTATATCTATTCCATTTCTAGCAATTCCATTATTCTTTTAGCTCAACTGAGTGGTCCTGCTGTGCAGGTCAAGATTACAGACACATCGTTTCCTGTTTCAAATTCACAACAATTGAAACAAATCAAATGGACTTTGACGGGAACAACAGCAAAAGAAGCTATATATTGTGTATGAGAGAGATTTTGGAGATTAAATGAAACAATGCTGAGTCATGTTTTAGGTTTCTCAACAGCCTGTTAGCCAGCTTCGTTTCGTTTGTACGGATTGTCATGAAAAGAACATAACTGATATAAACAGGGTTCTTAGTTCGGCTGAAGATGTAACTAGAAATGCTGGTCACCCCGTAAGAAATAAATTTTAATTGACAGTTATATCCTTGTTCAGTGTGTTGTGTTGAAAGATGTAGCAGCTAATATTAGTTGGAGTGGAGCGACTGTTATCTGTCAAGCAGCTGTGAATGGAGGTAAGAAATAGATAATTAAAGTACATTTCGATAAGTGCAAATTAACCATATGCTTTAAGGAACGGTAGATTCATTGCCAGCTGTCATTGATGTGCAATATCTTCATCAACCACATGTTGTTGATTCTACAGGACAAAGCCCAATGCTCATTACTGGCCAAGGATTCAGGTATGACATAATGGTTCTGAAGATGAGTAATTATCTTTATCAGATTTTACGTTGAATGTATTCGTGGTAGCGATGGTAAATGTCAACAAGCAAAACGCAGAAAAACCCTCAAATGTAATGTCCAATCTCATCCAGCTCCTACATCCTATAGATGGTTGAAAGACGGTCAAACAACAAGGTATCTCACACAAACTAGATATTTATGACGTATATCTTAAAATGACAGTGTAAACGATGCTCAAATCACACTGGGCACTGAAATGATCGGACATTCCATTCAATGCCAAGCGAACAATGGATTATATTCAGAAATGGAAATGCCAACTAGTCGCGCTGTTCATATCGATCCTTACAGTGAGTAACAGATGAAATCATTTTCTGACATCCAACAAACATTTCTTTTAGCTCCTGCAACTTTATCAAAAACGAATTTCGCTGGTCTGCAATCTTCATCTCCTTTCCTTGCTGGGAACAGATTAGAAATCGGGAAACAAATAAATCTCGAGTGCAACGTTGAAGGAAACCCACGCCCTGTTGTTTTCTGGCGATTGCGTAGACTTGATGGACAGGTAGTGAATAGTACAGATCAGAATGTTAACATGGGCGTTTAGGTTGTTGAGGCTCCTTGCCCACAAGGTTTCGATGGACAGTATCATGAAGCCACTAATGATGTTGGCGGATCAACAGCTGTATGGAATTCGTTTTCAGCTTAGATATTATTTTTTCGATTTCAGCACTTGAAAGCTGTATGCTCTCTTCGAGTATCAAACTTCTCATATTCTGGAACGTATTGGTGTTCTGCATGCTCATATGTTAGTCAAGGCTCACCTGAATGCTCACCAAGCCTCAATATTCCTGAAAGCAGTGTACTAGTCATACATGCTATTGGAGCTCCAGAAGTCTCAGATATGCCTATCAGTATCGAACAAGTACTTAGAAAAAGTCTTGAAAAATCAAAATTAAACCCGAATTTCAGATTCCAAACTCCAACAAGATGCTTTTGACAGTAAGCTATTGTGCTGAGCCTATGCCTCGTCCACCCAGAGAAGTTGTTTTCAGCATCGATAACAATGACTTACAAGTAAAAAAAGAGAAATTTAAACCAAAAACAATCAAATCTTGAAGGTTGGACAATCATGGCAAAACTTCCGATTCGAAACAACTGCTCAGAACAACACAGTTCCAAACTGCTATCTAGCTCGTTTACTCATTAACTCTATGACTAAAGAAGACCAATACCGTCAAATATCCTTAAAGCTCCAAAATCAATTTGGAATGAAAATGTAAGATTCACTAAATGGAGTTGTAAAGAAAATAATATTTTTCAGAATTAATGTTCCAATCGACAACTTGTTGGGAGAGAGTTCAACTCTCGGAGCTCATTTGTCTGGATGGTGGATAACCTTCTTGGTAGCTTTAGCTTCCGCAGTCTTGTCTGTCTGTCTAATTACAATTTGTGTCAAAAAAGGATTATTATGCTTTTCAAGTGAGTAAGGTCTATGAAAAACTTGAAAATAATTCTCTTTGTAGGTGCAGAGAGTGAGAAGCATATCAAGTATGGCGAAAAGAAGACTAAAGAAGAGTAAGTTAACAGTACAGTCTATAAGCATTCATATGAATTTCTTTCAGCATTAATATGAACGGAACGTACTTTGATGCTTTTGACTCTAATGATTTCAATGCAAATGATAATGCAGAGTGCGAGGTACGAGTAACAAGAAGTGGCTATAACGTATATATGAGCCGCGAAGCTGTTGTTTGAAAAATCCTTTAGATAGGTGAGCAGAATGTGTCGCGTGCTCGCATTTATCACTAACAATCACTCTTTTCACGCTTTTTGTCAGTTCAACAATCACATTAATGAGTTATAAAGGCTCTTTATGTTATTTCACTAACAAAATCTATGTTATAATAACACACTATCTATGTGTAGTTGTATGTTGTTAACAATATCTATTTGCAGACAGATCTATATGAATTGGCCGTCAAAGTAGCTTACAGTGGTTGTGATTCAAGAAGTTCAACTGTTTGAACCTTTTAAGCTTTCTTGTTCCCTCATGTTCTCTCTATGATCTTCTTTCAAACTATTTACATTGTTATCCATGAATATGAATATTCCCGTCACAGGTCTATGAGTAATTAACTTCTCAAATTCTATTAATTTGAACAATAAAATCTCATTTCAATGATTATTCCAGTAGCATACATAATGAATTTTCCTTTTTTTTCTCTAATCAATTTAATGTTCTATTTCAAATATTGTATTTCTTAATCAGAAAAGAAAAAAAAACATGATTCTCATTGTGCTATCTAAGCTTGTTTGCTCAATAAACATTTCAAATTCAAGTAAAATTGTACTGATATATCGTATACGTAATGGATGGATGAATCAATAAATAACATTTTGCTATTCAATACTCTTTGGCGGGTCTCGGACTCAAAGGCCTTAAGACATTAAGAGAAAACAAAGCTCCGTTGGTATTGCTTTTTAAAGGAAAAACTTCATTTAGCAG
This sequence comes from Auanema freiburgensis, assembly GCA_030370435.1. NCBI lineage: Eukaryota > Metazoa > Nematoda > Chromadorea > Rhabditida > Rhabditidae > Auanema > Auanema freiburgense. Next base: position 1,016,377 of record CM059371.1, on the reverse strand, counting down.
CCGGCACTGCAAGTAATTAACTCAGAGAGGAAAAACAAACAGCAGTAAACGTGCCAACTCTACATGGAAATCACTGAGTCAGATTCGAAAAATAATTTTATTTGAATGAAGTAAAGGGGGGCGCCAGAATATACAAGGCCTTCTATTTAATTTAAAGTTCTAAGTGAAGGATTGGATATGAGAATGCCAAAAGGGTTGACTCGTGTTGTTTGTGTAGATAGAGATCAATGATACATTTATCAGATCATCAGATCAACTGATAAACTTGAGGTATGCCATAAATCAATCATACCACCAGTGTTTCGGTTGAAAGTTCAACGATTCCTTATTTGAATGTATAATAACTTGCAAGCATGTCAGTGGACTGATAGTCACATGCTAAACCTATATGTGAACTGATAGATTCTAACATTTTACTTTTCACAGTACTGTGAATGATGTTGAATAAAACAGAAAACACTGTGAGTCAGTTTTTTTTTGTTGTTTTCATATTCAATTTCCATATGTGTTTAGTCAATTATGCTACAGTATGCCAAATAGCGATCAGCTGGTGCATAATGCTACAGTAAGATGGCAGCAGTAAGTTTATTGTTTCTAGCAATAACATTAAGATAACAGTCATCCTTTGTTGATTTTGTTGAAAAGTTTTTTTTCAAAAAATAAATTTCATTGAAGAAAATCGATTATTTGAAGTGTAGTCATACTGGTTATCATTGTACTTGTGACAATGGATAGTAAAAAGTATAAAAAAGTTATCATTTTTAGTTCTGTGATCACGATTATTATCTTCATGATGATTTTTACCAGTTAAAACTGTCTGATGACAGTGATGTATGATAGAATACGCATTTTACGACTATTACGACCTTGACTTATAGTATTCAATCAGTCTATCACTTCAATTTTTCAACCGATCATCTGAGCTATTCGGCATAAATTATATGTTGAGCATTATTTAAAGTTAAATATGTTATATACACATATATATATATGAATCGTTTATTATTATAACATTATTCAGATTATATATATATACATCATCATAGCATTCGTCATTATAATGTTGACGTCATTTAATACGATTTTGCTATTACAATATAGATAAACGAAATATATACGTCTAACCTCTCAATCATTTAACATCGATTGAACAATTAAATAACCTGTGAGTATAAAACATTTTTCATGAGCTGTAATTGAAATCTATTCATACTATCTTTCATATATAAAACCTGTTTATTCCGAAAAAATCACATATTGTACCTGTTTTATTCATGTGCCATCCATCAATTTTCAGCGATTAATGATTTGATTTCGTTCACTTGTCCTTGCAGTAGGTACAATTTCCAGTTGCGTGACATTTAATATTATCATACGATAGAATAATATGAAATTTCTGTCATTTGGTCGTCAGAGCGTGCTTTCATTCATATTTTGTTTATTTATATTAAATTATATTAATTTATATTTATTTAAGTTGGATATGAAAGAATCAGCTGCAGACTTGAAAAATGTGAAAGGTTCACGAACCAGATATGTTGTACTGATATTGGGTATGTTATAATTCGATGCATTATAATTAGAGCATATTTAAGGTACATTATGTATTGCCAGTATTGCTTCCAATATGATTGTTTTCAATTTTACTGTCATTTGCATGACTAATCCCAATAATGCTACTGAAACATCATCAAGCATCTATTCTCAAGTACAAATATCTCAGCTTAATTGGGCTGTTGGTGTGGGAACTTTACTTGCTGCATGGCCTTTCCATTGGTAGCAGCGTTGATTGGAACATTAATGATATGTTCAATTTTTAAGGTTTTACATGAAATATGGAGCACGTGTAGTGTTTTTCGTCGCTGGTTTGATCTCAGCTGTTTCTACTGTAACCATTCCACTAGTTGCTTTCAACGAATTCTATCTTTTCCTTTTAGCGCGTTTCGCTCAGGTTGGTTATCATTATTAATGATCAATATAGAAACATTCAAGGGAATATCATTTGGAGCTGATTTTGCTGCTATTGGATTGATTGTTGTTAATTGGGCTACATTGAAGCAACATGGATTCTTTATATCACTCTTATCCTCCTTCTCACAAATATCTGTCATGTTCACAATGCCTTTGGCTGGAGAGGTATTACATGATAATATTATAGATACTGACAGTTATTCAGTTGTGTGAATCAAACTTGGGTTGGCAAAGTGTTTATTATGTTCATGGATTACTAAGTGTTATACTATTTTCTGGTTGGCTATACTATTACCGGTAACAATCTAATGTGTATATCAACTATTAACAATCATTTAAAGTAATGATCCTGCTGATCATCCAAAAATAACTGAGAAAGAGCTTGGCAAAATACATTGTGGCAAGGAAGAGACTCTTGATGAGCCAGATGAGACTCCAGTCAAAGTAAGATGCGATTAGTCGGAGCTGCAGCTATCAAACTCGATTTAAGGCTATTATGAGCAATAAGGTCATCTGGGCTGTGTGGCTTTCAGCTTTTGGTGAACTTCTGATGTCTCAATTCATAGTTATGTACGGATCAATATATCTTAAGGAAGTTGGAAACCGATTTCATTTTCAAAAATATAATGTACTGTTATAGGTTCTTGGCTTCCAAGTCGCTCATACTGGATATTTTGTTGCAATTCCAAGAGCCTTACACTTGGCTTTCAAGGTTATTTCCGGTATTGCTTCTGACAAAATCCAGTTCCTCTCCGAAAAAGCCAAAATGAAAATATTCAACAGCATTGCATTAATGGTATGAGCAAAACGTTTGCTAATTCGAGAAAAAAAACTAATGTTATCTACAGGTTTCCGGATTATTCTTCTGCTTGCTCGGTTTTCTGCCAAAATCTTACGCCAATTACGCTTTGGCTTCGCTTTTGGCTATTGAGATATCAACCGGATTCATTTGTGGTGGATTTTACAAATGTGCAACACTTGTATCCAGGTGACCATTGCGTACCTATTCATTGACAAACAAGAGCATTATAGGCAACATTCACACTTTGTACTTTCTCAAATTCAGTTTATAAAGTGTTTATCACTGTTCATAGAGCCACTTTTGGTATATCTTCTATGTCCAGATAACACACTGATTCAATGGAGAGTTGTGTTCCTCATTCATGGCTTCCTACTCATAGGTAGTTAAGATGCATGAAATAACTATAAAGTACATAATTAAAGGAGGAAATGTAATATTCTGCATATTTGCGACTGATAAGCCAGCTGATTTCACTAAACCAAAAACTCGCGTACGAGTACCATTAGTAGATGTACCAACAGAAAGAGACAGGTTGGTTTTTCATGAAACATCATAAACTATATGTTTATTCAACAACAACAAAAATGAATAATTTTAAAAATTTCATCAAATAATCTTAGGGAAATGCAGTCATGAACTTAAACTTGACCACGTGTGCTAATTAATTGTTCTTGCAAACATTTCTTGTGACAAAACGTCTATAATAACTGTAAATTTATAACTAAAATGAGTTTATCTGCTTCTCACCACAATGAACAAGCAATTCAGTTGTCACCGTTTATAATTTATTATGTCTTCTCTTCTTATTTTATCAAATCCATTGATGTACAAAGACATATTATTTATATATATATATATATATATATTATTTATGCTAATGCTTACACACACTCTGTACACTAACTATGCTAGCATACACTGATATTGTTAACATACATGAATTAGATTCTTTCAGACTCACTAATTCGGGAGAATAAAACGAACATCTTCTTTAGAATGCTTGCGATAACGAATATGGTTTAACGAACTGTCTTATAACATGACGCAGCTATGACTGTTATACCATGAAATAAACTTTCACATTTCTTTTTGTTTTCTTTCAACATATGCATTACACATGATTCATTAAAGAATGTCAAATATTCATTGATTCATTTTTTATTTTTATTTCGTTTTAGCGGGAAAATATATAAAAATTCGTAAAAAATACTTTAAATATCTTAATGCATACTGTATAATAAAACATGTTTAACTGTATAACTTACATTTAAACTATTCATATTTATATTAATCAATATATATATATATATATATATATACGTATAATTATTATGATTGTAATAGCTTTTTCATTTTTTGTTGAGCTCCAATCATTGTTGTGTCATTGTTTTCAACCTGAATATCATATATGATGAGCCAATATGCAAATGCAAGCTAACCATATGATGAATTCTATCTAATTTTGGTTCTTGTATGCGCAATTGAACATCAATGTCTACGGCTACATGTCTCATTGATTCTAATGCAGCTTCAACTTGAAAAACGTTTTTTTCAATTTCTTCTTCAATGGAATTCAACGATATCTTATCATCTTCTCTGAAATGGCATTTTATCATTTTCTCATTCATCATCATTACTCAAAACTACTTTTTCTTTAGTTTACCCGATGAGTTTTTTAAGCTGTATGAATGGCGTAACTCATTGTCTCCCAAACTATAAAATGATCTTATATTACACATGAATGTAATTGATAATTGATCAACTGACGATGTCCCTTTATAACTTCCTGTATCTGCGTGATTCTCTTCTCCCACACATGGAACATTAAATTTTTTACGAAACCATCTTGATTATAATGAAATTGAAGTTATGGTTTCAATGAAGAATGATGTAAGACATACTCAATTGTGGAATAGAATGGATAACATAAACAGCTTTGATCTGTTTTTCTGATATCTCGACGAACTCTCACCATATCAGTTGAAATTTTGGACATTGTATTCTCAATATTATCAAGCTGTTCTATAATAAAAAAAATGTTTACAAAAGCTTTTGATAATTGTTATCAACCATCTTGATCTTCCAGCGCAGCAAGAGTTTCCAATCCGCGTTCTTTGGCTTCTTCGCATAGAATAACAAGCGTATTTGATGTTTCCAATGACTAAATAATCAATAATCAAACACATAGTTATAATAGTTAAACCTCTTTATTGAGTTTAGCTATTTCTTCATCATAGTTTACAATTCGTAAACGTTTACGTTTTGATGAAAGAAGCAGATCATCATCATCAAATGTATTTCTGCAAATTATACTTTTTTTTTCTGATATTTGACACACAAAGAAGGACTGATTGAATGTGCTGAACCAACCTTTTGTCTCCAAGAGTTCCATCCATTGCTCAAAAATAGACAATCCACACATTTCAGAAACCATTTGAAAGTCGGCATAGATAGCGTGCTTATCTATGCATTTATCGTATTCTCGTCATTACATTCCATTAATCTTATCAATAAAGAATTATATATTTTCTTTGATCATTCATCCACTTACTATAAATGTCATATGAATTGCAACATATGCTTTACTCATTTGCATATTTCAAATAATTTCTAATAGCATTTTTATTTTTAATAACATTTTTTCATACTATAACATTCTCAATTGTATTCTTAACATTTTCCTCATATAATTAATATATAATATAAACTATTAAAAGTCTGTTGACTAGAGATCTTTAGTGTGAGTTGATTCAACGATACTACTGTTGATATTCCGTATACATTACTCATTCGAAGCGACTCTTCTTAGTTCCATCATCTTCATCATTTCTACAATCAATAGATTTAATGATGATTAATTGATTTATGTAACAAACGTTTCGTTCTCATCTGTCTTCCTCTTGTACCCGGAATTACCCATTTCGAATGGTGTCTGGCTCATAGAGTTAGAGTTATCCATACCAAACATGTCGTTGGTAACAACCAGATTGGCGGATGCGCTTCCGGTCGCATTGCTACAATTTGATTTATTTGAAACTTTTCTTGTTTAGCATGCACTTACATTGCTCCAGGCTCCAATCTCACGGACACAATGGATCGCACCTTAAAAATGTTTTTTTTAATTATAATTTTTAATTAAATAAACGCACCTGTTGATCTAAGGAACGCATAAGCGGAACCAGCTTGCGTTCACTCATTCTAGGAAGGTCTTCAGGAGAATATAGAGGCTCTCCTTGCATACTCTTAATGGCTTCCAGAAGATCACGGTTCATTTCCTAGTAAAAGGAGCAGGAACAAAAAAAAAGCAGCCGCTACCTGAGGATGAGTAGCAGAAAACTGGGCAAATCAATTCATAAGCTTATGCTGCAATGATAGCCGATTAAATCTAAGTCTATTGTTGAATTCATTCTGTTTCTCTTGTCCCGGAAATTCATTTTTTTCTATGTATCTCCAGCATTATTGTTATATTTCCTGCTTATATCCTGTGATCCATTTTTATTAATCTTTTTATCTCTCTATGCAAGTCTATACTCTCCGTTTTTTAATATTGGATATCATAAAGTGAATCCCATTGATAATGAATAGTATATACTTTTGTTCTCTGCTTTCTCTGCATTTCATATCAACTCTATATTCGTATCTTACCTTCTAACGTTCTCTCTGTGCTCATGTTATACAACGCAACCTTTAAAGGATTATCGCTTTTATCAACCATTGTTCATAAGTTTATTACAGAAATATGTATAACAAACAAATTATTTTCGGCTATTCAACCTTACCATAGATTACTATGTCATACTAATCATTAACCAATGCAATGCATACGTAATCGGAGCTCAAATTTTTTTCTTTTTTTATTTCAAATATACTTGGAGAAGATTAAATGAAATTAGATTAATATCCATGGAAAGGAATGTATGAAGATGACAGCATATTACAACTTAAGGCTTCCAAAACGTAGATGATAGGCTTTCTAATGATTGTTTACTGACGGAGCTATCAGAAACTATTTGAAAATAGAAAAGTTCAAAACTCACAATATAATCTTTTAAATCATGAGTTCAACAAATCAGAACACCAAATCAATGAGAAACAGGCAAAAGAATGAGATATGAATGAACTTTTGGATCTAATCAATCTATACAGCCAACTAACACATCAGTTTCTCGCTTCCTTCGACCACGCCATATGATAAGAGTTTTCAGAACAAGTCTGCAATATATGCTCATGATTTGAACTACAAATGAGTGATCGATCATTTGGCGTTTCAGATTTGATCCGATGCCATGTGACGCTATTACAGAAGACTTAGCTATTACGATTTTATTTACTTTATTCTTTTACATTGCTAATATTTAAAAAAAAAATTTGAGCGTAGAGCCTAATAGCTTTATTGGGGAGCGGTGGTATTGGTAGCAACGGTAGCATTGGCGGCATCGACGGTGTTGGTGGCATTGATAGTGTTGGCGGCATTGATGGTATTGAAAGGAGCGATGTCTCTTAATGTGATTTCGTCAGCAATGCACTTAGCTTCGGTGAACTTGACTCCGTTGGCAATCCATTTTCTCAAAAGACAGAATAATGATTCGATTAACCAGAGATATCATACCCATTTCTTCCGCATTTAGCTGTAATCTTAAGAGGGTCGGTTCCGGTAGAAGTGAGGATTGGGGTGTTCTTGCCGGAAACCAAAACGGTGTTGCTGCCTTCGCACTGAATTTCCACGGTCTTGTCTCCTCTGGTGTATCTGAAATAGAATTATAAATGTGTTCCGATAATTGGTTGAATACTCTGGAAGTCTGAAGAAGTTGCATCCTTCGGAGGTCTTGCAAAGATCGAAAGGTGGTTGGCAACGCTTTCTGCGGTGCTCATTGGAATCGCTGGAGGAACTGTGAGAGTATCTATGACGGTTGTAATACTGGAAATTATGCAGTTTCTTGAATTTTTTCTTCAAACTCACATATCTGTTGAATCCGCCGAAGAGTGGGTATCCTTGGCCGTAACTAGGAGCATAAGCAGCTTGGTTGTAAGCTGGAGCACCATAACCGGTTTGAGCTGGAGCGCTAGCTACCACAGGTACATCGTATCCAGCGAAGACAGCGAGGACGGCAACGGAAGAGAGGATGACAATCTTGATCATGTTTGAAGCAGATACATGTTTCTGAGAAGAAGAAGCATCCTTTTATAGTGTTGCCTGACACATATTCTCAACTGAAATTGAATAATGTTTTCAAATCTTACAAGGCGTATATTGTTCATGACTAATGTATATATTTCACTTTACGTTTCACCATATGACGGATAACATGATTCTTCAAAACAAACGCAGAAATATCACTAGAGGATGTCCCAGAAGATGTTGATAGAAAAGAATTTATGAGAATTCGCAGAAAAGTTATTCATTTTTGTTTGGAGACCGTATGTGAAACATCAAATGCTTATTTCTTTGGTTTTTCGTTTGTATGAGCTGAACAGAAGAACATGTGAATATATTAAAACAAGGAAGTTGGTAACGAAGTCGGGTTATACCACGCTGATATCATTCCATGCTGAAGCTTTATTCCATGGAGAATTATGTTGAGAAGTGCTCGTAAACACATTTCTTTCAATATGTTTGTGCATTCATTCCTTTCACTATATTAGTTATAATTGTATGAATGATTGCTTTGAGGATATATCAACACTCTATCAACATAACACTCTTCAGACCATACATTCATCACTGATCCATTTCAAAAATAGATTTTAATTGTAATAATAGTATGTGCAGTAAAGGCCTGTATGCTTATTGAGTGAACCACTTATACATCTGGCGAACTAAATGTAAATGTCAATCATGTACTTATGCTTAACTTTTCTCAGATTATTTACTAAAACACTGTTTCATACTTATCAATAGTATCATGCTTTCTGTACATTTTTGTTTTAAACATTAACAGTTTAACAGATATTTTTGAATAATGAAGCTAGCTTGTGCAGATTTCAGTTTTCTATGAGTTTGGGAACAATCGACTTGCTCTTGCTCCGATGGAATAGAAGAAGAATTCATAAATTTTACATATTTATTGACTTGAATGTTCTACAAAACGAATTATCAAAGTTTGGCTCAGCATACTGAGATGACAGCACTTAATCGAGGAGAGCAGCAACGCACTTAGCTTCGGTGAACTTGACTCCGTTGGCGATCCATTTTCTCAAAAGACAGAATAATGATTCGATTAACCAGAGATATCATACCCATTTCTTCCGCATTTAGCTGTAATCTTAAGAGGGTCGGTTCCGGTAGAAGTGAGGATTGGGGTGTTCTTGCCGGAAACCAAAACGGTGTTGCTGCCTTCGCACTGAATTTCCACGGTCTTGTCTCCTCTGGTGTATCTGAAATAGAATTATAAATGTGTTCCGATAATTGGTTGAATACTCTGGAAGTCTGAAGAAGTTGCATCCTTCGGAGGTCTTGCAAAGATCGAAAGGTGGTTGGCAACGCTTTCTGCGGTGCTCATTGGAATCGCTGGAGGAACTGTGAGAGTATCTATGACGGTTGTAATACTGGAAATTATGCAGTTTCTTGAATTTTTTCTTCAAACTCACATATCTGTTGAATCCGCCGAAGAGTGGGTATCCTTGGCCGTAACTAGGAGCATAAGCAGCTTGGTTGTAAGCTGGAGCACCATAACCGCTTTGAGCTGGAGCGCTAGCTACCACAGGTACATCGTATCCAGCGAAGACAGCGAGGACAGCAACGGAAGAGAGGATGACAATCTTGATCATGTTTGAAGCAGATACATGTTTCTGAGAAGAAGAAGCATCCTTTTATAGTTTTTCCGAACATGCTTACAAAATTGATATTCAATGATATATCAAGTATTCATCGGAAAGCAAATATTGATATCAATGTTGAGTAATGCAATTGTTTAATTTTCGGAAATATAACATGAGTAATCACATGAATTTATGACAAAATAATGCTTGAGAAAACCTATTTCACTGCTATCGTCATCAATTGCATTAGTCAATTTTAATTTCGGTCGTCGAAGCGGTGAATTCACATATTAGTCATGAACAATATACGCCTTGTAAGATTTGAAAACATTATTCAATTTCAGTTGAGAATATGTGTCAGGCAACACTATAAAAGGATGCTTCTTCTTCTCAGAAACATGTATCTGCTTCAAACATGATCAAGATTGTCATCCTCTCTTCCGTTGCTGTCCTCGCTGTCTTCGCTGGATACGATGTACCTGTGGTAGCTAGCGCTCCAGCTCAAACCGGTTATGGTGCTCCAGCTTACGATCAAGCTGCCTATGCTCCTCGCTACGTTCAAGCTCTCCCAACTTTACCAAGCTATCACAGCTACGTAAGCTGATTGCTCTGCCTACATATCTGTAGTCATGTTTTTAGCTTTACCCACCACGTAGACACTCTCACAGTTCCTCCAGCGATTCCAATGAGCACCGCAGAAAGCGTTGCCAACCACCTTTCGATCTTTGCAAGACCTCCGAAGGATGCAACTTCTTCAGACTTCCAGAGTATTCAACCAATTATCGGAACACATTTATAATTCTATTTCAGATACACCAGAGGAGACAAGACCGTGGAAATTGAGTGCGAAGGCAGCAACACCGTTTTGGTTTCCGGCAAGAACACCCCAATCCTCACTTCTACCGGAACCGACCCTCTTAAGATTACAGCTAAATGCGGAAGAAATGGGTATGATATCTCTGGTTAATCGAATCATTATTCTGTCTTTTGAGAAAATGGATCGCCAACGGAGTCAAGTTCACCGAAGCTAAGTGCGTTGCTGCTCCCGAATAAGTGCTGTCATCTTAGTATGCTGAGCCAAACTTTGATAATTCGTTTGTAGAACATTCAAGTCAATAAATATGTAATAGTTTAATACATTTATTGAATAAACATAATTTTTCAACCCATTGAAAGATGAACTTTTAAAAAAGTCACATTTTCTAGATTTTCCAACTGAATTTTACTTCAGAGCATGAAAATCAATATATATTGTATGAACCATAGAAGATAAATACTATTTATGATTGATTGAGATCTTGTAAAGATATTGATACAACACCATTGTGTTAATTCTTTTCCACTTCGCAAAACATTGCTGTTCTTTTCAAGACACAATTCTCATAGTAATCTTCAAGATTGTGACTGTACGGACCATACCAATCACGATCAAAGATTTCCTGCAAAATTGTTATGATGTAACATCAATGTTCCGATAGATATACTTTCATCTGTCGCACTAAATGTCGTTTACTTCCATTTTGATGTACAACAATCGCTTCTCCAGTGGTACCACCAGTGAAATAGTCTCCTGACCAGTTTGATGTTCCTGAACTATCAAAGTTATCTTCAATGTCGATTGAAATAACAACCGATCACTACACTTCCTTCTGTTACGAGAAATTTAATATGAGATCTTCTCTCTCTGCTCAACAATACATTCAGATGTGTCCTTGGTATTGTGATAATTCTCTTAAAAGACATAAGTTCATTTTCTATTTTTGTCGACTGTTCAATGACAATCAATCAATACTTACTATTTGTATGTTGTAGTTTGAAACTCCATCCAATGATTGCAATGATTTCATATATCTAACACCAATCTCTGGATAGTGCAATGCTGATGTCAAAATTCTTATTTTAACTTTACGAACAATGGCATTTCGTATAGCATTATCGATTGCGGGAAAGTATCTGAAAAATGATTTCAAATAGTTTACTTGTGATATACACATTGCGGTACTCTGATGGCTTTTTGTAGATGAATACAGGAAAATAGTCCATCACATGTATATCTAAGGTTGTTGTTGCATTGTTTATTGAAGCAACTATGGCATCTAAATCCCACGTACGCTTTGCATCCATTAAGGTTTTTGGTGACGTCTAGAACACATTCATATAAGTTCAAAGTTTTTTTTTATTCTCTTACCGCAACATAGATTTCACTTTCTTCTTCATTGATTTTTATTTTTAGTGGATTCTGCATGTTGTAACGTGTTTCTGTTGTCAATTGAAGACTTGGAAGGTTCCAATAAGTTTCAAATATTCCTTCCAAATCTTTAACTAGACAATCGCAATTCCTGATCAATACACCTATTTCCAATTTCTTCAAAATGATTCTTATGAATCAAGCTTGCACGTCATTGTTACCTGATTCAGTGAACGCCAATCAAGATTGGCTGATCCGATATAAGCATGCTTTTTGTCAGAAATGAGGAATTTGCTGTGCATTTTGCCTCTTCCCAACAACTTTTGAAAATCGAGAGATTTTCTCTGAATGGCATCTTGAAGTAGAATCATTGATAAAACCTTGATGCATGGATAACAAACTGTGATTCTCCAAAATCTTTCCATCAATGTTGTCTCCTCGATCTTTTGGAGCATAATTTTCAATCATTTTGATTTGAACATTTTGTTTCGTTCCAGCATCAAGTATTGCCCGGAATATGTCTTCACCCTATATTTCATATATTAAATTGCAAACAAAAACTTTAAAACCTGTTGTTGTGATGTGATTTCAACATCATGAAGAACGTGTTTCTTTTGAAGGCTACTCTTATATGCTGCAATCAAAAGCTCACTTTGTGTATTTCTAATAAGATCCATCCATGCATCATGAGTATGTATTCCAGTAAAATTATTCCAATATACCAGCTGTTCGGGTATGGTTTGCACAACTTGAATACTGTATTAAGAATGAATATATCTTAATATGATAGTGCTTGTTTACTTGCATGTCATTGAGCAATCACTTTGATAATCATTATCAATTACAGATGAAGTTGGTGCATGAAAAATGATTGAAATAATGATTGTTGGAATGAATAATATTGTTAATGACTGAAAGATGATTGTAATGACTTTTTTTTTGGCATTAATCAGACGATAGCTCACCTTTAATAGAGTAATAACTTCTTTTTTCATCAAAAAAATGAGATGTGAACAACTTGTATGCATTGTAATCACTCATTAATAGACACTGAATCTCTGATGAAATTTGATTATTTAAGTGCTACTGTCTTATCAGTGATTATCTATCATTTACGTAGTTAATGAACGTAAAAAGTCCATTCATATACATATATTAATTAACTATTCATTTAATTATATTCTTAAAGACGTCATCAATTGTTTGAACAGTTGGTTAATCCATGCTGTTCTTAATAAAATTTCTTAACATTTACGCACTTTATCATTGATTTCGCTGTATATTTGATAGTGCATTATAGATAAAGTATCATCTTGAACAATAGAATTGTCAATAGATGATTTATTTAATTATATTATTAATTAAACATCATAGTTAATAAGAAAGCCAATAAACTATGTCATCAGCAATAATAATAATAATAATGATGTTGTTGTTGTAGAGAAGAATACAAATGATTTTGGGATTGATAACAATCATCGTGTTGGCAATACTTCATTTTGCATATCAGTAAGTACTTATGCATCTGCTGCATCTATCCTATAGCCTAACTATACATATAATGGTTATAGAAGAAGACAAGGCATCAATAAGCTTATACAATCTGGACTACCTATAATTCCATTTGATAATTATTTTTTTGGAAATCTCAAAACATTCATATCATCAACATCTGTATTTGATTATGGCATATTATCCAAAAAGTATGGTAAATCATTTGGAATGATGCTCGGAATCTTTCCCGTTATTATAACAAATGATATTGATGTTATACATCATATATGTGTTAAGCATTATGATCATTTTCATGCTAAAATGGTCGGTGGGTTGATACAGATGACATTTACTGTTACTATTTCATAATACAGACAAATCCATTAGATCCTGATCCTTTATACTCAACTAAAGTTCATATGTTCAATGCGACTGGCGAACGATGGAAGCGAATGAGAGCTGTAACAAGTCGAGCTGTCTCAGCTAATAACATGAAAGAGGTCTGTAATGACAAACAATTCATATTTTCTATTCATTATTTTAAATAGTTATTCGAGATTGTCAAACATTCAACTATATCATTTATTGATTATATTAATCAGATGATTCATGATCAAGATCATGTAGCAGTAATCGATAACTGTCATCGGTATGCATAGTATTGATTCATTCATCTGTTCATATGTTGTTTAGACTGTTTCAAAATCATACATCTGATGTCATTAGTCGATGTGTGTTTGGTCAAAAGACCTCTATACATAACAATAACACATATCTCAATCTGTTTTATTCTGTTTTTGGTAAACGATTGAGTATGGACGTATCGAAAAGCACATTATCTTGTGAGTATTCCAAATATAAGCTTATTCATCTATTTTTAAATATTTTAGGGAGTTTTCCTGTTATCATGAGACTGTATGATCGTTTTATAAGCTGTGTCACACTCATTAAGGAGAGAGTCACATGCTTCAAATCTCAAAATATTCAATTTTTCGAGTTATTACATCTCTTCTATCTTTCTCATGAAGCAGGAAATAAGAATTCCGATTTTCTTCAATTTTTCAAGAATGCAGAAAAGCTTGACAATCATCTGCCATTAGAGAAGAAGTTGGGCAAAGTTGATTTTTCCAAGACGGCCATTCAACATGTTCTGTTACAACAGGTATAATATTGATTGTTATTGATTTTACAGCATTATAGGAAGTTCTGGCACAATGTCGATTTATATCTATAGCCGGATTCGATACAACAGCAAATACACTATCATTCATGCTACATCTACTAGCTAATAACACTCATTGCATGGTAATAGGCACATTCTATTATTCTTGACAAAACATGACATATGAAGGCACGTTTGGAAGAAGAGCTTGACACTTGCGTACACTTGAATTATCATACATTGTCATCAATGAATTATCTACACAACTGTATATTGGAGACGCTCAGACTATATCCTCATGCTTCATTGCAAGTTGTTTCATATTTGGATTTTACATGTTACTTGAATTCAGATTGCATCAGAGACGCTGTATGGAATCCATTAAAATCAAAGATGTTCAATTCGAAAAGGGGATCAATGTGATTGTAGACACTTGGTCGATTCATCGAAATCCACAAATATGGGGCGACAATGCAACTGCTTTTTGTCCGGATAGGTTTATTAATGGTTACAACTGTCATTACGCAGTATCCGGCACAGATTCGAATGCTTGACAGAGAAACAGAAGAAAGCATTCATGCCATTCGGCCTTGGTCCAAGGCAATGTATTGGCATGAGGTTTGCTTTGATGGAAATGAAAACAACCATCTTCTACATCTTAAAATCATTTGATATTGTTAAGCAGAATTCAAAAGTAAAAAAAAATGATTTGAGATGAGCACAAAGCATATTACAGATTTGCATATCAGTAAGAGACACAGGAACAGTCTGGCCAGATAAGATATCTCTTGGATTGAAGAGGAAAGCAGAAAAAGTTGAATGAAGCATCATGTTCTATATACAAGGATCATTTGGCTGATCATAGTTAGAGACAATGGAAAGATTCATAATTCCAGAGGCTCAAAATAGCTTTGATTAGTATTCTAGAAATGTTTCTCTTCAGCCTTAACTATTTCATGTGTCATTCAGTAAAATCTCTTTATGTTCCAAGTTTGTAAATTTGTTTTTGAAATATACTTTGTTGGCACTCAATGATTATTGATTCCAACAAAGTCTAACAAACGATCAAATGTCAGACGATTGCACTCCTCAGTGCTATTCTCGTTACAGAGAAACAGATTTCATCAGTTTCTTAACAAAAGTTGGCCAAATAAGTTCAAAGTCAAATTCAAAAGAGATTATTCTTATCTATGAATAGTCATTGAAAACATTAAAACAACAATGGTTAACGCGACGTGTCCAAGATACTGTTTGGTTTATGATATTGAAATAAAATGTTGAATGAACCAAAGTGGATAGCTTATCGATTGACTTGTGTTTGGAAGTTTGAAAATGAAAATCTTTCTCGCAGTTCTCCCGCTCTTCTTGTAATTGTGCGTTTGAAGTATAGAACATTGGAAAAAAAAGATGACTGTGTCATTCAAACCTTAATGTTTATATGTTATTGACTGTATGTAACTTTAGACTTGAGTAATGAGTTATGATGTTCTATCTTACCTTCATGCGATAAGTCCGCATGTACCTATCGTAATCGTTTGGCTCTATCCTCATTCTTTATGATTAATAATCAGTTTTTCATTGAACGAGAGAGAGAGCAATGAAAATGAAAAATGATGAATGGGATAAGAGTTTGTGTGCACAATGTGTCTTTGCGTTACCATACATCGAGAGACAAGGATAATCCAAATCTCTTGAGACTCTTGTTAGTTCGATTTCTGAAATCTTTTCCGCGAAGATGGGTATTCCATGTTTCAATTTGTAAAATTTTGATATGCTCCGATATTTCATTGTTGTTTTCTATATTTCCCTTGTCGGTACAGTGCACTCGGTGCGCATTGATAAACACGAATCTAATGAGGTGAGCTCGCAGATAGAAAGCTTTATATTTAGCAAAGTGAATTTCGAAAGAAACATTATTATTCAGATAATATCAACAACCGAGTTGAATCGAAAAAAAGTGTTTTTTGGATATACATTACCAACCCCTACTTCTGAGCCATCTACAACTACAGAAATGGTTTGCCAAGATCAATCAAGTGTAAGTCAAATGAATCGTTCAATACATCCCACTTCGTAGATGTGTTGCTTCTGGGCAACTGCAGGTGAATGCGATAAAAATCTCTTTTGGATGAGACTTCATTGTCCTGTAACTTGTGGCACATGCTCTTGTAAAGGTTATCAGACCTTTATTATGTATGCTATTCAAAAATGAATTATAGGTCCTCATGCAGACAAATGTAAATCCATAGGTGTAAGATGCGCTACCACCACACCATTAACTACTACAACAACTGCACCTCCTACAACGACCACCGTAAAGCCTACGATGCCGCTTACGTCACCGACTCCAACTGTTGTAAGTCTTCCAAGCGTGAAACAAGATTAGTATATGCTTATCAGACTAGAATCAAAAAGATTCGACCTTATACACCACCACCCAATGGTTTCGCAAGAACTAGAAGAACGATAGCTCCTCTCACAACTCGCCCTCGATTAGTGACATTTGAAACTTCAAAAAAAACTACCAGCACAATGAAAGCCACTACTCCTTCCACAACTACTCGTTCCACTATGCGTACTACTATTACAACTACAGAATCCCCGTTCGCTTGCAAAGATTTCAATAGATTATGCAGTTTCTGGTTGAAATATGGTGAATGCCAAATGTTGGTGACAATTCGATTTTATGTGCTTCAATATCCACTGTTAAGAAACAATCATTGGATGGCTGAGAATTGTCAACTTTCATGTGGGACTTGTTCAGATATTTTGGAAAAGCGTCGAATGCCAATGAATATGAAGAGTTCGTATGACATTTATGAATATCTCATACTTCTTTTAGGATGTGTGGATATTCATGCAAGCTGTGATTATTGGTCATCACGAGGTGAATGTGAAAGGAACGTCAACTGGATGTCAAGAAAGTGTCCCAAAAGCTGCCGTTTTTGTGTTCCTCCTAAAGCCTGATGACGATTTTAAGAAAATTTCAAAAAATACACCTTTGTACTTTCCTGTCTCAAAATGAAACATTTTATTTTATAATGTTGGCGCATGTTATCAGATATTGGGTCTTAGTTGGAAAGCCCCCATGGTTTTTTGAAATGGTATAACAAGTGTACGTAATAGAGTGAAGAACATCTTTATTTGAATATTTTGAATCGTGAAACATATTGGTTTGATAAGACTCTGATTTATTAGATTTGAAACAATATTATGGAACAAAAACAATGAAATAAGAGCAATAAGAATTCCCGTTCAGATGAGAATCACGTCTTCGAGCTGATACTGCTCAATCATGGAATGTATAAAACGAGACAAAGTTCTCGTCAGCTGAGACCTTGGGACTCGAAGTCTTCGGTGCACAGCTGTGTCTGTATATTTACATATTTTTAAGAAGTCTCTTCACTTTGCAACTTTCTTTTCAGATCTTTTTTTTCTTGGTTGTCATGATCTGCGAGTGGAACGTTGTCATCAGAGTCATTCAGAACCTCTTTGTTCATTTTTTCGGTGATTTCTAGCTGGTCGTCCTGTTCCGTTCCAATGTGTTTCCTTTTCAAATCCTTCTTCTTAGTCATTTCTTGTTGAATTTTTTCCAGCGTATCTTCAAGGGAACTGTTCTGCTCTCGGATAGCTTCAATGTCCATCATAAGCTCTTTCGATTTCGTTCCAGTGCGTAGTTCAATACACTGAATACAAAAATATGAGCACATAGTTCTCTGAGGCAACATACTCTGCTTTTGACTCGTTCGAGTTCTTTCTCAAGTTCACCGTTACATTTCACGAAGTTAATTGAATCCACGCAAGCCAAGTTAACTCTTGCGAATAAACGGTAACTATCTTCTCCTTTCATGCTTTCAGCATACTGAACGTGGTTGTGATCATAGACGAATTGTATACGAACAAACCTTGAACAGCTCTTCTTCAATAATATTGAACGATCTCACAAGTGATTCAGACAACCAGGCTAACTCTTTCTTCGTCATATCAATATCTAGTTGAATCTATATGAGAGTAAAAGTAACAATCATTATCGATCTTCCTCTGTACTAACCTTATTCAGGGTATCACGCTGTTTTCCATATCTTTCTCGAACTTCATCCAGTTGTGCGAACAGATCTTCTCGTGTTTGACACCTTTCGGGGACTTCACGAACAATTTTTTTCTAAACATCATCATAAGTCTTGATAAAACAGCAAAAAACTAGCAATCATGGGTAGAGCGTCCTCTCTTATGTTTGCCATGTCCGTCATGTTACGCAGCTGTTCTTCAATTCTAGCAATATCTTCGAGGAAAGGCTTTTTCAAGATCTAAAAACTCGAAAAACAAAGATGAACTCTCTAGTGAACGCGAACGTATGATTCTCGTCTTTTGAGATTATTGATTTGGGAGAGTGTTGCTTCTAGTGTTTCCGTCCAATGTTTCTTGACATCGATCTCGCGAACCATAAAATCACACACAATGCTCTGAAAAACCTTCTTGATTGTCTTTACAATACGAGAAAGATTAACATTGATTCTCCGCTCCGCATCCTCACTATTCTTGAAAGTTTCGATAAGGTCATCGTTCCGCTCTTTGTACTTCATAAGACTTTCCATTTCGACGAACATGCCATTTCTGTTGTATTGAGCTAACTAAAAGGTATATATATATCGATTTTTGATGTATCATAGCATATTTAATACCCTCAATACATTTCTCTTCTCTTCAATTTCCGCTTCCAACCACTGTATGTACTCAGTGTGATCAGTCGGATCATATCTTCCGACTTTAACCAAGTCAGATACAACTTGGTCGATTTCCTGTTCGAATTCCTGGCTTTCCTGTTGCAATAAACCTTCATGAGCTAATCTGTCTTCCTTTCTAGTATCGTTAATATCCTTTCCATCAATAGCTTCGAACCATGTTCTTGGCAACCTGTGAAGTGAATAACCATGCGGATTCGAATATCAAATGACATACTGGCTTCCGCTCTGTGCGAAAGGTCCATTAAGTATATTGATTATTTCATCACGAGGGCCAGAAGGGTAAGGAGCACAGTGGGAACAATGCATGGAAACTCTTTCAGGTACCTGATTCATCGGAAATTGAAAGTTATATTAATCCTCAACACTCACGTCACTCCGCAAATGAGTGAGGTCTCGTCGAATGTATCTCGATTTCATGGCATCCTCGCTATCAACAATATTCTCTCGCATATAGAGAGCAATATGAAGCACTAGAAAAAGGAACAAAGTTCGTTTTGAAAAAAAGTAATTACTAGCCTTCAAACAATGGCACATTGATACATCTCGTTGGAAGTTTCTCCACAAAAGCCAGGCATAGATTTTTTATTTCCGCACTCCGGCCATGCATGAGAACATGGTAATCAGTTTCGATATTGACTTCCTGAGTGCCGTTATTCACGGGATATACAGTAAACTTACCTTCAGTAAATCAGCAACACGATTGACAACTTCTACTTTGTCCCCAACATTGTTTGGTAGAGTATAGGTTGGTAGAATCGTCTTATTGTTCTCATCCGTCTTCCATAAGAATCTGAAATAATAATAATTATTATTGATGTATGAGTATGAATACCTTATGGCAATTTCGATAACATCCTTTCCTTCCAAAGTCTCAACTTTTTGGAAGCGTGGCGTAAACGAGCTGTAATTCAGATGAATACAGTATTAACTATATTATAATAAGTTACCAATCAAGAACTGTGCATAGTTCCTTAACTATACGATCGATTTCGGTTTGATTGAAAGGATTCATTTCGCCCAAATAACCTGTAGAACTTTCTGAAAGATGACAATACATCAATGAAACGGTCAAAATCAAGAAGTTTGAAAGAATAAAGTAAAGTCTGTGAATGAGGAGTAAGTTTGATAGCCGAATGGCAAGTATAATGATATGAAAATCGCAACAATAGTGCCAGTTATCATTATATAACGGAAGCTATGGGAAGCTGCAAAACCAATGTACGCAATGCGGGAAATTACACGGGAAATAAAAAAAATCTTTTTTGAAAAATGTGTTGCGAATGGAGCAGAAATGTTATAGTGATATGCACAAATAGGCTTTTTTTTAGTGAAAAATAGGAAATCGGTATAGAAAATATGGGAAATTAATGAAAAAGTTATGACGTATATGGCTTGTTATGTAAAGATGCAAACTTTGATTTAAGCTCGTATTGCTTTTGACAAATATTTTTAATCTTCATCTCCATTTTGTTGCTAAGAAACACATATCTTCAGGCCATTATTTATTGAAATGAATCAAAACATGGAATATTATTTCTTAATGTTAGGATGATCATTATGCAATAGCATTTTCAATATCAGTCGGTCTATCACGTCCAGGTCCAATTATCATCCATATGATATGTCTGACATAGCTCCATAAA
This sequence comes from Auanema freiburgensis, assembly GCA_030370435.1. Classification (NCBI taxonomy): domain Eukaryota; kingdom Metazoa; phylum Nematoda; class Chromadorea; order Rhabditida; family Rhabditidae; genus Auanema; species Auanema freiburgense. The sequence goes on along the minus strand of CM059371.1, from coordinate 995,613 downwards.
CGTAATACGGTAGGGCAGCAGAAGAGCTCAGTGAATATGACAACAACAGGGCATGCAGTAATACATACTACAAGAAGTATACAGTCTATAATAATACTTATTAATAATAATTAATAATTAGTTATATACATACAATAGAGAGTAACAATTCCTAGATCAGAAGCAATCTCTAGAAGCTCACCAATATTGGGTTCCATGTCTTCACCTAGTGTGTTATTCAAGTTAGATACCAGCATAATTCCTGCAAATTATATTTCAAAACAACCAATATTATTATTTTTTTAAAAATATCTCTAAAAGGTTCATATTCAAAATGATTTTTAGAAATAGAAAATAGGAATAGGAAAGCTGCTAAAGAAAATTTGAGCAAATAACGTGTCCATTTATTCAAACAAAAATTATAATTAGCATGATTTGAATGTTCATATTTGCATGAGCACTATCAATAATGTCAATTTGTAACTGACATTATACTTGTTTCAAATATAATTGTTGTCATGTAACAACGAATGACGAACATGTATTACATTTCCTTATATTAAGATAAAATGTCACAAACTATTCTCATATTATAGTCAAAATGATTATCATATTACGCTTTGTAATTGGTTAAGATATTCATCCTACGTTTGACTTCTATCATGCTTCATTAGATTACATAATATACGACAATCTATTGTTAGCTTTTTTATATAAAATAACAATTGGAATATGAGATTTGAAAATCAATTTTACAATTTCTCATATTTCTAACATTTCTCAGATAAAATTATTGTGAGAATGAATGCAAAAAAGTCTACAAAAACCAATGATCGATTGACAATAACTGTTGTTCATGTTTATAATTCAATAAATGTCATGGAATGATCATATAGGGTAGAACTTTTCAACATCTTATGATTCATGGCTCATTCTGACTGTTAAAAGAATTATAATGAATGAATCACCTGACATCTTTCCAACTGTATGAGCCTCTACAGTTCAACCGAATAACATCCTTCCTTGAGAATCTGATGATACTGAAACAAAGAAAACATTAATAAATGCCAATTTAACTTCAAAAACTTATTTGAATGAATTCAACTAAGCTATAGCCAACCAATGAACTCTTCTGTGGAGCCAACGAAATACTGTCACGCATTCAATTAAGCTGTAGACATGAATCACACTTGGAATACCAATAGAACATTTCAATACATGAAATGGCTAACATCAACTAACTAAAACATAACTGAACTCAAGCAAGCTATCAGAGTCGTTGGTAATTAAGTACATTCAATCTCAATTGAATGCTGAACAGAAGTTTTGATTTTCCATTTCAGTAGACTACACATTGGCTTGAGTTTCAATTTCAATACATACCATTACTCTTTGATATAGATACGATAAAGGCTGTTCAGACATCAGCATCATGCTAGACAGAATATCGAAAAGATCAAAGTCGAATGGCCCGTGGATGACCCAGACTTGGAAAGGTCAGCCGAAAAGCAAAGTACATCTGACGCTTCTTATAGAGAGAAACAGAAGAAACCTTGAAGAAATTGCTTTTCCGAAGAGATATTCTCGAGACAGAATGATATAATCATTGGAAGTATCATTGAAAACCGTCGAATCACAGAATTAAATCTCGATTATGATATTTGAAGACAGATGAATGAGTCTATTGCGCATCTGAATACTTGTTGTTTAGCTTAAGTTCTTGTCATATAGCATCTTTTCTGCTTTCTTACATTTCTTTTCAGCTTGAACATAGTGGACAACATACAAACTCAATGCTGACTTGACAGCATTGTTTGATCATATGAAGCTTGAATCATGGATTCTGACAAATTTCATCATTTTCCATTTCATACTGTATAACGAAAATAAATATTTAAAAGATTGTTTTTTCGAGAATAGATGAGTTGCTATTGAAAATAAGATTTCTCTCTTAATCGTAAATATTACTTTTATTTCTGTTTCGCTCATGAGCATTATTGAGTTTCTTGATCCATTAATCTAACCATCTGCAGATATATCCGTGAACTTTTTGAAAATTTCCGTTTCGTATTCAATCACTATTGATACCTAACATCGGAAGTGTTTTGGATGAAAGAGATGAAAACGAAAAAAAAGCAAGCGTATGCCATATTGCTGTGACTGACTCGACACAACAAGCTGAAAACAAAATTAGTTCCTGACAAGTCAAAAAGTTATCGGCAATGGTTATCCTTTTCAATTAATTTCTTATCCCTCTTTTCATCATTCTTTTACTATAGATATCTCTGTGAGCGACTATTTAGGATTATTCAAATGAAATAATAGAAAAAACGGAAACGTTGGTTGCTTTCTCAAGTTGTTCAACTCAAATCTATGAATGATATTACTTTACTATATCATATATATATTAGATGTAAGCATGATCTAACTTAACCAATGTATTTATATTAATATAGATGTTATAATTATGTGTTGTGTATATATAAATGTTTGTTATAGACACTTTGAATTAGTCATCTGACTTTGTGAACAATTAGTTTCTAATGAATTCGGTGATATACTCACACATTCACATTATATTTGCATGCATATAGCACAAAGTTACTTGTAAATGTAAGGAAGATTGTGATTCCGGAATCAGAGCTTCTTCCGTTATGTAACGATATAATGAGTTTTGATGTCATTCCATTAACGGGCGAATATGCGCGACATAAAGTGTGCTTCTTCTATTTCCTTTTCTTAATGTGAATAAATGGCACATTTGTATAACATAGTAAAAACATAACAATATCTGAATAACATTTTTTTTTCTTCTCCTCATTTTCCTTCTTCGTTTTCTTCTTCTTCTTCTTCTTTTTTTGCGAATTGAGCGTAATCTATCAGATACTTCTTAGATTTCGACCTTATGTTGCCTTCACATTTCATAGCCGATCTCAACAATAGCACGCTTCAACAATCTATTGCTGTTCCTTTCTTGAGCAATGTTGCTCTACCCAGCTTTCTTGATATATGCTTGGTAAGAGTGAAATGAAATATCAAAATGATTCTAAATTTCTGTTTTTAAGAATCTTCAGAATATTTTGTCTCACACTCATAATGCTCTCAATGGCAATCAGCCCATAACTAATCCGATCAGCAATGCCATGAAGTTGAATGTGCAAACGTCTCAAGCATTCTCATTTTTTTATGTTTTAAGGTTCAGAGGTAAAACTCTCTCCTATAAACGCAGTTATAGTCCTGAAAGTCTTGAAAGAGCAGTTAGAGATGTGCGCAGTGGTCGTCTAGGAACTCGGAGGTATCATGGCTGAATTAAGATTGATTGATAGTCATACTGTAATAGAGCATCTCTGGTTTATGGAATACCTAGATCTACTTTGCGTAACAAAGTGTATCGATTGGATTGTAACGAAGGTTTGGTCAAACCGAAAACATCAAATTCAAACAAATTTCTCGAAGAAACTTCCACAGAGTAAGAATAGCGGTCATGACAATCTAACTTGTTCATAATAGCGATCGAAAGATCAGTGATAGTGCAAACACTACAGCTAAAGAGGACAATGACTATAAGAGAGTAAAAGATGAGAAGACCATTATCACTGAAACATTCAACGAAGGAGAAACAGTTTCAAATACTTCAGAAAATGCTTTTTGGCCTATGTTTTTCAAAGATGAAGTTGTTACTGTTTGAATAACTTAGTGAAAGTTTATTTGAAGAAAGCGCTCGTGACACCAGACCTGATGACACTGTTTGAGGAGCTATCTGGACCTACACGCAACATTTCTACTTTGTTCGAAACAACTTCAAAGAACATGAACAAAACAGACGATTCACTTTGTTGGAAGAAAACGAGACCGAAGAGAGGGCATTATAGGTATAATGCACAACCGGTCCAAAACATCATTCAAATTGCAGAAAGTATGATAAAGCAGCATTAGATAAAGCTGTCAATTCAGTACGTCTTGGTGAGATGAGCGTTCACAAAGCGGGTTCTGTGTACGGAGTTCCCCATTCCACTCTAGAGTATAAAGTAATATAGTATTTTACTTTTCAAACTAAATATGAGTTTTAGGTTAAAGAACGAAACTTGCTAAAGAAGAAGAGAACAGAAGACAGTGTGAATAAATGAATTTCAATATTGCCAATAACGATTGTTTAACGAACGTCTTGATGATAATCTCATTTTCATTTATCACTAGTTATTGTACATTGTAACATTATTTGAATGAATAACGATCACAGAGCTACGAATTATATGAATTGATAGATTATGGTAATCTAAGATTCGTCTTGCTTGAATGGTTACTGCTCTGTAGAAAGAAAAGCTCAAAAAGCATTTATGAAGAGTACTTTCAATATGATTATAGTAGGACTTGGTAACAAAAATTCGATCAAACTTTTAAATAGAAATAATTGACCGAAATGGTTCAATTGTTCCCAAATCGCTTTTTAATTACCCTCCAGAGGTTTAAACAGTTCCTGGAAAATATAAAGTTCTCGGATTTCATCTTATCGGTTTCTTTATGTCTCTATGTGTCTAACACATTGACCCATATAAGTAAAGAATTTCGCGCAGCTGTCGGCATGAGCGATGTCTTGGATTGCAGGTAGCCTATTTATTTCTGATTCTCCGTTCAGACATCATTTGCGCGCAGAACACGATTGTCTCCAGTCCTCGCTGTTTTACTTTTCTTCAAATACTTGAAATGTCTCAGAATTTTTTCATAATCATCTCTATTCATGTTGTTCTAATAAACTGATGAAGCTTAGTAATTAACATATCTTTAGAAATGAGGATAATATTACTGAATTTCGTTATTGCACTGGCATATGCTGTGGACATGCCATTTTTTTTTGATGCAACAAGAGCTCCAGAAATCTTTCGTGATCAATTAGGTATGCGAGAAGCAATGGATGTTTGGGGCCAAATGATCCGCAAGATGACTAATGGAGAGAAACCGTAAGATCATTCCATTACGTATTGAGATGATATTTTTTCAGAGATAATGTGAGACAGCAAGTTCTGCGCCCTAAAAAGGTTGATAAGTCTGTTTTGAAGACATTACCGAAAGCTCGCGGAGAGATAATTAATGAACGATTACTGAATATGTTATTACCCAGGTATGTTCGATCGTGAGAACGCAATAAAAATAAATTCTAAGAGTACGACAAGAAACAATGGCTACGGTGGAAACCAGCCCAACTCCTTCTTCTACCCAAGCTTCAACCACATCTTCTACAACAACCACTATTGCACCAACGACTACGACAACGACCGCGGCTCCCACCACTGCAGCAGTGACAACAAAGCTCAGCACCACTGTTTCAACTACTGCTTTCCCAACCACAACTGAAGCTACGACATCCAGTCTTGCAGACGAAGGGACAACTGTAGAAAAAATGACGTCTATTGATAGGATTCCGGAGCATACTGAAAAAGTAACAATCTCTTAATTTCGAATACTCATTTTATAAAGCAGGATGGAGAACTAGTTACTGAGATAAAAGGAGAAGCTGCTGGAAGCGCTCATAAACAAACAGTAAGTATATTTGAAGTAACATGTTTTTAAATTATTCAAGGAAAACTTGATGAAAAACCCGAAACTGTCTGTCAGAATTCACACAGCGAATGAAACCAGAGAAGATACAATGGATTCAGCAGTAATGTCTATCTTAATGGAAAAAATTGGTCACAAAAAAAACGTTTGCATCCTTAACCAACTTTTCTGAAATTTTGAAACTTTATAGAGCATAGAAAGAAACGGCACAGACACTGTAACAGCTCAAAAGAACACAAGTTTGGTACCAGAATACACTGAGGAAATTCGTTCAAGAAATGTGTTAAAAGAAAAGAATTTAGAAAGCGAAGAACTATTCAAGGTATTTGTTCGCAAGATAACAGTAACAAGTATATTGTTAGGATCATGAGGCTAACTCATTGTTGCTACATGGATCCGAGTTATTGGAGAACGCTAACTCTAGTACTATTGCTGATATTAAACAATTAATCGAAAAAATTGAACAAGAAGTAACAAATGGTACGGAGACCGTACAGGTAAGAACTGCTCAGAACCTGAACTCAAATTATATTATTCAGAGTGTTCCATCTACAAGTGCTACTAATGAAAAGAAGACAGAAAAGAAGGAGAATGATGACGGTTCAAAGAAAAATAAAAGTGAGAAGGGCAAAGTAGAAGAAGATAAAACAGAAGTTGAGACCACGCAGACTACAATAACAAAAGAGATGTCCTCAACAAGTGAAAATCGTTCTTCCAAAGAAAACGAAAACACTGTGACACCTTCAAACAAGACCAAAGAACAGGAAGAGGCATCTACGAAAGAGAAAACGGAAACAGAAGACGAGGAGGAGCAAGAAGCAGAGGAGGAAAAAGAAATGGAAGATGAAAAAACTGAAGAAAAAAAAGAGGAAGCAGAAAAAGAAGATGAGGATGCCAATGAAGAAGTAACAGAAGTTCCTGAAGAAACTACTCAGGATGGTGTAGATTTCACTGATAAGAAAGTAGATGAGAGCGGAGAGAGTTCAAAAAAACCCACTGATAATAAGCAGAAGTAAGTCGTAAGCCGTTGTTCGTTTAAATGTTGATTAAGCCGTATACCCGAAGCTGAAGATGATTCTGAAGATTCTCCAGCCTTCGTACAAAGTGATGATGTAAACGATCAGATTGAGACAACAACAACTAGACGGAATTTAGATGGAAGTACTTCCTCTACAGGAACTGTTTTCAATATTGAAGTCGAGATTGCAATCAATGTGGAAACTTTATTTTTTCTTTAGGCTAACGCAAACTCTGATTCAAGACCTGTCCAAACGAGTGTCATAACACCAATTACAGGCATATTGGACACAATTCGTCCACTCATGTACTACTTCACAAGACCAATGCAGGTATACTTTATTATTATTTTTAAGGCACATATTAAACATTTGAAATTCCAGGCTGCTGGTGTACGTAGCTTCGAGCCCGAGAGTGATCCTAATTATTACGGCTACCAAAAAGTTCAATCTCCCCAACAGTTGACACTTTCTGATTTAACAGCCAATATCGCTAAGCGACTTTTGAGCAGCGGATCTACTCAATCTGATAAATCTCGTTGGAATCCAGCTAGCATCCAAGACGTAAAATTCTTGCCCATTTTTATAACTTACGCAGTTTTTTTAGCTTCAAAAAAATATTTTGCAAAACTATGGGTCAAACACCGAAAACCAACTGGTTCCACTTGAAACGATCGCGAAATCTTCCAGTGAACTACCAAAGAAACCACGTAAATTCTAACTGAGATAACCTTCACAAAATAAATTAAATTCAGAAGTTTTGACCGTTGAAGGATCTTCGCAGAAAGTGGAAACAGAATATTACGCTCCTATCCTACCACAGGAGAAGAATACACTTCCTATCATCGCCCGACCAAGTCGAAAAAATAAGAAAAAGACTGTTACTACTACTACTACTACCACAACAGAAGCAGCACCTATGATGGAAGATTCTGAAGAAACGACAGATGAAATAGAGACTTTTGATGACACAGCCAAATCTGCTGTGGAAACTAACTTTTTAGGAGATTCTGGTTAGAACATCAAGAATAATGTTAAGAACATGTAATTTTCAGGTGTTCTATTAGGTAAAATGACTGTTCCTGAACCCGAAATGAAGGAAAGCATTCCATTCGCTCTTCATGCAGCTACGGATGAAGCTGCTTTCCCATTGACTTATAAAACATTTGGAGGTGGATCTTTCGGAGGTATTTCATAGTCTACCATACGCATTATTACGAAAAGCTAATTATCACAGGAGGACGAAGACCATCCATACCCTTGACAGAAGACAGCAACTCCTCGTCTGATATTCTTTCATTCTTTGACTCGAAGCAACGATAGTTTCTCAACAAAAAAATGACACTAATAATAATTATAATAATAAATGTTTAGACTGCTAGATTAAACCGGAAAAAAAATTTATTTAATCCTAAGCTCATGAAAATCTGATGTGTGACAAAAACTATTCACAACCTAACATGGAATCAAACTCTCCGCTATGACTTTACAGTCCTTTGTTGCAGTAAACAATCTTTGGATTGTTAGGAGTCAAGCGAATGCTTTCTTGAAGTTCTGGCTCCAAATCTTCTACACTAATGGGAGTCATCTGAGATTGTTCTTAGAATATATGGTTCAATCGTTTATACGAACCTGTGGATAAAGAGCACAACCCAATGGAGTTGAGAAAAGAAGAATGAAACCGCAAAGAGCAGCTTGAAGAGGGCCGATGAGCCGTGGGTTAGCTTTCCAGAAGGGTCTATTTTCAATTTGACTAACAATGATTGGGATCAAAGCTGTAATGATGAATGAAGCTGATAAAAACTATTTCAAGTACCAAATGTTGGGAAAGCCATTCCGATTCTCGACACTATAACTTGAGTGATCGCTGACTTAGCTACTTTGCATGATTGGCCAAGTTTGTTTCCTTCAGCGTCAACAATGTCGATTCCATCTTGCAACTCACTGGAACACAAAAAATTCAATTAACTTTAATGAATTTCGAAATAAGTACCCTCTTCTCATCATTGGAATATTGATTCCGTTAGCGACGCAGACAGCAACAAATGGAACCAAACGTCCAACAACAGGGGGAGCACTCTGAAACAATTGTTTCCTCCGAGTATTTTTTCCATCTAACCTTAACAACAGCGTTAAGCCCGAGAGCGGCAGTCAAAGCTCCTCCAGTGGCAGCACAATAAGAAGTAAGCAACTGCAATAGACATTTATATGAGTGACGGATAAAAAAAACACCTGAGTAGTTGATCCTCCTGATCCTGATCGGTTGCTGTAGTTAACAACGGCGTTGAAGGACTGATTGCACCAATGCCAGAAAATGACAGCAGAGGGGGATCTGAAAAAAACAGTCATGTTCAACAAGTAAAAATTGAAAAATACTTGTAGAAAGTCAGCATCCCTCCGGTGATGACCATATTCATAGGAACTTGAGCTGACATACGACCAATAATGAAGGTTTGTTCACCGGTGGATGGATGGAATGCAGAATCAACGACATGCTTAGCTTTCCACAGTTGATCCAAAGTTAAATCTTTTGGGATTTCTCCTTTTCTGAAGGAAAAATTATGTAAAAGAATATGAAATTTTTTTACTTGTAGTTCTGAACAACGCCGTTGAAGGAGTCCAACTGTGAAGGTGTATAAAACAAATTTAGAGGACTGGTAATGGCAAAGAAATGCTGAAAAACGCAAAGTCAACATCAAAATAAAGAAAGTTTCACCTTGGCACGTCCAGCGAAAGTGGCCTGGTCAAATCGAGGCTTTGTGATGTCTGGTTTAACCACGAGATTATAAACAAGATCAGACATTATTTCTGCAAAAAAAAATTAGAAAATTCGGTGAAGTAATCTGTGTTTGACATATAAGCAGAGGTGTTTAAGAATGAAAGAGTAAAATGAAAATGTAAATGGCAATGGCATACTCTCTCAAAGAGCTCAAGCAGTTTGCTGTTTCAGCCGCAATCGATGACATTTCATGTCATTTGCTAAGTGCTAACGTGCTTTAAGCTTTACACTGAGCAGAAAGCGAGAAACTTGAGAAGAAAGAAAGATAAAAAAATATATGAAACGACAAAGAACGGATAAGAAAAAAGAAAAAAAATAAAATAAATCAACAGCAAGCTGACGAAAATTAATGAGGAGATTAAATTTGAAAACTACACACACAGAGTACACGTCAACAAAGTAAACATGGCGCATCTCTCCAAGATGACGTAAACTGTACTTATCATTCAAATAAACAAATAATGCTTCAATACCTATATTATTGATTGGAAATGTATAAGTATGAGGTTTTCAATACAATCTCATGAACACTATCAAAAGTATTGATAAATACAACGACCCATATCTCTTAATGATAAAGTCTAATGCTATATCATGTGTTATTTTTTATTCACTTTCATTATATCATGCCTTGGAACTTAAGATTTTTGATAAAAAGTAATTAAACGATCATGTCAATTTCAAGGTCATGCGACTGTTCTACTTCATATATCAATTAATCCTTAAAACTCCATTTTTATCATTTATTGTGGGTTTTAGTCTTGAACACTTTTTTGTTCATTGAAACAGCGGAATGTATGAGAGTCTTGATCCCTCGATTATATCGATGGGACAATTAACCTGTTCATTTTATATATACCGGAGAATGGCCATTTTCATCGTTTTGAAAGTGATTTGAAGGAATGAATGTGAGTGAACGAGTTTTTACGCTTACAATCGTTGTTGTAATCTCATGTATTCATCTCTGACCATCTACAAAAACTGCGTGATAAAGATGAAACTTTAATGATTTTCAGGAATTTATCGGAAGAAATAGGACAAATCTCGGCGTATTGCACTTACCCGATAGTGTAAAGTAGATTATGAAACAACTTTTGACATACATTATATTTTTTTTTGTCGTTGAAAAAGAAAAAAAAACGAAGATGAAAGGATTCATTTTTAATACTTAACCATTAATACAACCGGAATAAGTAAGAATAAAATTTTTATTCAAATAACGAAGGAATTGAAAAACTATAAAGTTATATCACATCTATTAATATTAATTATTGCAATGATGTTAACGCTTATAAAATATACAACTTTATACAAACAATTCGAGCAACTATCAGTAATATTAACATAATGGGTTGGCTTTTTCGAGTGAGCTTCCTTCTTCAATTATGGCTATGTCATCAACAGCACAGGCTCCTTGATTAGTGCGAACATTTTCACATAAGAACAAAATCTGAATATAAATATCAATGCCATAAAGCTTTAGATAATGTCAGCACCTTATCAGTTCCAACGGGACACTTGAAACTAGTAGTCTTCCATACACGATCTAAGACTGATACAAACTTATCCGAGCTGAATGGACAAGAGTCATGAGTTCCACAACATGCTGCAACATATCATATTTACGAAAAGAACGTTCTCTTCTTATCCAATTACCCTTCAATTGAACTCCGTGAGTTCCTTCATAGTATCTGAAACGGATTCGAGAGTTCTCTTTGAGTGGCTCGATAGTTGTGGCCAATCCAGCTACTTCACGAGGGAACAAGAAGCTAGCAGCATAGAAATCTCCTTCTAAACAGTTATGAAATAGAGAAACGATGGGAGATTTTTTAAGAACCGCTGCTTTCCTTGACTCCAGTAACTCTGTTCATGAAGTGTCCTCTGGCGACTTGGAATTTAGATGTGAGTACTTTGGAGTTCTGGTTATGTTGAGCATCTTTGTAGTGGCAAAGTGTTCCTGAACAAATAAAAATCATTCATACCGCATGTTGAATTCAAAATACCAGATTCGAAATCACACTTGACTCGTACACAGGCGTTCTCGTTGAAAGTCTTGGTGCGTGTTCCAAGAGCGACTGTTTGGTTTGGAGCACGGCCAGGTCTTAATACATTTGTTATGTTTGATCTTTTTTTTTTCTTACGTCTTCAAACTTTGGAGAACTTCAATCTCTCCATTCTCAGCAGTTTGTGGTTTGAATTGTTTTTCGCGGCCCTTAAAATATAATTTGTTTGTACGTTCACATCATTCTCCGATTTTAACCTGTTCGATCTTGATAGTTTGATGCTTTTGAGATTCAAAAGATTGCTTGTGGGAAGCACCGTTCTTGCTGTCAACAACGTTCTAGAATGATTCTCGTTAGTGATATCTCTGTTTACATTTGTCAAACCAAGTTTCTGCATTTCTCTTCGTCGTACTTGTAGAAGACTTGAACATCATCAATAATGGCAATATCTCCATTCTCATCTACCAAATTCGATGCTACGAAAACGACCTAATTGTTTTTAAATTAGTTTCTTATAAAAATTTTTTTGACCCACATCAACAAGAGAAGCAGCTGGAAGAGTGATTTCAGTAGTAGTCAACTGATTGACTGGTGGAAGCTCTTGGCAACTCAGCAGAGCATTGTTTTGTACATCATTGGGGAAAGATTCTCTTAAGCAGACTTGCAACAGAACACTTTCTGTTTGCCAATGCTTCACGCGAACGATAATTTCAGAGGATGCGCATCCGATAGAGCATGAAGCTAGTTGTGCTTCATCAGAAGGAGCGGCGGCATGAGCGTGTACCAACAAGTAACTGCTGTCTGTAACATGTGTTAATACTATTAAAAAATCAAAAACCAGTGATACTCGTATATGGGGCAGATGGGAATCGCGCAGCATCAATTTGACCTTTAGCAACAGTCCAATCCAATTGATCATCAGGTTGTGGTACATTAGCCCAACAACATGGTTTGTCATCAAAATCGCAACTCAATGAAGCTCCTGAAGATTTTTTGGATAGTCTGATATGATTTCAGTGCTATCATGATACCGGTGTTAACTGGTCCTCCTCCTTCAGCATTGTACCCTTCGGCGGAGTATTCACGCATGGAACCGGAGCCTGAGGCGAAGATGCCTTCAAATTTTCACTGTTAACGAAATATGCTCGATTCTTAACTGTTTGATGGTGGAGAGATAATTGGTTGATTTGGTGCTCTGGCAGCAGCAGCTACTCTGGCTGGCTGAACAAATTGCTGCGAAGCTGCTGGAGGAGCTTGAGCGAACTGTTGAGTTGGAGCTCCATACTGATAAGAACGATAATCAGTACGGAAGCAGGCCCATAGCGCTTAAAAAACGTATTAATTAATGAAAATGATACTTAAAAACTAACGTTGTATGGCTAAACAGAAAATGAGTATATTCCTCATTGTCCCAAATCCCAGTGACTGTAGATGGAAAATGAAGATGAGAGTTGCTGAAGAAAGCAACTATTAAGGAAAGCTGAAACGTTTGTAAATGAGACGCTGGTGAAGAAGAGAGATAGAAAATCATCAATTTGAGAATATCACAAATCAGGAAAGATGAACAAGAAATGCTAGAATCTCTTTGTTGGAACAAGGCGTCCTTGCGGAACTGAAAAGGCGACTTTCTATTTCTAACTTAAAGAATACGCCGATTAAGGCGATTGACCTAGTTCATAGAAATGACATCTTGTTTCTCAAAGAATCTCATTTTCACATAGTATTTTTAATTCTCTTTGTGTCACAATTTCTCTTTCCTCATATCTTCGGTGACCCGGTTTTCTTGTGAGATGTTGATGATGAATATATTGGTCAACCAAAATATGTTATTTTCTGATATTCTCAACAAAAAAAAAGTTTGTTACTTTTTACCGTTGACGGCATCTATTATGATCGAATACCTTTTTCATCTCTAGAGGGATTATAGAGAAATGAGTTTGTTCATGCATAGGCTAATGTCTAACGGACTATTATCTTCAAGAGAGAGTGAAAGTTGACGAAGAACTGTTCTCAACTTTCACCATTATAATCCAGTATTGTTAGGCATTACGTTGTTGACAGATGACTGGTCATATTATTAGATTAAGTATTAAGAAGTTACTTTATTAGATGGACAAAAATAATCAGTTTTATATAGGATTACGTGATTACATTATTATCGATGAATGCGGGAATGTTTGTGATGCTTGCAACTCTTGTTTGTATTCCATTGGAATCGTTTAATCTAAAACCATAACATGTTATATTCTAATTAACGCTTTTATAATACTTTTTCCTCGTTCTGAATGTTCCATTCTACCATACTCATCTTTGAGTCGTAAACCAATTTAGTGCTATCGAATTCGCGTGAACTCATTCCTTAATTTGAATGTGTGATGAAAATGAAACAATGCTATTCAAACCAAGAACGAGATAATGTTTTCCAACTCGAATTTTCGGACATTTACAAGCTTGGAAGCTGGTTGGAAGCAATAAAGATGATAGATTTTGGGTATCATTTGTTGACTTGAAATTATTCTCAACAAGAATCGTATACTTAATCCAGTTATATTCATTCTCCTTCTTCATTATCATCACTTTGAGAACTAAAGGGAGGATATACTTAAGAATGTTGTTTGATAAGATTATACATACCAGAATCTCTAGTACAGAACTTGCGTTGAGTAACTTTCTTGAATTCTCGACACTTCTCGCAGATACCTTCAATACCATTAGTTTCTATGCTTTATACTTAATGAAATATACCACGGGGCTTCTGTTGTTCATGCGAATCAGCAGCAGGGAGAAGAAGAGTCATATTCTTGTCGGGTATTCCTAAATATGGTTACAGAAGGAGAACCATTGCTCAAACTCACTGATGCAAGGATTAACAGATGAACGACTCTGTTGATAACCTTTGGCACATCTGTTACATGTCAAACCAGCAACCCCATCCTTACAAACACATTGACCTGTCTCTTGATTGCAGCTGCGTCCCAGTGAACCAACTGGATGACACTGACAGCCTGACACAATAGCTCACATTGAATAATAATAACGATTTATTTTTTGTTACCTTTGCAAGCTCTACGGCTGGTGAGTGGTGTCGTAGAATCTCTGTAGTAGCCTGCCTTGCACAGATGGCAATTGCGTCCAATAGTGTTATGTTTACAATTAATGCAAACACCACCGCTCCTTAATTATGATATGTTGAATACATTGCAATATGTCACTACAGCCAACCTGTATCCGCTCATTTTGAAAATTTCGTTGTCAAATCGACATCTCTTGGCATGCATATTGCAATTGCATACTGTAAACAGAATTTTTTTATTTTTAGTCTCAATATAGTAGTATTAGTATTGAGCATCACATCAAGTGAGCAATAATCGAAAAGGAAATGGATACAAGCAGATGAATTCCTTTTTTTCTAATTTGATTCATCTGAGCTCATCGTTAAATTCCAAATGAAGTATATTCAATTTACTTTCTCGGAAATGAAATGGCTTCACAAAACTTAATTGAATATGTCTTGATGTGTATCTCTCACAACCATAAACTGTTCTAAATGAAGGATTAGCCGATTTTTTATTTTTGGCTAGATGCCTTGCTAACTTTCCCAAACGGCTTTAACTGTTCAGATTGCTTAAATTCAATCGAAATAAAAGCTTATGTCGGTCATTTCTAATCTTTTATATGACGGATTCAATGAGTTTTTCGCACCATAAAACAAAAAGATTACTTAAGCCGTATTAAGAAGGGGGGGGGTTTCTGTATATTGCTTCACTTATGAGATCTTGAACCGCAAATAATCCCAAACAGATTGTGTGAAAGCTCTTCATACAGCCCGCTCATCCATAAATTACAATATATATTGCACTTGGCTCAAGAGGCGAATTATATCATAAACTATTCTATAGAAGCACAAAGAAATAAAAAATAATAAACATCTATTGAGATTTGGAGCCTGAAGAGGAGATTAACTAGGTCAAAACATAAGAGCCACAAGTATCGTTATCTATGTGACATATATTCTTTGTTAGACATTTGCTATTTGTCATCATAAATCGTTTGATTGAAACGGATTGAAGAAATTGCTCACAGCAGGTTACTTTATATATTAATACGCTCATACAACTCTCAATCACTAGATCCCTTCTAACAAATGAATAGCAGGTGCAATAAAATATTTTAAAATACAACTTTTTATTGCATTGACCGCTATTTGAAGTTATTACCTGAACAGACATTGGCGTTTCTGGATGTTGCCCGTCCCCAGGGCTTATCAAAATAAAATGGTTTACAAGTTTCACATTCAGTTCCGGCTGTATTATGACGACAATCACATGAATACTAAACATATATATAATTATATTATATGGTTTAACTATATACTGACTTTTCCTTTTTTGTCGACAATGCAACGGCTAGCATGTCCATTGCACTTACATCTTCCTCCAACAGCCAAATCCCCCATAGAATAGAAATTGGTCGATATGTCATCATATTCTTCCAACAAACTGCTACTGTTATCGTTGAAAATCTTTGAATAAATTATTTATGATTTCTTTTTCTTTTATTTTTCGTAATTCCCACCATATTAGGTTTGAGTCGAGTGAATACTACCCGGATATCAGTAGCCGTTACCCAATCTTGCAAAACAGGAGATGCTTCGAAGTTAAGAGCAGATGGGCGATTTTCAATTAAGGGGAATGCAATCTTGTTTCCTGTTGGAGATACAGACCGGATATCAGTGCAGATAGCTTCCTAACGAAGTGAAGCCAAATGAATACAGTAATACTCAAAATTCAAACCTGCTCATTGTGTTTTGATATAAGCGCATCGGGTAACTTGTTATAAACAGATAAGCAATCTGATGAATAGTATTGATAAGGCATCCACGTTTTGCCATAATCAGCTGATTTAAACAATGCAATTGAGTCTGGTGTTTGATGACAGAATTGCATTGATACATAAGTCAGTTCAAATTTTTTTCCCAATGATAATGTCAAGTTAACACTTCCAATGGTATCTGTAGGTTCCGAAAGCCAACATGTGCTCTTTCCTTGCATATTCATATCAGTCAGCAGGCTGGCCGAATGGGATAAAGATCTATCTTGAGCATTACAAATGGAGCAAGCTTTTTCACCATCTTTTGTGGGAAAGCAATATCTAAAAAAAAGTTAGATAGAAGAGCGATGAGTTAGGTTTGATATATTGTTCCCAAGAGTGTGTTCTTCATTGAACATTTGCTCATATATCTGTCATCTCATACAGTTATGAATGAGAGAACCATTGTCTTATTTACCCTTGGAAGCTATTCATTAATCATGAACATAATGGAAGGCTTACGATAGGATTAAGGCGAGATTTGTGAGAAATTCTATTATCTTTAAGATGTTTGAACGAATATATATATATATATATATGAGATGAGTTAATTTAGTATGATTTTGGTAAAAAGGAGAATATGAGAAGATGCGATCTTATTGCATTAGCACATCATATAATTAAATTTGTATGAAACCTTTCTCAGAACGTGCGCATAAATCATTATAAATTATAATTGTATCTTCAATGAGTGTGAGGAATGAAATTTTTGATGAAGCGAGAAAATATAAATGAATCCTTAGCATATAATTATATATTATGGAATAGATAATAATAGTTTTCAAAACTGTCACAGCTATTTTATAATATTTTTCATTAAACTTTCAAAATTGTACTTCTCTTCTACTCATCAAAATATTATTTTTCTACGACCACAAACAGAAAAAAATATTTGTGGATACCTCATGAGAAATGGAATAAAGAATAACGGATGGATAATCAAGTTATAGAGCATTCAGAACAACAACATACCTCGATTCGCCGTTCATTCCGCAAGTGCTTGTGGCAACAACAGGTTTGCCAAATGCTGCATTGATGAATTCAGGTACACAACGAATAGGTCGGCCGCTTTGATCATAACATGGGTCATGATCTGGCTTCCGTAATGAAAACTAAAGTTAGCCAACCGATTATGATTAAAGATAGTCATTTCACTAATACCTGCGAAAAATATGCAGCATAGCCAATGGAAAAACAATGCAGAAGTAATATTTTGAACCCCATTGTTCTATAATTCAATGAAGCCTATTGTTATAAGTTAAAATGGTTAAGAAGAAAAGCTGAGAAGATTTGAACGCATGCATATAGATATGAGAGTATATATGAAAATGTGAAGACAAGGCGAACGATGTGTAGAAATAGAATAATGAGGGATATGCAATCCCATGTGTGTACTGCCGCTTGTCCACTTCACACTTTCACAGTCTTTGCAAGGCGCTATGCTCCGCCCATCGCCTCTCATTGGCAAAGCCATGAGCTACTGTGTATTTGAAAGGGAGAGAAGAGAGATTTTATGTTTGTCATTAAAGAGATTAAACCTCAAGTATTATTGCACCAGATGCAATGACTTATGTTTATTTATTATAAAAAAAAAAATATTTTCAAAGGGCTCATAAAACTTCAACAACGATGATAAATAAACGGAAAGTTCTGAAACATTGAAAAGACATTGAAATGAAAGAGTTATGAAAAGTTATTTCAAAAAGGAAAAAAAACAGAAGTAATAGTTATAAAACATTCAAAGATGTTATAGTTTCAATCAGTTGTCCCACCATAGCTCTTCTTTGGTTCGATGATATTTCTGCGTTGACGATTCATGTCTTCAAAAGAGAAATGTTCAATTAATCAAAAAAGAATGTGTTTAGCACCTGTCTCGTCGTTGTCGTGACAAGTTCCTTTCCATCACATGCCGATGATAAGTAGAGGCATCGTTTGATGTACTAGCAGTGTTAAGAGCTGTTCGGCTTACGCGGGGAACGTTTGGCCTCAAACAATTACAATGTTCCTTCTGTTAATTTTCAAAAACTCACCTTTCGTGTCTATGTTCTCGATTGTGTCCTGTTGACATCTGTCAATAACATTATATACAAAAACATAAACAAAACAACACTTACGCGATCATTTGCAAGACCATTTGAACTCTTGCTGACCTCCTCAGTGCGACTTTGGCGTGATTTGCTTGCTCTTTTCGGCTTTTCTACTTTTGTATCGCTTTTTGTAGATGCATCGGCAGTTGCGTTCTTTTTTCTTTCAACAATTGTGCTTTGACTACTTCTTAGAAAACTTCTTCCGCTATGTCTTGTAGAGAAGAAGCCTTTGTTCAATGTCTCTTCTCTTGAACTACCCTGAAGAGAGTTAGCCGTTCTAGCTTCAGTTGTTCGATTTCTAGACGATATCGTTTCAGCATCATGAATCTTCTTTCGTCTGCTTGTAGATCGTAGCCTTCCATGGGATGAATTATTTAAATTAGCAATTTCGGACGTTTTTGTTGGTAAACTACGGCTGATGTGATCTGAATTCTCTATAATCATTTGAATTAATTAACTTTTTATTTGTATTCAAATTGAAACCTGATGCATTCGTTGATTGAAAATGATTGTCAATTACAATAGGCGCTGTTGAACTATTTTCATTTCTGTTTGCACTGCTAGCAAAATTAATGAATTCTGTTTGTGAACGTTCATTAATCTCAGGACCAACAGCTTCCGTCAGCATGTCTTGTTTGAATGACCTCGAAGGCGACGTGTCTGTACTTCGGAATGTCGCTTTGTGTTTAGTAATTTTCAAAATGTTCGGAACACTTTTTGAGTGGGATCGAACTCGTTTTGGTTCAAACTTAGCAAAGGGATTTTCAAGATTAATATTATTTCTTGATAAATCGATAAGAGCTTTCTTGTCATTAGGAGTCATTAGATTATCAGTTGATCCCTCGCTTACAATTATTGGCTCTTCTAATTGTAGCTTACTGTAATATAATATTATTTGATATATATATTGTTAGTTGCAAATTTACGGAGGGGGTTCTATAGCAGGTGGTGGCACTTCAGGCTCGACTTTCTTAGGGGTCAATGGAGGAACGTAACCTACTCTGCATCTGAACAAAGGAAATTATCTCATTCTCAGCGAATGCCAAACCTTCTACGTTCTTTCGATGTTGGTCTTCGCTTAGCGAAGTTCCATTTGCGAACAATTTCCGGTTTGGCTTCGATAATTGTTTGTTCAAGTGAGGAAGAGCTATGAATACGTTCTAAACAAGGATTTTCAATTAAAATCTTAGATAAGAAAAGAAACCGCCAGTATGTTTGCTCTCTTTGAAAGATTCCCACATGGTTTTATCATCATTATTTCTCTCAATAGAGTTTCTCTTTGGCTCTGCAGGAGGCACAGTAGGTACTGGGTTGGAGACAGTCGATTGTTTGGCAACACTCGTTAGAACAGCAGTTTCAATCATATTATCGATTTCAACAGGCACTATACTCGGAGGACTTATTTTTTTCACAGCTTCTTCCTTAACAAAGAGTTTGTTCTCTCAACTGAATAGGAAATCTAATTTTCATCGACAAACCTCGTTTTCTTTATTCACCGAAATCTTTAGGGATTCTTTCTTCACACCATTTTGGAATTCATTTATGTCGTTGGAAATCTAGAACGTATGAATGTATAAAGAAAGGATAGGTTATAGAGTACTTGAATAACTGGTTCGATAGGGTTGCTGTTATTGGGTATATCATGAACTTCATTTATACTATCTTTCTTTGGTTTCACCAAAATCGTATTTGAAGCTGGAGTTGGAGAAATATTAATAATTGGAACTTCTGGAATGGAAGTGGAAGGCATTGCTGAAGCTACACTTGTAGATGCACCATCTCCAACCTATAACAGCTGAAATTAAGCAGAAATATGCATAATGATACCCTTGATGACATGGCATGCTTACGAGGAGCTACGAATTTTTTTGTTTTACTGCTCTCAGCTCCATTTTCATTTCGTGTTGTATTATCAGTCGCTTGATGATTGTTTCCTTGTGCTTGATTATTGTGTGATGTTGTGTTGTTATGTGTTCGAGTTGTAATCCAGAATTTGACCTTATCATATATATCCTTTGAAATAGGCTTTCTATATCAATTCAAATATCATTAACTTACGGTAAACCAGTTAGCTTCCATTCGATCTATCTTTTTGAAAAAGTTGTATAACCAACAACAGCCAATAATCATAGCTAATATACCTAAAAGGATTAGGAGCCAACCAATTGCTCTATAAGTAATCATTGTTTGATATCATGTTTTATAATGCTAACGATATTGAACAAGCTTGATTGCAACCACAGCTTCCGTCCATAACAACGCATTTGATACATGTGCTTGTAATAATGGTTTCAAACTTTTCACACATAGGTGAGGAAATTTCTTGAAAAGGGATCCTTCACTTTGTATTCTATTGGAAAACTTACGACCAGCGGCGAAAGAAATTTCCGATTCAGCATTCTGATGTACAAAGTTATCAAAATCACAAGTATTACATGAGATTGTTATGATGTTTTCATCAAATGTATTTCGACACAGTGTAGCATTCTCTTTCTCGTACTATGAATTACAATTAACATGATAAGCTATGCTATCAACTTACGCGTTTAAACAACAAAGCATCTTCCACATCTCTTGTCACTGTAACATTTCTGCCACAAACAGTATTCACTCGTAAGTGTGCATGCCGCAATGTTTGTGGATCTGAAAATCTTGAAAAATCTGGAATGCACTGCTATGCATTACCTTGTTCTGTCGAATAACGCTCTAGACATATGGGGATCGATCCTCTGCTCATAGGCAGATTGTTCATAACGTTTTCATAACAGCCCTCAGCAAAAGTTGGAGTCACGGTTTGCACGTCCGTCTCTTTTTCACTGTTTTCCGGAAGTTGGTTTTCATTTTCGGATTGGTTTTCATTTTCTGGTTCAGTTGACTCGATAGGAGTCTCTGATGTTGAGGAGATGTTTTCTTCAATAGGAACTTCATGGAATGGTGGTTTTTGTGGTTTCGCTTCTACTTTCGGAGGAGATGGTTGAGAGGCGAATACGTCAACAGTTTTGAATGGTATTACTGATGTCATTTGACCACCTTCTTCTCCTCCTATATTCAAATGCTTCACATTTTCTTCTACCGTTTGATCTGTAGCAACAATTATAGTTGGCTTTTGATTAGAATCATCCGTTTCGATAGGAAACCAGTCGGGTTCTGCTGAAGTTGCTACAGCTGGTATATGACTTGGAAACAGCTCTGTAGAAGTCATTATCGGTTGAGAAGATGTTAATGTTGAAGGTGGTCGGTCAGTTGATGAACTATATACAAGTTTAGGTGTTGGTGCTATAGGCTTCGAACTGAACGATGATGAAGAGACCGATAATGGAGATAACGGCCTGATAACAACTACTTTTGCGGGATTGATAGGTTGAGAGAAGTCGGGTTCGCCAACCGGTTTGAATGGCTCCAACACCTCATATTTGTTTTTAGATGAACTTCCATACTCCAGCTCGCTGCTTTGGTCTACTGGGCTTGGATACAAGTCGTTTGCAATAGGCTTGCTTGGGATTTGGCCAGGAAATACCCATACATCGATCTTGTCGTGAGTTTTTCCGAATTGTTTCTCCTCTGAAGCAGGACCTTGTATCTCTGCACTATTGATCGGCGTGATAGGCTTGCCAAAGAAATCATTAATTGATGTCTCAGAAACAGGCTTTTTCATTTCGGGAAAAAACTCAGTTTCTTGGCTAATCTCTTCTATTTCGTTGCTAATAGGGTGAAGCGTCGTCAATATTCGAAAAGATGGCTGACTATTAACATTGCTTCCTTGTACGCTAGGCTTTGATGTTTCTTGTTGATATGTTGGAGTAGAAGTTTGCATATACCGACTGTAAACAATACTTCCTAAGACCATCGAGCTATCGGTTGTCGAAACTTTGCTCGTGCCGGGAAAACTCTCTAGTTTGTTCCCTACGTTAATAGGCACAATCATGTTGGCCCTACTGTTATCTACTGGAGTTACAAAATTGCCAAACTCAACTAATGGTGGTACATCACTAGGAGGTTGTTGGCCTTTTTCTGGTCTTAGATCATAAGCTGAATCGTCAGGTTGAAGCAATCTGTCATACCAACAACGAAAAGACCCTTCTAACGTTTTAACATATAATGGATCTATAAAATGATGATGATTGATCTATATTACATATGTATATACCTTCATCACTATTATCAGAACAGTCTTTAACACCATTCATGAGTGAATTCATGGAAACTATCTGTCCATATCCTTTACATGGAAACGGCTGTGTTATATTGCAATTACGATCATCTTAAAATGCATCATCCATATGTGTGATAATGAAGAAGTGATACCTTCATCTTTACGATGACAGCCATGACTATCAAGAAAGTTGATGCACATCGATCCACATTTAATTTGTCCAAAGAAGCACCCTGTAAAACGATATCTAATGATGATGGTCCATTGACTCAACTCACATTCATCACTTCCGTCTCGACAGTCTGGTTGACCATTATGAAATGCAGTGACAGGAACACATGATCCGAATCCGCAATCAAATTCGCCATACATACAGCGACCAGGTAATCGTAAATGAAGACCTTAATAGATTATATGGTTATATTCATAATATGATATGTTATCAACCTGTTAGAGATATATATTGAGATTGAACACCTTGTGGCGTAAATACGATGAATGAAACTAATACCAGCATAACCGAAACTTTCTGCAATAATAATAATGAAATGTACTGATGAATCTCTGATGTGTATAGTAAAAAGAGCAAGTTATATTTTATGGTGAAGTAAAGAAAGCCTAACAGAGATAATTGCTCCTTCTCCATTCAAAGGAAATGGTGGCCTTTCTGTCAATGTTCAATAGGCCGTTATGTCACCTGAACCGCAATAAATGTGGGCTCATGTACAACTATTCTTATGAATAACGCTTTTTTTTGTTCGATTGCTCCGTTATATTTTCAGTCAACAGCTTTGATTACAAAACAATGAGCATCGTATTCAGATGATGATATATCTATAGTCTGCTCATCTTCTCAGTACAAAGCTCTTTTAACAATTTGCTTATATGGCTCATGAAGCTTATACAATAGAGATTTAACATTTGCATGAAGCGAGTGACCAATTATGTTTTCATTGTTTTTATTTCGATAGAAGACTTTCTCATCATTGTTTCACTCTCTCATTATCTCATTTTCTCTGCGTCTCTCTCTTTAACATACACTATCTCATAATTTGTCTATAATTCTCTTTGGCTAAACAACATACTTCCGATATAGTTTTCTTTGAAATACATTTCTATTAATACTTTTCTTTAGATTCAAATAGTTAATTTCTTTACTTCAACATTTATCTTTCTTTTTTTACTTTCGACCACTTAAGTGCATCAACTCACTTTCAAAGCATTTATCTCGTCACTACTAAGCTGTACTTGCATTATTATACTTATCTTGACATACTCTCTCTCTCCAATACATTTTTTTCCTTTTTGTTCCATTTTATACTCTCAATGATATATTCATTCTCAATCCTATTATTAGAGATTTCCATTTACTCTCTTCACACTTTGACTCTTTCTCATCTTAATTATGACACATCATCTGTCTCTCTCTTTTTACTTGCAAGCTTGTTGTACACTTGTCTATCATTCGTTTAACTTTCACACTTCCAGTTACTTTAATCTTCTCTCGATTGCACTATCTATCTTTTAATCTTCTTCGTACTATTCTTCATTTATGCTATTTCTAACAAACTTGTTCGTTTTAACCCTCTCTTATCGAATTTCTTTTTTTTTATTTAATTTTTCTCATTTTCAGTCTTGACTCTGATGTCAAAGATGACTTTAAGTTTAAGCTGACTTACAGTTTCTATCCGCAAAGATCGGGGAGGTTGACCCATGTTCTGAGATGATGTCTGGAAAATAATAATAACATTCATGCTATTATTGAATATCTTATAAGGTTTTTCAGAGAAAAATAAAACTTTGAATGCAACTTTCTCGCATCTTTTCATTCTGTTCTGGAAATAAAAAACATGCAGCAGATGTTTTTGATGAGATATGCTTTAGAATAAGCTTACACACATGAAATTAAGATTAAAAGTTTTCAATACTACTGATGATATGAGAGTTTATAAGAAATGAATGAGAATATTCTAAGATAGCTGCAGTTGATGTACTGTAGAGATGAAGTAGCAAAGTCTGACTTTACTAAATGAATATAATAAAAGAGCAAACCATTCATGACTGCACCGGAGCTATACAAATGCTTAATCTTCAATCTTAGTCTATCTCCAAGGTGACTCCGCCTTTAATTGACAATTAACTGACTGAAATACGAAATGATAGCTTCACAACATTCGTGGATTATTCCAATTAGAACGGATTAAGACCAACGAACGGATAAAATGGTGAAATTTGAAACTAAAGCGAACCCAAAATTATAATAATGAGCAATTAAACGGCATACGATATGTAAACCTTGTGATACACAAATCATATTTCTGGTATTTATATATAAATATATTTATCTGAAAACAACAAGAATAGTAAGAGAGATTGATAAATGATGAAGAAATGAATTTGGTTTATGATCCATAAACACAGTATGCTGATTGACGTAAATGATGCAAATGAGGGATTTGTTGTTTGATAATCTTATATTCCATCCTAACATAAGCTGATGAACTCGAGTAATAATGATTATCAGACAGCTTCTCATCTATCTGTGAGTTAACGTGTGCATTTATAGATAGATGATGTTCAAGTATTTGCATACGATTCCATATATCTTATTATTATAATTTATAATTATACAATGGAGTTGTTCATCTGGAACAATCTCTTTATACTAATAGCTTATCACAACAACGCATTGCTTCTCTCAAAATTGGTTTTGTGTTGTTTCTAGTTTGTTATTAATTACTTTCTTCATCTCTATTCATATAAAACGATTCAATTAATGAATATCAGCTATGAAGATGATTTTGAATATTTTCATTTCTCGAAATACCAAAAATCAAAACGAGTTACGGGTAAAATGGTATGCAAATCCTTGCAATTTAAATAAAATTTGCATACAACTATGAAAAATGGTATATTGATATGAGTAACAGACAACCATTTCATCAAACAATACATTGTTACAGTCAGCATGTATCATTATTTATAACAAAATATTATATATTTTTATTATTATTATATCATATAATTAAGGACCGTGTACGGTACATTCACCATAACAGAGACACTATGCCATATATATTTAACTTTTGCCAACAAAGAAGAATATCATGTAAGCATATTCAATATAATTAATAATAAATTATATTATTTTTAAGGATCAGACAATTGATTTATCATATTCTGTTAATCAATGTTATGAGAAATTTCCACATACGCGAAGTGTATTCTTAAATCCGGACCCAGGTATATGAAGCATAATGACACATCAAGACAAATCATCATTTGTGTTTTAGACGTTGAAAATTCACATTTTCAAGCACCCATTGAAATCAAAGCATCCTTATCTTATTCAGCTCCATATTCAATCGAAAATGGTTTGGATATTATCTTATCAATATCATATAATTTCTTCTTCTTCGTTTTTTTTCAGAAAGACAAGAATACAAATTGAATGAATTGAAAGCTGTTGAGAAGGAATGCAGCTATGTTCCAGTTAATGTTTCGGAAATTGTAAAAACGCATGAAAGTTGTGTAAGCTGTGAAGATGACGAATACTTCTCAGAAGATGAAAAGCTTCCAGAAGATTTATATTTTGACGATAACTCATCATATAATATGTATGAGGAAAGTCATTATTCATATGAACTTGTAAGCTGTATTACATATAATCTTCTTTATTATCTTTTACATTTGTAGTTGAAAAGCCGATTCCGTTTGAATAGTGAAACATTCAGGTAATGAATCATTCAATGGTATTATATTCAATCCCTTCTCTGCTGCCCACGGCTTTTGTCAATTGAGATAAAGTTATCGATGATGTGTGGAATGAGTGAGAGCTGTGATAAGCTTTTTGATTCCAAATTACATACGAATTTCTGAGTTTTCTATCAGTCACGAGAATATTTAGAATGTAGAAGAATGGAATGTCTTATCGTTTAAAAAGCTATAAAGGCGATTACAATCAACGCCAATCTGTTTGCCATTCGATTTGATAGTCAACAGCTTCATTGTTCTTATCAGTAAATCAGTTGGCCATGTTTCAGTTCAAGCGAGAAGCGGCCTCAAACCTTTTGACTATCTATATAGCTGTCTTCATACTATTTCGTCATTACCCTCTTTGATGTCTCATTATAGTTATTTCAGTGAGAGAATGAATTCTCCTTTAGGACGTGGATTCCCCTATGGTGGCAAACCAGGTAATATTACGTAAAACGTATTTATATAAAGTCATCTCTTATAGATCATTCTGGTTTATACTCCGAAACTGGAGCCACCATTGCTTTCACCATCCGGGACAACCGTGAAAGAGAGAAAAGAGAGATGGCTTCTCTCAATGACCGTCTTGCCAACTACATTGAGAAAGTTCGTTTCTTGGAAGCTCAAAACCGTAAATTGGCTACGGATCTTACATCTCTCCAATCCAGATGGAAAATGGACTCAAGCTCTGTCCGCATCATGTGGGAGTCTGAAGAAACCGTTAGAGCATTTTTCTTTTAAATTTGCAAAAATTTGCTTTTCAGAACACCAGACGTTCCATTGAAGAGTCACAGAGACACAACAAAGCTTTGGAAGATGATATCCATCGCTTGAACAGTGAACTCATTGAAGTCAGAAAAGCTTATGAGGAAGCTTACTCTTTCCGCAAGGCTTCAAGACTCGACGCTGATGGCCTATTGAAGAAACTTTCTGATATCGAATCTGAGGTAGCACTAGATAGATGTTATTCTAAAACTCCTACTGTCATTAACAGATAAGCTTGGTGAAACGTAAGACTGTCATTGTTGACGAAGAAATTTCTCGTTTGAAAAGAGAAAACCAACGTTTGACTGGTGAATTAGCCAGTAATAAAGCCGTAAGTGACTGATAAGATAAGACATTTGCACAGTCAACATTAATTTCAGGGAATCGATTCCGAATATGCTTCTCGCAAAACCTTTGAGAAGCGTGTTGATGATTTGTTGAGAGAATGTGAAGATCTCGAAAAGATCCAAGCTAGCGAGATGAACGAACTTGTCATCAGAGCTCATCGTGATACCACTGAAGAGAACAGATCCTACTTCAAGAGAGAATTGCAAGCTGCTATCAATGATATCAGAAGAGAATACGATAAGGTTTGAAATTTTAGAAAATTTACTATACGATCAACATTCCTTATATAGATCACTATCGCTGAGAAACAAGAAATGGACACTTGGTTCCACAAGATGGTTGTTGAGATTCAGACTCAAGCCAAGGCTGCTAACCTTGAGCAAGCTCAAGCTCGCGAGGAAATCAAGCGTCACAGAGAAAGTGTCACCGAATTGCGCAGAAAACTTCTTGAATTCGAGTCTCGCAATGTTAACCTTCATAGTCAAATCAAGGATATCACTTTCCTCATTGAAGATGAACAGAGGTTTATCATAACCTCATGCACGACTAATGTTGACCTTTTGTTTACAGAATCTATGAAGCCAACATCAAGGAGCGTGATGATGCCATCAACAGAATGCGCGGTGATTGTGAGAAGCTGATGGTTGAGCTCCAAATCCTCCTCGACACCAAGACAGTATAATGAAATTCATTTATCAGTTTTCTAATTAATCATATTCAGAGTGCTGAAGAAGAGATCAAGATCTACGCCCAGATGATGGACAGCGAAGATAGCCGAGGATCCCTGCAAAACATTGTCCAGCATAGCACCTACTACACCACTACGCTGAAAACCAATCATTGATGATTATCTTACAACAGAATTGTATTAACCTATAAGCTGAATAAATAGCTAGCATTATAACAATGAATTGTTTTAATTGTTGAAAAAGCGTTCCAATCATGCTTTTCCCTTCTTAATAACGCCGATAATCAAACATATGGCTCGCAACTTAGTAGGCAGCTTCACAAATATTTTTTTTTCAAACGAGTCATTAGGTTTGCGAACAGCAAACAGACTTTGTTTTTAGATGCTCTCTCAATCAACAACTAAGCCTTGAACCCATATTTTATGGGTCAAAATTGAATTTTTATTCATTTGAGTGAACACAAAATGACTACACAGTACATGAGAAAATATATATGAAACAGCTATAAGTTAGCTTCTCCCTCGAAATGTTAGCACTTCTCCGGATGAATGAATAGCTAATGCTTAACAAATATCATGTGGAAGGAAACAAATATAGTTTGGCACAAGCTTCGTCGTTGATGGCTCCTAGTTTATCATTCAAAATTTGTTATCAACACCAGGAGATATATATGCTGTATGGCCATGCTTATATTGCAATCCTACAACTCTGCGTAGACATGAGCACATGCCTTTCTCCTCATTCGTCTTATACCAAGAATAAATATTGAAAGCTAAACGTCATCATATGTATATAAATCTGTTGATCTGTGAGCCTTCACCTGAACAAAACATGCGGCATTCTGATTCGCTTTCTAAACGCACTGGATCTCCTTTCGCTCCAGTTATTTTAACATTTCGCAACCTAACAGCTTTTCCATCTGAAGAGAAAAAAATTTTTTTTCATCATGAAACTGAACAAGCTCTTAGCTTACAATTGACATTAGCATTCAGTCCGCTAACGTATTGATCGTCTTCGACAGAATACCCAAAAGATGATTTCAAATAGCATCTGCAAAGATCATACAGGTTGTTCAATAAAGTTCGTCAAAGTCAAATACTTATGAGTTTCCCGATGAAACGAATAGGCCAAACAACATCTTTCATTTGAACAAGCTATGCAACAAGCAATCTTATCAGCTGTAGTGAATTCTTCAAAAGTTCCTCCAATAAAATTAAGTTTTTGCATATAGAGACATGAAGCTGAAAGATGTTGTTGAGTTTGTGTGATCAATCCATAGCACCTGATACTGTGTGGGACAAACCAATAAGCAAAATCAATTGTATAAAATGCATCTCAAATTTTCCTAAAACAAGCAATGAATGTAACAACTTCTTGAGAGTGCACATAGAACATTCACACAATGACTAAAGCCTGGGAAAGCACTGAAGCTGCTCATGGGAGTATATGGAATTAAGATTAACAACTACTAAAAGGTTTTCCTAGAATGGCACCCACTACGTAGACTTCATAGAAAATGCAAACAATTTGTGAAAAGACTTTGTCGCCAA
This sequence comes from Auanema freiburgensis, assembly GCA_030370435.1. Lineage (NCBI taxonomy): Eukaryota > Metazoa > Nematoda > Chromadorea > Rhabditida > Rhabditidae > Auanema > Auanema freiburgense. The sequence goes on along the minus strand of CM059371.1, from coordinate 966,063 downwards.
ACATCAATAAGTCATGAGTTGGCAGTTTCGAATATGAAAGAAGAAAGAGGCTCTGTTAGATGTTACTTTCAAGCATCTAATGTTGTTAATCCTTAGAATTGGGTTGGAAACATAGAGAGTAAGCCTGTGAACTTTTTTGTTGTAAAGCAGACGAAACAAAAACGTGCCGCGTATTAATTTCAATCAATCATGAGCCCGAGTGTAGAGTTTCTTTTTTTTTTCTCAGGTGAAAAATAAGCTTTCATTCATTTCTAAAGTTATATTAACAAATAATTACATAACTGTATAATATATATATATATATATATATATATATATATATATATATATATATATATATATATATATATATATATATATAATATAGATAGATAGATGGCAAGCACAAGCAATCAAAACCTATTTGCTACTTTATATTCTTACTTTCGTCCAGAACTCACAAGTAAAGTAAAGAAACGTTCCGGCTCCCAACAATATTCTTGATGTTCATGAACAAAAAGTTATTTGAACTCGACAAAATCAAACAAAATGTTTTTTTTTGAATCGTCAGCGACGGCTAACAAGTAAAGTATGCATTTGAAGAGAAATCCCCTCATAGTGCATATACATATCACAAAAGGTCAATTATGTTTTTGGCACAACAGTAAGTGATGACAGATATGGAACGATACATGCATATCATGCTATATACAAGCTATGAGCTATCACTTGAATATGTCTGACTATTTTTTATATTGGATTCTGGTACTTTAACAACGACTGTGCCCTCAGATGTTGTTAATGTTGCAACAGCATCATCATCTCTATCCGTCACCTACAATCATACTATTCAAATTGAAAATGATATTTGAGCATTACAAGGTCATCATCGGAATCGATTGGAGCTCCACACATGTTTGTATGACTTAATCGGCATTTTAAACCAGCTTCAAATTAGATTGTCTTCCTTTTCACATCAACTATGCATATATTGCTCACCTTTATACTTGAATGCAAACGCTTCCGTCAGCATTTCAACTTTTTCAAGTTCCGTTATGAAAATTTGTAACATGACAGCCGTGTTCCACATCAAATCATCTAATGAGCTATCAGCTGTTTCGGGTGAGATCTCAAGACTTTCCATATACTCGATTAACTGAAATTGAAGCTAGATTCATGTGTGCTCAAACAATTAAAATTTTACGTAAGTCTACGTCAGACCAGAAAACAGCATTGAGCAAGCTTATATTTGTTTATGACTCAAAAAGAGGTCCGGTTTTTATTTGAAGTAGCAGTTTGAGCATCAAAATGTCCCCAATGCACTAGTTTGTATTTGACATAATGCCGGATATACACAACTACCTGCTTCTCATACTTCAACCTCAATTCATTCCTGTACATCATGATTAAATGGCTGTTAATTATTGTAAGCACTCTTTTCTATAGAAATATGATTATCAAAACATCTCACTTAAGTCCTTTCTCGCCTTCAATTGTAAATGTGCTGTTGTTTGTCCCAGATATCTCAATGTAGTACCAGTTCAAGCTATCGCAACTCCCAATGACAGGTAAACAAGTCAGTATATTTACTAACTGGTTAAGTGTTAAGATTGTGCTGCACTGGCAACAATATGCAAACAGCGTATCAAGATGCTCCACGTAAGCTTCATACACCTCAGACTTACTCATAAAAAACATTTCGCATTCTAGAAACTTATGATGATGGTTCACTTAAAGTTGCCACTTATTTACAAACTCATGTCAATAATGTGATCGATCAAAGATTCCCAATGTATAAAAGGTTTTTTCAATATTTCAGGGAATGTTAGTCTCAAATAAAATGGAGGTTCTTTCACATCAAGGCTCAAATAACGTTGTCAATTCAAACATTAGAGTACAGGTGTGGTTTTACATTTTGGCATAACAACTGATATACTTACAGAACATTTCACAGAATCAACCAGTTGGAGTAAACTCACCTGGATTTTTTAACAATCAAAATCCACAAATGAATCCTCAGAACCTTCCTATGCAGTCAAGCACTTCCGCGCCACTCATATTCACACCAACTCCTAATGGTTGGAGCGACTCTTCCTTCAACAACAATCAGCCTATAAACGTATTAGGGCAGCAATACCCAACAACATCTAACAGTCAAAACATGAATGGCCAGACTGTTAATAATCAAAACCCTGCTGGAGTCACTAGTAACCCAATGGCAAATAATCAGTGGTCAAACAACCCAACGGCAAACAACCAAATGTTTAATGGTGAAAGCGTGAATATACAAGTTCCAAATGGACAAATGCCAAATGGACAAATGCCAAATGGACAAGCTCAAAATGGACAAATGCCGAATGGTCAAATGCCAAATGGACAAATGCAAAATGGCCAAATACCAAATGATCAGACAACAAATGGACAAATGCCAAATAGCTTCACACAATTTCCTCAATACAATCCCCAAGCTGATATCTATGGAGGACAAGTTCCTAACAATTATGGAAATCAACCTGTAACAAATAGTTTTGGGGATAGTCTGGGAACAACTGTAGCACAGCCAGTAACTGCATACAACAATCCCACACAAGGAAATGGCAACATCATAGCAGGTGGACAGTTCCCAATATATTCGACCGAACAAGGATCTTCCGTTCCTTCGACACCAAATGGTTTCTCGACAACTTCGATACCTTACAATCAAAATCAACAACAAACGACAATGCGTCCGACAATTCAAAACATGAACCAACAAAACACGATGAATACTCAAAATCCAAATGGATATGTGAGCCCACAAGAGAATACTAACCGAAATTTTGATTATACTTCGAGTACATCCCAATTTTCGCCAAGTACTCAAAGACCATTCACGAACGGTGTTCAGCAAAGCTCATCTGACCCATCTTACTATATGAGCACACAGTTTCCCAACAATATGCCAAACAATTTTGGAAATATTAATAATGTGTCCCCGGCTAATTCAAATCCAAACTTTATCCAAAATGAAGGAATCAATTATGTTCCAAGTGCTTCTTCAACAGTATCAACAAATGGATATTCTTCTCCAAGTACTCTTTACACGTCGCAAGGCACTTCTTCATCTCCATTCATAATGTCAAACATCAACGATCCAAACAGAGGTCAAACACAGCTACAGAGTACAACTCCTTTCTATCCATCTTCATCTAACACTCAACAAATGCAAACAGTCAATCCCTATACACTGGCGACTACAACTTTGAATGGTAGAGTAGACTCATCAGCATCCACAAGTAAGTTATGATCCGTTGTCGGTATATTGCTAAGTAGTGTTGACAATAAAATAGCAATAAAACGAATCATAAAAATAATATTATATTTCAGGCCAATACAACCCAAGTAACCCTATCTTATCAACATCAAGCATTCCAACATCATATTCACCTAATGGGGATGGTATTGATCAATTTGTAAGGATTAATTATAACAAAAAAAATTGATACATTGATATATTGCAGCCAACACATGTACTGTATGACAATCAACGTATGATGAACACTCAATTTGGAGATTATACCAATGCTAAGCAAACTACATCTGGTAATTACTCAATAAACTACAGTATACTAATGTATCTTTTCAGTTGTCATATCTCTGATCATCATGTATGCTATCAACTTGGCATTATAAGATTGTTAAGAAAAAAAGAAAATAATTTTTCTTACTTTTACAATGTCTGGAGTATTTGTTTCATAATTTTTCTGTAAAAAACTGCATTCTTCGCATCTGCTTAACAGCGCCTGATATAATATGATTTATAAATGAATAAAATGTATAATAATAATATTAATCTAACCTGCAATATGGGCATTAATGGATGATTTCGAATTTTACATTTTTCTTCTTCCGAAGATGTATTCGATAGAACACTCGACATTTAGACTGAAAACACAGAAAAATATGGAACCAAGCTATCAACACCTGACCAACTGTTTGCTATACGTATCTTCTCACTATTTCATCTCATTTCCCTATACCTGATGATTTTCCAACCTTTAACGCGATGAACCATAAAAATTTATGACATGAAGGAACCAGAAAGATAAAATGTCGCAGAAATAAAAATTAAGATTCAAATAAAACAGAAGACGATTCAAACAAAATCTGCTATGTACATTTGACATTTTGGATAAGACAAATACAAAAAAAAACATTTTTCAGTTAAAGTATATAGAATCTCTTGATTTAATCTTGTTGACCACCTGGCACATTTTGTTCTTGTTCCCATTTAAGGCACTCGTCTTTATATATATCTGGACGTAGCTGATTTCTGATTCCTGTCAATTATATGATAACCATATGTTACTTCTTTTTTTAATTTTGTTTTTACCTCCTAAGAGATGGAAACTTATTTGAAAACCAATAACCAATGGTCGCAAAAGAGCTGGTGGTGCTAATCGCACAATGGTTTTCAACGAATTAGATCCTGTTGCTCTGTCTTCTTGCGTAGTTATCTGATAATCTTCTTTGGCCTGTTTGACACCCTAAAACTCAAACTGTTTAAATTGTGTTTTCATTGTTTTTTTCACTTCAGCCATCAATTTGTAAGCCATTTGAAGTCCTTGAGGGAAGTTGGTTGGAGGAGCGTTCGAGGCCGAAGGTCGTTGTCTATACTTCCTATTCAAGTAAGCATTTTCCGGTTGAACTTCATTGAGAACAGCTTCTCCGACAAGCTATGAGATTGTTCATTACAATGAATTCAAGTACCTTTCAGCAAACCTGAACAGCGCCGACAACGGACTGTGCGATGCCAACAATACCCGCAGCTGAGGACATGCTGAACGATCCAACTCCTTTTTGAATTCCTTTCACGATATGACCATCAGGTTTTTTGAATTCAGCAATTGGCAACCAGAACAAGTCCATGAAACCTCTTCCTGTTTATTCATATTGATAACTTGTTTCAATTATAAAACTTTACCAATTTGAACAATGGGACTGATAGGACCATAACTAGCAATTACATTGGGTAGGCTAGTCATCAGATCATTGCTCCACTCTATTAAAGCAAACTGAAAAACAAATAAAGAAATGTTTTGTCTCTTTCAACTAATACATCTAAACAGCGTGATATCCCTAGTAACCCATTGGTGGACGATAACTCTTTCAGTACAATTTCTGTACCATTCAATTGAGCAAATCCTCTTAAAATACCTTCAAAGTTTCAAGTTGAAGGTTGAACATGATCCGAGAAACTAACCCATCATTGCACCCTCACGATCAATGTTCATTTTGTTTTTACCGTGATAATCAATATATACAGAAACAGAGGGGAAAAAGACAAATTCTCTAAACACGAAACCATATATTACATTGGCTATTGATTTTCTGTTCAAACCTGTAGTAAATGTCGTTTGAAGGAGGAATTTTTGAGTCTGTTGACTTTGTATTCTCTTCATTGTCCGAAACTGGAGTCTTTTCCTAAAATAATTGGAGTATTTGATGAATACAATCATTGATGATACCATATCTGAATAGACGTTCTCAGCTGAATTGTCGAATTCTGTTGGCTCATCCAAATTCACCAGTATTTCCTCCTTCAGCTCTGGAACCAAACTTTCTTCTTCGGTTTCGGGTTTGAGTTCCGACTGCCATTGATTCTTCGGAATGACAGAATGGAGAGAGTTGAAAGATTCATCTGAGAAGAAGGTAAGAAAGAATTTTAATTTTTTGATAATACCTCTGGGAAATAGAGAAGCACATGAATACAAAACTTCTTGAACGAAGTCTTCCACAAACAGCATAGTATCCTGGTCAATGTTGAGCTTCACCGGCAGCATTGATACCTGTAAACATAATTAGAGCCAGATGAAGTTAAACAGAGCTTACTCGTATTTTTCCTTCTCTACCCGTTGTTTCTAAAATTCTAATTGCGAGGAATGGTGCACAAGTTCGTTTAGGAACGTTCATTTTTGTATACTGAAAAAGGAGTATTTAATGATATTTCTATGAACAAGTTGTACCTGATATAAAATTTCTTTGATAGGGCTGATAGTTAGCCGATCCGTAATTACAATATCGTTAAGAGCAATGAATTTAGTAGCTGAAGTGCCACTTTTTTCTTGATATACATTGTATAACAGAGTTATCTGAAATTATACTTAACCAGCTCATCGTGCTTGTTCATACCTTTTTCAAGTCAATCTTAATTGCCACGCTCTCATCTCGACCGATACTCTTAGCATATTTGCTGTATTTTTCATCCGAAAGATCGATTCGATCTCTTGGAGAACCACTGTAACTTTGTCGAACATCGTTCTTTTCTAAAATTCCCATTATTTTGAACGAAGATGAACGAATCCTTACTGAAATCGCTTCCACCAAAGAAGTTGATCTGTATACTTATATTGTTACAGAAGAATCTGAAAGATAATGTATCTAATTCCTTGACATTTTGAATTCTATTTACCGAACAAGTGGCTTGCTGTCCGTATTTTTGAACGAACTGATCGCTTCATTCTTGAATTGCGAATTAGGCTTCTTTAAGAAGCAAGGATCGAAAACGACTTTTTTAGATTTGTTGATTTTTACAATCGAATGTCCGGCATTTTCGCTCTGAATCATATATGATGATCATTTCATCATAGATAATAGTTTACCAAAATTCCAGTTCCTATAACGCCGTCATCAATCACGCAAAACTCATCATCTGTTTTGATTGCGAAAGCTTCTCTGTTTGCGTATGGATCAGGATTCTTGAAATGAAAATGATTTTGAGAACAAAAAGAAGTCATACTGGATGAACAGAATCTGTATCAACAAGTGAAAAGTCATAGTTCTTGTACATCACTTTGTTCGATAGTGGAGGATGTTCTTGAGATGCTTTCGTGATTTTCTAAATGATTCTGAGCTTTATCATTTTATATTTTCTTACTTCGAGTATTTTTGTTGGACAAGATGACGGTTCTTCAAAGGATGTATCAGGATGAACAACATCGGAGGAAGAAGGTCTAGCTGATGTACTGCCAGAAGATGGAGAAGATATTATGGAGTCTCCAGAAGCAAGATCGTTGAGAATGCTAAGTAGAGCAACCAACGAATCAGCGCATAACCAGAACTGTAAAAGCTTGTGATGAACAGTTTTCCAAAAGTCATGATACCCTGATGACGTCATTTTGACAAGAAAGGTCTGATAGTGTATTGTTGGCTCTCTCATCCGGTGGAAGGCAACATAAAAAGAACTAAAAATAATTTTAGTAAGAACAATCAGAAAATGACAAAGATTACTTCTGTATGAAGTGAATCGATATCAACCACTTTGACTCGGTTGATAAGCTTTCCACAAGGCCTCTTTTCTCTCGCTGATTTGGGTTCGAAATCGATTTCCTCTCGCAGATGTTTGCAAAGGAACAAACAAGTTTGTTCAACAATAAAGTTATACTGAACTTAACATTAAAACATGTTTTTGAAATATGAAACCTTGATATATTCCATTCCTTCTCCAAAGGAAGCGCTCATGTAACAGAATCCCATGAATAGGCTATAACATAAGAATTTGAAATGATAGAATAGAGATGTACTTACTCCAAGCCATAATCACTTTGTGGATTGAAAAGAAAATGTTTATAACTGACAACTCCTTGTTCTATTGAGAAATGAACATCATTCTGGAAAATCATAGAATATGACACTTTCCGACATAACTGTTACTTACGTTGATTTGCGGAAACTCGTATCCTGGTATTTCATACGTTTTGACATTACCGAGAGCAGGTAAGTAGTTAACTAAGATATCAATGAAATCTGGTCTCAAGTCCAACAAGAAGTTTCGAAGGTTTACTGCTGTGAGAATTTCCTAAAAAATGTTTTTCAAAGATTCAATGAGTGTTGGTTTTCAACTTTTCTGTTTGTTTCGGGTTCAAACGCAATTTTACAAGATAGTGACAACGTAGCTTCTTCTGATATTGGTAAAGCATTGTCTTTGCGTGTGCTGAATCCGTACGAAGTTCTGAAATGTATCATTTCAGTTTCATTTTTATTCTTTTTCTCACTTTGAATCGCTTGAAGCTTCTCCACTTGTTTCAAGTTCTTCTGAAACGAAGTTATTTAAACATGTAAACTAATAAACGATGAACCCCCTAAGTTGACTGTTTGGGATTTAACGAACAAATACGATAGATTAGGATCGCCGTGGTATCCACTAGTAAAGAAGAAATCGAATTGTTCTCCTTTGTATTTCAGGTTTTTGGTGTTTGGTCCTTCAATCTATGAACCAATCTCAGTATAATATGAGTAAACAATGCGCCCACTATGTCATCATTTCGAAGCATCAGTACGGTTGTTAGTTCATCCACACTAAGATGGAAGCTAATGCTATGAGGCTTGAAGAACTCTTTTTCATCGTCATTAACTCCAAGAAATTCATAATTTCCTGTAGAAGAAGTAAAGTTTGTAAGACGAAAAATAGGCAAATCATTACCTTTATCGTACATAGACTGAAATTCTTTGAAAACAGTCACATTGATTCCCGTGTTCCCAGAACTCGATGGAAAATCAGGCTCCCACAGTAGTAAATCACTGCTCTGCAAAATTAATTGTTTTCTCCTCTCACATACAGTGTATAATAACCAATCGATTATATAGCAGTTCCAGTATTTCAAGATTGTCAATTTTGATGATGGCTTGAGGAAGTAAGACTCCGATGACATAATCAGAATTCTTCATCGTATTATTCTTAAAATTGAGTAGATCTTCATTGTTGCCTGCTTGGATTATCTGTTGAAAATTCATTGTAAGATTTGAATCAAGAAATCATTCAAACATTCTGCTGTCCAATCTTTCGATCTTCCGTTTTCTCTGAGGGTGTGAAAATTTTTCGGACAGGTGAGAAGAGACCCTCCATTTTTTCCTGATTCTCAATAATTGGTTTGAGAGACGAGGTCAACTCATTCTTCTCTGACCAAATACCAGATCCATTCAGCTTTTGTAGTGAATTACGTACATCAAATCTGTCAAATATGATCAAAATTGATAAAATCCATTTAAAAACCTAAGAAGTTTTCCATTTGAAGCATGTGCTTCAAGTAACCTGCTTCTGTCAATAGCTCCTTCGGGAGTTTTGTAAACAAACTCACCTTCAATGCTAGATTAATAAAGTATATATTCAATCAACTACCTATGAGCGACTCCATCTCAACATCAAATACAAACTGCTCCGATAATTTCAACGTGCACGTTGCTCCTGAGATGTATACATCCAAATGTTCATTGTGAACTCCAGAAGATTTGAGAGGAGTAGCTCGTAAATCTGATTTAGGTATCCTGGATGGGTTAAAAATGAAACATCTCAAGAATAAGTGTTCCTTACTTGAAGCAGAAATCAACACTCTCGCAATTGAGTGTGATTTCTGCCGCATTTCCACTTTCCAATTCATCTCGATGATTTCTAGGAAACTTTTCAATGTTCACCTCTGTCGTATTATATACCTCTCATTGGCTCCACATGATTGCATAGCCGACATGCTGAATATTCTGTTCGGATGGAAAAAATGTTTGAGTCTATTGAGAATTGTTACATCGATAGTTATACTCATCCCTCTGCATGTAACAACACAATTCTTCTAAATCAGTCGTGTTATATCCATGAACAGCAAAACATAATATGAACCTTTTCGGAAAAATAGCCAACTTCTACAACTGGACACTTTTGCTCAGAATCTTGAAGCTTCTTGTTTTTGTCTTTGAAAAAAAGGATCGGTTGCTGCTCGAATACGTTCTCATTGTTTTTCACGCATTCAGAAATATGAAAATCATTGTGTGTCAATCTGATTTTCATTTGCGAATCATAAGTATCTCTCTGTATGTCCAAATACAAAACAACACTCGTATACACTCTGAAGAATGAAATTTCAACTTTTCCAGCCATAAAGTAGATACCTTAAGTGTTCTTCATCTATTTTCATATCTTCAACATATACGGCTTGCTTACTTCCATCGAGGCCATTGAAAAATCTTGAGAGAACAGCATTAGAGTATTGCTGCATTTGATAAACAAACTTCTCAGATAATTCTTTAAGGCAAGACACATTGTTATCGACTTTGGCAGGATTAAACGATGAGAGAGGATCAGAATAAGGCAGACAACATATGAATTCTCCAATATCCACTCGAACATTCGTATCAGCTGGATTGCTCAGTTGCAAATTAGAAAGTTTCGCAGCACATTCGTTAATTTCATTTGAATTGCTAGAATGATCACGCGGTTTGGAATGTTTATCAGATTCTCCTGATAACTCAATATCATCAAATGGCCTGAAATCCAATCTTTCTTTCCATCTTCCTGAAGTTATAAGTGAATTGTGAATTATGTGTACTTTCCACCTCCCAACGATTGATAATTTGAACTAAATGGCTCCGATTCTTGGATAACCTTTCCATATTCTTCTTCATCGATTTGTCGTTGAGACTTATCTAATCCGGGAGATTTGTTGCTTCCAGCAATCCAAAAATTGAAGATACTTGAATTTAACGTTGTGATAACCATTCGATATTTACTATGAAAACCTCTTTATAATTTCTATTTGTGAGGGAACTGTGACGCAGAAAATTTTAGGGCAGTTCACATCTATTTCCATCTATAATGGCATAATAAGCTGCTTTATTATATTGTGATTAACGAACTTGACCCGTTGAGCCTCCAAATGATATTCTTACTTCTGATTCCATAGGAATTGAAAGAAATTTAACAGGATTTGAAGCAATACTGAATCAAAACACGTATTGCTGTTATTTATATGGTTTCTTACTTTACATATTCATCTTGTTCAGCAGAATCACTCTCAACTCGTGCTTCTTCCACTAAAAGATAATTTTCATTTTTATAAGATTGTTAGCTTCTAACTTGTGCTATAACATGATGCATAGTTTGTGGTGTCACTTGTGAACATTGTTTTGCATTTACTTCTCTTCTCCTCATGTTCGCTTTCTAATTCACAGAAGAAATCAGTGTAAACAGATATATCTTCAAAATTATTTGTGAATTGGTTAATATTTGTCTTTCGTATAGATGATTACCTTTGAACTGAATACATTTAACTGCATCCGTTATGGCGTTCGTTACATGAGAGCCTGCAAACTCTGGTTCTTCATTTCTGATCTGTTCATCTTGAAACAGAGCTCTGAATTCAGGAAATCAGATCTTTCACATATTGAATCCATTTCACAAACTCTTTGATGACAAACTCAACAGCTCGAGTGATATGTAGTTCAGATTTTGAATGTACTTCTAACCGTATAATTATATCCCTGGCTTCTAAGCAAAAACGGGAAACAATCGTATCAATAACCTAGAAGACTCCTTGATCATAGATCCCTTTTCGTTGTAACAGAACCTTTTTAAAAGACTGTATTCCATTGCCATGCTCTTCATCTTCGTTTGTTTTATAAAAATCTTTGGCTATATCCTCAGGAGATACAATGTTTTCTGCAACGCCTTCAAACATTGAAGTCACTGGAATAGATGAATTTTGCTCATATTTTGGTATTTTGTTCAAACAAAGTTCTTCGTTCATGAAATCCCCCAAAACAGAAAAAACTAATTCGAGTTTATCAACAGTCAGTTTGCTTGATTTGGAAGATAATGAAGTCCAAGGTATATCTGAAAAACAAATAAGCTGAAATATCATGATTAGATCAGTCTCTAACCCAGTTCTAGATTGCCAATAAAGCCATCAACTAACTCTAATGGTATATTCATTTCTTGCAACTTTTGATTCACGCATTCAGCATTCAAATGAAGATCTGACAATGAGACTGATCTTGTTGTTAAATCCATTTGATCCAATGATAGCGTTTGTTGAAGATATGGCCCAAGATATCTGAATGTATAAACATGTTTGCTCGCATTGCCTCGTTGAAGATAATCCGCTAACCTGTGTATTATATATCTTGCCCATCCTTTCTGCATACTCTGTTTTATATCAAAAAAAGCCATTTTTTCTATGAATGCTTGTTATTCTGTCTGCAATGATATTTGTAAGAATGAAATAGCAATAACAAAGCATGAAATTAACAATATGCTGAGCATAGTCAGCAGAACATTATAGCCAAGATTGATATAAATGGAAGCAATTGTTGAAAATAGGAACAAGGAAACAAAATTTAACTGAAAAAGAGAAAAAAATAAGAGGAAAAGCTGTAAGACTCATGAACACACACGAAAAATATGTATATGAATGCATAAAATAAGTATTGATTGACCACATCCATCAACAACAGGAACAATTTTCAGAAATTTTCCAAGAAAGCATTATGTAAAAGAAAAAAAAAAGATTTTCCCTTTCTCTCTCTCTCTCTCTCTCTCTCTCTCTCTCTCTCTCTCTCTCTCTCTCTCTCTCTCTCTCTCTCTCTATCTCTCTCTCTCTCACACTCTTTTCTCCTTCTTTTTTTTTCACGAAAATTATTTACGACAACTTATTGTTATGCAGTAACAACTATTCCGTAATCAACAATATTACTGCGTATGACGCCATCCATTTAGATATTTGTACACAGACGGCATCACATGAGAAACTGGGTCAGAAATGCGGACCGCTGCGCGCCTATAATCACGTGACAGTTGTGGCGCGTATTGTGCGTTGACATTAAAAAAGTGTAATATAGAGGAGTTGAACATTAAACAGTTTTTGCAGTTTACACAAACACTTTTATCTTTATCATATTGATTACAAATTTATCAAGTATAAATGAATTGAAAACACACACATACACTTCAATGTAATATGAAAATTTATGTACATTTACAATAATATTTATACACATGACATTGATAAATCACAAAGGAATGACTAGAATTGAAATTCTAATAAAAATCTATAATAACTAAAAAAAGGAAATCTCTCTGCAGATTATTATGATTTTTACGCAAATTTATTAGCATAGTTAACTGATAATTTAATAGAAATAGTATGCTCTGTAGTCGAAAGATCATGAAATTAGCATTTGGACTTTAGGAACGAATCTCTATCGAATCTATTGTAAGGTTTTTACAGTTATTTACAAGCCAATGCAATCAAGATGTCAGCTTCTTTTCATACAAAGTTCTTTGACAAATGGATCAACTTCCCAGTTTTTGAATAATTCCATTACTTGCATGTTTTCTTCATTCTGAGCTAATATGTTCTGAAATGGGGCAAGAACAAATTCATCAGTTGCTGGCAGTGTCATCTACAAACCTGAATACTAGCTGTCATCATCAGCAAGCTTCCGTATTTTTGGACGCCAGCAGTTGAGCCCAGTTTAGTTGTAATGCAGGAAAATAAGGCACTGAGATATTTGTTTCTTTCTTCATAAACTTCTGGTTTGGCTTGGTTCGAAAGATCAATAGCATCTATGACGATGAATATGTGAATTAGCTCGTTACCGACACCTATCTATTACCTGGATTAAAAAATAGAGCAGCTTTGAATGTAGCAAACTCGGCAACATTAAGTTGTAATCTCCGGAACGGGAGCATAATTTCATCCATTTGGCGAGTATAGATTGGGCGGCAACCCGATAATTGCACCTTTAAGCACAAAGATATTCATGAATAAGAATTAGCAGGTGCAATTACTTGTTGTTGTGGTTGCCTCATGATAAAAGCTCCATTTTGAAAAACTATTTTGTCGGGTCCATGATCCGGAGAGTAAAAAACACGATTCAATAGATTGAATGCAAATGCGAAATTTCTTACAAGTGCAAACTGACGAAAGTATAAATTATAAATTAGTTTTTAGAAAATTTCTCACTTGATCGTAATGACTAATTCTTTGGTATGCATCAAAAGTTTTTGCCCATTCTATGCATATCCGCATCTCTCGAATATTCCATATCCTAATGTCATTCATTGAGGCGGGGTAGAGTTCTTTGAAAAAGGTAGAGGGCTGAAAAGAAGAATTTAGAATGAGTTGCAAGTTGAAAGCTGCTCAAGTGAAACAAATGCGTACGTCTTGTTTGAGATCCATGGTATCGAATAAAAGGCAGGGGGATGTTAGAGCATGTTGCACCCCGGCAACGTCTGGCATGACACATCTTCTCAATTCTTGGCATAAGCCTTCCAGATGACTGAGATTTTCAACGATTTCCTTAAAAATTTTCAAGAATCATTGAACACCAAGGTGTTTCCTTTTACTTGGTCTAGTACGCGTTGAGGCGTAGCTGATCTGTCTTCATCTGAGCCACTGCCTACTTTTACTTTTTTTGTAGGTCCTATACGATCGCGGTCATTTTGAATGGCTAAAATGAATGATAACAGTCAAAGATGATATTGTTGCTACCTTTAGCATCCATTCCTACTTGTAAACATTTGTTAAAACGGCAATGACGACAAGCACAACGAATATCTATAATTAAATTATGAGCATATTAATGAATAATGTGACTGACTTTTGTTAACATCACAGTTTCCATTATATTGGCAAATGAAGGTTTGTTCACTAACTATAGTTCGACGAAAGAATGTTTTGCTAAAGTGTCGTAATGAAAATTGACTAATGAATGCTAGCATACCATCCATTACAACTTGCAACACCATAATGATATCCTGTTGCTAAATCTGAGCACACAGCGCACAATTCGCCTTCTGGCACTTTTCGACCTAATAATTGCATATTGTTATTGATATTGGTCATTAATCATACGTTGAGCCATCCTTTTGTATGAATTAGAAAAATGCGGTTTACGATCAGCACTTAGTTTCCCAACGCAATACTGTAAGGAAGTTTGAAGATGTCCATTCAAAGAAGTGCTCAATGATGACATCTTGTTAATTCATGTGAGAAACATAAACTGAAATGTCAATCTTAAATCATCCTCGTGTAATCATATTAAAAATATATTTTGTTTTACGAAAAATACAAAAAAAACAATTCTATTATCGGCGATTAGTTTCAAGGAGCATTCAAATTAGTTCTGATTGTCATTAGTAAAGTTGTTAGTACGTTGATGGAATCTCAATAGAGCTGTGACAACCGGTGCGACAGACGAGAGAGAAATGAAGCGGCCGCAGCAGGGACGCAGACAACTCTCGAAAACATTGGCCTTTAGGCTGAGTGCCAGAGAAGCGAAATAGAAGTTTGCTTAAGGTTTTCATTGAAGAAACATTTTCTTTCACCAACATGTTTCTACTAGCTTCAACATTTCCGCTTATAATTCATTGCATTAAAAATGAATTATACAGCATTAGAAATGAACTATATGAATTATATGACATTTAAGAATGAGAATAATGAACAATAGACTCTGATATCATCTATAATCCTCTAATATGAACAAAGATCGTTGTCTATTCAACTTTTTGGCTCAGGCTTAGGCTTAGGCTTAGGCTTAGGCTTAGGCTTAGGCTTAGGCTTAGGCTTAGGCTTAGGCTTAGGCTTAGGCTTAGGCTTAGGCTTAGGCTTAGGCTTAGGCTTAGGCTTAGGCTTAGGCTTAGGCTTAGGCTTAGGCTTAGGCTTAGGCTTAGGCTTAGGCTTAGGCTTAGGCTTAGGCTTAGGCTTAGGCTTAGGCTTAGGCTTAGGCTTAGGCTTAGGCTTAGCGCTTAGGCTTAGGCTTAGCGCTTAGGCTTAGAGGCTTAGGCTTAGGCTTAGAGGCTTAGGCTTAGGCTAGCTTAGGCTTAGGCTAGGCTTAGGCTTAGGCTTAGGCTTAGGCTTAGGCTTAGGCTTAGGCTTAGGCTTAGGCTTAGGCTTAGGCTTAGGCTTAGGCTTAGGCTTAGGCTTAGGCTTAGGCTTAGGCTTAGGCTTAGGCTTAGGCTTAGGCTTAGGCTTAGGCTTAGGCTTAGGCTTAGGCTTAGGCTTAGGCTTAGGCTTAGGCTTAGGCTTAGGCTTAGGCTTAGGCTTAGGCTTAGGCTTAGGCTTAGGCTTAGGCTTAGGCTTAGGCTTAGGCTTAGGCTTAGGCTTAGGCTTAGGCTTAGGCTTAGGCTTAGGCTTAGGCTTAGGCTTAGGCTTAGGCTTAGGCTTAGGCTTAGGCTTAGGCTTAGGCTTAGGCTTAGGCTTAGGCTTAGGCTTAGGCTTAGGCTTAGGCTTAGGCTTAGGCTTAGGCTTAGGCTTAGGCTTAGGCTTAGGCTTAGGCTTAGGGCTTAGGCTTAGCGGCTTAGGCCTTAGGCTTAGGCTTAGGCTTAGGCTTAGGCTTAGGCTTAGGCTTAGGCTTAGGCTTAGGCTTAGGCTTAGGCTTAGGCTTAGGCTTAGGCTTAGGCTTAGGCTTAGGGCTTAGGCTTAGGGCTTAGGCTTAGGCTTAGGCTTAGGCTTTAGGCTTAGGCTTAGGCTTAGGCTTAGGCTTTAGGCTTAGGCTTAGGCTTAGGCTTAGGCTTAGGCTTAGGCTTAGGCTTAGGCTTAGGCTTAGGCTTAGGCTTAGGCTTAGGCTTAGGCTTAGGCTTAGGCTTAGCTTAGGCTTAGGCTTAGGCTTGGCTTAGGCTTAGGCTTAGGCTTAGGCTTAGGCTTAGGCTTAGGCTTAGGCTTAGGCCTTAGGCTTAGGCTTAGGCTTAGGCTTAGGCTTAGGCTTAGGCTTAGGCTTAGGCTTAGGCTTAGGCTTAGGCTTAGGCTTAGGCTTAGGCTTAGGCTTAGGCTTAGGCTTAGGCTTTAGGCC